>JAQSEB010000164.1:0-704350 GCA_030063045.1 Pratylenchus scribneri
CTGCAAATGTGGTCAATTCCACAATTCTGCAAATGTGGTCAATTCACAATTCTGAAAATGTGGTCAATTCCACAATTCTGCAAATGTGGTCAATTCCACAATTCTGCAAACTGTGGTCAATTCCACAATCTCTGCAAATGTGGTCAATTCCACAATTCTGCAAATGTGGTCAATTCCACAATTCTGAAAATGTGGTCAATTCCACAATTCTGCAAATGTGGTCAATTCCACAATTCTGCAAATGTGGTCAATTCCACAATTCTGCAAATGTGGTCAATTCCACAATTCTGCAAATGTGGTCAATTCCACAATTCTGAAAATGTGGTCAATTCCACAATTCTGCAAATGTGGTCAATTCCACAATTCTGCAAATGTGGTCAATTCCACAATTCTGCAAATGTGGTCAATTCCACAATTCTGCAAATGTGGTCAATTCCACAATTCTGCAAATGTGGTCAATTCCACAATTCTGAAAATGTGGTCAATTCCACAATTCTGAAAATGTGGTCAATTCCACAATTCTGCAAATGTGGTCAATTCAACAATTCTGCAAATGTGGTCAATTCCACAATTCTGCAAATGTGGTCAATTCCACAATTCTGCAAATGTGGTCAATTCCACAATTCTGAAAATGTGGTCAATTCCACAATTCTGAAAATGTGGTCAATTCAACAATTCTGCAAATGTGGTCAATTCCACAATTCTGCAAATGTGGTCAATTCCACAATTCTGCAAATGTGGTCAATTCCACAATTCTGCAAATGTGGTCAATTCCACAATTCTGAAAATGTGGTCAATTCCACAATTCTGCAAATGTGGTCAATTCCACAATTCTGCAAATGTGGTCAATTCCACAATTCTGCAAATGTGGTCAATTCCACAATTCTGCAAATGTGGTCAATTCCACAATTCTGCAAATGTGGTCAATTCCACAATTCTGCAAATGTGGTCAATTCCACAATTCTGCAAATGTGGTCAATTCCACAATTCTGCAAATGTGGTCAATTCCACAATTCTGCAAATGTGGTCAATTCCACAATTCTGCAAATGTGGTCAATTCCACAATTCTGCAAATGTGGTCAATTCCACAATTCTGCAAATGTGGTCAATTCCACAATTCTGCAAATGTGGTCAATTCCACAATTCTGCAAATGTGGTCAATTCCACAATTCTGCAAATGTGGTCAATTCCACAATTCTGCAAATGTGGTCAATTCCACAATTCTGCAAATGTGGTCAATTCCACAATTCTGCAAATGTGGTCAATTCCACAATTCTGCAAATGTGGTCAATTCCACAATTCTGCAAATGTGGTCAATTCCACAATTCTGCAAATGTGGTCAATTCCACAATTCTGCAAATGTGGTCAATTCCACAATTCTGCAAATGTGGTCAATTCCACAATTCTGCAAATGTGGTCAATTCCACAATTCTGCAAATGTGGTCAATTCCACAATTCTGCAAATGTGGTCAATTCCACAATTCTGCAAATGTGGTCAATTCCACAATTCTGCAAATGTGGTCAATTCCACAATTCTGCAAATGTGGTCAATTCCACAATTCTGCAAATGTGGTCAATTCCACAATTCTGCAAATGTGGTCAATTCCACAATTCTGCAAATGTGGTCAATTCCACAATTCTGCAAATGTGGTCAATTCCACAATTCTGCAAATGTGGTCAATTCCACAATTCTGCAAATGTGGTCAATTCCACAATTCTGCAAATGTGGTCAATTCCACAATTCTGCAAATGTGGTCAATTCCACAATTCTGCAAATGTGGTCAATTCCACAATTCTGCAAATGTGGTCAATTCCACAATTCTGCAAATGTGGTCAATTCCACAATTCTGAAAATGTGGTCAATTCCACAATTCTGCAAATGTGGTCAATTCCACAATTCTGAAAATGTGGTCAATTCCACAATTCTGAAAATGTGGTCAATTCCACAATTCTGAAAATGTGGTCAATTCCACAATTCTGCAAATGTGGTCAATTCCACAATTCTGAAAATGTGGTCAATTCCACAATTCTGCAAATGTGGTCAATTCCACAATTCTGCAAATGTGGTCAATTCCACAATTCTGCAAATGTGGTCAATTCCACAATTCTGCAAATGTGGTCAATTCCACAATTCTGCAAATGTGGTCAATTCCACAATTCTGCAAATGTGGTCAATTCCACAATTCTGCAAATGTGGTCAATTCCACAATTCTGCAAATGTGGTCAATTCCACAATTCTGCAAATGTGGTCAATTCCACAATTCTGAAAATGTGGTCAATTCCACAATTCTGAAAATGTGGTCAATTCCACAATTCTGAAAATGTGGTCAATTCCACAATTCTGAAAATGTGGTCAATTCCACAATTCTGAAAATGTGGTCAATTCCACAATTCTGCAAATGTGGTCAATTCCACAATTCTGCAAATGTGGTCAATTCCACAATTCTGAAAATGTGGTCAATTCCACAATTCTGAAAATGTGGTCAATTCCACAATTCTGAAAATGTGGTCAATTCCACAATTCTGAAAATGTGGTCAATTCCACAATTCTGAAAATGTGGTCAATTCCACAATTCTGAAAATGTGGTCAATTCCACAATTCTGCAAATGTGGTCAATTCCACAATTCTGCAAATGTGGTCAATTCCACAATTCTGCAAATGTGGTCAATTCCACAATTCTGAAAATGTGGTCAATTCCACAATTCTGAAAATGTGGTCAATTCCACAATTCTGAAAATGTGGTCAATTCCACAATTCTGCAAATGTGGTCAATTCCACAATTCTGAAAATGTGGTCAATTCCACAATTCTGCAAATGTGGTCAATTCCACAATTCTGAAAATGTGGTCAATTCAACAATTCTGCAAATGTGGTCAATTCCACAATTCTGAAAATGTGGTCAATTCCACAATTCTGAAAATGTGGTCAATTCAACAATTCTGAAAATGTGGTCAATTCCACAATTCTGAAAATGTGGTCAATTCCACAATTCTGAAAATGTGGTCAATTCCACAATTCTGCAAATGTGGTCAATTCCACAATTCTGAAAATGTGGTCAATTCCACAATTCTGAAAATGTGGTCAATTCCACAATTCTGAAAATGTGGTCAATTCCACAATTCTGAAAATGTGGTCAATTCCACAATTCTGAAAATGTGGTCAATTCCACAATTCTGAAAATGTGGTCAATTCCACAATTCTGAAAATGTGGTCAATTCCACAATTCTGAAAATGTGGTCAATTCCACAATTCTGCAAATGTGGTCAATTCCACAATTCTGAAAATGTGGTCAATTCCACAATTCTGCAAATGTGGTCAATTCCACAATTCTGAAAATGTGGTCAATTCCACAATTCTGAAAATGTGGTCAATTCCACAATTCTGAAAATGTGGTCAATTCCACAATTCTGAAAATGTGGTCAATTCCACAATTCTGAAAATGTGGTCAATTCCACAATTCTGAAAATGTGGTCAATTCCACAATTCTGAAAATGTGGTCAATTCCACAATTCTGAAAATGTGGTCAATTCCACAATTCTGAAAATGTGGTCAATTCAACAATTCTGCAAATGTGGTCAATTCCACAATTCTGAAAATGTGGTCAATTCCACAATTCTGCAAATGTGGTCAATTCCACAATTCTGCAAATGTGGTCAATTCAACAATTCTGCAAATGTGGTCAATTCCACAATTCTGAAAATGTGGTCAATTCCACAATTCTGCAAATGTGGTCAATTCCACAATTCTGAAAATGTGGTCAATTCAACAATTCTGAAAATGTGGTCAATTCCACAATTCTGAAAATGTGGTCAATTCAACAATTCTGCAAATGTGGTCAATTCCACAATTCTGAAAATGTGGTCAATTCAACAATTCTGAAAATGTGGTCAATTCCACAATTCTGAAAATGTGGTCAATTCCACAATTCTGAAAATGTGGTCAATTCCACAATTCTGAAAATGTGGTCAATTCAACAATTCTGCAAATGTGGTCAATTCCACAATTCTGAAAATGTGGTCAATTCAACAATTCTGCAAATGTGGTCAATTCCACAATTCTGAAAATGTGGTCAATTCCACAATTCTGCAAATGTGGTCAATTCCACAATTCTGAAAATGTGGTCAATTCCAAAATTCTGAAAATGTGGTCAATTCCACAATTCTGAAAATGTGGTCAATTCCACAATTCTGAAAATGTGGTCAATTCCACAATTCTGCAAATGTGGTCAATTCCACAATTCTGAAAATGTGGTCAATTCAACAATTCTGAAAATGTGGTCAATTCCACAATTCTGAAAATGTGGTCAATTCAACAATTCTGCAAATGTGGTCAATTCCACAATTCTGAAAATGTGGTCAATTCAACAATTCTGAAAATGTGGTCAATTCCACAATTCTGAAAATGTGGTCAATTCCACAATTCTGAAAATGTGGTCAATTCCACAATTCTGAAAATGTTATTTTAATTTTTTTTTGAAATTATATATCTGAATTTTGGACGTAAAAATTTATAACTAGGGGGTTTACGGATATAGAGAATTCAAAAATGCTATTAATTCTTTGATTCGCGCAAAAGCCGATTTATAAACCGGTTTTTAAATATATCTAAAAAGAATTTTTTTCGGAATGAAATGAAAATTGTTATTCCAAGCAGATTTCTCCAACCAATGGAAGTGTTAAACAAATAACAATTCTGAGAGCTCTTAATAATATAATAAAATTTAAAAAATATTTATATCAAATTTATAAAAATTTTACCTTTTCGTATTAAATTTTTTAAAATTTTTTCAAAAAATTTATAGCATTTTTGAATTCTCCATATCCGTAAACCCCTAAGTATAAATTTTTACTTCCAAAATTCAGATATATAATTTCACAAAAAAAAAATTAAAATAACATTTGCAGAATTGTGGAATTGACCACATTTACATAGCCCTTTGTCTATTGTGAAATCGACCCCGCACGTTAATAATGCAATAGGCGAAGATTGGTTAATTTGGCTAAAAATTGTAATTGTTCATAACGATTAGTGCTTAATTATATAAACCTAAACATTAAAACCAAACGATAGATCTCTTCAAGGCGTATTAAATGTTCTTTATTTTATCGCAGTTTGATCAAAAATAATAATATAAACGGTTTAAATTAATTTGCCATTGTTTGTATAAAAACTTATCAAATCATTATAAAATAAGACAATCGACGAGATCTATCGATTGAGTATTTAATTTGAAATTTTCTAAGAATTTCTTATAATTTTCGTCATTTTCATTTTTTTGTCATTTTAAATATTTCCCGAAAAACGAGGAAAAATGAAGATAAAAGAATTTCACTTTATTTTAAACTAGAACATAGTATTTTTAATGAATTTTTTTACATTTGTTAAGAATTACTGGATAAAATTTTACAAAATTCTTCTTCTAATTTGGTGGATAAATTTAAATTTTTGAATTCTTATTTTGGCTCAATGAAATATATATTTATTACCGGATATTCTACACCGAATTTCACTTCATGATAGCCACCATCTCCTGGCGTCATGCCCACATGAGTTTTGCATGGACCCTCTGAAAATCGTATTCGCGGTTTGGCTGTTGGATTTTCACGGAAAGTCAAGCAACTATAATCCTGCCATTGTTTTATTGCGGCCAAAATGTCATTTTCTCGTTCAGCTAAGTAATTTTTATATAAAAATATTTCAATTATATATATTTTTATTATATAAAGCAAAAAGGAATAAAGTATAATTTTTAATTCAATTAATATTTTTTTTAATATAATCGATTAAAATAATCCCAACATTTAAAACTCACGAAAATTGATCTCATAGTCAATGGTGCGAGGCCATCGTACAGCGTTTGCATAAATCGTTTGCCTCTTTTGTCGGATAGGATGCATCTCTTGATCTTTAAAAAGAATTTTATAAATTTAACTTTCATTAATTGGTAGAGATCGTCAAGTCGACTCGGTCGGGAACTCCGTTCTACCACATTTTTTATAAATTTCATTCTAATTATCCTTAATAGTAATGATTAATGAATTGCTATTTAAAATAATTTTCAAAAATTAAAAAAAAATTTTTAAAGTATATTGAAATTTGGGTTGATTTAGTCAAAAACAAAAATATAATTCAAAATATAGATTCTGAATTTTATTTTCTGCTAATATATACCGATATCATTCATTTTCCCCTCCTACCAATTAGATTTTTTTGCGTCATATTCGCCGTAAGTTGTTCTTGTTCATCCAGCAATTTATTGAAACCTTTTTCCGATTCAATTTCAGATTGTATTTTGACTTGTTTTATAGACGCGTGATTTTGGTCTCTAATTGGATACATTTCTCCTATCGACATTTTGTGCATCCGCTTTTGGAATTCATTATTGATGGGATCCGTAGCAAATGCTCTCATTGCCAAATAAATGCAAATTAAAGCAACAAAAATGTAGACCGTATTAATTTTTGTCATTATTTTTTTGGTAAATTTAGAGGAATTTAAAAAAATTTAGAATATGGATTTTTTAAATGAGAAAGACGCAGGAATTTTATGTAAACAAATTCATTCGTTCTCCATTTTATTAATAGCCTTTTCAATATTTATAGTTTTATAATTATGCTTTAAACATTAATCAAGACAATTTTAATAGAAAAAAATTTAAATTCAGCCAAAAATTCTATTTCATTTTATATTTTTATAGTTTTTTCTGAAAATTCAGCAATATATTTCTTTTTTAATTTCTTATTTGACAGCGTTATTTTATTATTTTATTTTTATAGTCAGTCATCCGCATAAATAAATTCTCTTTTTATAGTTTTATATAAATAATTTTTTTGAATAATTTTTAATCATTGTTGGAATAAAAATAAATATAGAATTAACTAAAATTCTAAGATTTTTCCAATGCCCCGTTTAATGATTGGCAATTGAATATGAATCAAATTATATAATATTAAAAAAATTTGAATTTCGTAAATTCTTTTCAAGTTTGCAAAATCTAGCCGGTCAATTTTCGAGATCTTTTTTTAGACATACCAGAAAAATCCGTTTTTCCAAAAATTTTTTTTCGGTTTCGAGATATTAGTCAAAAACCGGTTTAGAAAATTGAACTTTTTCAGTTTGCCCATGTAAAACTTTTTCCTTTTGATTTTAGGGTTATGGGCCGGGAGACTGGAACCTAAGTTATCTTAGCTACAAAATGATATATGGTTTGTGGGGTCTAAACAAAACCCAGGGCTGTGGAGGTGCGCAAAAATTGGTACCTCGGCATTTTTCCCTTCATGGCCGATTGGCGAAGATAGTGGGTGGGGACGGAGGTCGCGGGTTCGAATCCCACCCAGGATAGTTATTTTTTTAGAGATTTTCGATGATGGGAATTACGAATTTGAGATTTATTTTGAAAATTAAACCGGTTCAAATTTTTAAACCGGTTATACGCGAGTTGAATTTGATCAGAAAAATGCGAAATGGATTCCAATATGAAATATAACCCTTCAAGAAATCTTTTAAAGCGCGATAGCGCTTTCTTATTACCTTCCCACGTATTCCTTCCATCCTCATTTTCAGAACCAGCGGGCTTGCACCGCTGGTTCTGTTTTATGGATAAATAAAGCTAGCATTTTATCGAACCATAATTCGCACAAGCTCTTCATCATTTTCGCGTTGGGCGTCAATTTCCTTTTCACATTTAACAAAATGTGATCGATTATCCTGTAGATTATATTTAATATCTTAAAGTTTAAACCTGAATTGCATCATCTTCGGATTTGAAATTTTTAAATTATTTCTCATGGCCCTGAGTTTTTAAATGATTTTGTATATTGGATGTTGATTTGTCATCGGGAACAGCCAAAAGCTTCCCACATTTCAAACATTTTCGTTGTTCATTGCCATTAATTTTAACAATTTGAAAAAAAATTATAAATTTTAGCCATCATTTTCGACAATATTTATTATTTAATCTAAATTTTAACATTTGCCATCAATTATAATGGAATTATAAGATAAGAAATATGAATGTAAAAAAATACTTTTGTTTTATGATTAAAATAAATAATATGCAAATTAAATAATGATGGATTTGAGGGATAATGAATGGGAAAAACGAAATGACAATTGCCAAAATTTAATATGTTTTCAAATATTTCTAGCAAAATTCCATTTAGGATTGAAAGAAAAAACCGAAAAACCGATCGTTTTGGACCCTCGGTTTGCAGTTTTCCCAGTTTTTGAAACCCGGTTTTCGGTTTCGGTTTTTGGACCAAAAAACTCCGGTTTTCGGTTTCGGTTCGGTTAACCGACTCTGTCCTATACTAAACTCTTCATTTTATTTTTGAAATAGATTGAAAATAATTTTTTTGAATAAATTTTTTTTTGGATTTTTTATTTTTTGCCCATTTTTGATGGATTTAAAAATTTTTAGAAAAATTCCGATTCCGGTTCCGAGGGCCGGAATTCCGGGGTTTGAGTTCCGTTTCGATTCCGGTTCCGAAAAATTCAAATTCCGATTCCGAAAAAATTCCATTCCAATTTTTTGAGTTTCGGTTCCAGCCCTGAATATGAGCGACCGCGACTTCCTTAAAATTCCATTAGTTAAATTATAAAATCAAATTACTTTATTCTTTTTCTAAATACATTAAAAATAACATATAAATATGAAAATTTCACTAAATTTTTCATTCTTTGTAATATCAATTATTTCTTTTATGATTATGTTGAGCATAGACATCTATCAAGCCATCCTTGATATAAGCTCGTCCATAACAAATGACATGATTTAATCTGACAAATGTGAAAAGTTTAAAATTATTTATTCTATTGTTATTACTCTTGACTAGTATATTTAATTAAACGGTTAGATAATAGGGAAACATTTAGTAAGTAAAGGAATTGAAAAAAAATATTTTGCTTAGAAATTCATCCCCATAAAATTATAATTATAAAAACAATTTTACTATTATGTATTATTTTTTAATTTGAAAATTTCATAAACTTTCAATTATTATTCTGAAATTTCCAAAATGTCTATCTAACCTATTCTTATTGTTTTTGCATCTGTAAATTTCATTATTTTTGCTTTTCGTTCGATAATATGTGTAGCCATCATGAGTAATTGATTTGCCTTCCTGCTGTGCGAGTAATTTATTTTCTTCTGAAAGTTCGTCCCATCCATTTCGCGGCACATATTCCTTCATTGGATCAAGACCGTGCATTTTACGTCAAAAATAAAGAGGGGGAATGATTAATAAAATTCTTAATAATAATTATTCATTTATTCTCTAAAATAATGCAATATTTCAATACCTTTCGTGATTATGTTGTCCGATTTTGTAAATTATTTGATTGTCACTATCCACATTGGTTTTTGCCTTACATGGCGGATTTTCTTTTCTCCCCTCGCATGCCCATTCATTTCCTGATTTTCTTTCATAGACAAATCCATCATTAAGCATATAATAACCACCGTATTCATGTCTCGCATATTTCGCCAATTCTTCCGTATCTTTTTAAATACAAATTTAAAATTAAAATAGTAAACCTCGAAAGAAAATTACTATTTTTAGAAAGTTAAAATTTTCGCCACTAAATTTATAGGCTTTTTGAAAATTTTTATCTGTCTCGTTAGAATGTGTTGGAGGGTAAAAATTTTTGGCAAAAGATGTGTTACGAACTGTATTATTATTTATACCCAAAATAAAAATGCACATACATTCATCCATTAGAATTACCTTTTTTGCCTTTATGTTTGTGTTGAATGGTAACTTCAATATGTTCATTTTCGATAATTGCTCTTCCTGGGCACTTGATTGTGTTATATTCTGCACAAATTCGATATTTTTTTATTTCTCCATCTTTATTTTTCCTTTTATTTATGTAAGTGAATCCGTCCACATAAATTTTCTTTTTATTTCTAAAATTTTCCAAATTCTCTTGTGAAAGAGGATCTATAACATATAATATAAAAAAATTTCCGTATAACCGAATTTGATTTCTTCTTCATTTAATTGTCAATTGTCTATTAAATTTTGAAATCAATTCATAATTTGAAATTTAATATAAAATATTATTGTGATAAATATATGAATCTCAATTTTTGTTTTGTTTTCCTAATTCTTGACTATAAATTTTTTTATATTTCATCAAATTTTTCAATTAATTAATTGGACCTTTATTATCAGCAAATGTTTTCATTCCGTTCAGTCTTTCCGAAAGTGGATGATTATTATGTTTATTTCTTAAGAATATTATGTTATTATTGTCCACGTACATATCTCCCATACATTTTGCTTCGGTATTCCATTCTTCACACATCCATATTCCGGATTCTCTACTTTCAGGTATAAAATTTTTTGCATTCAAATAAATATATCCGTCATGAACAAGAAAATATCCTCCATATTCATTTTTAACATATTTTGCTCCTAAAAATTTATAGAATAAAAATCTATATAAGTATTGTGTTTAAAAATAAATGATTTATCAGTCAGTCTCTATAAAATCTATAATTTCATGTTGGCTGAAATATAACGTAAATTCCCTATTAGTAACCCAGTCTCTATTAGAAAACCCTCCCTATTAGTAACCCACTCTAGAGAGGCTCTGAAATTTAATAACCCAGTCTCTATTTGTAACCCAGTCTCTATTTGTAACCCACCTACCCTCTAAAATTTTTTTCATCTTTAATTTTTAGATGTTTAATATATTTTAATTAATAAAAACATGTTTTTAATCGAAAAAAAAGATGTTGTGAGTGAAAAAATAATGATAAAATTGTTTTGCACCCCAAATAAATGTTCGAAAAAATGTTTTGAACCGAAAAAACATGTTGTGAATCGCAAAAACTTGTTTGGAATCTTAAAAACATGTTTGAATTCCAAAAAACATTTTCAAAAACATGTTTGGTATCGTAAAATCCGTTGTAAATTTTAAAAACATGTTCTAAAAATGTTTGGAATCACCAAAAACATTTTATTAAATGAAAAATTTTAAAAAAAAATTTTGTAAAAATATGTTCTGGACTGAAAAAACATGTTCTAATTTGTTGCAAATTTTATTGAATAAATTTTATTTTTCATCAATTTTTCTTCTCTGAAATTTAGTAACCCCCTCTCTATTAGAAACCCACTCCCTATTAGTAACCCACCCTAGAGAGGCTCTGAAAATTATTAACCCATGGGTTACTAATAGGAAATTTACGGTAATTGAATAGCTATATATTATTTTAGAATTTTAACTCCGTAATCCTTGCGTCCCTCCGGGAGACGGCATATCTTCTCCAGTTTCTCTGATTGATTTTCGAATTATTCCACTTTCCATTTTTTTCTTTTTATTAATCGATTCCATTTGCAAATTATCTAAACGCCTAATTGAACCACTAATTCCGGATCCAGTCGATTCATGTGATTGAGTTTCTTCTATTTCCATTGCTGTATTTAGTTCATTTAAATCGATTTTTCTAATTGATTTTGTTTTTCCCATTTCTCTTGTTGATTGTGTTCCCATTTCTCCGATTGATTCAGTTCCCATTTCTCTGGTTGATTCAGTTCCCATTTCTCTGGTTGATTGTGTTCCCATTTCTCTGATTGAATGAGTTCCCATTTCTCTGATTGATTTTGTTTTTCCCATTTCTCTGGTTGATTGAGTTCCCATTTCTCTGATTGAATGAGTTTCTCCAATTCCAGTGATTAATCCAAGATTTGGTGCTTTTTCCATATCAATATCATTGCCTTTTCTAATAGAAGCAATCTGAGTTGGTGCCTCGGAAGTACAGATTGAACCCGGATTCGATGGATTATCATTAAGATTCCGAATTGAATGGGCAACAGGGATGGGTTCGGAATTCAAAAAAATCGGAAACGGAATTGGCCTAGGAATCGGAATTTAAATTTTTTTCGGAATCGGAATCGGAACGGAACTCAAACACCGGAATTCCGGCATTCGGAACCGGAATCGGAACTTTTCAAAAAAATTTTTAATCCATTATAAACTAGAAAAAATTCGATGAAATAAAATAAAGTGAAATTTTTATTCATAAAATTTATTTTCAATGATATTTCAAAAAATTATTTAATGATATTTCCGCATAATGTTTTGATTTAGGCTTAATTTTTAAATAAAATTTATCAAACCAGAAAAAGTGTAAGAAAAAGAAGAAAATTGAAGGTAAAAAAGGAATTCGTTTCGAAAAATAAACCAAAATTTTTGCATAAAAGTAGCAAAGGGTCCCCCCTTTGCTTTTTTCGGAATTTTTCGGAATTCGACTACTTTTCGGAATCGGAATCGGAACGGAACTCAAACACCGGAATTCCGGCTTTCGGAATCGGAATTCGGAATTCCGAACCCATCCCTGATGGGCAACTTGTATAGGCCGAATTGAACCAATTCATGCTTCGATCATTCTAAAAAATTTTAAATGCATAAATAATAATATCAAGCAAAATTCAACTGTATTATTTGGAAAGTTCGAAAAAGAGCTGATGCGAAGTAAAATTTAAACACTTTCTACCATTTTAATTACCGTATTTCACCAGGTTAAAAATCTATGACTTTATAAAAACAAAATTTAAAGTAACCGATCTGAGCGAAATAAAAAATATTTTCCAAATTTTTATATAGATATATTTTAGCATTATTAATGCGCCTCGATGAACAGTACCAAGATCTACAATTGAATTGACATAAAATACATATGGCCATTTTAATTTCGAAAGAAAAGCTAGTATTATGCTTAGATTTAGGGCTACAATTTATATTAATATAATAGTATGTCCAACATAGGAATATTAAGGAAATCTGATATAATGCCGGGATAATATTTTGTCAAAAGTTTTTAAAATTTTCAAAAAAAGCAGGCTCTTCATTTATCATCCCGCCATAACTTTATATCAGTCCGCTTATTAAATTTGTTCAATTCGTAGAGTGGAATTAAATAATTATTCGTATGACTTTAAATTTTCAATAATGTGTCCCTTGTTAAAAATTGTTATTAGAAACTAACTGTGTTGCCATAATTTTAAAAATTTATTTTAATTAAAAAAATCTTTCAAAAAATTTTTTTATTTTTTAATATCTTACAATTGTTGTGCGATCATCAATTCCTGATGAATCCTAGCTCGACATTCCGGCATTGTATACTGGTTGAAATGAAAAGGTGTCGTAATATCATTGCTCCTTATAATTTGCTCGGCGTACATCAATACGAACACTCCACAATCCCATGAATTTGTTTGATTTGGAATATTCATTCGATTTATCCATCCAACTTGCTTATTCATATTCAAAGGAATGTCAAAACGACCATATAAATTGGTGAAAAAATTGAACAGGGCTACTTTGAATGACATATTTTCATTTGTATTTTGGCCCCTATTTAATGAATCGCAAAAGACCACATATTTAGTTCCCACATCAAAAACTGCCAATGCCCAATAATTCTCATATAAATTTGCTGGAATTAACCAAAATCGAACTGTTTGAATATTGTTTTCTTGTTCAATTTGATATTGTAGCCAATCAGGTCTAATCACATTCGTTTTCCAAAAAGTTGTCATAATTTCGCCCGGCACAAATCTCGCATTGTCCCTTTCTCGGGTTACCAAATGCAAATATGCATTTATCACAAAATTTCCCAACCATCCATGTGGATTGGCCAATTCTTCATTCATTTCTCTGAGCGGCAATGCCTTGAAGTAATATTCATCATCATAATTTAATCCTTGATTATCCCTTATCCTTGGCTGTACATGGGAGGGAAAGGCAGGAATTTCTTGCACAGATTCGATGTCACTGCCCTCTTCCATTATTGCTGGTAAATGTTGTTTCGGCATTTTTCGAATGCTTTCTCTTGCAGTGTAAGAAGTTTTTTTCGATCCTTTAAGATGTTTTTTAAATAAAATTTAAAAAATTTGAATTTTTATTTGAAGCATCCTTTATAAAATAAAATTGCGTACATATTTTTTTCATTACAATTCATGCATAGAATTATTTGAAATGTAATTTTGGGTACTCTAAATTATAGAGATATTTCGGGTCCGGAGTCATTACCTTTCGAATCCTCTCGGCGAACTGAGTCCAACGATACCAACATGTTCCGAAATTTATCTCTGATGAAAAATTACAGAATGATAAAACTAAAATCATTCAAAAGAGAAGAGTTATCCTCTTCCATCCCCTAAGAATAGAAATTTTTGCAAAAAAATTTTTTAGTTATATTCGGAGTCTTTTTGGTAAAAATTTTGAAAATCTATTGAAAATAGACAAATTTTCAATAATAAGAACAAAATGGAAATACACACTATTTTGGGAATATTATTAAAAAAATAGTTGAAATTGTGAAAAGTTATTAAAAATTTCTCTCATTTCCATTTTCAGGATATTTTGAAAATCTAGTGAAAAGGGAAATTTAGTGAATTTTAAAAATATTTCCAAATTTTGAAATATTTTTAAAATATTTTTGACTTTATTCTCATAATTAATTCAAAATCGGGAGAAAAATATCTTCAAAATGTGGCTTATTTTTATTTAAAAATTTGAAAAATATGGCAAAAATTCTAATTTTATCTTTTTCCACTTTTCTAGCGCACTATTTCACTCATATAATTATTTGCCATGATGGGATTCGAAGTATAGTAACCAAAAGCCAAATTCAGCGACTTAAAAAAGAGCCATAGAGCTAATGTATAATCCAGTGGTGTTAGAACTTTTATTTATTCCTTTCATTGCTTTAAACCCATTGGCAAATGAAAGGAAAGATCAATACACAAATTCTCCATAATATTCTCAAAATTTAGATGTTTTTTTTAATTTGAAAATTTTTCAATTTTAGATACATTTAGGTCTAAATTTTCAAAATTGATTTTTAAAATGAAGAGAAAAAATTTGTTGAAAATCATATTATTTTGAAATTTTCTGGAAATTTTAATTTTATCCATTTTAAATAGCATTTTGGGTGAAATTTTCAAAATTAAATGAAATGATTGTCTAAATAAATTTTCAAAAAATATTATTTTCTCAATATATTCCTAAAATTTTACAAATTGTAAGAATATTTGTGGGGGGGGGGGGGGGGGGAGAACACTTAACTTTTGCATGGTTTCATATTTTAACATGCTGTAATTTTTAACAAAAGTAAATCGGGAACATAATTTTGCTACTATTGGATTCAGCTCACCGAGAGGAGTCATCTGGTAAATCGTATGACCCCGGATCCGAAAGTTCTCTATAATGTTCGAATCCTAATTTTTTTTGATCTAAAATTGATAAAATTTTTATGATTATAACGAATTTTTAAAAATTTTTACAAATTTCTAAGTTCAACATATATGAATTGAATATATATATAAATAAATGGTTAGTCCGGGCCAGGGCTGGGGTCGAAACTCAAAAAAATCGAAATCGAAATTTGCTTCGAAATCGAAACTCACTTCCAAATCGAAATCGAAATCGAAACGAAACTAAAACATCGAAATTTCGACAATCGAAATCGAAAATCGAAATTTTTCAAAAAAATTTTCAAATCCTTTAAAAATTGAAAAAAAATTCTAAAAATACAAAAAAGTGAAATTTTTTATCCAAAAAATAATAATCAATGATATTTAAAAAATAAAATTATAGACTTTAGCATTTTGATGAAATAAAAGAAGCTTTTTCAAATTTTCTTGTTTTTGTTATTGGCAAAATAGTTGACAATGAAACCAATACCCAAAACCCAACCGAATTTAGCTTTTATTTTAGGAAATTTTTGGTTTTTTTTTCATAAGGTTTTATTTGATATTTTTTAAATGACAAATTAATTGTTAGATTCTTTTCAATGATTATTTTAGGTGCGGTTCTTTACATGTTACATTATTGTTTGGTCATTTCCATCAAAATAATATTATTAAAGTCTTGAACTTTTCATTTTTTATTCCTAAAACAATTATAAAACATATTTTGATGATTTAATAATTGAAAAATAAATTAAAAAACTAAATATTTTGAGCAAAAATAAGGAAATTTTAAGTAAAAAAGGAATTCGTTTCAAAAAATATACCAAATTTTTGATTGAAACTAGCAAAGGGTCCCCCCTTTGCCTTTTTCGAAATTTTTTCGAAACTCGACACTTTTCGAAATCGAAATCGAATCGAAACTAAAACATCGAAATTTCGACGATCGAAATCGAAAATCGAAATTTCGACCCCACCCCTGGTCCGGGCAAAAATTAATAATTAATATATGTACTGGCGAAATTAGCTATTTCGGTAAAATTTGATATTTGCGCCATTTTAAAAATTCTTATTGAATTAACTTTGGATCTGATATTTACACTCCTCCGCCTAACTCCCCCAAAAAATTTTTTCCAAAAAATCATCCGCTCTTAAAAATTCTTGCTCCAATAGTTTGTCACACCTTATTATTGTTTGCAAATTAAATATTCATCATGTATTTAATTGAAATTTATTAAAAAAAACTTTCCAGAAAGAATAAGGTTTTCCGGAAAGATTTTAATTAACCTTTCCGGAAAATTTTTTAATTTAAACTTACTGGAAAAATTTATTCTTTTGGAAAGTTTTTTTTTTATTAAATTTCGATTTAAAAAAAATTATTGTTGAATATTTATTTATAAACAATAATAGGATAAAAAAACATTTATATGCGAAAAATTATTTTTTTAAGAACTGATGATTTTTTGAAGGAAAAAATATTTTTCGGGGAAAATATTTTTTGGAAATTTTTTTTTGTTGGTGATAAAATAGCATGTATTTTTTATACTCACTGTAGTGTGGTGGTTGTGGTTTATTTGCAGGGCAGTCAGGGGCATGTTCGTGATTCAAACATATTTCACCGTTTGTATTTATCAATTTAGTCACCGTCATTTTTCCATTCGTGTCTAGACCTTTACATTGTCGTGCGCATTTATAATATGCTGCCCATCCTCCATCATTTAATTGAATAGTTTTAAGAAAATAGAATCGATAACCATTGTGAACAAATGCTGAATTTATAAAATTTTTTAAATATCATTCTTAAAACACTTTAAACATCATAGAAAAACATTTATATACCCATTAACTTATATAAAATACAAACAAGAAATATGCATTTGCTTATTAATCTGGGTCCTGATTATTATAAATACTCTAATGTTTCTTGTCGATGGAAAAAATGAATTATTTTATCAATAATAAAATTTGAAAAAATGCAGTTCACTTAGAAAATATTATTAAAGTTACCGATTTTTGCATTTCTTTTTTGATTTAATTTTTTTATTCATAAATTTTATCAATAAATGATCATTAGTCCATCATTAATATCATTTTATAATACATTAATTTTAAGCA
Organism: Pratylenchus scribneri; assembly: GCA_030063045.1. Lineage (NCBI taxonomy): Eukaryota > Metazoa > Nematoda > Chromadorea > Rhabditida > Pratylenchidae > Pratylenchus > Pratylenchus scribneri. Next base: position 17,316 of record JAQSEB010000164.1, read on the forward strand.
AAAATATAAAAATTTTTCACCAAAAAATATTCATTTAGTTAAAATTAAAAAATAAATAAACTCTCAATTTTAAAAGATAATTCACTGATTTAAAATTAAAAAAACATACCTTTATTTTTTCGGGGCGGTAGAAGTGTATTTGTTTTTGTGGGAATTGAGCCAATATTTTCGTGAGTTAATTCTTTATCTAAATGAAGCATATATGACTTTCATTAATTTTTAATAATCACAGCAAAAAATAAAATTATTTAAAACAATTCTAACTTCCAAATAATTTTAAATTTATTTTTAATATTTCTTACTTACCCGTTAGTTGATTGTCAACCATATCCATATCCAAATTAATATTATCATTATTTTTTCCCTTTTTTCTGATAGATTGAATTCCTTTTATTTTTCTTATTGATTGAGTTTTTCCCTCTCTAATTGATCCATCAAATTTATTTATTGCATATCGTACTATTTCGTCAGCATCTATGCAAATAAATATTTTATTCAAATTGAGTCAATAATTTTTTATTAAAATTAAATAGGTAAATCGATTTAAAATACTCGATTATTAAGGAATATTTAAAGTCAATTATTCTAATAATTAAAAAATGGACAATTATTTACGCATTAAATTTACTTTTTATCATTATTTTGCCATGATTGTGTTGAATGGTGACTTCAATGTGTTCATTCTCAATAATCGCTCTTGCTGGGCAATTGTTTGTGAAATTATTTTCACAAAGAAGATAAATATTTTTTGGGGATTTTCTACTAATTTCTTTAGTATATATGAATCCATCCACATTAATTTTATCTGTTATTTTTAAATTTTGCAAACTTTCTTCCGAAACGGCATCTAAATATAATAGAGAATATTCAAATTCATTCCAGCCAAAAAATGAATATGATTAAAAAAATATTTATACTTGAAAAAATTAAACTTAATGTGGATTTTTATCAAAAATTGTTAATTTTTCGCAATTCAATCCAAAATTATTTTGATAATAAACTATAGGTTTTTCATAATTATTTCATAAATATCAATATACTCCATTAAATTTCTTTATAATTATTTGATTATAGCCTTTATAATCGAAAAATTATATTTTATTAAAATTCTTTTTTAAAGTGAGCGATTGTGCGCTGGGCTCAGAGGTGCGACGACGAAATGGATATTGTAGATGGAAATTTGAATGGATCTTGGAAATTGGGTAAAGACTCTTTGGTCATGACTCATAATAGTCGAAGAAATAAATAAATCATTTTATCTCATTCTCAGCTATGAAATTGACAGTCCCAACGCATCGGCTCATCTGACCCGAGGAAATCATTCATCATCATTTATGAAGGGGAAAAGGGGCGGTACAATGAACATAATGGGAAATGACATTGAATGAGAGGAATAGTTTGTGCCTTCCGCTTTGAGCTAATTTGTGATTTGTTTGTCAACCGAATTTCCCTTACATTAGTAATTTTAATTGAACCTTTATAATGTGTATATGACTTCAATCCTTTCAATATTCCTGAATGTGGATGATGATTATGTTCGCTGCTTTTGATTATTATGTTATTTTCGTTCACTTGATTAGATTTCTCTTTTTCTTCGCATATCCAAAATCCGGTTACTCTACTAATCAGGGATCTCAGAATGTACCCCTACGGGGGGCATTTGCCCCCTATTTGAGATTTTGCCCCCTTTTGTGCCCCCCGAGCCGAGTTGCCCCCTAAATGCCCCCTTTTGATTTTTTGTTAAAATTTTCCCCAAATGGGTCATTTTTCTTTAAAATTTTTCGATGCGCGGCCATTTTTGGTCTAATTTTTCGCTGCGCGGCCATTTTTGGTCTAATTTTTCGCTGTGCGGCCATTTTTTGGTCTAATTTTTCGCTGCGCGGCCATTTTTGGTCTAATTTTTCTCTGCGCGGCCATTTTTTGGTCTAATTTTTCGCTGCGCGGCCATTTTTTGGTCTAATTTTTCGCTTCACGGCCATTTTTTGGTCTAATTTTTCTCTGCGCGGCCATTTTTTGGTCTCATTTTTCGCTGCGCGGCCATTATTGGCAAACATTTTCGCATTTTTGGCACTTTTTTAAAAAAGCCCCCCCCCCCCCCCCAAAATGCCCCCTTTTTTATCGAAAATGTCCCCAAATGCCCCCTTTTTCTTCCAAAATGCCCCCCAAATCGAAAATCCATCTGAGATCCCTGCTACTAATGGTTACAAAATTTTTAGCATTCAAATAAATATATCCATCATGAACAAGAAAATATCCTCCATATTCATTTTTCACATATTTTGCTGCTATAAAATAGTTAAATAAAAAATTAAATATTTTTAATAGCAAATTATTTATCGTAGAATTTCCTATCTTATTAGTAGTCATAGTTTGTAATTTTCCATTGAGAAAAATATTTTTAAATAAATATATTGAAATTGAATTTTATTTAACTTTTTCTTTCATTTTTACCATTTGCTGGTGTGATTAATCCATATGTTTCCCCCGCTACTATTCTGATTGATTCTGGACTAATTCCACTTTTTTCTATTTCCCTGATTGATTGAGTTCTCATTCCTCTGATTGATTGATTTTCTCCAATTCCTCTTATTGATTGAGTTCCCATTTCTCTAAATGATTGAATTCCCATTTCTCCAAATGATTGATTTTCTCCCATTTCTCTTATTGATTGAGTTCCCATTTCTCCAAATGATTGAGTTCCCATTTCTCCAAATGATTGAATTCCCATTTCTCTGATTGATTGATCTTCCCCAATTAACAGGTCTGGCCTTCAAGCGGAAATGTCCCCTTTTTCGTGTTTGCCATGCTCTACTGGCCGAATCGATTTGCTCGGAGAAGCATCATAAGAAGATGACATTGTTCTTTGAGTACGAATTGAACGACTAGGAGCAATTAAGGAATTTCCCACTTGATGATGTTCAGCAAGATTTTTACGAATCGAAATACCAGTATTTTCATTGCTGGTTTTTGGAGAAATGACAGCTGATTGTTCTATTTGATGGATTGAAGCGCTGCCATATTCTGGACAAATTGACTTTGTGCCAACGGGTTGTTGTTCTGCTGGACGAATTGAAATAGTACCGGCTGGTTTTTGTTCTGCTGGACGAATTGAAATACTGCCGGCTGGTTGTTGTTCTGCTGGACGAATTGACTTATTGTCAACTGGTTGTTGTTCTGCTGGGCGAATTGACCTAGTGCCAACGGGTTGTTGTTCTACTGGACGAATTGACATAGTGCCAACTGGTTGTTGTTCTACTGGACGAATTGAACCGCTACCGGATTCCTTTAATTAATATATTTTGATATTGACATTATTTAATAAAAAATTTACCTTTGTTCCATGGCATTTATTAGACAGAGAAATGCAAAATAATATGGAAATAAAGAGCTTTATATTGCTATTCATTTTTGCTAATTAAAATAATAGCTATTTTTATCTAAAATTATTATAATTGGTAAATAATTATCAAAATTTAAATAGTTCATTTAAATAATATTAAATTTCATAAAAATGGAAAAATAATTTTAAGGGAGGTGAGAAGATGCGAATGGAATTAATACCAAAAAAGGCTTATAGAAATAAAAAATTTATTAAAAATCGAAATAGGTACACCTATTTTATTTGACATTATAATTTATTAAACTATAAAAATATAAATTAATATATTGCAGAATAGAATTTTTCATTGATTTTATTGACATAAATTCGTTGCTATAATTTTTTTATTGAAATTGTCCAAAATTCATTTTTATAATTTGCAAAATATATAGCAGCTTAAAAATCTATTATTTTGAGAATGCTTTTATATTTTTATAGTAAAATAGTAAAATTTTTTATTTTAATTCACAATAAAATATTTTTACAAAAATTATTTATCTCTTTTCAGAAAAATTATTTAAGTTTTCTTATGGGTACTTTTGTATTTTGGGTTCGCTTTTAGTCAAATTTTTTCTTTTTTTTGCCAAATTATACACGAAGTGGACGCTTCTTGGCATGCTAGTTACGAAAATGTCAAAAATTTTGCACTCGCTATCATTTTTGGCAGAGTTAAGACCTTTTGAAAATTGCAAAAGTGCTTGGTCCTCTCCCCCCTATGGGTCGAAAGTTGAAAATTTTTTTTGGAAATTTTATTGGTAAAATATAATTCAATCGATGCGTATCGATGAGCAGAGTACGAATCTGTCATTAATTTCACATAAAACCCAAAAAAGAATTTATTAATTTCATCGAGACAAAAATGGCCATAACTTTTATTCGATGGTGGAATCGTGCTTCTCTCATCAAGACGCGTCAAATTGGATTTAATTTAACCAAAAAATTTCGAAAATTTTTTTTCACTTTCGACCAATACATGCACTTTTGCGATTTTCTTGAGGTCACATAACTTTTTTTATTTTTGAGTTTTATGCGAAATCAATAGCATATGGAAACACATTATGGCGAAAATTTTCTTAAAAGGGCCCCGGTGGGGGACGTTTCATTGCCGCCGTTTCATTGCCAGACACATTTGACGAGCCATAACTCAGCAAAGAAGAAACCGTTTGAGCAAATCTTGGTATCATTGGATAGGGCTATTTAATCTCTATTAAATAGTATATAGCAATATGTGAAAAGTTGAACATCCGCTTAATTACAAGCTTCTAAATAGGGAAATTGCTACTTTTATTCAGTTTTTCTACTTTAAGTCATTTAAAATTTGTTTATTTGAAAAAGCTCTATAAACTTTTCAATAGAGCTTAAATAGATCTATTCAATGATACCAAGATTTCATCAAACGGTCTTTCCCTTACTGAGTTATGGCTCGTCAAAAGTGTCTGGCAATGAAACGGTGGCATTGAAACGTCCTCCTCCGACACATTTTGATGAAGAGATACAAAGACAAGCATTTGAAAGCAAAATTGGTATTTTTTCTGAGTCATTCTTTGAAAATATAAAATTGAAATTTGCCTTATTTATAAGGATATAAAAGTTATTCAAATTAATAATTTTGTTATAAAAATTGTAATTAAATTAAAACATCATGATAGAAATAGAATAAAATATGTGTATCTCTAAACTATAATTTTGATGCTAATCATTATTAAATTTATTTTCATTTGAGTATTCAATTTTTGGCTTTTTGATAACACTTTCAACACTAATGAAAATTGAGACGCGTTTTCTCTTAGGCAGAGGAATTTAAATTATTTTTTTCACGACCCAACCATTCGCTAATAGCTCGATGATTTATCACAATTGGTCGTGGCATCATTTTGTCAATATCAAATTATCATATAATTTAACAAATATTTTTATCCAATATAAGAAAATTAGAATTTCCAATAAATTCCAAGCATAAATTTTCAGTAATTTTTTAATTTGTGAATGATCAGTGAATTAAAAAATGAGGAAACAAGTTTAGATTATAATTAAAAGCTTTTTTGGGGCTAGAAAGAATAAAGAAATCATTGTCTTGAAGTCAAGAGTGGAATGGACAGCCAAATAAATGTGAAAAAATGTAAATATCCAAAAAAGTAAAATATCAATTAATCAAATAATCCTTCGAATAATAACATCCAATAAGCAACTTCATACTCACTAGTCCTGTTGGATGGCTTGCCAGAATCTAATAAATAAGAAAAGTAAAAAAATAATTTTTAATTTTGAAATTTTTATACATGAAGGTGAATAACCAGAGTTTCTATCTGACGAGCCAAACCATCGTTTGCCAAACCACTTTTTCTTTCCCTTTTTTCGCAAAGATCCAGAGGCTGCAGCACTGCTGCCCTCTTCTGCACCCGTGCTTCGGATTGAGCCATCGGTGGGCTTGAAATCACGGATTGAATCATTCTGCTCGATATCTTTGATTGAACCATTCGCCTTTTTTTGTTCAATTAATTGCCGAATTTCTTCTTCGGTGATGGGCGCATATTCATCGGTTACTTCCCTTGCCGACTTTCCATTTGGCTGGTGCCATATTTTGCCAAATCCAATTTCCCATACTCCCTCCTTTTCACTGTCGAAACGAATGGTTGGAATGTCATCATCTCCTACTGCCACTGACATTTTTCCATCATCTGGTTGTATCCATTTCTTCAAAAAATTTCATTTTTTCGAGAATATTGATTTCAATCTTAATCACTCACTTTTTTCTCGCTTGTCGCTCTGATTGAATCCTTGATTTCTGCTTCTCGAATTGAAATATTTGCAGCTGTTTTATTTCTTATTGAATCAGTAGCTGGATCAATGCTCAATGGTTTTTCAGGACGAACTGAAATGTTGGCACTTCCTTCTTCTTGACCATGCCCAATTGATCTGACATTCTGTTTCTTTCGAATAGAAAGAGTTTTCCCTTTATTTGCAATCCGGATTGAGTCAGAAGAAGATGCAACATCAGTCTTTTCTAGTATTCTTATTAAATCATCCGTATTCTGGTTTCGGATAGATTTTCCTTCATCATTATGGCTGCCTTGCTGATTTCTGATTGATTTTCCTTCATCATTATGGCTGCCTTGCTGATTTCTGATTGATTTTCCTTCATCATTATGGCTGCCTTGCTGGTTTCGAATTGATTTTCCTTCATCATTATGGCTGCCTTGCTGATTTCTGATTGAATGTCTTTCATTAGGCCGGATAGATTCGCTGCCTGGTGCATTCCGAATTGAACCATTTTGTGCATTTTCGATATCGTTATTTGATAATATTTCAGGGCTTAAAAATTTTTTAATTAAAATATTCTCATTGGATTTTTTATTAATATTCGTTTGTGATGCGAATATGTAAATATTTTAAAATCGTTTTTTTCTAAATGAATCAAATGTGCTAAATTAGCCAATTTCTTTTATATTATTTAATACATTTTTAAAGTGTCTTTCTTATCTGTTCGAAATTTAAAACATTTTTAGAAAAAAATTTAGAAGCTAATTTTTGATTTAATTTTTCCGATTAATTATTAGTTTTCATTAGATTATTTTGAATCTAGATTCTGAATAAATTGGACCATGATTTTTCAGCTCAGTCGTTTCAGGCCAGTAGACGTTTCAGCGCCATTGGTGCCCTCTTTTTATTTTGGCCCGAAACTGGTATATAAATATTTTCGATTATGGACCTATGAAGATTCTGAATCAATGGTTTTTTGATAATTCAAATAGCTGAACCATATTGGTTCCTAAATCTCTTTTGAAAAATTTGAAATACAGAATTTTGGGTCATATTATACATCAAATGATGTGCATTGACGATTGACGAATGCATCACGAATATAAAATTATTTTCCCACTAAATCCGATATTAAACAAGCTATAGTAATTTTTCATAGATACAACTAAGTTTAGACTTAGGATTAGGGCTAAAATTTTACTTAAGATCAAAATAGTCAGAATTGGAATCATAAAAAGTTTTGCATAATCTTTAAAAGAGATTTTATCACAATTCCAAAAGTTTATCGACCCAAATGGGAGACCCTTCACTTTTGCGATCATTGAAATTTTATTAAGTCTTATTTTCGAAATTCGAGATTTTCGCATGAAATAAATTTGATTTTCGAACTCTTCACAATACTAAGCATCGAATAGTATATCATTTGCATGAAAATTCCAAAAATAAATCTGGCGCTGAAAGTCTACTGACGCTGAAACAGCGACACTGAAACATTTCCGACCGTGAATAAATTTTATAAATTTCTATTATCAAATAATCATAAATAATTATATTTCATAAAAATTAAACAAAATAAAAATATTAATCAAGATAAAATTTATAAATTTCACTTTAGAAGTCTTCCTATTATTCAACAATATCTTTCAAAAAATTAATATTCTTGGTGGAAATTTTATTCAAATATAAAATTTTTTATTTTTAGAAATGAAAGACAAAATTTTGATTTGAATATCTATCCTAGCTCAAATTATCTTATTTTAAATTTAAAATCTTACAATCTATCCGCCATCAATTCCCGATGTATTTTGGCTCGGTATTCCGTTATTGTTTCTTGATTGAAATGAAAAGATGGCGAAATGTCACTATTCTTTATAATTTGTTCCACGTACATCAACAGAAATACTCCATAATCCCATGTATTGATCTGGCGCGGAATAATTTGTCGAACTGTCCATTCAACTTGATCCATAATTTTAATTTTTTCCTCATTAGAAGGGTCATAAAATTTGTTGAAATAATGGTACAGGAATACATGTAATCGGTTAATTCTATCTGTTTTTCCGCCATTATTTTTTGAATCGCAAAAGAACATATATTTAATTTTCACATCAAAAATGGCCAATACCATATAATCCCCGTTGTATATTAATATTGGAATTAACCAAAATCGAATTGAATGGATGTCGCCTTTTTCAAGTTGCTCTTCCATCCAATCTGTATAGAAAATTTTCTGATATCGAAAAGTATCGATGACATCACTCGGTACAATTCTCGTATCGTCCCTATCCCGGATTATCAAATTCAAATATGCTTCAATCACATAATCGTGAAAAAACCCATTTTGTTTTTTTAATTTATCCATAGTTGAAATCGATAATGGAGGTTTCCATTCCTGTAAAATAAAAAATTTAATTTTTTTTAATTTCTATAATTATTTTCATTACCTGACTTATGTTAATAAAGAGAGAAAACAAAATTAGATTTAATATATAAAATATATTTATCATTTTATCTGTAAAAAATTATTAATTAATAATAAATAATTTTTAAAGGAAAAAATAATTTTTAGATAATTATTTTATAAAATGTAATTTAATAAATATAACTGATTTTCCGTTTTGGAGATTGATTGAATAGAATTTTTATTTAATATAAATTTATAAAACTACAATTTTTATATTTAATGTAAAAATAGACAATTAATTATTTTGTAAAATTCGGTTTTTCTAGTTTAATAGGCCGATATGTCAATAAATGTTATGGACAATTTTTATTTGTAAAATTCGGTTTTTCTAGTTTAATAGGCCGATATGTCAATAAATATTAAGGAAAATTTTTATTTGAAAAAATTCGGTTTTTCTAGTTTAATAGGCCGATATGTCAATAAATATTAAGGAAAATTTTTATTTGAAAAATTCGGTTTTTCTAGTTTAATAGGCCGATATGTCAATAAAAAATCCAATTTTATAATATAATTTAAATCAAATTATTATTTGATGATTAAAAACATAAATATATATAAAAAAACAAAATTTGAATATAACAATACATATATGTACGAATTATATTTTTCATTTATAAAAATAAAACTATAATACTACCAAAATTTTATCCAATGAAATTGAATAAATAATCAATAAAAATTGCAAATATTTTGCTTTTCTCATTCAATTTTAAAATAGATTTATTTTCATTTTTAATTTATTCATTAAAAAAAATAAATTTCATTGAAATATAAAATAATAATTTTAAACAATTATGTTTAAAAATTACAGAATTATTTGGCTGATCAGGCAATAAATTTATTTAATTTTTATTTTAAAGTAAAATGACAAAAAATAAAATCGCCAATATTTTCCTTGTTATAATATGCATCTATTATGCAAAGACAATCAATGCTTCAGATAATACGGAAGAAGCATATAAAAAATATATGCAAGAATTGTCTAGGGAGAGACAAAACCCGGAGGCAAGGCAAAACCCAAACCCAGAACCAAGTGGTTCATCTGTAAATGCACCCGCAATTGCGGATTCTCCCGCGATATTTAGACAATCCTTGAAAGAAATGGAAGAAGAGATAAAGAAACGAAATCTTGTTGAAAATCCGTCTCAAACTGGCCCTGTAAGTATCAGGAATCAAAGTACAAGCACTCAAGCGGAATTCAATCGATATATGCAAGAATTGTCTGAGCAAAGACGAAATCCAAATTTAGCCGAAAATCAGCCGGTTTGTGTTTAATGAAATTTAAAAAAAAAACAAAATTAGGCCGATTCGGATTTGAGGAGTTTTCAATCTGAAGGACATTCCAGAAAATGGCAGGAAGAGCAAGAAATAAGTGGTAAATATGGAAAATTTGTCAGTCAACCATCGGAACAACAATCGCATTTTGGTCCTCTTGACATGGAATTGGACACAGCAGACAATCTAAGACAAAGGGGTAAAAAAATATTTTTAACGGAATACGAAAAATAAATTGAAATTTTATAAACAAATATATTTTTGGATTTGTTGGATAAAATAATTTAATAATAATCAAATAAATAGGCATAATTATTTAATATTTAATTTTGAAATCACAATTTATAAAAAGATTCGAATAGCAAATAATTTATAATACACTTTGCTAGTTAATTGTTTTAAATTTAAAAGAATTAAATTATAAAAGCCATTTAATTTATTATTTTTGAAATATTCACAAAAATTATTTTGATATTAATATACAATATAAAATATAGAGAAAGAGAGCGATGATGAATCTGTAGAAGTAATTCCTGCCATGCCCAGCCATGTACAGCCACGGATAAGGAATAATCAGGGAATAAATGTTGGCAGTGAACGTTTCTTTACTGCATTGAATCCCGAAGATATGGATGCGTTAGCCAATCCACATGGATGGTTGGAAAATTTTGTGATCAATGCATATTTGGAATTGATAACCCGAAATCGAGACGATGCGAGATTTGTGCCGAGCGATGTGATCACAACTTTTTGGAATTCGAATGTGATTAATCTTGATTGGCTAGAACGGCAAATTTTGCAAGGCAACATTAATTCAGTACGATTTTGGCTAATTCCAACACATATTTATGGGAATCATTGGGCATTAACTGTTTTGGATTTGCATAAAAATGAAATTGTCTTTTGTGACTCATTATATATGGGCCAAAATACACAACGATATTGGCAATTCCAAACAGTTTTGAACGATTTTTTTGTCAATTTCTATGCCCATTTTTATGTGCATTTAAATATGATTCAAGTTGAATGGACAAATAGAGATGATATTCCACCCCAAATGAACGCATGGGATTGTGGGGTATTCCTATTGATGTATGCCGAACAAATTATAAGGAGCAATGATATTTTCACATATTTCACCTTCACTCAAAATATAATACCAGAATGTAGACTGAGGATATATCGAGAATTGTTGGCGCATCGATTGTATGTTTGAAATTTATATTTTTTCTAGAAAAATTATTTAAATAGAATTTTATTTTTTTCATCTCTCAAATCATTAAAAAATATTATAAAATTAAAATAATTTAGTCCTGAAGAATTTGCTTTACTTCAAACGAGTGAAATAGCAACTGGTTCAATACGGTCTACACATATGATCCAATCAATTCGTCCTTCGGGCATACCCACTCAAACTGATTCAATTCTTCCTTCGGGCATACCCACTCAAACTGATTCAATTCTTCCTTCTGGAATACCCACTCAAACTGATTCAATTCGTCCTTCTGGCCTACCCACTCCAACTGATTCAATTCGTCCTACTATAATAACAACTCAAATTACTTCAATTAGAAATATTACTGATGTGGAAAAAGTTCCAACTAAAAATATTGATTTTATAAATAAAATAAGCCAGTCCATAAAAAATGAGAATAAAAAAATTCCAAAATCGACTTCAATTAGGCCAATTGAAATATCGCAATTAAAGGATATTATCATACCGATCAAATCCATACGACCAATTTATGAAATGCAATCTGTTAAAAATTCTCAAAAAAATGGTAAGATAAAAAAATAGAATTTAATAGAAAAATTCAACATAGGTTAATATAAGAATTGAAAGAGAGTGAAACAATTAGACATTTCGAATTCTATGAATCAAATATTGGGTATTTGTCTATTTTGTTTTAGTCCCCCACATTTTTTGAAAAATAATTATTTACTAATGGAGATGGTTTGCAAATTCGAAAAATGCTTTTATTGTCTATTCTGATATTCATTATGAATTAAATTCTCACTCTAAATCTGTTTTTAACTGATTTATCTACGCATCAAATATTCAAAATAACATGTAAATTTTTATAATGGAATAAAATTCAGCCACAAGGCTCAAAGAATTAAAGATTTTTTGGGAGAGATCGCGTCCAAAATGCTCTAGCCAAAAGAATTCAAGGAAATATGAATTTTATTCCAAATTGTTATTTATTAATTTTCTTTTACATTAACTCAATATTTTGACTCTGCCTTTGGTGATTATTGCGATTGATAAAATTTTGGCAGTGATTGACTGTTAAATGGGCAAAATTATTAGAGTTTCGCCGGAAGTTCCGGTTCCGGTGGCCGGAAGTTCCGGCCTTTTTGGGGTTCTGGTTCCGTATTGAAAAATGAGTTCGGGTTCCGGTTTTGGTTCTGGTCATCCAGTTACGTTTCCGGTCGAAAGCCTGGTTCCGACGAAACCGAAAAATTTGCACCTAAGTAAATTGGATTTTGTTGCATAAATCGTAGTTTGAAAACATTTGAAAATGTCCAATTTTTCGCTGCGCGGCCTTTTTTGGTTAAATTTCTTCGCTGCGCGCTCAATTTTTTTGGCTCAGATTTTTCTCTGAGGTGCTATTTTTAAATAAAATTTTAAATTAAGAGACGATTTTCGGGAAAATTTTCGCCTGCGGCATAATTTTTAATTCATTTATATATTAGATTGTTTTCAAAAAATTATATCGGACTACTGTAGACAAATTTCGCAAACGAATCTTTTTCTGAAAAATTCACCCCCAAATGATGAATTTCAAAAGTTCCGTTTCCGGACTCCGGCTTTTTTGAGTTCCGGTTCCGGTTTCCGGAACTCACTCTGAGTTCCGGTTCCGGTCAAAATCCTGGTTCCGGCGAAACCGTAAAAATTATTCAGCAAATTAGGGATTTATCGGTGTTCACCATTCAACCTATAAAATATTATGACTATGGTTATTAAAAAAATTTTTTTCTCTTTATATTCTAGCAGCATTATTTGTGAAAAATGAATATGGAGGATATTTTCTTGTTCATGATGGATATATTTATTTGAATGCAAAAAATTTTGTAACTTCTATTAGAAGAACTGGAATGTGGATATGTGAGGAAAGAAATTCAGCATCAAATTGCAAGGGATTTGTGAAAATAAACGAAAATAACATAATAATCGAAGGAGAAGAACATAACAATCATCCACTTTCAGAAAGACTGAAAGGATTGAAGACATATGATCATTTTAAAGGTAAAATTTAAATTATAAATTATTCTAAAAATTTTAATAATATATATATAGATATATTCGATTAAAAGATTCGAATAAAATAATTACGAAGAAATTTTATGGGGAATGAATATTCTGACATTTATTAAATAAGATTTTCTGTTGATAAAAATTAAAAATATTAGTTCAATATCAAAATAATTTTTGATTGATTTCCAAAAAATCGAATCGACATTTGTTGAAAAAATTCTTATTAAATTTTTCTAAACATATTCGTTTAATTTTAATGAGTTTGTAAATTTGAATATTGTATGATATATTTTTAAAGCTAGCCAACTTTTGCGGAACTGCCATTTGCGGATGGAATGATTTTGGTGTCGATTGCGATAAAGTTTTTGTGGCTTGTGGCATTATTTATAGCATTATATTAGTCATAAAATTAGCTACAACAAAATGTCATCAAAAGATTCTGCCAATATTGTGTATTTTAATAGTTATTGCCGAAAAACCGCTAATTTAATTAAAATTGTGTTTTTGTTTTTTTGGATATAACTCGTTGAATACTCAATTGTTCAAAATTTTTGTTGTTATTTTGTAGCTAATTTTATCTCTAATAAAATGCTCTAAACAATTCCACAGCATTCTATTCTACAATTGGCACTAATCCGATTCGTCCGCAATTGGCGAGTCCGCAAAAAGCATAATACGATATTTAGATCCTGTTTCGCAAGAAAGTTTGCAAAATTTAGAGATTAAAGGTAAAATTTATATGAATGGATTCAAATATAAAAAAGAAAGGAAAAGTAACCAAAGGAATTATCTTATTTGTGAAAAAAATTTCACAGGCAATTGTCCAGGAAGAGCGATTATCGAGAATGAACACATTGAAGTTACCATTCAACACAATCATAAAGGCATAATAATTGAACAAAGTAATTTTAATGGGTGTATAATTGTACTTTATTTCATTATTTTAATACTTGACTATAAAAATTCTTTTATAATAGGGTATAGATTTATTAATCAAACAACTTATTAAATAATTGAAATAAAATTCAATCAGTCAGCGGAATGGAAGAAATTCAATCAATCAGAGAAAAGGAAAATCAATCAATCAGAGAAATTGGAAAAATTAAATCAATTCCTCACGAATTATATGAACCAAAGTCAGCAATGGAAATAGAAGAAACAAAATCAACTGAATTGACTGGATCTGGAATTAGCGGTTCAATTAGGCGCTTAGATAATTTGCAAATTGAATCAATAAGAAAAAAGAAAAAAATGGAAAGTGGAATAATTCCAAAATCAATCAAAAAAAAAGGAGGAACGCCGGGACCGGGATCAATCAGATCAGCTAAGAAAATTCAAGGTGCTGAAATGATTCCAATTAAATCAATCAGGAATAGCGGTGAAGATGTACCTCTGATAGATCTTCCTATTTCTCTAAAAATGCCTAAACATTCAATTGATGCAATCAAAAATGATTGGAGCAGTGATTCAATCAGAACTGTTACCGAGAAAAATCAAGAATCAATTAGACCAACTGGAGAAACGCATGAATCAATGAGTTAAAATCCTTATTTCTAAATTATATTATTAATTAGTTCTATATTTCTCTAATTATTATATAATATTAAAATCGATTATGATCATAGGGTAGCGCGAAAATTCGTCACCACGACAATTCGTCTCCATGAAAATTCGTCATTACGACTATTTATCTCGACAATTAGTCACCAATTTTTTTTGTTGCGAATCAATTTAACTCATTCATTTTTGGGGATAATTTGAAAACCTAATGATGAGAATTAATTTGCTGAGCATAAATAAACTATATTTTTTTTAAAAAAAACAAGAAAATAGTAAAGTTATAACCTTTGATAATTAAAAATAATATAAATTTGAAATACTATTTAATGACAAAAATTTCGCAAATTTTTATTGAAATCGCTGAGCTATATTTCTTTAATTTCCAGAATGAATTCCCTGTTATATTAGTCTACAATTAGATAAAAGGAATTGGTCGAATCAGAATAATTTAAGACGGATAGATAGAATTTTAAAATATAATGATTGAGAAAAGAAGAATTTAGGCAAAAGGCTAAAATTTTATAATGCAATAAAAATAAGATAAAGAAATTGGATAAATTAAATAAAAATTAAATTAACAGCATACGAATAATACTTTAATTTTTAAATATTTTATTAACTTTTATTTTTTTTAATTTTCAGCTCCAAAATATATTAAAAATGAATATGGGGGATATTTACTTATCCATGATGGATATGTTTATTTGAATGCAAAAAATTTTGTATCTGCAAGTAAAAATGTCGGATTATGGATGTGCAAAGAAGGAAGAATAAAATGTAAGGGAGAAGTGTTAGTGAATGATATTAACCAAATAATCATCAAAAATAAACATAACCATGATCCAGACTTGGAAAAACAAAAAGGATTGCAGACATATTCACATTTTACAGGTTCATTTATAGTTAATTTAAAAATTTGATTAAATATTTTTGATCACAAACAATTTCGAAAATGATATGCTATGATATAATTGTCAAAATGGTATTATTTAAATGATATTTTATTGATAATGATAGAGGTAAATATCAATATTTCATCAATATCATATACTCTATCATTATCATATCATTTTTCTATTATTATCATTTAGAAAATATTCTAGAAAAATAAAACTTAAAAATGTGAACAATTTTTTAGTATATTTTTTATTCCAAACTGGAGTGGAATCTAAATATTAGTTTTTATAGACAATAAATTTTGGTGAAATTTTGCCTTCACAATATTAGTCTAAATTCTTTCTTTCGGAAACGCAGAGAAAGAAATTTTATCCTTCTTGAATGTTTGCTTTTAGATTGTCATAGATCAATGCAAAAATTTATTGCAAATTTGTTTGCGCAGCTTTTTTTATGATAAATTTTTTTACATGCTTACTACGTACTAACGAACGACCACCCCCCCCCCTCTCCGCCCTTGGCACTAACCACCCCCACCCCCCCCCCATCCAGGAATTCTAGATACATTCTTGATATGGCTGAAACAATTATTATATTTCATAGATCCTCTAACACCGGAAAATTGGCAACATTTGAGAGAGAGAAAAAAAGTTTATTTGGATGGATTCGTCTATAAACATAAAGAAACCCAAGGAAAGCGAATGTATCTCATTTGTGAAGAAATTAACACCTCCAAGTGCAGAGGAAGAGCGAATATCGATATCGAAAATGAACAAATTGAAATTACCATTCAACACAATCATAAAGGCCAAATAATGAAAACAGGTAATTCTAATGGATGAAATTCATTTCTTAATTCATTTTTTTATAATTCTTTAATCATAGGAATATTAACTTACTTACTACTAATAAAGAAACATAAAAAAATAAATCCAAATTTTTAAAAAAATATTCTAAGGATATTGCAATGATAAAATAAAAAAAATTTTTCATTTGAGGAAATTTCATTCATGAGGTTTTCCTTTATTTCGAGTTCATTTATAAATTTTTTTTCCCTTTTTGTACATTTTAAGCTGGATTATATCCAAAATATCGTAGACTTTTCAAAAAAAATGAAGAGTTTTCTGATGATAATTCTATCCAAAATTCCGTGTTCGGAAAACTGGTCAGTGAGGAAAGCTGGTCAGTGAGGAAAAATGGTCAGTGGAAGACCGGTCAGTACGGAAAACTGGTCAGTGGGGAAAACTGGTCAGTACGGTAAACTGGTCAGTGGAAAAGTGGTTAAATTCTTTTTAGGTAGAGAAACAAGTATATTATACTTAAATCGATGCAATTCGGATAGCTAGGCATCAATCAAGCATTAGTTTCCTATAATGGTTCGAAAATATACAAGTTGGAACATTTTTAGACTCATTTCTTTACTGACTACTTTTCCACTGACCAGTTTACCGTACTGACCAGTTTTCCGTACTGACCAGTTTTCCGTACTGACCAGTCTTCCACTGACATTTTTCCTCACTGACCAGCTTTCCCCATTGACCAGTTTTCCGGGAACCCAATTATTTTAAGCGGCTGAGGAATGGCCGCCGGGCATCTCGCCATGTCTAACCTATTTTCCCCCTATCCCTATTCTTTTATTATCTTTCCCCTTTTTCTCCCTTACTCTTGATCCAATCCCCCTTTCTATGCTTTATCCCCCTTTCTTCCCTTCCTTTCCACCAATTGTTCAATCCCTTTTATAAATCACCAAATCTCCTTTGTCCTAATAAGTCAGTCCTAATCCCAACCACCTTTTTTCCCAGCTTGTTCCCTAAATATGTGCCTATTTTAATTGGATAAATATTAATAAAGATGTTCGAACTTGGGGAGGGAAACCGCGCCTTTCAAGGCCATTTTGGATATATATAAATACTATTCTAGTGTAATAATGATTGATTCGGTATTAAAATAAAAAAAAAATGAATCATGTCGTTGGAATAAACATTAAGCACAAATCTAACATCGGCTTTTCTTAAAATTCAGAAAGCATTTGTTTCATATATTGGTTAGATATAAAAATTAATGATCTGGTTAAAATTAATTACTTATTAAATATTTCAAATTATACCATTTTTCTACGCTGAAATTTAAGAAATTTTCTTTTAACTTATCATTAAAAAATTTATTTACTAAAATATTTATAAAATTTTTTTAGAAATTAATGCATTCAATGAAAAAGAACGCTATTTGCAATCAAAGTTGAATGAGATTAACCATGAATTAATGGTGCATGACATCAGTTTAATACATAAGAGCGAAGAAGAAATGCGGCAAATGCAGCAGCAATGGAATGCACACAGGAATGAATTGATCGAACGAAGAGAATTACTGTCCAATCAAATTGTGGAATTGCGAAATCAAAAAGAACGCTTTCTGAAGCAATTTCAGGAAAATATGCCAAAGCAGCAATAAAAATTGGATAACAAAAACCTATTTTTCATTATGGGATTAAATTTTATTCACGTGAAAACATTTTTTAATTATTAAATATTTTCTTTCCTATTTTTTACCTTTTTTTAAAATTATGAATGAATAATTTTATTGATAAATTTTTTCTATGAAATAATTATGCCCTTTACAAAATTTATTACAGTATATTTATATTCTTCAAAATTAAATAAAATTTAATGAAAATTAATTTGATGGTCCGACAATTCGTCAGTGCGACAATTCGGCAGTGCGACAATTCGGCAGTACGAGAATTCGGCATTACGAGAATTCGCGACAATTCGGCAGTGATTTTTTTTGTTAAATAAATATGGGTAATAGTAGGGTTTGTAGTCCCCCTTTTTTCAATAAATTTTTTTTATTTTATTTTGCGCTAAAAACGTGTATTTAGGGGTTTTCGATGATGGAGAATCCGAATCTGACGTCCATTTTGTCATATCTCACCATCATGGTAAGATATGCCGACTTTTATCAAGATAGTGCAAAGGGGGGACCAAGGGCATTTTTGATGAAAATTTTTACCTAGTCAAATTTAGTCAAATTATAGTTCATTCGATGCGCCTCGCCGAGCTGATCACGAATCTGTAATCTATTTCGCATATAACCAAAAAATAAAAAAGTTATGGCCATTTTAGTCATGTGGGCAACATAGACACCTTATGAATTTTTTAATGGCCATAAATTTTTTTATTTTTCGGTTTTATGCAAAACCGATTACAGATTCGTGATCAGCTCATCAAAACACGTTGATTCATGTATAATATTCCCCAAAATACCAAAGTTCAGTTTTTTCGAAACCGGTTTGTAAACCTATACTGGTTCAGGAAATTTAATTCATGAAAAATAAATGCCAAATTCGGATTCCCCATCATTGTAAACCCCTAAAAACAAGTTTTTAGCGAAAAATAAAATAAAAAATTTTTTTTTGGAAAAAAGGGGGACTACAAACCCTACTATTAACTAAATATGTATTTAGGGGCAATCGATGATGGGAAATCCGAATATCGTATCAGTTTTTTAATAAAATAATTTTTTAAACCATTTCCGGTATACAAACCGGTTTGAAAAAATTTGAACTTAAGTATTTTGGGTCATATTATATATCATTCGACGCGCATTGATGAGCTGAATACGTATCTGCGATCGGTTTTGCATAATACTTAAAAATAAAAATGTTATGACCATTTAAGTCATGAAGTAAGCACTTTATGCAAATTTAAGGGCATAACATTTTTATTTTTATGTATTATGCAAAACCGATCGCAGATACGTATTCAGCTCATCAATGCGCGTCGAATGATATATAATATGACACAAAATACTTAATTCAAATTTTTTCAAACCGGTTTATATACCGGAAATGGTTTAAAAATTATTTTATTAAAAAAACTGATACGATATTCGGATTCCCCATCATCGATTGCCTCTAAATACATATTTATTTAACAAAAAAAATCACTGCCGAATTGTCTCGAATTCTCGACGAATTGTCATGGAACCATTAATTTTGACTTAAAACTAAAAAATTATTATTATAAAAAATGGACAAAACTTTCAGTATACTAAAAAGGCTGTTTCATTTCGTGCACTGTGAGTTCCGCACCCGAAAATTCTGCACCGAAAATTCCGCACACGAAAATTACCCACTCAGCCAAACCCGAAAATTCCGCACTCTGGAAAATCGAAAATTGCGCAATCTACCAGACAAGAAAATTGCGAGACATATAATTATATCTATGTTTATTTTTTTAGATTTTACATATTTGATTGTGTATTTTTGAGATAAATTTTATTGACCGTTTTTAATAGCATAGGCATAAAATTAGCAAAAAAACAACATCAAAAGTATTCGAAGTTTATATTCACTGAATTATGATCAAAATACCATTGATTTAATTTATTTAAAATTCTTCAAAAATTTGAAAATATTGACAAAAAATTTCCTAATTTGTTTTCCCAACATTTAATGTTTTTGTTTTCCCAACATTTAATGTTTTTGTTTTCCCAACATTTAATGTTTTTGTTTTCCCAACATTTAATGTTTTTGTTTTCCCAACATTAAATGTTTTTGTTTTCCCAACATTTAATGTTTTTGTTTTCCCAACATTAAATGATTTTGTTTTCCCAACATTTAATGTTTTTGTTTTCCCAACATTAAATGTTTTTGTTTTCCCAACATTTAATGTTTTTGTTTTCCCAACATTTAATGTTTTTGTTTTCCCAACATTAAATGTTTTTGTTTTCCCAACATTAAATGTTTTTGTTTTTCCAACTTTAAATGTTTTTGTTTTCCCAACATTTAATGTTTTTGTTTTCCCAACATTTAATGTTTTTGTTTTCCCAACATTAAATGTTTTTGTTTTTCCAAATTTAAATGTTTTTGTTTTCCCAACATTAAATGTTTTTTTTCCCAACATTTAATGTTTTTGTTTTCCCTACATTTAATGTTTTTGTTTTCCCAACATTTAATGTTTTTGTTTTTTCAACATTAAATGTTTTTGTTTTCCCAACATTTAATGTTTTTGTTTTCCCAACATTAAATGTTTTTGTTTTCCCAACATTTAATGTTTTTGTTTTCCCAACATTAAATGTTTTTGAGTAAAAAACATGTGTTTTGATCTCATTTGAGTGATCGGGGACACAGTTTTATTTGAACCCAAGCACCGATCGATCTCATGTCCTTGACGGTTGCCCGCCTCCAGACCTGGCTTTGATCTCAATCTTTGAGTGATAAGACGTTCTATTTCTCCCACTTCTATGGGTATAAGCACCTTTCGGCTTAATCTTTTCTTCTCATCACTCCTCTGATGTGATTGATTGTTCGGGCTTGATCTCATCATCATGATTCGCCCTTCATCCATTCGGACATCCTGTGCTACCTTTCTGCCAGTAAATGGATCGAAGTCACGGTTTCCACGAGCTTGGACTTCATTTCCCAGATTCGGGTCTGATGGATCGGAACTTGTCCAGTCGGGTCGGTTCTCTCCGATTGAGTGAGCTTTCTGCTCTTCCTGATCAGCTCTGTGCCGTGTGAAAGTATTATGCGGGGCTTCCCCATTCTTTGGCTTCATTTTCTCAGCTTTTGGCCGTATAGGCGTGTCGAACGGGATCACTCCCTCGTACAGCTCTATTTCCTCCGCCAATGGCCGTATAGCTGTTCCTGACAAGCTTTCGCTCTCGTTCGGCTGCTTCATCTCAGCCTGAGGCCGTATATTCGTTGAACTCAAGCTTTCGCTTTTGTGCGGCCATTTCTGGTCAGTCTTCGGCCGTACAATTGTTCCCTTCAGGATTTCTCCCTGGTTCAGACCATTCATTTCAGCCATGGGCCATATAAATGCATGGTTTAGGGTCACCCCTTCGCGATGGCCATACTTCTCTTCAGCCATGGGCCGTAAACTTGTTTTGGGCGAGATTGCTCTCTCGTTTGGCCCTTTGTTCTTCTCCGAACCAATTTCAGTGAAGATCGGGTCATGGCCCTTGTTTTGGTTCATCATTCTCCCCATATGGGATTCTGTCAGGCTTACGCCTTTGTTCTGCCATTCCCTATTTATCCCATAACGGGTATTAGGCGGGCTCACGCCCTTGTGGGGAATTGGGACAGGGTGGCTTAATCCCTTATAATAGCCAATCTTTGGTCCCTTTTGGGTACTCTGCGGGCCTTCGCCCTCTCGAGACCTTCTTTCTTGGCCATTCATGGTGCGAGACGGGCTTGCGCCCCGGTCAGGCCATATCTTCCCCATCTGGGTATAATGCGGCTCTGTGCCCCTATTATCAGCCAATAGTTCATCCCATTCGGGTACTTTCTGTTCCACATTCTCGGCTACTGGCCTTTCGATGGTATAAGGCGGGATTCTTCCCTTGTGGGAAGCCACCTGCTCTTGACCTTTATCCTCGGCCTTTGGCCGTGGTTGAGTATTAGACAGGACTTCTCCCTTATATTCATCTCTTGGACGTGTAATGGTTTGGAACGGGATTTCTCCCTCGTGGACGTCCATTAAATTGGTAGAATGCAGGAATTCTTTCTTGTTAACCTCCATTGAAATGGTAAAACGCGAGCATGAGCTCCTGTGATCCATTCCGTTCTCTTCTCACTTGGGTATTTGTCCTTTATTCTCGCCTATTTCCTGGCGTTTCTTTTGAATAAATCGGCATAAGCCGTAGCCGTGATCGGCTTGGGTTTTCCGGTGATCAATGATCCCGATTGGTACCTTGTTGTAAGGCCCCACCGATCTAATTCCGATCGGGTGGTGTTTATACCAGTTGCGCCTCCCTGGAATTTCTTCCGTCAACAGCGACTTTTGATAAACTAGTTCGGCACCCCACCACACCACACTTCTCCCCACAAACTCACAATTTGGCTGCATCACACGTTTGGCCATCCCACTGTTTGACTCACAGCTTTCCACGCACATTGGCACAAGCACACACTGCTTCGCACCGGATTGCTGCTTGTCCCATCCATTGGCCCACAATTGCAGCTCTGCACATCTCGCACAATTTGCCACACAATTGTTGACATTGGCCATCCATAGTTGTTGGCATTTGTCCTCGCACATTGTTGTTTTGTCGTCGCACATTTGGTTTGTTCCGCAAATTTGGTCGCACAATTTCTCACAATTATTTCCGCACATTTTGGACTGAGTCAGGGGAAGACTGCCTGACCCGCCTCACATCACCTCTTTTATAGGCGTCGCGGGTTGCGGATTATGTCATCCATCAATTTCCTTTTCACTTCACTTTTTGTGTTTTGTGGTCAATTCTCCCTTCACTTGTTGTGTGCTTTGATTCCTTTTTCCCTTCGCGGTTCAATTTCTCAAGCTGCCGTTGATGGCCGCCGGCTTCCTTTTCCCTTCCTCCTTCTCACCATTTGGCGTCCCTTCTCTTGTTCGCTTTATGCGTCGGCCCACTCGCTTTTGGGTCTTTGGAATTTATTTGGAAAAGGGAATTGGGAAATGTTGGAAATTGGGGAAGAAATGTTTTGGGAACTATTTTGGGTCGATGTTGGGCTCTGCCCAACATCTCCCATCCTTTACATTTGTTTTCCCAACATTAAATGTTTTTGTTTTCCCAACATTTAATGTTTTTGTTTTCCCAACATTAAATGTTTTTGTTTTCCCAACATTAAATGTTTTTGTTTTCCCAACATTTAATGTTTTTGTTTTCCCAACATTTGATGTTTTTGTTTTCCCAACATTTAATGTTTTTATTTCTCGAAATATTTGATGTTAAAGTTTCTCCAGACAATTTGTAATTTTATTTTTAAAACATCTATGTTAATTGAAAATTTTCTAAATAGAATTTGAATTTTAATTAAATTTATATTTGCAGGTCATTTGCTATTTGTGGAATTGCCCATATTTGCAATAATTTTGAAATGAACTAGCATTTTTTTAATAGACATTTTTGTGAATGTTTTATTGCATTAAAAGAGACAATAAATATTTTTAAAATTTCCGTTAAAATAACATTCATGTAACCAATTCTGGGAAAGAAAATTATTTGTTAATCATAAATAATACAATAAAAACTATTTAAAAAATTCTTAATATAAAAAAAACTATAAAAATAGAATTTGTTTTATGCGGATACTAACTATAAAATAAACAAATATAAAAACATTTCAAAAATGAAATTAAAAATGATTTATTCTGCTGATATTTCATAAAAACTATAAAAATATAAAATTGCTTTTATATAAGTATTATAAAAATGCACAACATTTTGCAGGATTATTCCCTATTTGAAATTAATTTAATATAAATTACCTAATAAAATAAAACTATAAAAATATAAAAAAATCCATCGAAAAGGCTTTAATAAAATAGAGAAAAAACGAATTAAATATCATAAAATTCGTTTGCCTTTCTCATTTAAAATAAACTAACTTTCCAAATTTTTTAATATTCTTAGAAATTTACTAATAAGAAAATAATGAAAAAAAATAAAAACGTGTTCATGTTACTCGCTTTAATATGCATTTATTTGGCAATGAGAGGACAAACTTCGGATCCAACCAATGAAGAATTCCAAAAATGGAGGCACAAAATATCGATAAGAGAACAGAATCAAATTAAAGACGAAAATCAAGCGTCATTAAGACAATTCTATTTCCTTAATAAAATTGAATCAGAGAAAGATTTCAATAAATTGCTGGATGAACAAGAACAACTTATGGTGGATATGGTACGAAGAAATCTAATTGGTAAGGGAGAAGAAAGAATAGGATGGTTAAAATTTTTAAATTTTGGCGAAATTAAAAATCGTCTATTTTAAATTATTATAATTTTTTTTATTTTAGCTTCGATTATCTTTTTAATTTTTATAAAAATTTTTTGAAAATTATTTTAAGTAAAAATTCATCAACATTAAGAATTAAAAGGGTTATAGTATAATACGAGTGAAAATTAAATAAACGTTATTTTATTCGATATTATTATTTCTTTTGTACATCATTTACAAAGTCAATTAAGGCACCAATTAATGAAAGCTAAAATTTTTTAAAGATAAAAAATTGGATCCTATTCGTCAAAGGAGGCAAGCATTTGGTGGAGAGGCTAAAATTTGGCCACGCACTATAAACTATGAGATCAAATTTCGTGAGTTAGGGAATAAATTTTTATTTTCTTTTAAAATTTTATTTTGTAGAGTGATTTTTTATCATTCTAAAATAAAAATTATATAAAATTTAATTATTTTTATTTATAATATTACTAAGATGAACGAAAAAATGACATTCTTACCGCAATGAAACAATGGGAGGATTATAGTTGCTTGACTTTTCGTGAAAATCCAAGGGCCAAAGAGCGAATACGCATATCAAGGGGTCATGAAAATATATCGATGTTAGGCATGTGGAAAGGAAATATTTGCGAAGTGGAACTCAACAGCAGGAGCAATGTTTCGGTAATAAATAAATATTTCATTGTGTCAAAATAAAAATTCAACAATTAAAATTTATCCCTTGCATTGGGAGAGGAACGTAATTTTTTACCATCCAGTTATTAATTTAATAAAGCAATGTAAAAAATTGAATTCGATGGAAATAACATAGTTCTAGATTTAAAAAAAGAAATACTCTTTAATCCTCGTTTTGGGAAATACTTAAAATCGCAGAAAAACTGAAAATGACGAAAATTATGACGGTTTTATTTTTTGTCTGAGACCCTTCCAAATAAATTGATAGATCTCGTCGATATGCCAGGTTTGTTAATTTGATATTTTTTTTTATTAATTTTGAAAAAAATAATGGAAAGTTGATTGAAACTGTTTAATATCTTTATTTTTGATCAAATCGTGACAAGTTTATAAACATTCAATGAGTCTTGAAGATATCATTGATTGGGTATAGTGTTTATGGTTATTGGGCAAACAATTAAACCGATATAAAACATTATAATTTTATAAGTGCATTTTTTTAAAGATCGCTACAATCACCCATGAATTAGGGCATGCCCTCGGCTTCATGCATAGTCACCAAAGGAAGGATCGGGATGAATATTTGGATGTGGATGAAAGTAAAATTAGTGAAGATTTAAAAATAGAATATGTAATAGAGCATGATAGTCGATTACACTCTGATGTACCATTCGATCCGGCATCAATTATGAATTATGGAAGATAGTAAGTCATCATAATTTATATATTATCATATCAGCAATTTTGGAAATGGTTGTTTATTTCCGGAATTCCTTATCAGATATTTTCTTGTCAATTTTTGAATCATAATAGCACGACCGGCCCGGATGGCTATCGCATTCAAGTGATGGTTACCAATGACGACAGATACAAACGAGCTTTGGGCCAAAGCATGCATCCTTCATTTTGTGACCTTCTATTGTTGAACATTTTCTATAAATGTGAAGGTAAATTTCAAATACATTTGAATAATATTTTTCTAAAATGCAAAGAAATATTTTTCAGATGTTTGCGAAAAATTCAAAACAGAATGTCATTTGGGTGGCGGATTCCCGAACCCAAAGGATTGCACAAAATGTGTTTGTCCCTCCGGTTTTGGTGGAAAATCATGCGAGGAGCCAACTGGCACTTGCGGAAGTATAATTGAGGTAAATTATATGTTGGCAAATGTGAATATTTATGTAAAAAAATAATATTATATTACGACTTTTATTGTTTAACGCGTGTATTTAACGAATAATTTTGTCTAATTGAATCAAAATATTATTTTTCGGAAGCTACAAGAAATATTTCAATAATTTTTCTATTAAAATAATCGTAAAATTGAATAATATATATGCATTTTAGGCTACTACAGATCCAAATATATTTGCGGAATCAGTTGAAAGCCATGAACAATATTTTCCTCCGCAATCTCAGAATTATCATCTACAATGGAGAGGCGGAAATGCTGAATGTCATTGGCATATCCGTGCTAAGCCCGGTCACAGAATAAAAATGACGGTACACTCACTGATAGCACGTTGTCAAAGTAGTTGTGATTTTGGTTTTGCTGAACTGAAAATCAGGAGAGATATGCGACCAGCTGGCATTCGGTAATCAATCCACAATCCCAAATCATTTTTGATAAGATAGTATGATTCCTAAATAGACAAAATGATAAAAATATGGACGATTTTTAAGTAGCGCAAATCCTAATTAATTCTTTTTTAAAGTTAAAATAAATAAATATAATAGAACAAATGAATAAAATTTTTAAAAAATTGAGTAAAAAAATTTGATTTTGAAAGATATCTTTTAGAAACGTAAAAATAAAAATTTTAAAAACTAAATAAAATTACAAAGTTATTTGAAGAAAAAAGTAACATATATTTGCAAAAACTTAAAATGTTTGGAAAGACAAAAAAACAAAATATTTGGAAAAACATACAAAAAAAATGTTTGGGAAAACAAAAACACAAAATATTTGGGAAAACAAAAAAATTTTTGTGGAAAAACATAAAATGTTTGGAATAAATAAAAACACAAAATGTTTTGAATAAACAAAAATATTAAAAATATTTGCAATAAACAAAAACACAAAATATTTGGAAAACAAAAACACAAAATGTTTGAAACGATAAGAAATCCAAAATGTTTAAAAAAATAATAATTATTTTATTTGGAAAAAACCATTATTAATCTAATTTAATATTTAATCAAATTATTTCAATTTAAACGAAAATTTTTAATTAAAAATTGGTTTATTTTGCAATCAGCAATATTTTCATATCTCCATTTTAATAATTTTTTAAAGAATTTGCTGTAAAGAAGATTTGAATTCAAATGGTCAAATGATTTTGGAAAGTGAAACCAACCTAGTTGTAATTAGCATTTATGGCAATGTTCGTTTGGAATTCGATTATCATTCATATGGTTTGCAAAAATTACATTAAAAATAAGATAATAATTTAAGAAAACGGAGATTCTTCGTCCTCCAGTATAAAATGGCCCGAAGATGAATCAAAATCAATTCGTTCATTAATGACAAAGTCAATTCGGACATCACAGAAAGAACCAAAATCAATTCGATTGCAACATGTAGAATCAATTCGACCACAGAAAAAATCAGAATCAATTAGAACACAAGGAAAATTAAAGTCAATTCGATCAATAAAAGAAGAAAT
This sequence comes from Pratylenchus scribneri, assembly GCA_030063045.1. Classification (NCBI taxonomy): domain Eukaryota; kingdom Metazoa; phylum Nematoda; class Chromadorea; order Rhabditida; family Pratylenchidae; genus Pratylenchus; species Pratylenchus scribneri. Next base: position 44,975 of record JAQSEB010000164.1, read on the forward strand.
AAAATCGATCCGACTACAGTAGGAAAAAACAAAATATATTCACAAAGGTGAACAATTAAAATCAAATTGAATATTTATTCTATTATTTACTCCATTTTCTGAAGTATTTTCACATTAATCGATGTATTCTTTTCATCGATTTTTAAATTTTCTATTTTTCATACAATTTAATTCCGCTTTAATTATTCTGTTTTATTTATTTATTTCTTTTAAATTTTATTTTGTTTAATTTACTTTTCACTTCCAAAATAAAAATTTCTATTTATTGATAAAATATATCAATTCTCTTCAAAAATAAATTGCCAAGGAAATTTGCAAATCTCATAAGACCAAAAAAGAGAGAAAATATAGTTTTCTTTTTTTGATCATAAAATTTTAATAATATCTGGAGTCAATTCCATGCTAAATGCGGGCGTCGATTCTGCAAATGTAATGTAGATATAAATTTTTAATTTATAATTTAAATAATAATATAAAAAATTAAAAATAATATATTTTTATTTTTAGAATTTATTTCGTTATTTTGTTTCTACAAACATTTTGTGTTTTTTGTTCTGGCAAACATTTGTGTTTTTGTTCTCCCAAACATTTTGTGTTTTTGTTCTCCCAAACATTTTGTGTTTTTGTTCTCCCAAACATTTTGTGTTTTTGTTCTCCCAAACATTTTGTATAGTTTTAAACATTTATTTTTTAATGTGGAATTAACCTAGTAACTTTTAATAGACATTTTTTGTGAACCTTTATAATTTACATAAAAATTAAATTTATAGGATGAAAATTTTTGATAAAATAAAAATTTGGGTTGCCCCAATCCCGCTAAAAAATTATTTCTCATCATAAATGTAATAAAAATTATTTTAAAGAATCTTAAATAAAACTATAAAAATACAATATATTTTATGCGGATGAAAAACTGACTATAAAAATACATTAAAATAAAATGCTCTCAAAAATGAAATTAAAAATGAAACATTCGTCTGATATTCCATATAAAACTAGAAAAACATAAAATTACTTTTAAAAATGCACACATTTTTGGCTAAATATTATTTTTTCTATTTAAAATTGTCTTGAATGGAAAAATCAAAATTAAAGGAAACTAAATTTATAAAATGACCCATTGAAAAGACTATAAATAAAATGGAGAAAAGGTGAATTTGGTACAAAAAAAGGAGATAATATTAATTTGGCGAAAAAAATACTGAATTTGGCGAAAAAAATATTTAATTTGGCGAAAAGTGAATATATACTTATTTTGGCGAAAAAAATACTGAATTTGGCGAAAAATATACTTATTTTGGCGAAAACAATAAAAAATATAATCGCTCGTTATAATCAATGCAAACCGGTTTAAAATGAACAAAAATTGGTTTAATAAATTAAAAATTGATGGAATAAAATATTTTTGAGGGTGCGCGGGATATATCCGGATATAGGGAATCTTTTTTCTCGGCACTACTCTTGAATAAATTGAATTTCTCTTGAATCAATTTACAAAACATGTTAGAAATTTTAGATTTTTTTACTTTTAACTTCAACATTGATAAAATTTGAATAAATAATTATAAAATATTAAAAAAAACTTGAAATTCGTTAATTTTTTCCAAGTTTGCAAAATCTATCTGGTCAATTTCAGAGATCTTTTTTCTTAAAAGTTTCGTATTTCGGTGGCACATATGGAAAAACCTCAAATTTTTCAAAATCATTTTTCGGTTTCGAGATATTAGCCAGAAGCCGGTTTAAAAATTGAACTTTTTCGGTTTTCCCAGGTAAACCTTTTTTCCTTTTGATTTTTCCATAAACATTGTTATACTAGGATTTTTAAATTAGAATATTAGCTACAAAATGATATATGGTTTGTGGGGTCTATATTCAAAACTCAGGGCTGTGGAGGCCGGCAAAAATTGGTAACTCGGCATTTTTTCCTCAATAGCCGATTAAATAAATATTAATTCAATTAATAATAATGAAATGATTATGATTAGTGTATTTTTTTTAATAAATTTTATTCTTTAAATTAATTTTTCTATCATTAAAATATATAAAATATAATTATTTTTTATTATTAAAATTACATAGCTGAGCGAAAAGCGACATTTTGACAGCGATAAAACAATGGGAGGATTATAGTTGCTTGACCTTTCGTGAAAATGCGAGCACCAAACCGCGAATACGCTTTTTATTAGATGGCGTTAACCGATCATATATGGGCATAAAGCCAGGAGATGATGGCTATCATGAAGTGATATTTTATGCTGATGCTACGGTAATAAATAAATATAGCCAAAAATTATTGATAAATGGAAAATTGACATAAAAATGTTATAAAATTCGTAAAATTTTCTTAAAATGATTTTCTATTTGTTTTAAATTTTCTTAGAATACCATTCATTTGCCTGAAACTTAGGAATTACTTATTCGATATTTTTCGAAAATAAGGAAATTATAAATACAGATGGATTTTTAAAAGCACAGAAATATTTAATTATGAATTCAAATTGCTTCCGCCATCTCATTTTAAATTGAAAGGAATATATAAATGATAAATTTAATTCTGTAAAAATAAATAAATATATCGAGAATTAAAAAAATTTATTTTAAATGATTTTTTCACCCTCAATAGATTAAATAACATTTAATAAAATAGAATACTATAAAAATATAAAGATAGCATTTGCGAAGAATTATATAACACTATTTTGGCTTTGTTTTAATTTTATTAAAATATAAACCTATAATACTACAAAAAAAAATAAATATAATGATAAATAACAAAAAATGTCATAGAATTATTATGAAATAAATAGTTTTAGAGTTTTCACAAATTTTATTAATAAAATGGCACATAAATATGAATCTGATAACAAAGAAAATATTAATCTTTCTCATTCATTTAAAAATAAAATATAAAATTTACAGCATTTTTAATTTAAATAATATTAATTTTGAACTAATTTCAAAAGGCAAATTTTAATTTTATCTGCTATTTATATCAGAATGAAACGACTTATAATCGTTAATCTTTGTTTCATTTTATTATTGATATATTTTACAAAGGCAATCAATGCTTCTGATTACAATAATTCGAAAAATGGTAGAAGCATCAGGCCTATTGGAGAAGATCATAAAAGTAAATGAAATTCTTAATTAATATTCTTTACGGAAAATCAATGTATTAATTTTTTTAATTCGAAAATTTACTTAAGCGTATTCTAAAGCATGGGGACTCTTTGTCTCGATAATCATCAAAAAATTTTTGTCTCCATCATCGAAAATAAATACATGTTTTTAGCAAAAAATAAAATTAAAAAATTTTTGGGATAAATGAGGGTTTATTAATTTCACCTCATATTGAAATAATTTATTATTATTTATGTCTAAATTATTTTTTTATTTAAGGCTATATTTCATTTCAGATAATCCGGATGAAAATATTGGCTCAATCAGAAATAAAACAAACACATTTCCCCCGCCCCCGAAAAATGAGAGTATGTTTTTTAAATGAATATTCTTTATAAAATTGTGATTATTTTATATAGCCAATATTTTTAAGTTTAAAAAATAATTTTGAAATAAATTTGAAAAAATTTTCTTTAAATTTAACAAAAGGATTTTTCAAATCCTTTAATAAATTCAAGGATTATTTATTTTGATATTTTATTAAAACTAAAAAGATGAAAAGATCTCGATTTTAATATTATTTTTGAAGAAATAGATATGACAATTTTTTGTCCAAGTTTCACAATTATGGATAAAGGCTCTTAATAGGTCTGTATAAAATTTATTTCTACAATTAAAAATAAATGGTAATAATTTAAATGAATGAAATAGGACTTAATTATTCTAAAAATTTATTCAGAAATATTTCACAATGGTTATGGATTCACTTATGAAAAAATAAATGAATTAAAAGATGGAGGATGGGTTGCATATTACAAATGTGCGCGATTTTGCAAAGGACCGGATGGTACGATGACCCGCTTGAAAAATAAAAATGGTTTAATAACTTTGAATCACGAACATGCTGCTTATTGCCTTGCAAACAAACCATCAAACAAAAGTGAGAATCCAAAATTAATACTATTTTTATAACTTAAAAAATATTTCCCAAAAATTTTTTTCCTTCAAAAACACTTACTCACCAAAATATCTTTTCCTCTAAAAATCCCGGTACATTTCTGTTTTGAGACACTCCCATAAAAACTTATGAAAATCCCATCTTATTAGAGGTAATTTTGGGTGCTGATCACGAATCTGAGCTTATTTTTTCCATTTCTCGTCAATGCCGTGAGTTATGTTGAAATTTAAAATTGAAAAAGTAAAGTGTCCCATTTGCTTCGAAACGGAAAAAGGTCAAAAATTTTTTTGGACAAATTATGGCTCAATTGATGCGTATTGATGAACTGATCATTAATCTATCTACCATTAGTTTAACATAAAACTCATAAATAAAGATGTTTTGGCCATTTTTAATTTCATATTTAAGTTTAGGGTTTCGGCTTAGGATTAAGTTTAGGCTAGAATTATAGCTTAAGGCTCAAAGCATAGGAATCTTATAGAAAAGCCCATTGTTGCTTTAGTTTAATTTCAAGCACAGATTCGTAATCAGAATCAAAAAATTATACTTTGTTTTCGCGTTCAAATGCATTTTTATCCAATTATTATTAATACAATATTCAACATATAATCTGCTTTTCCAAAAAATTTATTAATTTCTTTTCTAAAAAGGTTAATTAAATTCTTTCCAAAAAGGTTAATAAAATTTTTCCGGAAAGTTATTTAAATTCTTTCCAAAAAGGTTAATTAAATTTTTTCCAAAAAGTTTAATTAAATTTTTTCCATAAAAGTTATTTAAATTCTTCCCAAAAAGATTAATTAAATTATATAATATTAAAAAAAATTTTCGTTCATTTTTCAAAAATCTCAACTTCTAGCCGGCCATTTTCCGAAATCTTTTTTTTAAAGTTTCGTATTTCGGTTCTTACAGGAAATTATCATATCCTAAATAAACTAAACACGAATTAAAATGGCAACAAATATCTAATTCAACCCAAATAACTAATTTTGTCAATGTCAATTATATAAATAAATTCATCAATTGAGAGAAATTTTCCGGATTTAACTTTAAATATTTTCTTTTATCTTAGAATGTAGCATTTTTTAGATTTTTGAATCAAATAATTATATATTTAATGAATTTAGTCTTGAATTGTATTAAAAAATAACAACATTTTATATTATAAAATTCCATTAAATAAAAAAATAAATATATAAAATTTTATTTATAAACACTTTTTAGCCCCAAATAAAACTTCATCTGCTCCGATTGAAAGCATTCGAAAAAAGTCCAAACAAAATTTGCCAAAAATAATGAAAGAGGGCAATGACAACGAATCTGTACAAGTTATTCCTGCCTTTCCCTCCCATGTACAGCCACGGATAAGGGATAATCAGCGATTAAATTATGATGACCAATTTTATTTCACGGCATTAAACCCCGCAGACATGGATGAATTAGCCCAACCACATGGGTGGCTGGGAAATTTTGTGATCAATGCATATTTGCAATTGTTAACCCGAGAACGGGACGATGCGAGATTTGTGCCAAGCGAGGTGATGACAGAGTTTTGGGAAAAAAAAATGATTTCGGATGATTGGCTACAACATCAAATTGCTCAAAACGGCATCCATGCAGTCCGTTTTTGGTTTATTCCAGCAAATCTGAACAGGGATCATTGGGCATTGGCAGTGTTTGATGTGGGAACTAAATGTGTGGTCTTTTGCGATTCACTAAATAGAGGCAGAAATACAAATGTAATTAAGTCATTCAGTGAAGCACTATATGGCTTTTTCACCAATTTATATGCCAATTTTAATTACGAGGATTTTAATATGGATCTAGTTTTATGGATAAATAGAGAAGATATTCCACCCCAAATGAATGTTTGGGATTGTGGAGTGTTCCTGTTGATGTATGCCGAACAAATTATAAGGAGCAATAGTGTTTTCACAAATTTCACTTTCAATCAAGAAACAATACCAGAATGTCGAGCCAGGATACATCGGGAATTGATGACGCATCGAATGTAATTTTAAAATAAAAATAATTATTTTGAATTGAAATTATTCAAATTGTAATTGTTAAATTAATGCTATATTTTTATAATAAAAATTATTTAGTCCTGAGAATGTAGCATCAACTGGTTCAATTCGGCCTCAAGCAGCTCAAAGAATGAAAAAAGAACAATTTATCAGTGAATTGGAAAATATTCAATCTAAAAGAGATATAGGAAAAACAGAATCTATCAGAAGAATGAAAGGAACTGAATCAATTAGACCATTTCAATTAAATGAATCAAATACAGCAATGGAAATAGGAGAAATTCAATCACATGAATCAATGGGATCTGGAATTAGCGGTTCAATTAGGCGTTTGGATGATTTGCAAATTGAATCAATAAGCAAAAAGAAAAAAATGGAAAGTGGAATAATTCGAGAATCAATCAGAAAAAGAGGAGAAACGCAGGGATGCATTAGATCATTTGAGAAAATTCCAGATGCTAAAATGATTTCAACTAAATCGATCAGGAATAGCGGAGAAAATATACTGTTGAAAGATCTTCCTAATTCTCTAAAAATGTCTAAACATTCAATTGATGCGATCCAAAGTAATTGGGATGGTGATTCAATTAGAACTATTGCCGAAGAAAAGCCTGGAACAATGAGTTAAAATTTAAAATAAATTTTTTAATATAATAATATTTTATAATATAAGAGATTCTAATTTAATAACAAATACAATGACAATAATTTACTATAAATGAATATTTTCAACAGTAAAATATTTGAAAAATGAATATGGAGGATATTTTCTTGTTCATAATGGATATGTTTATTTGAATGCAAAAAATTTTGTAACTATTATTAAAGCCGGAATATGGATGTGTGAAGAAAGAGAGACATCAAATTGCATGGGATATGTGGAAGTGAATGCAAAAAGCAAAATAATCGACAGCAATGAACACAGTCATAATCCTCGTCCGGAAAGACTAAAAGGATTGCAGACCAGGGCTGCCAGATGGTTTTTCAGTTTGGGAGGCATTTCGTGAAAAAAAGGGGGCATTTGGGGGGCAATTTCGGTAAAAAAGGGGGCATTTTGGGGGGCATTTTTAAAAAGTGTTAAAAATGATTATAAAAACATTTATTTTCAATATTTATTGTTTCTTTTTGCTTTCTGTAACAATTCTGGTTGGGAAATAAATAAATCTAATGCTTCTGAACATTTGAATTCGGAATTTTCTTTAATTGACACCAAGGCATTGACTGTATCAGCATGAAAACTGTTTCTTTCATCGGTCCAAATCCCATTGACAACGGAAAAGATTGATTCGCAAAAAGCATTTGATGGGAAGATACTCAGCAGAGCTGCGACCAATTTGCGTACCAAAACAATATTTTTGTTACGGAATAATGCCGCCCATTTTTCTTCAATATTCTTTTCAGCAAAAGGAGTCTTGTTTAATTCTTTCAAAGTTGATTGAATTTGAAGGACTTCTTCATAAAGGTTGTCATATTCCTCATCGGAACAGGTGAAAAGATTTTTGTAGGCTTCGTGAATGACCGTAAAATTGATTCCTAAATACACGATTGATTCAGATTTCTTTTAAAATTTTACCTTCAAATGTTAACCATTTCAACGGAACATTGTTAGTTATTTCGGCCAATTGTTGAAACCATTTGTCAAAATAAGTCAATGAATCGGCATAAAATTTCTGCGAAAAATTTATTTTCTTTATCAAATAAAAAAATTTACCATAAACATTTTTTCCACTTTGGATCGATTATTATCCAATTTAGCTGCCGTAAAATTTTCCAATGCCCGAAGAGTTTTACCACCAAAATTCTTATCTTTTTCCAATGACTCCAATAAATCCATAAACTCTTCATATTCTTTGGATAGATCAGCAATTGTAAATGTGTGTGACTTAAAAAAGAAATGAAATTTTATATAAAATTCTAATAAAAACCTGAGTTGATGCATTAAATTTGTTGAAACGGCCCAGCAAATAATTTGCAAAATTCAAGACAGCAAATGCCTCCATCGATTGTTCAACGGAACCTTTTTGGAATATTTCTCGTAAATGTTTTGGTGCATCATCGGCTTGTGTGAAATATTCTTCCAACGGAACCCAAAAATCAATTATCCGCTCACAGAGTCACCCCAAAGTTAACCATCGGACATTAACATGACGTGGAAATTTTTTTGGCTCAATCTTAACATTTGATAAATAAATATATAATTAAATTACTTCAAGTTCTGAGCATTTTTCGCAGTAACTCTCCCATCTTTGTGCATGCCCAGAAAAATAGCCGACAATTGATAATGCAAAAGCTTCAAAATCAAATTCCATCTTTGATGCCGCATTCCTGGCAGTGTTATGTATAATATGAGCACTGCAGGATATGCCAATAATATTGTTGTTTTCTTAATTTTTTTGTCATTTTTCATCTACTTAATAGCAAAAAACCTTTTTTCCACAATGCATAAACATTGTTTTGTCCTCCTCTTGCGGCGCCGCCGAAATTGCTATTTGTGTTGTCGGCAGTAAAAGAAATGACTTTATTCAATTCGAGTTCATTGTTTTGTAGAATTTCTTTTACAAGCGTATACATATTAACGGCTTTCTCGCTTGTCATCGGAACCAGTTGAACCAATTTATTTTGAATTTTGTTCCCATCAAAGAATCTAAAATTTTAATAAATTAATGATTTTGTTCTGAAAAGACCTTATCACAATTGCATATAATCGTAGCATCATATGTGGGGTTGAGTCAAATGCGACAGAATAGCCATGTTGATTCGCTTTTTTCACATATTGATTCATTAAGAATGGATGCAAAACACCTTTATTAATTAAAAGTTTAAATATTTTTATAATTATTAACCTTTGATTAAGGCAGTTGTTTTTGTTTTTCCACTTGCGAAACGCTCTGCTGTTACTGAACCAGTGAAAAGCATCGGAACCAATTTTGATGTACATTGCATAGAATTTAAACTATGGTTGTGTTTGACCATGTGGTAAGCATATGCAAGCTCTGTTCCAACGGAACGATTTTCTTCACTTGTCTAAAATGAATACAAAAAAATCAAATTTTATTAATAATTTTAACCGTTTTGCGCTTTATAAATGGAGCGATTGATAAATTTTTATTTGTAGCTTTGACATTTTCTATATGCCGTTCTCGTGCAATATGTCGTTTTATAGCTTCTTCGCCTTTTTTACCAAATAACATTTCTTCATTGCATGCTCGACAACGGAACGAGCCTGGCCCTTTTGTTGAATTTTCAATGAAATCATTTGCATATTTTGTTGCATAAATTGGCCTGAATTTCGATAAGCCTCCCTTCGGTCGATCATGTGAAAATTTTCGCTTTTTCAATGACTAAATTTATTATAAAATTAATTTTAAAATAAAAATAAAAACATTGCTAGTTGTCGTGACCGATTGATCCTCTCCATTTGAATCATTTTGATCAGTAAGATCCATCGTTGAAATTTCTTCACTTGCTTCTTCTTCATCGGAACCATGCTTATTGACATCTTCATCATCGGAACCCTGTTCATTTGCCTCTTTTCCATATGAAACTGCTGTCGATTTTTTAGTAAATGATGAAAAAAAAAATGATTTTATTGTTTCTTGCATTTTAGCTGAAATTATTCAATTATTTGCCAATAATAATTTAGTAAAATAATGAAATACAATCCAAATCCAAAGTTAATTATGTTATGTATCAAGTATATATAATTTATCATTATGATGTATGGAAGAAAAAAATATTGTCATTTTTATGCATAAAAAATGTAAAATTTCATAAAAAAGGAAAAATATTGCAAAATATAAGGAAAAAGGTCAAAAAGGGGGCATTTGGGGGGCATCTCGGCTTGGGGGGCAAAAAAGGGGGCAAATGCCCCCCGTGGGGGGGTATTCTGGCAGCCCTGTTGCAGACATATGACCATTTTAAAGGTGAAATTAAATATTATTATAATTTTAAGAAAATAGATTGGACCAGAAATTTCTGTTTTTATGCCTATAGATATAATCATATTCTCTTCATTAAATTATATAATTATAGATCCTCTCACCCAAGAAAATTTAAATTTTTTGAAAAATGAAAACAGAATTTATGTGGATGGATTCACTTATATGTTTCCTAAAAAGAAGAAAGATGAAGATCGAATTTATCTTTATTGTAAAGACACTTTTACAGCATCCCATTGCCCAGGAAGAGCGATTTTAAAAAATGAAAATATAGAAGTTACCATTCAACACAATCATAAAGGCAAACTAGGTAATTCTAATAAATGAACAATTGTTCATTTTTTATTTCATTTTATAAAAATTACCTTAAATTTTTTTAATCTAGAATATCAATTCATTAATGAAGAAAGATAGCAAAATAAATCGAAATATTTAATAATAATAAAAAATTATTAAATAATTTTATTTTTCATTAAGTTAAATTTTATATTAGGAAATACAAAAATTGAAAATATATCACTTTAAGACAATGAGATTAAATGGACGGATTTTTTTACGACCTGCTAATATTGAATTAAAAATTCTTGTGAATTTTTGAGCTGAATAATATATAAAATTTCATCATTTTAAACTGAAAACAGTCTATCGAACATTGTTGTCTTCTATAAAATTTTCTACCTAAATTCGGACATTCCAATTAATTATTATAGATCAATTGGTCCGTTATACAACTTTTATTTTAATGTCATAAATAATCATAAAATTTAAATTTAATCATACTAAGTAGGTTAATCTTGATGAGATAAAATTAAGCAAAGCTAAAATTTCTTCACTTAAATTCAAAGTAAAACTTTTTAAATATATGTAAAATCAGGTTGAAAGGAGAGATTAGATTTTTAATAAGTAATTATTAAACTGAAAAAATTTTATTAAAAAGATATATTTATTATTAATGCCTAGAATATTTGAATAAAAAAATTAATTAAGAATTAAAAAACATAATTATTTTTTATATGTTAATTTAAAAAATTAGAAAAAAAAATTGAAAATTTTGAACCAGAAACAAAAATCGATATTAATATAGGGAAAAGGGTAAAGGTTACTAATAGGAATCTATATAATAAAATTAAAATTTAATTTTTCAAGTTTGCAAAAGATAGAAAATCTTTTTCCAAGATCTTTTTTTTAGTTTTTTATAAACTTTTTAGTAAATTTTCTAAAATCGTATTTTTCTGGATGACCTTTTAAAAATATTCTACATATATATTTGCAAACAGAGGTGGGATCGAAATTTCGATTTCGATCGTCGAAATTTCGATGTTTTAATTTCGATTCGATTTCGATTTCGAAAAGCGTCGAGTTTCGAAAAAATTTCGACAAAGGCAAAAGGGGGACCTTTTACTAATTTAAATCAAAAACTTGGTATATTTTTTGAAACGAATTCCCTTTTTACTTAAAATTTTCTTATTTTTGCTCAAAATATTTAGTTTTTTAATTTATTTTTCAATTATTAAATCATCAAAATATGCTTTATAATTGTTTTAGGAATAAAAAAATGAAAAGTTCAAGATTTTAATAGTATTATTTTGATGGAAAGGGCCAAACAATAATGTAACATGGAAAAAACCGCACCTAAAATAATCATCGAAAAAAATCTACCAATTAATTTGTTATTTAAAAAAATATCAAATAAAACCTTATGAAAAAAAATTCTTAAAAAGAAAAGCTAAGTTCGATTGGGTATTGGTTTCATTGGTAAACAATTTTGGTCAATAACAAAAACAAGAAAATTTGTAAAAAATTCTTTTATTTCATCAAAATACTAAACCCTACAATTTATTTTTTAAATATCATTAAATATTATTTTTGGATAAAAATTGCACTTTTTTGTATTTTCAGAATTTTTTTCAATTTTTAAAGGATTTGAAAATTTTTTTGAAAAATTTCGATTTTCGATTTCGATTATCGAAATTTCGATGTTTTAGTTTCATTTCGATTTCGATTTGGAAGTGAGTTTCGATTCCGAAGCAAATTTCGATTTCAATTTTTTTGAATTTCGACCCCATCCCTGATTGCAAAGATACTGGAGTATTGGCGGAATATGCGAAACATGAACTCGGTGGTTATTATATGCTTAATGATGGATTTGTCTATGAAAAACAACAAAGAAATGAATGGGCATGCGAGGAGAGAGAAAAAGATCCACCATGCCTTGCAAAAGCCAATGTGGATAACCATAATCATATAATTTATAAAGGCATACATAATCACGAAAGGTATTCAAATATTACATGTTTTAGAAAATAAATGAATAATTGTCATTATGAATTATATTAAATCATTCCTCCTAGACGGCAAATGCGTAGTCTTAACCCAATGAAAGATGTGTTCCCAAATGGATTGGATAAACTTTCAGCTGAAAACTTATCACTTATACAGCAAGGCAAACCAATTACTCATGATGGCTACACATATTATCGAACGAGAAATAAAAATAATGAAATTTATAGATGCAAATACATTACGAAAAGGTGAGAAAGAATTTCTCATTTTCTTCTGTAAATTTCAGAATATTGGGAAATTTATAAAATTTTTAATTTAAAATTAACGCAAAATAATAAAACTAATTAAAGGTGATGATTTATTTATTAAGCGAAATATTTTTAAATTTTTCAATTCCTATATTAAACGATTCCCATTTCTCTAACTGCTTAATTAAATATTTTAATCAAGAGTGAATGATAATAGATAGAATATTATATAATTTTAATTTTTTTTCACATTTGAATCAGAAAAAAACATGACATATGTAATGCCCAGTGTTTTCATGATACCAAAATTTTCAAAATGATATGATAGTGATATGATAGTCAAAATGGTATCATTCAAAATGATATGATATGATAATGATAGTGGCAATTATCACTATCATATCACTATCATATCATTATCATATCATTTTAGCATTATCATATCATTTTTCTATCATTATCATTTTGAAAAAATCGAGAAAAAGACCAACATTTCAAAAAAAATTTTCTTTCCAAGTTAATAAATTTTCTTTGGTTAGATAAATAAGTTTATTGGGATTTCATTTTTTAAGTATAGCTTTAAATTTTGAATTTTTTAAATTCAATTCAGAGACTCGTATATGAAAAATTCAATACTATATATTTAAGAGAGGTACATAAGAAAAAGATTTGATTGCTAAAAATGTTAATAAAGGGTCCAGGAATAATAATTTATTTAAAAATTGTCCAAAATCTATAAAAATTTCTTAGAAAAATAGATAAAATTTTCAAAAATTCTTTGAAAAATGGATAAAATTTTTAATAATTCTTTGAAAAATGGACAAAATTTTCAAAAATTCTTTGAAAAATGGACAAAATTTTTAAAAATTCTTTGAAAAATGGACAAAATTTTCAAAAATTTTTGAAAAATGGACAAAATTTTTAAAAATTCTTTGATAAATGTCTGATTTCAACTATCATGATACTATCATGATAGTATCACTTTTTTATGATAGTAAATTTCTAAAAATGATATGATACTGATATGATAGTCAAACTGTTATCATATCACTATCATATCATTATCATATCACTATCATATCATTATCAAATCATTTTAGCACTATCATGAAAACACTGGTAATGCCCGAGGTTATATTAAAGATGGCTTGATAGATGTTTATGCTCAACATAATCACCTAAGGAAAAATTGATATTACGAAAAAAGAAAGATGTAGTGAACTTCAGATATTTTTGTTTTTCTTTTACTATATTTCGATAAAAAAATGAAGCAATTTGAATTCATAATTTAACAATTGAATAAATGTTCACTTTTGCGCTTATGATACGAAGTACGAACTTCTTTTTTTTTCACATTAATATAATATTTTCCTGTCATATTTTTATGTATTTTAATAAAAAATTTATTATACATCTGATTTGTATGTGAAAAATTTTTTTATATCCTATTTTTATTAGTTTTTTATTAAAATATTTAATTAAACGGATAGATAATTTGAAACAATTTAGTATAGAAATTGAAAAATAATTAACTTTTTTTTCCTAGAAATTCATATAGGGTACCATAATACTGGATAAATATGGTATTCTCCATATATTTGATACACCTGCAATATTTTTGCTTTATTTTTGGCCTAGTCTTTTTTCTGTCATATTTTCACAATATTAGCAGAGTAATGAAATTTAGCTAAATTTAGTCATTATTAGTTACAATTTTTCGCTGCGCATCCATTTTGATTTAAAACTTTTCGCGGCGCGACTATTTTGATGAAAATTTTTTCCTATCGAGCAATTTTTAGATCTTATGAATTTTTATTTCTTAAAACAAATTGCTGAAACAAATCAAATCACAAGAGAAAAAAAAGTATTAAGATAATTATAAAAGTATTTATATTGCATTTTCATGTTTTAAAGCATGCCATATTTTTGCCGAATATTAAAAATTTTTTGCCATATTTTTGCAAAATTTTTCCGAATTTTTGATTGCAATTGTCATATTTTTATGTTTTGGAGATGGCCCTGAAATTCAAAACCGTAAAATTATACATAAGTGCGAATAGTGAAAATTTATTCCAATTGTCGCTTCTCAGCGATTTGTTCGATTTGTTAAGTTAGCCGATTGGCTCGCCCCGCCCCATTCCCCTTTTTCAAAGGCTTCAACCCAATTTTTCCCTTCACTTGCAGTTCATCATCCGACCACCGGCCAGCCACCAACTTCGACCAACCCAATCTGCCAGCCACCATCCTCCCAATTCCCTTGGCCAAAAAATGCCGGATTGCAATGTCTCCTTGATCGAGCAGCCCCCCCCTACCCCATTTCCCTGTCCATTTTTGTTCATTTTAATTTTTGATGATTTTGTGCCTTTCCCCCCTTCTCCCATCCTTTTGATCGGATTTAATATTTTTATGTGGCACATGTTGCGGCGCGGCGAATTGGATAAATTTGTGTTAATTAAATATTTATTAAAAAAGGGGGGGAGGGAGTATTTCGAGGGAATAATGGGAAGAAATAGAAAAATCGCCAGAGTCGATGTAAGCCTCAAACCCTATTGCTCAACCATTTCCACTCATCCCCCATTTCCTTTCCTCAAAATTCCCCAAATCCTCAATTCCCAATCCACATCCCCTTTCGTCCCCCCAAATTCATCCATTTCCCCCTTTCGAATTGAGCCCAATCGCCGCCGTTCTTTCCAGGGACCCAATCCCCTCCATTGATTGGGTGGAGCCCCGTTAAACCCCAAATGGTCTTAAACCGGCATCCACGTCTCTTCCGGTCTCCTCCCGAGGCAAGGGAAAAATCCGGACCTCCCGGCCGGCGGATTTTGGTCAAACCCTCCCCCAATTTGGCCCCGGAGCGACAGA
Organism: Pratylenchus scribneri; assembly: GCA_030063045.1. Classification (NCBI taxonomy): domain Eukaryota; kingdom Metazoa; phylum Nematoda; class Chromadorea; order Rhabditida; family Pratylenchidae; genus Pratylenchus; species Pratylenchus scribneri. Next base: position 60,408 of record JAQSEB010000164.1, read on the forward strand.
TGGAGCCCCGTACGTGTCCTCTTTCCCAATTTTTCCTCCTTCTTTCCCTCCATTCCGGTTCATCTTCCCTTATATTTCCCTAATTTCCCCCCCCCCCCCCCATTTTCCTTCCTTCTAGGCAATTTTCATAAAATTTCCTTTTTGAATGGCGCCATCCACCTCCTTTCCCACTTCTTCCCTTTATTCCCAAAACCTCCTTTTTTCCCCGTTTCTTCTGGGAATAATTTGCCAATAACTAGCATTTGGCTGTAATTCGGTACCCTTCCTTCCTCCCAGCCGGGCACAACCGTTTCCCTTCCTCAGCACCAAACATCTAATTTTTCTCCCAAGTTCGCATTTCGCTGTTCCATTTTCCCTTCACATTCCACTGACCCCAGCGGCCCCTTAAGGCCATTCCCCACCTCCATCCTTTCCTTTTGTGCGCCGCAAGCAGCATTTGGTCCAATTGCTTCCCCCTTCCCCCTCCTATTCCTGCTTAGTTTTCCCTTCTTTGTCCACCCCTTCACCCTCGCCGGCGCTGTTTTGCTCATTCTTCCCTTCCCCTCTTTCCCCTAATTCCTTCCCATCCTCATCCTTTTGTCCCAGCTTGCCCCTGACCCCATGGCCAAAGCAATGGCCGGCGCTGATCGTGCTTTGGTCCCTTCCTCCCCCTATCCGTCCCCTTCCTTCTCTGCGAATCCCATCCACTGCTATTACTGGTTCAAAAAATGAATAGTAAACAGCGTCCCCCTCCCCTCTTTTGCCCACATTTTGTGTCCTCCCTTCAATTCCCATCCTTTGTCCGGTTTCCCCCTTCTACCCGGGACACCTGCATATTTGCTGGGCCAATCGCATCGGCCGATCTTTTGCGCTTGGTGCCAGCCATCCTCCCTCCCTTCGCCGTTCCCCTTTTCCATTCCATTTCAAAAATTCCCCTCCCCTCCTTCCCTGCCAATTCCATTTCCCCATTACCCCTATTTTTGCTTCCCATTTTCCCATTTTTCCCCTTTTTTCTTATCTCATCCGGCCATCTTCACCTGCCGGATTCGGCTTTGACCCCATCCATTCCCCCTTTTTTTTTTTTGTTGAGCGATTTTATTTTCGTTCATTTTTTAATGTAAGCATGTCCTTTGGGCATGTTGGGTGTGAAGAATGCTTGCCTTTTAGGCAAGCATTGTGAAGACAACCCATAGGGTTGGCTTCACCTTTCCCCTTTCGCGATTTTATCATTCGCGAACATTTCATACTGTGTTTCAGCCACCTTTCTCCTATTGGCTGATCTCATTCCCCGATCAGCCTCCCTCTCCCTTTAATCCCTTTCTAGCCCCTCCCCTTCCTAAGCCAAACTCCGTCATTCTTGCCTCTCCCCCACTTTCTCGCCCCTTTTTGGCTGAGTTTGGCGCTTTCTTCCGCTTTGCTCCTTCCCTCATTCCACTTCCTGTGGCAGCTTTTTTCCCTCATTTCCTCCTTCCCCTTTCTGTGGCAGCTTTTTCCCTCATCCCCCCTTCTTGCTGCTTCCCCCATTCCCTCAACCCTCCCTTTGGAGACACCGTATCCCTCATTTGGATACGAGAGAAGCTGAGAAGCTTAATAGCTTCTTTAGCCGCTCGCCCTTTCCTTTTTTGCTCCTTTTTGCGAATTCCCCCAAAATTTGAGCATCATCTCCCCTCCTCTTCCCCTAAGCTGTGGCGTTTTACCTCATCTGATTGTTTGCTAATCCCCCTTCCCCTTCCAGCGACTGAAATCTGCAACTCACCTTCCTTCTTTCCCCTTGCTGAACTAATTCCAGTTCAGCATAACTCGGCTCGAGCAACCTTTGTTTGTTCGCCGCTTTCCCCTCTTCAAATTAGGCTTGAGCAGACCTTTGTTCTGTTCGCCCTTGGCTTCTCCAACTCTACCCTCAACTGCTACCTACCCCATCGCCAAATTCCGGCTTCCGCATCCCTGGAGGAGAATTTATCCCAAATTCCTTCCCTCATCGCCCCTCTCTCTCTCTCTCATTCTAAAATGGAACCAGCCGAGGCACCCGAGTCTGCTGCCTCCTACCCGCATAAGCTAGCCTTAGATGGCATAGTCCTCCGCCTCCGTGACTTCATGGCACGAGCGATTGGTCTGGCCAAGGAGGCAGGCCCGCCCGAAGGGGAAGACGAGGAAGCATGGTTTGCCCAGCATCGGGCTGCCGCGGCAACACTCCTTGATAACATCCAAGCGGAGGTAGAAGCCGGCTACCACCACCTGGACCGTTGGTCCACCATGCTCAGCAGCCTGAACCCCCGTCGAGCTCAAACGGAGCTGGAAATTTTCGCCCAATACCAGCCGACTGGGGAACCCATTGCCGACCTGCTCCTTCGCGCTACGCATCTATCTAAGGATTTGCGGCGCCAAGTGATTCCCGAAGAAGAGCGAGGGAGCTCCCGGGCTTCCTCCCGCCTTTCCCGCCAGAATGAGGCAGGGAATAACCAACCTTTCGGGGACCTTAAGCCCGTGGCGACCTCCACCCCTAATGGAGGTAATCCCCCCCTCCAAGCCAATGCCGCCCCAGCAGCCAATCTCCTCCATCCTTTCTGACCTGTGCCGCGCTGAGCGCCGTTCCAAAGAAGTCTGGGATTTAGTCACATGGCGCCAGGAACTGGACGAATTGGTCTCCGAAAGGGAAGAGATTGAGCGGGTCACTAAGCGATCCACTCCCACCCCTTCCAAACCACCCGGGAAAGACTCGGCGGACTCCCGGGCCAAACCCCGCCAGGATGCACCCAAGAAAGGGGCTGCCTCCGCAGATTGGCATCGCACCTTCATAGCCGTCGCCGATTCACTTCCACCGCAGTCCGATCCGGTTCCTCCATCACTGCTACCCATTACCCTCCCTGCCGGAGGCCGTGTGCCTGATAAGCCTTGCTCCCTTTGTCTCCAAGAAGGCCATTTCCCGAGCCTTTGTCCCTCTTTTCCCACTCCCACCGACAAAAAGAGGCGGCTAGCCGACCAAAGAAGGTGCTGGGTGTGCCTGGTAGAGGGCCACGACAGCGACCGGTGTGAAAACGGGAAAAACTGCCGGACTTGCGGTGGCCGCCATCATTTCATTCTGTGCGAAGTTGCCTACCACCGGACCCTTCAGTCCCCTAGTAGTGATAGTTCGGGAAGTGCCAATGGCCCTCCCCCTCCTCTCCGACCCACCGCTCGACCCAATGCGGTGCCGAACCCCCTACTCCGAGCCAGTCAGCAAAAAGGCGGGAATTCCGCTCGCCAAAATGCTCCCACCCGCCCCTCAGCGGGCCTTGCTGACTATGGAGGATTCGAAGCCAATTCCCTCACTTTTGGGGCCTCCTATTCCTCAGCCCACTTCTCCCTTTGTCTCTGGAGCTAATGCTGTCCTAATTGGCTCAGCTGCCTCTGCGCCTCCCGGTCCGGACCCTCCTGCAGGTGAATTAGTAGTCACCGCTATCCAAAATTCCGCCGCCCTCCTCATGACCCGTCAGGTCGTAGTCCGGGCCCTTGGGGGATGTGAGGAAGTGTCGGCACTGCTCATATATGACCCCGGAGCCGAGGTTGACTTCATCTCCTCGCCGCTGGTTGAGCCCCTCCAACCCACCCGAATGGGAAGCCGGGAATTGAACATAGCTGTCTTCGGTGCCAACGCCAGTAGTGTAAAGTCCATTCTATCCCCCCCCCCCCAAGGGGGGGATAGAATATCCTTTAAAATTTTTCCCTTTTTGCCTTTCCCCTTCTTGGGTCAAAAATTCCCCGATAAGTTTTTAAATCCAAAGATTTCCACTTCATTCCCGATTCTGATGCCCTCAAAAGTGCTTGATAAGCCCAAAGGTTTTGGCTACTTTTTTGGCCCCCCCCCCCAACGGAGCAAGAAAAATTCCAATCATTTTTAAAAAGCCCAAATGTCTTGATTACTTTTGCCCCCCTCCCGGATCGATCAAGAAAATTTCAAATCTTTTTTTGAAAAGCCCAAAGTTTTCGTAAACTAAAAGAAGAAAATTAATTTATTACTGCTAGCTAATTTGAACACAAAAAGAATTAAAAAGAATTTATGTCTGTTAGCTGGTTTGAACACTAAAAGAAGAAAAAGAATTTATGACTGTTAGCTAGTTTGAACACTCAAAGAAGAAAATGAATTTATGACTGCTAGCTAATTTGAACACAAAAAGAATTAAAAAGAATTTATGTCTGTTAGCTAATTTGAACACAAAAAGAATTAAAAAGAATTTATGTCTGTTAGCTAGTTTGAACACTAAAAGAAGAAAAAGAATTTATGACTGTTAGCTAGTTTGAACACTCAAAGAAGAAAATGAATTTATGACTGCTAGCTAGTTTGAACACTAAAAGAAGAAAAAGGATTTACCTATGACTACTAGGTAGATGAAACACTAAAAGAAGAAAAAGATATGACTGTTAGCTACTTTGAACACTAAAAGAAGAAAATAAATTTATGAATACTAGGTATATTGAAGACTAAAAGAAGAAAATAAATTTATGACTACTAGGTATATTGAACACTAAAAGAAGAAAATAAATTAATGACTACTAGGTATATTGAAGACTAAAAGAAGAAAATGAATTTATGACTACTAGTAGATTGAAGACTAAAAGAAGAAAAAGAATTTATGACTACTAGGTATATTGAAGACTAAAAGAAGAAAATAAATTTATGACTACTAGGTGTATTGAACACTAAAAGAAGAAAATAAATTAATGACTACTAGGTATATTGAAGACTAAAAGAAGAAAATGAATTTTCATCCACTATGTCTTTTTTCTATAGAGCACAGAGTCATTCGATGTAGCGAAAAAGTGTAGATTTTTTGTGTAAAGAAGCAAAGTGAAGAGAAATAGTATAGAAAAGCTGTCCTTTTATTTTCTTACTCTGCGTGGTTAGACGAACAGAAAATGGACAGAAAATTGTAACTCATAAAATTTTTTTATTAGCAAAATGCATATAAGAGCTCCCAAAAATGGGAGAAATGAAGGCGCATGGCCGTCCAATGGATGGAGCTATGCCCTTCGGGAAGGCGAGCTACGGCCGTCCAAAGGATGGAGCTGTGGCCCTTCGGGGGAAACGCGGGGGTAGGGTACGCGAAGGCGAGCTACGGCCGTCCAAAGGATGGAGCTGTGGCCCTTCGGGGGAAACGCGGGGGTAGGGTACGCGAAGGCGAGCTACGGCCGTCCAAAGGATGGAGCTGTAGCCCTTCGGGGGAAACACGGGGTTAGGGTCGTGCTATAGCCGTCCAATGGGTGGCTTATGGCCCTTTGGGTAAGCACGTGAATAAAGCATGTCAAGCGGTAAAAAGGGAATCGCGTGGGTGGGGAAAGGGGAAATAAGGGCAGGGATAGGGAAAATAAAAGGGAATCGGGGGAAATGGATTATGAAATTGGGGCAAACAAAGGCAATGACGTGGGCGGAAAGGGGAAATGGATTATGAAATAGGGCAGACAAAGGGAATGACGTGGGCGGAAAGGGGAAATGGATTATGAAATAGGGCAGACAAAGGGAATGACGTGGGCGGAAAGGGGAAATGGATTATGAAATAGGGCAGACAAAGGGAATGACGTGGGCGGAAAGGGGAAATGGATTATTAAAATTGGGGCAGACAAAGGGAATGACGTGGGCGGTAAAAGAAAAGAGGGGGCGGGCGACATGGCCTAATTAAAATCACCCTATAAAAGGCCAAAATTTCTCTTCCTTGCTCATTTATAATATCCCCGAAATCCCCGAAATAACCTGACGATACCCGAAATGAGCCGATAGTACTAAAATGGTCCCGATAGTGCCGAATTAGTCCCCGACAGTGCCGAATTGGTCCCGATAGTGCCGAATTGGTCCCGAAATTGTCCCGAAAGTGCCAAAATGGTCCCGATAGTGGCAAATTAGTCCTGATAGAGCCGAATCGGTCCCGATGGTGCCGAATTGATCCCGATAGTGCCGAATTGGTCCCGATAGTGCCGAATTGGTCCCGAAATTGTCCCGAAAGTGCCAAAATGGTCCCGATAGTGGCAAATTAGTCCTGATAGAGCCGAATCGGTCCCGATGGTGCCGAATTGATCCCGATAGTGCCGAATTGGTCCCGATAGTGCCGAATTGGTCCCGATGGTGCCGAATTTGTCACGATGGTACCGAAATGTTCCCGACTGTGCCGAATTGGTCCCGATGATGCCGAAATGTAGCCGATGGGGCCGAAAAGTTCCCGATAGTGCCGAAAAGTTCCCGATAGTGCCGAAATGGTCCTGATAGTGCCGAAATGGTCCCAATGGTGCCGAAATGGTTCCCGTGGTGCCGAAATTGTCCCGATAGTGCCGAAAAGTTCCCGATGGTGCCGAAATGTTTCCGATTGTGTCGAAATGTTCCCGACTGTGCCGAATTGGTCCCGATGGTACCGAAATGTTGCTGATGGGGCCGAAATGTTCCCAATAGTGCCGAATTGGTCCTGATAGTGCCGAAATGGTCCCGATGGTGCCGAAATGGTTCCGGTGGTGCCGAAATTGTCCCGATAGTGCCGAAATTGTCCCGATAGTGCCGAATTGGTCCCGATGGTGCCGAATTTGTCACGATGGTACCGAAATGTTCCCGACTGTGCCGAATTGGTCCCGATGATGCCGAAATGTAGCCGATGGGGCCGAAAAGTTCCCGATAGTGCCGAAAAGTTCCCGATAGTGCCGAAATTGTCCCGATAGTGCCGAAAATTCCCGATAGTGCCGAAAAGTTCCCGATAGTGCCGAAATGGTCCTGATAGTGCCGAAATGGTCCCGATGGTGCCGAAATGGTTCCGGTGGTGCCGAAATTGTCCCGATGGTGCCGAAATGTTGCCGATGGTACCGAAATGTTCCCGATAGTGCAGAAATGTTTCCGATAGTGCCGAAATTGTCCCGATAGTGCCGAAAATTCCCGATAGTGCCGAAAAGTTCCCGATAGTGCAGAAATGGTCCTGATAGTGCCGAAATGGTCCCAATGGTGCCGAAATGGTTCCGATAGTGCCGAAATTGTCCCGATAGTACCGAAAAGTTCCCGATGGTGCCGAAATGTTTCCGATGGTGCCGAAATGTTGCCGATGGTGCCGAAATGTTGCCGGTCGTGCCAAAATGTAACCGATGGTACCGAAATGTTGCCATTGGTGCCGAAATATTTCCCATGGTGCCGAAATGTTTCCGATGGCGCCGAAATGTTTCCGATGGTACTGAAATGTTTCCGATGGTGCCGAAATGTTGCCGATGGTGCCGAAATGGTCCCGATAGTGTCGAAATGTAACCGATGGTGCCGAAATGCTTCCCATGGTGCCGAAATGTTTCCGATAGCGCCAAAATGTTGCCGATGGTGCCGAAATGTTGCCGATGGTGCCGAAATGGTCCCGATAGTGTCGAAATGTAACCGATGGTGCCGAAATTCTTCCCATGGTGCCGAAATGTTTCCGATAGCGCCAAAATGTTGCCGATGGTGCCGAAATGTTGCCGGAGGTACCAAGTTGTTCCCGAGTTGAACTTGACCAGTCCCGAGTTGAAATCGACCAGCCGTCCTCGATAATGATTTTGTTTTCCTGACACAAATCCAGATATTCTGTGACAACCTCTTAGAATATTCTGTTAATGATTAATTGCTTCCAGACACAAATTCCAAAATTAGACTAAATATGGCGAATTCTAGATCACATGATTGTAATTAATTGCTATTTTTCTGGGTCAAATCCCCAATTTAGATTTTGTGACAATGATTAATTGTCAAATATCGGGGTCAATTCCCAAATTCCACTTTATTTATCTGGGTCAATTACAAAATTTCCCTTTAAATTATATTTTCTAGGTCAATCGCATTAAATAATCGTTACAATGATTAATTACATTTCTTCCTTATATAAAGAGCGCGAAAATACCAGACTTTTATTTCCTCATCCCCATTTATAAACTTCCCCAAATTATTATTTAAAAATATTTTTTTATGTATTTAAATTTTATTAATTAATTAATTTATTTATTTAGATTAAAAATTATTATTATATTTATTATTAAAATATTATGGCTACTAAACGACATAATTCTCCACCGGAAAAAATGTCAGCCAAAAAGTTAAAAAGATCTTCTTCTGATTCAAATCTTCCAACTTCAAATAAAAAACAACAATTTTCATCGAATAGAAAAATACCATTAAGCAAATTAAAAAGAAATTATTCCGATTCGGATCTTCTTACTCTTAAAAAAGAACAACTCTCTTCATCCAATAAAAATTTGAAAAGATTTAAGTCCGAATCTGATCTTCAAAAAATAAACAACGACGAATATCAAGAAATAAGCCATCATGAGGGACGCTATAATCGATTTTCGACGGGCTATTTCGTAACAGAATTTATTTTGAGAAATGCTATATCATTCCCCGAGAATAAATTGAAAGAAATTTTTGAAAAATTTATTGATGAGGCTTATTCCAAATCAAATTTTTCTGGAGAAGAAGTAAGAAAAAATATTATTTATAAATAATTTTTCAGGTTTCCATGTTTTCCATGTTAATATTGGGAAAGGGCCTTGAGACTCCTATAGCCATCCCTGCAAGAGATAGAGAACATAACAACGTTGATGTTATTATGGAAGAAATAGATAAATTGAACATAAGCGACAAAAGAGTTACATTACTTTCTAATCCCATGCGTATTATCATAACTACGATTAGCTCTCCTAAGGGCAGTGGATTAAAAAAACTACCTGTACGATTTATGGAGTACAACGAGAAAGCTTTAATTAAAAATAAAAATGAAGAAAATTGCCTTTATTATGCGGTTATTTTGGCACAATTTCATGCAGAATGCTCGGAATTTGACTCAAGGAAAAAATACAAAAAATTCGGTCAATTTTATAAGAATCTCACAAAGCAAAAAGAACTTGTCGATCAATTAATGTTAGAAATGGATATTAAACCAGCAAAGAGTTTGGGATTCAATGAAATTATTCAAATACAAGAAATTCTCGATAAAAAATATCCTGAAAAATTTCGGATAATAATCTTTTCATCGGAAAATGTTTATATGAAACCAATATGGAAAGGGCCGCGTTCCCGTAAACATGATTTAATTTTATATTTATCTGGAGATCACTACGATGTTATAAAAAGTTTAACAAAATTTTTCAAACTAAGAAAATATTGTATAGAATGCGAAATTCCATACTCAAAGTAAAAAATTAATTCCTTTTTTAATAAATCTAAATAATTTTTAGAGATATATATCACCGAAATGACTGTGTAGCAAGATGTTATATGTGCTCAAAAATGAGTAATTTTTCTCGCTGTTCTAACGAGCATGGCTTTGAAATAAAATGTTTAAACTGCAAGAGAACATATAATAATAGACAATGTTATGAATACCATAAAAAACAAATGTGCAATATTTATAAAAAATGTGAACTATGCCATAAAGTTTATCAGACTGTTAAAGATAAAGATCATGTTTGCGGCGAAAAATATTGCCGAAAATGGTAAAAAAATAAGCAAATTTATCGAATTAAAATTCTATCTTTAGTCGAGTGATTCATAACCCTAAAAATTCTTGTTATGTGAGGCCCCGTAAAAAATTGTCATCGAAACCATATAGAATTATCGCTTATGACTTTGGTATTATTTTATTTTTAATTTATCAAATTTATTTTTTTAAAGAAACTACTCAAAATTATGAAGATTCTTCCGGCAATTTCGAACATCATGTAAATTTCTGTTCGGCAAGGTAATATCTTAAATTTATTCTATATGAAATAATAATATTAAGAATAATATGCACTATATGTATTGACAACTTTAATGAAAATTGTGAAATATGTGGACCCGAAAGACATAAAACATGGGATGATATGAAAAAACTTGATCCTTTAGAAGAATTTATTAAATGGCTTTTGAAAGGATATACAAATAAATATAAAACATTTATATATGCTCATTATGGAGGTAAAGAGAAAATTATATAATTTAAAATTAAATTTTTAGGAAAATTTGATCATCATTTTGTACTACAACGACTGTATCAATTAAAAATAGCACCAAGAGATTTGCGAATGTCCGGCAGTAAAATTTACGAATTCACAGTCAAAGCCGGAAATTATTTTTCATCGTTGACTTTCAGAGATTCTTTTTTGCTTATGAATGTCAAGTTAAAGGACTTGAAAAGGACATTTAATTTAAAAGCTGAAAATAAATTATTTTTTCCGTATTTGTATGTCGTCATAAATATTAAAAATATAATTACTTCTTAGATTCAACAAAATAGAAAATTATGAGATAAAATTGGATCATTTACCTCCGATGGATGATTATTTACCAAATGGAATGAATATAGCTGATAGAAATGAATTTATAGAATGGTACTTGAAAAATCGAAATAAACCTTTTTATTTACCGGAAAAATTGCATGAATATGGGTCCAATGATACAGAAATATTGCTTGAAGCAATTATTGAAATGAGAAAAATATTGCTTCAAGTAACAGGTGGCTTTGATGTATTCGAAAATAGTGCTACAATCGCGGGAATTTCAATGAATATATTTAAATCAAAATTTTTAATTGATAATACGATTGCTATTGTTCCTGAAGGTTTTAAAATTTAAAAAATTTCCTTATTAAATTATCCAGGAGGTTATGAGAGACATGATCGGGCAAGTGATATTTCATTGAAATATTTTAAATGGATTTCAAAGAAGCATAATTTGGATATAATGACTGCAGCAAATGGTGGGGAAAAACGTATTGGAAAATATAAATTAGATGGGTTTATCGAGAATGAAAATCGAGCTATTGAATTTTTGGGGTAAGAATTATATTATTTTTATTTACAATATTTTAGATGTAATTTCCACGGATGCCTAAAATGTTTTAAACCAGGGGATGAAAGTCGAAATGGAAAAACTATGAAGGAAAATAATGAAAATACATGGATGAGGATCAACGAAATTTCTCAAGTGCTTAAAGTCGATGTAAAATGGGAATGTGAAGTACGCGATGAAATGAAAAAAGATAAGGAGATGAAGGAATTTATGGAGGATATAGGAAATGATATGGGCCCAATTAATCCTAGAGATGCATATTTTGGTGGAAGAACAGGGTATGAATTATTAAAATATTTAAATCGCATAAAATTTAGACCACTTTGTCTCTACAAAAAAGCTGATGAAAATACAAAAATATCTATGTTTGATATAATTAGTTTATACCCATTTATTAATTATGATACAAGGTAATACCTATTTTACTAAAAATTTAAAGATTTTAATTTAAGTTATCCTATCGGAATTCCGGAAGTTATAATCCCAAAAAATGAAGATGTTTTATGGAATAAGCCAGAGGATATTCCCCATAAAGGCCTGCTAAAAGTCAGAATTTTACCTCCAAAAAATCTTTTGGTACCTGTAATACCAATCCGCTGTGACCAAAGGATGCTTTTCGCTCTTTGTTATCGTTGCGCTAAAGATTTTGAAACTAAAAACACAAAAATAAATCATAAATGCCAACACACGGATAAAGAACGTGAATTTACGACGACTATTACTAGCATGGAATTAGAGGAAGCACTTAGAAAAAAATATGTTGCTAAGAAATTTTATCGGGCATGGCACTATAGTAGGTTTACGAGTGATTTATTTAAAGAATATGTCAGGTAAATTGAATTTTGCAATAATAATAAAAGATAAGCCATGAAATTTTAGGCTTTTTTTGAAAATATAAATTGAAGCCAGTGGTTTTCCAGAAAATGTTAAAACAGATGAAGATAAAATAAATTTTAAAATGGAATACAAAGAAAAATATGGAATCGATATTGATCTGGAAAATGTCAAATTTAATCCAGGATTACGCCATATTGCAAAATTATGTTTAAACTTATTATGGGGAAAATTTTCGATGCGCAATACTCTGGCAAAAAGCGAAATTATAACCGATCCATCCGAATATTTTAAAATAATATTTGATCATAAGAAAGAAGTCAATATGATATTGCCAATGTCAGAAACCACTATGAGATTAGTTTATAAAGATAATAAAGAATACTGCGAAGAACATAATTCGAGTAATATAGTACGTTCAAAATTATTGCGATTAATCGACTTTTTATATTAATGAACATATTTAGATTATTTCCCTATGGACAACGAGTGCAGCTCGTTTAGTTTTGTTTAAATATATGGAAGATGTTATTAACACGCCTGGTTGTAAAATTTTATATACCGGTAATTATTTTTATTTTTTTAAATTATAAAAATTATTAAAGATACTGACTCAATTGTTTTTTCTCATCCGAAAGATGTAGAGCCAATTAAAAACGGAAATTATCTTGGAGAAATGATGAGGGAATATAAAGATTTTGAAATTCAGGAATTTTGTAGCGGAGGAGTAAGTGAAAAAAGGTAATTAAAAATAGTCTTTTATAATATAGGCTAAACAACTTGGATTACAATTGAAAAATCTCAAAAATGGTGAAATAAAAAATGTTTTAAAAATGAGAGGTAAAAAAGATTTGAATTAAAATTTTAAGATAAATTTAGGAATTACACTGGATTATCAAAGCTGCAAAAAATTTCAATATGATGAATTCAAAAATATGGTATTAAATTTTGGAACAGATCAGGAGCCTGTTAAATTTGAATATCTAAAAATTAATCCCCAGAGGGATTCAAAAATAGTTAGCAGGAATGTTGAAAAGAAATACATACCAAGATGTCAAAAGGGGATTATTACTGATAATTATGATGTATTACCTTTTGGCTATGAATAAATTTTAATGTATAAATCTTATTTTTTTAATATTTTTATTGAATCGCTCTATCTTTGGTTGAATAAATCCCATTTTATTTATAAATTTTTATAAAATAATTTATATCTTAGGCTTTAGAATCCGATGAATAAGGAAAATAAAAATTCCTCCTTGAAAACTAAGTAAGAATTTCATTTAATTTTCATAAATAAATATTATTAAGATGGTATGAAGCATTATTGGGACATGAACGCCGGGCCACAAAGCGGCAAAATTGGTTGAAGGAATTTGAAAAAAACTGGCGACGAAATACCATTCGTAATCTGACGGTGAAAATCCAAAAGAAAATGCTGAAGGAAAAGAATAAAAATAAAAATAAATGAAAATAATGGAAAGATGGATGCTATGACATGCAAAGAGATAATATTATTTTATCAATAAGCTAACAAAGAATTTTAACATTAAATCAATTGTATTTTTCGAATTTAATAAATTTTTAACTATTTCCCTGAAATTTATTCCTATACATCTATTAAAAATAAAATATATACAAAAATGCCCACAGCTATCGGAAAATGGTGTCTGGATCTTATGGTTATTCATTTTTATTTCTAAAAAATTAGACAAATATTTAGATATGTCTTCATTAGGCTCTTCGGCATATGAGTCAAAATATTCAATATTTTTTTCATTATTTACAAAAAAGGCTACCCAATGTTCTCCTTTTGTTCCTTTTTTATCTGTATTAGCAATGAAACAATGGGGATTCTTCGCTAATAAAGGTATATTATTTGAGGAATATACTCCTTTAAAATATTTTTTGGTATGACAATTCTTTTTAAGAATTGAATCAATTTGAATCGAATTCATCTTTAACTAATTAAATATTATTTAATATTCTTTTTATACCTGGCCATCAGATGTTATGATTCGATCTTTGTCAATCGAAATTATGCCATCAAACTCGCCCATAACTATCATTTCATATCCTTCATCCTTAACGGGCTCGTTGAATTGTACTTTGATCGTAGTAGTAGAATTTTTTATAGTTTCGAAGCCAGGAGAATCCTCTAAGGTCGATGTCATAGGGATTACAAAGAAGCAATGACTAGTCATGAACTTGGGCATACCAATTGAGATGGTTCGATCGATATTATCCATTCCTAGTCCGGAATACAAATCGGTGAAAGCTCTAATAAATTTATTGTCACTAAAATCTAAATTATATGCAACATTAGGGTATGTATTCCCATTGGCTTCTGCGCAAATACTTCTAACATTTGCATGCTCAAATTTGAAAGGAGATAGTGATTTCCTTCCACTGTAGGCATCGTTCGAGACAAATCCTATGATTAACCGTCTAGGAACAATACTTGTGAAGCAATTCCATGCAAGATCTGTTCTTCCTTTACCGACATACAAGCTTCTCATTTCGATTCGTCTAATCGGATATTTGGCCATATTTGTTTCCAAATGTCGACTAATTGCATTGTTTAATGATTGGGTAACCTCCACAGTTTTTACATACAATTTCATATCCATAACTTTAAGACGATAATTTGCATGATTTGCCGCCGATACTATTTGCTCCGCCCCGTTAACTTCTTTCTTATAATATGGGCATAGAAGTAAGAAATCATCACTATTCCTATGTATGTTTATTATAATATCAGAATTTGAAAGCATTAATAGTTCTTGATTTCCTAGATCAAAATTTAATCTAACTAATGTCTCACAAGTCTGACCATTAGCAAATCTAGCTGCCCTTGCCACAAATCCTTTATTTGTTTCTTTATTTTGGTCAATATCATCCGGGTAATAGCAGCCGGCTTCGTGTAAAGCTCTTCGGGTTTCATGAGATAGTCCAAGTTCGTGTAAAATATATGAACGATAGGCATAATGAATTCCGCTATTGAACACTTCAACATTTGAAATATTCATAGTCATTTGTCGAATAAATGATTGTCCAAAATTTTGAATAACTCCAACATGCTTGTCATCTTCGTTAGCTGGAACCGCTGGAATAGCAGGAACTGCTGGTTGATTCCCTTGAGCAGGTATAGCTGGTACAGCCGGTATTTCTGGTGTTACTTCTATTGGTATCCAATTTTCACCAACCTTTTTCTCAATTCTTGTAGCTAGATAGAGCCAAGTGCGGGAAAGATCTGGAAATTGATTATCGGCAAAAAGTCTAAAGGTATAAGGTCCAGAGTCATTTAAGGCGGCAAGTGGGAGTAATTCTCTCGTGCTTGTCTTATTTATCGCCACATTTGTCGGAGGTAAATCGAATATAGCTAAGGAATTTTCAATTCCTTCACTGCTTAATTTATCAATTTTTTTGAGAGTTGTCATTATGATTGTTTTAAATTTATTTATTTTCGAAACTATTTATACTTTTTTCAAGGAAAGGACAACTGATCAATATATTTTCGTTTTTTGTTAACTGGTAGGCTTTTTATAGTCCGGCGATTTTTGCTTTTACCTTTGCCACACTGCTGTAATTTTGTTGCTATATTTTGTAGGCTTTGCTTAGAATGTTCCGCTAACGATTCTTTTATATCCTTTCCTTGAGAAATATCTCCCAAAATTTTTGTTCCAGCAGCTAACCCTTCTTGACCTGCTGTACTGGCAATATTCTTGGCGATTGGCATCAAGAATCTGGCAATACCAGGTAAAATAGTATTCGTGAATACTCCAAAACCTCTTTGGTATTTAGTGCCTACAAAATATTTACCCGTTCCCTCCTGCGATGAAAGAAATCCGCTCCAATCAAGTTTATCCGGATCTATGTATACGTGAGTCATTTAGAAAAATGAACGTTTCCAATGTAATGTTATGATTATATTTCCCCAGTGAAAGTTGACTAATTCACCTGAAGATGTTCTAACTTCAATACTGATTTCAGTAATTCGTTTGGATTGTAATCTATGATGAAATTCAGCGCTATATATAGACTCTACGATCTCGCCCGGTTTTCCTTGTACATTAACTACGCGCAATAGAGGGACTAACTCATCTCCGACCATGGTATTTTCAATGAGTTTTGGTGCATAGATATATAATTGTTTTACCCCTCCAGACAGGTCTGGCATATATTCTGCTGTATCTCCACCTATTATATTTACATTCGTCCGGAAACCCAGGATATATGCAAGTTGTTTAGAAATCTGTATTGATTTAATATTTTTTTGCATCAAAACAGTAAATTTTTGATAGACATTATCATATCTGAATTGGACCCTTTGTGTAGAATCAGATGGAATTTTAGCCATTCTACCAATCTTTTTAAGCCTATTCATCAAGCTGCGATGGACTTGTTCGGGTATATTTAATTCTCTTCCCGATTCATCTAAATGACTGGTACTACTTACCAAGGCTTGTGGCTTTGGTAATTCTGGTAATGACAATAAATTTTCTTCATTCTCAGTCTCATCTGGTATGAAAAAGCCTTTTATTCTTATTGGCTCTGGCTTTTTATTAACATATTCATTAATCTTTTTTTGTGGGAATAATTCAATTTCTTCTGCACTTTGGCTTATAACCCAATTATTTTGGCTACCTTTTTCTATTTTATTTTCTTCTTTAATAACCGTTGTTTTTGGCTTGAGCCATACATATTCTTCATCACTTGATTCAATAACGGGCAATTGTGGTTTTGGTACATCCACCTTAGCTTTAGGAGGAAATAAAGAAGCAGCTGGCACATGAATTGAAATTTTCTCTTGTTCCTTCCTTTCCTTAAATTTATTAACTGCGTCAATTATTTCTTTTGGCTCTTCAATTTTTTGAACTGTCCCAATCGAAGTACTAGAATCATCTTGAGATATAAAGGTACCAGGTTGTTGAGATATAACGGGAGCTTGGGACTGAGATGTGATAGTAGTAGATTGCTGAGATGAGACGGGAACTTGAGGCTGAGAAGATTCGTTGGTCCCTTCTTTTCTTTTTCTTTCTTCTTCCTTTCTTTTCTTGAATTCTTCGACTGCCGCAATAATTTCTGGACTCTCCTCTATTCTAGTAATTGCTTTTAATTCATCTTCATTTGTGGCTTGTATTTCTCCTTCATTTTCATTTTTATCATTTTGTATCTGTCCTTCACTTTCATTATTTGTAGAAACCTCAGCTTTTCCTTCGATTTTCCCTTGATTTTGCATTTTTGGATGATCTGGTGGATATTGCGGTATAGGCATAGGTTGTTCTATCACTGTTGATTCACTTTGATCATTATCCGACTGCCCCGTAACTGAATTGATAAGAAATTCAATCTTATTCGTTATTTGCTCTACTCCATCTTGAAAATTTCTTTCTGGTGTTCCGGCAAATAATCTACCTGCTTCATTACCTAATTTTCTAGCATTTTGCTCGGCCTTTTTGGCAATGTCTGCAACTTTTCTTGCTTCTCTGACATTTTTGCTTTCTTTAAATTCTATGACTTTATTTTTAGCATTGGCAGCAATTTTGGCTTCTTCTGCTATTAGGACAGCCTTGTCCTGAATGGTATTAGCTATTGACAATAGATCATTATACAATTCTTGCCCAACATCTGGAAATTTCCTTCTGAGCCTTTCACTTTTTTGTCTTTTTGCTCTTGCTAATTGGGCCCAAGTTTCGACTTGCGATGCCAGAGCTACGCATTGATTATATGCTTTTTCTATTGCCCTCTGTGCCGCTAATAATTTCTTTTGTTCTTCTATATTAATAGCTGCTTGAGCTAAATCATTTGACTGATTTGTATTATCTTGTTTAACATTTCCTTCTCCTGCTTTCCGTTTTTGAAATTCTTGAACAGCTGCAATTATTTCAGGCGTTTCTTGTATCCTTTCCGGTGTTTTTAATTCACCCTCATTTTCCAAAATTGACCTAGTAAATCTAGGTTTAGAATCTTTTTCATATGCCATTATTGCATCATTTATACCCTTTTCCAAATTTGAAATAGAAAGAAAATTCATCGCAGGAATTGGAATTTTTTCATCATCTCCTACCTCATTATTTATTGTAATAAATTGGTCTTCTTGTGTTCCTAGCGATGTAAATGATATAGGATAAATTATTGAAGAGAGAGCGACAGACCAGTTTGAATCTAAATTTAATGGTTCAGGTAATCTGATTGTATAATTTGAAGTTTTATTACCTTCAATAGCAGT
Source organism: Pratylenchus scribneri (assembly GCA_030063045.1). Lineage (NCBI taxonomy): Eukaryota > Metazoa > Nematoda > Chromadorea > Rhabditida > Pratylenchidae > Pratylenchus > Pratylenchus scribneri. The sequence goes on from JAQSEB010000164.1 coordinate 78,245, forward strand.
ATTTGAGGGTAAAACCGTATAAAAATTATCCATCTTAATTTACTAAATCGGATTCTTTTATCCAAGAGTTATGTTTTTCGGAGTATCCTACCCACCTTACAAATAGTTCTTTTATACCCTTTCTTTTACGTGTTTTTATAACTTCGGCAATTCGATAGGTTGTATCTTTTGTGGTCAATACTAATTCTTGTTCATAAAATACGCTTTCAATTTTATTATCTTCCAGATCAGCAATTCTATAGGATGGAGGATCAGTTAGACTCACTTTTATAATTTTAAATAATTCGTCAGTGAAATTTGGCAAATAGCCTTTCTCAAATTTAGTTTTTTCTTTTGATATTCTTACAATATCGCCAATTTTAAACTTTGGATTAGCATTTTCATCCTTGTTTGATTTATATACTCGCTCTAATAGCTCATGCGCATTATCATAATTAACAGAATTCGGCTTCATCCCTATAGTCCGGTTTATGCTATTGTTTATTCCATTCACAATTTTGTCAATTATTTCAATCCATCTTGTCGTATTCTTCTCACTAAAATATTTGTATAATCTTCCTTTAATCGTTCTATTTGCCCTCTCAACTACTCCTGCATGTAAATTCGGTGTGTACATTACATGCTTTATAATATCTTTTTCCTTAAAATAATTTAACATTTTTTTGGCTTGGAACTCGACACCAGCATCACTATACAGTTTATTCGGTAATATTTTTGACTTATCAAATATTATATCAAAAGCCTTAATCATGTCTTCACTTTTTTTGGTTCTAACAGGGGAAACATGGATTTTTCTACTTAATACATCAATGCAAACTAGTAAATAAGCATTATTATCATTTTCTTTTTTAATACTATCAAATATACATAGATCACATTGCCAATCGGTATTCAATCCTGTTGGAATAGTTCTAAGTCTTTTGAATCTAATTCTTCGTGGCTTAAATAATGTATATGTTCTTTCTTTCGAGAGAAAATCTGTTACGTCTTTTAATGAAATGCTTTTATTTTTCTTTTTGTCTTCAACTAGAATTTTATTTATTCCAGCATAACTAGCAGGAGAATTTAAATTATAATAAATATTATGTAGAATATTTTCTTTTAGAGTCTTGCCCATAATTTCGGTTTAAATGAAATAATTTTATTTCGTTTAAGTCCAGGAGTTTTTATAGGATTTAATTTGACAACTACTAATTTTTTATTTTTCTTTCCTCTACCTATTTGACCAAAGACTCTTATAAATTCGGGATCTTTTGATAGCTTCCCTTTTAGAAAAGTATATCCTTTCGGTGGTGTATTCAATTGACCTGACATATATTTTAAGGCATCAACATAATTGCTTCCCCCAACTGGCTTGTTAAAATTAGTTAAGATACTTCCGTCGCTATTTATTCCCATGTTTTCTTTATTTTTCCCGACATAATTCATTAACTTTGTAAAAATTTTAGGCGTAATTGGCGAGAGTGGTTTTGTATATGTAGATGCAGTTGCTGTAGGTGAGGGGGTCTTTGATTGACTTTTAGCTGTTTGTTTTGGCGTGTCATAATCGGTAGAATTGATTTCTGATTCATCTGAAAGAGATTCACTCTCATGAGTTACACTCTGGCTCGTATTAATACTTTCATTTAAATTCAGAGGAACTTTCCCTCTTCTTATTGGTGTTTTCTCTTGGATTTCAAAATTATTTTGCTTTTCCTGATTAATTCCCATATATGGAGGTATATTTGGAGGTGTTGGTAAATTTTCAATAATGACTTTCTGTGGTTTTCCTTCTATCAATTCTCGTAATTTTCTTTTTTATTTTAAAAGCCACTCATACTTCTTAGCCTTGATATCTTCGGATATATTTTTATTTGAAAAATTTTGCTGTATTTTTGCATCGATTAAAGCCTTTTCTTTTCTCAGAGGATCATCACCTCTCATCATAGACAATAAAGCTAAATATTCCACTTCGGGAATCATAATCATTTTCTTTGCATGTTTCATTTTAATTTACAATTTTTTGCACTAAATGAGCTGCGAGTTCGGCTAAAACAGGGACTAATATAGCACCTAATGCAATGCCACTACCTTGTTGTATTCGATTTCTTGCGCCTTTTTCAGTTTTTGAACGTGCAATTGATCTGTAAAAATCGGCGTATCGAGCTAGTTTTCTTTTTTGTGGTTTAGTAAGAGCAAAATTAAATTTAAGAATATTTGCACAAATTTCTACAATGGCTAATATTTGTTCGGCACTCGCGTTTAAAAGTAGAGCGTTTTTCTTATTCTCGGATTTTGTAGAAGCAAGCTTCTGAAGAAATTCTACGTTTTCTTTAATATAAGGACTGAATTCATACATTTTATATTTAAAATATTTTCAATTGTATTTATATACTTTTACTCCACAGGTAAGTAAATGGTAATAATTTCATTAGGAAAAATATTTGTAGATAATCTAAGGCTTTCTGGAGCATTAGGATGCATATTTATAAGCAAATAAGTGAAGGGCTCTTTCGTTGCATCGTTATATGAATCCATAAAATAATTTAAGCGACGAGGGAAAAGTTGACTTCCTAAGGTTCTCACATGCAATTGAGCAGATGGATTCCTCATTAAAACTAGATAATGAGAGTTTGCACGAGCAGTCTTAATATCTCGACCGTAAAGACTTTGTGTAACAAAAATCACACTAGTATTCCAGTTATGGGATCCTCTTGTAAAGAGTAAATCGATAAAATCATTTTTCATATTAAGCATAAGATCGTCTAATATTAAAAGTAAAGGCTTCTCTTGACTCTTTATAAGTTCAATATCGGGCAGTCCATTATGGGTTTCGATCCCTTTATTTTTCAAAGCGATTATAGATTCATTCATTTCTCCATAACAATATAATATTTTTACTGGTGGAGGTTTTATCAACTCTTCAGTATGATTTAAAAATTTTAGGAGCCATTTTGTTTTACCACTACCAGTGGCGCCACATAAAATTAAAGTAAAAGGAGCGTTAAACATTTTTGTTTTTAATTAATATATAATCAGAGCATTTTGGGCATTTTATATAGTCTTCCAGATTTTCAAATGGCGATAAAATTGTAAAATGTTGAAGCATTTTCTTACATTTAGAACAGTAATGATAATGACAGGGGCAGAAATTACAGCACTTAATCGAATGATCGCACTTCTCCATTGTAAATTAATTTAATCATGATTCATGAATATAATTTTCCTTAATATAGCCCTTATTCCGTTTGCCTTCTGATCGCATTGGCCCACCACATTTTGGGCATTTGACTTCATTTTTATAATAATTGAAATGCATTAATCCTTTTTTATTGCAATATTTGCAATTGATATAATGGCATAGACAGAAATTACAGCATTTAAATTTGCACATTTTGAATAAAATTTTAATTTAATCTGTATTATCAGATTTATTAATAATTATTTTTATATAAATACTTTATGAGTTGCAATTATATAATAAATTATTTTATATTTATAGATGGTTCTAAAATTACCTAATGAATTGATTGCAGAAATGGCCAAATTTATTCCTTATAAACCTATAGATCCTGGTCATTATTGGTCAATTAAAGAATATGAAATTCCTCCAGATGGGCCCATTTTATCATCATTTGTTCTCTCCCGTTTTATTATTAATAATTGGCGCAAAATTAAAAAGAAGCGACAAGAAATGCTAGAACATATAGTGAATAAACTTGAAGATATACGAAAAGAAATTGATTACCCTGATTACTTGGAACTAAAGATGATGCTCTATAATAATGGTCCTTATTTTAAATTAAATGAAATACATAATTTGGAACGAACAATTGGCTGGTATTGGGATGCGCCTAGAGAAAATGAAAATTTTTTATGTGCTATCTGTCTAAAATGGGACAAATTTGAAAAAAGCGGATTTAAAAGATGTCCAAATTCGATCCATTTATTTCACTCATTTTGCTATGATAAATTATTTGATTTTTGTTTCAAAGAGCATTGGTGCGCTTGTAATATATGTTATCCATTTTGGTATGATTATAGATATAAAATATATGAATAAAATAAAATAAATTTTCGTTAATTTTTAATAAATTTATAAAAACATTCTTCACCTGGAGGACAGATGATAATGTTTTCCAAATGCAAATAAAAAAATTCGTCGTAAATAGTCCCGTCTTGGAATAAAGATTCGTTATAAAATGAATTATCAATTTGATTTGGAGTGCATAGGCAAATCAAATGTTCCGAGTTAGACGGAACAATATCGAGAATTTTTATTTCTTTAATATGGTAGAAAATTTTTCCGATCGGATGAGCACATCGGTGGGGTGGAACTGGGAAATTTGAACCGTATTCTTTTATTATACGATTCAATTCTCCTCTTGAGGAACAATTTTTAAAGTCGAGAAAATAATCTAAGGCATTCATTTTTTGATATAATAGAACATCTTTCTTCCATTTATATAGCCCCAGGTTTCTAAAAATGATAGTCAACATCAGTGGGATTTCCCTCCTTTTCCCTTGGCCCTATTTCATAATTATTTTCATTCTCCCCTCATCCGTTTCCACTCCCTTTTCCCTATTTCATAATTCATTTCCCCTCCATTTATCCTTTTCTCCTCTCTTTTCCCAATTTCATAATTCCTTCCCTTCTCCCTTCATCCGTTTCCCCTCCCTGTCCTCTATTTCATAATTCCTTCCCCTCTCTCCTCATCCGTTTTCCTCCCTATTTCATAATTCCTTTCTCTCTCTCCTCATCCATTCTCCTCCCTTTCCCCTATTTCATAATTTCTTCCGCTCTCCCCTCATCCAAATTCCTTCCCCTCTCCCCATATCTATTTTCCCTCTTTTTTCTCATGACTTATTCAATAAATTCTTCTCTTCGCCCTTCCTTTTCCCTTTACCTATTTCATAATTCCTTTCCCTCCACGTAACTAGCCATCAACTTCTAGAACTTTCCATGAAATTCCCATCTTATCAATGAAATTCCCCTTCTTTTTCAATAATAAAGCTTTTTGATCAATCTTGAGCCAAAAAGTAGCCAATACCTTTGGGCTTATCAAGCACTTTTGAGGGCATCAGAATCGGGAATGAAGTGGAAATCTTTGGATTTAAAAACTTATCGGGGAATTTTTGACCCAAGAAGGGGAAAGGCAAAAAGGGAAAAATTTTAAAGGACATTCTATCCCCCCCTTGGGGGGGGGGGATAGAATGGACTTTACACTACTAACGCCCCTTCCCTCCGCTATAACTCTCCTTCCTTCGCCATTGAAATTCAGCGGGAAGATGGGAATTGGGAGGAAGTGGTCCTCCAGCAAACTAAGCGGATTGCCACTCCGGTCCGTTCCTTCCCTCTTCCGCATGAGACCCCTCCTTGGGTTTCCGCCCGGGAGCTGCTGGCCTTTACCTTCCCAATTCTGGAGGAGCCACAGATTCTAATTGGAGTCTGCCGTTTCTGGCAGTTCATCGGGCCCGTGCGCCCCCTTTCTCCCCATCTCTACCTGATTCAAACCGTCTTTGGCCCAGTCCTTGGTGGCCAACTTCCCCTTCCCTCCCCATCACTTTCCCCTTCTCCTTCGCTTGTTGGCATTGTTACTGCACTGGATTGTCCCCTCCCTTCTGCGGCCGAAATGCGAACATTCTGGGCTTTGGAATCTATAGGCATTTCTGAATGCCTTGAGAGCGTGGATGAGAGGGCCATGGCATTATTTAATGCCTCCGTAAGGAAGCTCCCTAGCGGCCGTTACGAGGTCGAGTGGCCCTGGAAGGAGCCCAACCCCCCTCTTCCCCACAATTTCCATGTGGCCTTGGGCCGCCTCCGCTCTGTATTGAAGCGCCTTTCCCTCACCCCCGGCCTTTTGAGCAAATATGACGCCGTATTCCGGGAGCAGGAAAAGTTGGGCATCCTCGAACCGGCTCCTTGTCGGTTCCTCGACCCTCCCGCTCTTCCTATGTCCTCTTCCGTCATTCCAAAGGAGGAATGTCCCCTGGAACATTACCTCCCCCACCATCCAGTCATCACCCACAAATTGCGGATCGTTTTGGACCCGACCGCTGGCCGCCCTTCCCTCAATGATTGCCTTTTGAAGAGGCCAAACCTTTTGGTGGATTTGGCCGGAATGGCTGTCCGCTTTCGCACCTCCCCCATCCCAGTTATTGCCGACATCAAGCAAGCCTTCCTCCAGCTGGAGCTCCCCCCAAAAGATAGAGAGGTAGCCAAAATCCTTTGGCTGGCCGATCCGGAACAACTCCCTCAGCGTGGTAATCTTCGCGCCCTCCGCTACACCCGGGTTTTCTTTGGAGCAAAACCCTCTCCCTTCCTCCTTTTAGCCACCCTCCGCCACCATTTGACTCATTCCGCCTCTCCTGTGGCCCCACAATTGGCCAAAAACACCTTCATGGATGACGCCCAACTCCTCTCTGAGTCAGTAAGCGAGGCGAAGGAGAAAGTAGCCCAAGCCTGTGCCGTCCTCTCCGAGGCGGGTATGGAGCTGCGTGGCTTTGCCTCCGTCAATGCTGAAGCCTTGGTGGATGTTCCCCCGGAGAGTAGGTTAGAAGGGGAAAGGCCCAAATTCCTTGGCCTCCACTGGGATCTGCCGACCGATTCCCTCCTCATCCCCTTCCCTTCCTCCCCAATTGGGGCACCTACTACAAGGCGAACCATCGCCTCCACTCTCCATTCTCTTTATGACGTCCTGGGGCTTTGTGCCCCAGCCCTCCTTCCGGCTAAGGCCCAATTTCAGCAACTCTGGGCCGAAAAAGGTGATTGGGATACTCCAGTCTCTCCGGAAGCCGCTTCCCGATGGGAAGCCCTTTTGCGTACCTGGAGGGGAGCCGAGCTGCGAATTCCCCGCTTAACGGCCATCCCAGATGCGGAAGAGTTCCAGCTGCACATTTTCTCGGATGCCTCAGGCTTATCGGCTGCGGCTGCTGCTTACCTCCGAATCCATTCCCCCTCCCTTACCCGGTCCTTCCTCATTTTCGCCAAATCTCGGGATAAAGAGGTCAAAGCACCCGCCACCCTCACCATTGCCAGAATGGAGCTGATTGGGATCCTCTTAGGGGCCCGCATCCGTGCCTTCCTCACTACCCACCTGGAAACGGCCCTCTCCCGCACCTTCCTCTGGTCGGACAGCCATTGCCCTTTCTTGGCTGACCACCAAGAAGGAATTGGCCCCCTGGATAGAGAGGATCCGGATCAATTGGATTGGCTTGAAGCCGTGGAGAATGCGGGCATTCCGGAGGCTTCTTCCCCTCCTCCCCAACCTCAGCCTCTCGGCTCTCGCCCCATCCATTGGGCTCCCCATCATCCTCTTCACGGAGAGGCCAACCCGAACGATGGTGGTCGTTCTTCCCCTCCCGCCTATTTAGCTCCCAACCGCTCGAAACCTATCCGCAAAAGGAGGAAGCGGAATTCCAACCAACCCGTCTCCGGTCGCCAGCCTGAGGGTTTCCCCTCTCCCCCTATTGCAGGCCCCTCCACCCAAAATGACCCCTCCTCTTCGCAATCCCCTCAAATGATGACGAGGCGAAAGGCAGGGAAAGCAATAGCTCGTCCAGCCCGGTACCGAGGGTCAATTATGGGGCCAATTCTTCCCCTTTTCCCCCTCCTGATGCTTATCGCCTTTTGCCTTCCAATAGTAGGAAGCCATCCTTGTTGTGAACAGAGTCCACAAATTGGAAAGATTATAATCAGATTTTCTCACACAATTTTTCCCCCTTTCATTTCCCCCATTTTATTAGCAGTTTAAAATCGTTTTCCATAACAAATCCCTTTATTACATTTTCCTTTTAGCAATTTCTCATCGGATTTGTCCATCCATTCATTTTATTAAGCCAATCTTTGTCTCGACATTTTAGTTTTTCATTTCATTCCATTTTCTTCGAGCCATATTCGGCTCGTTTTGCCTTTTAGCATTAAATTGCCATTTCATTTTAGTTGTCATTTTTTACCCATTTCATTCTTTTGAATGGTTTAATTACCCAAGTTTGAGGCTTTACAGATAATAAAGAATTTGTTTGTATTTCATTGGCCTTGAATTTGATTTTAAACCAAAGAGGGAAGCAACAGAGTCAAACAACGAGTCTAAGGATTGTTCGTGTTTCCCTCACGTGGCGACCCTGCTAATAAGCCTTTTTTGCCGAGTGCCTCTCATTGGTTGGAGCAAAAATTGGCCATCATCATTCGCATTTCGACATTGTGCCTTTTGCCGAATACCTCTCATTGGTTGGAGCAATTGGCCATTTTTCATTTTGTCAATTGTGCCTTTTTGCCGAGTGAAAAAGCAATTTCTAATAAATTGCCATTTATTCCAAAAAGCAATTTCTAATTAATTGCCATTTATTCCAAAAAGAAATTTTAAAAAATAGCCATATAAAATATTAGAAAATGAGCCAGTGTTTCAAGAATCGTATACAGGATGCAATAGCGTCCTTAAACGATATAATGGCTAACCCTGTAAGGGAAGCTTTAGATGAAAATCCAATGACCATTAATGAGCTTAATGAAGCTCACGGAGAAGTTGAATTAGAAATTAGAGAAATTCAAATGGCAATAGAAGAAATTGCCCATGTTAGGGACCAATGGTCCAAACTTGTGGAGAGAGCTTCGGCTCAAGAAAGGCCGGCTATGATCCAAGATCAAGACCAATTTGAAAATACTCAAAATGCTGCAGCTACAATTCGATTGGCCACTACAAGGGCGAGAACTTTGAGGCAAAGATTTGTCCAAATAAGGGCAAGATTGGACGCAATTGTTCCAAATGAGGAACAAAATCGTCAAGAACAACAAAATTTATTGATGCAGCAACTAGAAGCGGCAAGAAATGCTGCCATTGAGCAAACCAATGCTCTAAGAGCAGCCACAGAGAATATGGCAGCTCCGGCTAGACAAGGATTATCCCTCAAGCCAATTAAACTCCAATCATTTTCTGGGAGTAAAACAGAATGGGCCGAATGGTGGCCGTTGTATAAAGTTGCCATTCATGACAACGCATCGATTACCAAAATCGAGAAATTAATCGAGCTTAAAGGTCTTGTTAAAGACCAAGCAAAACTGCTTTTGGCTGGCATCAGAACAATTGATGACGACAATTATGATGCAGCAATTGAGATACTCAAAAATCAATTTAATGATGATCAATCTGTCATCAGACAATTAAATTTGGATTTAATTAATCTGAAAATAAGCAAATCGTTCGAAGAAGATCAAAAACTTTTAGTTGAATTGGAAAGAATAGACCAATTGCTGAAAGCAAATGGTCAAGAGGTAAATGTACCTTCGAATTGGCTAATGGTTGAACAGAAATTAACCAAGCCCATTTTACGACAAATTCTCTTAAAGAAAGAAGAGATTGGTACACTGAATTGGAATATGGACCAATTCATTACCCATTTCAGGACAATTGTCCGAAAAGAAGAAATTGTCCAAGAAATTTATTCCCAATCCCATCCTGAAGAAAGAAAGGAAGAAGGGAAGGGAAAAGAAGGGCATAATGGAAAAAAGCCCACAATTCAGGCTTCCACACAGAAAGTGGTAGCCATGATCAAGAAAAAGCCATCAAGGCCATGCAAATTCTGTAAAGATTTAAAAAATCTTCATTGGAATTCAGAATGCAAAAAATTCCCTACCGCACAGGCGAGAGTGGAATGCATTAAAAAACAAAATCTTTGTTTAGATTGTTTTGGGGAGGGACACTCAAAGAGTGATTGTCCTAATCCTCCAAAATATTGCCGATTTTGTAAAAAATCAGGCCATAATCGGGCATTATGTTTTTTCCAATTCGGAGAAAAGAAAGTGGCCGAAGAAGAAACTTCCGACAATTCCGAAAATGAGGAAGAGGAAGAAGAAGACCCTCAATCAGAAGAAGAGGGAGAAGAAAAGGCTGAAGTGCAAACCACAGCCCATACTCATACATTTTCGATTCGTGCCATTAGAAGGCCAAATGAAAGCGAATCGAAAAACTCATCAGAAATTGAGAAAGGAAGAGTCATTAGAAATCAGAAAAAGCTCTTCTATAGTAAAATTATTCAGGTGTTTAACCCTGAACATCCAGAGAAAAGTGCTTTCGCACTTGCAGCTTTTGACAATATGAGTGAAAGGACTTATATTGGAGAAAAATTAGCACAGAAACTAGAATTAGAATCAAGAATCCCAGCTCAAGTTGCCTTATCTGGCTTCGCTGGTAAAAATTTAGGAACATTTGCAATGTCACTAACAAAAATTGGCATCAAAACAAATAGAAAAGGGGACAAAATACTGTACCCAGAAAGGACAAGCAAAATTTTGCGTCCAATAAATACAGTAGAATTGGAAGAGAGAAGTGCAAGAGAATTAAAACGCAACAAACTCAATCCACCAGAATGCCGAGTTCCGGATTTATTTATCGGAATTGACTATTACAACGAATTCAATATTATTCGAGAAAAACAATTGCCAAGTGGCTTTTGGATCTCCAAATCAATAGTTGGAAAAATATTGAGCGGAGCGGGTAATTTTTCCCGCACTCAAAAAACAAATCCCATTATTTCACAAATAATGTCCGCAACAATTGAAGAAAAAATTGTTGTGGAAACCCAAAAGGAATTCCCACAGAAAGAAGGGACCGTAAAAAATTTAAACATTAAATTGAACAAATCAAAAGAAGAAGAATTGGAAATTTGGCATGAAATGTCAATGGCTACAATTGAAGCCAAATCATTTCATATTGATATTGATATTAGAAAATTGTCATTATGGAAAAGGCTTAAATATACTATAGCCCATAGTTTGAAAACAAATTCAACAAAGTTGAATCGAGAAAAAGCAAAATTGCTTGAATTGAAAAGCAATAATAGAATTGAAAAGAAGAAAAGAGCCGAAACTATCAAATCGATGGTGGCAATATTAACAACTGAACAAGTAGATAAGAATGAAAAAGGGCTTTCAAAATATGAGCAAAGAAAAACTCCGCCTAATGAGGCGACATTAAGAAATCTAAATATTAATATGGATCAAGAAGGCATCCTTGGATGCTATGGTAGAATTGAAGAGGTAATTGAATATAGGCAACCGGCGGATGGGAGGCTTCATGCATTGCAGCGACCATCATGGCGTCAACTGGGTGGCAGAATGGACGAACGAAGGCACTGGAACAACCAGGGGCCCCAGGCACCAATCTTCATGGATGATTCAATGGATTGATGAAGAGGGCTAACAAATCGTTTTTGGGGAGTGTTGTGAACAGAGTCCACAAATTGGAAAGATTATAATCAGATTTTCTCACACAATTTTTCCCCCTTTCATTTCCCCCATTTTATTAGCAGTTTAAAATCGTTTTCCATAACAAATCCCTTTATTACATTTTCCTTTTAGCAATTTCTCATCGGATTTGTCCATCCATTCATTTTATTAAGCCAATCTTTGTCTCGACATTTTAGTTTTTCATTTCATTCCATTTTCTTCGAGCCATATTCGGCTCGTTTTGCCTTTTAGCATTAAATTGCCATTTCATTTTAGTTGTCATTTTTTACCCATTTCATTCTTTTGAATGGTTTAATTACCCAAGTTTGAGGCTTTACAGATAATAAAGAATTTGTTTGTATTTCATTGGCCTTGAATTTGATTTTAAACCAAAGAGGGAAGCAACAGAGTCAAACAACGAGTCTAAGGATTGTTCGTGTTTCCCTCATCCTGTTTCCCTTTTCCCCTCCCTTCTGGCCTGCCACAATTTGGGGGTCGAAGTCCATGCACCACCCGGCACATCCAAAATTGAGATTTGTTGCCCCGGAAATTGTGCCGCTCGTCTTTATACCGCCCCCTTCGTTTTTGAACTTCCCCATGAGGTGGCGGTCAACGCCTACCGCTGTTCATCTACTGCGTGGCGAGTAAATGATCAGCCCGAACACTCGACCATTGAATGCCCGGCGGCAGATGAGTGCGACCTGATTCGTTGTGTTTTGTGCTGGGAGAGGTTAGCTAACCCCGAGTGCCAGCCTCCGCTAACCGCCTTCCTCATTGGTCTCCTCCTTTTCGCCGCCTTCCTCTCCTCCTGCTGCCTTTTGACTCTGTTCCGCCAATTGTGGGGCAATTTTCATCTGGCTTGGCGCCTCCTCCGTGGCGGCCTCCGCTGCATGAACAGAAGCTGCCGGGTGGCTTCCCACGCATTGATGGAGGAAGAAATTCCCCTACAGAATGGCGGGAAAAGCCGCCACCCCCGTCCTCGCCATTTCCGCAGTCCTCTCTCCTGGTCCAACCCTCTGAGGCGATTTCCAAATTCGCCAGAAGCAGCCGCCTGGGTTGCCCTCCTATCTTTCGCCTCCTTTGCCATTCCTGGCTCTCAAGCCACCGCCGAGATCATCGCCACTCAATCCAAGAGTGAGGATTGCTGGCGGACAGCCAACGGCACCACCTGTGCTTTCCGCGCTTCCACCACCCTGACCCTCCTTCCGGCCAATCAAGTGGTTTCCCTGGCGCTGCACACACCGGAAAATCAGGTTTTGGGATCCCTAGAAATTACCCTGGAGAGCCTCTCCACCGTCTGCCTCCCTCGGACCGAAGGATGGGTCCGGCCGTATGAAATAATCCCCCAATCCGTGAAACGGTGCCCCTCAGCCGATTCATGTGAGGGCCAATTTTGCGCCAAAGTGCGAATGAATACCCTCATCCCCGAGCTGGCCCAATTCCAATCCTCTCCGGGTAATAATTTCTGCCAGGAGAGCAACATCCTTTGGTCCAGTGGATGCGGCTTCCCTGGCGCCGCCTGCATCTTCTACCGGGTTTTCGCCCGCCCCACCTCCCTTTTCGTCTATGAGCTAGTTAGCTGCCCCATCTGGGAGCACCGCCTGGAAGCCACCGCCCGCCTTTCCGGCCCTGGTATTGAAATCGGCACCAAATTCAGCCTCCATGACTGTCCATTGGCCGGTATTATTTTATTTTCAAGAATTTTTAATTTACTTTAAATGGCTAAAATTGGATAACTTCTTTATCGGAATTTTTTCTGATACTGTGTGGACGTCTTCTCCAATAGGCCTGATGCTTGTACCAGTTGTTGGATTATTACCAGAAGCATTGACTTTCTTTGTAAAATATATCAATAATAAATAGTGACAAAAATTGATGATTATAAATCGTGCCATTTTTCCTAAATAATTAATATATAAAATAAAGTATGATTTTTATAAAATCAATTTAAAAACTTAATTTTGTTTAAAATAAAAATGCTCTGAATTTAATTTTTATTTTTTTTTAATGAATGAGGAAGATATCAATGGTATCATATTCATTTTTATGTGCCATTTTATTTAAAATATTTATTAATAAAATTACTGAAAACTATAAAACTATTTATTTTGCAATAAATAAATGATATTCTTTGCTATTTATTCAATATATTTATTAGTTATTTTTTGGAGTATTATAGGTTTATAGTTTATAGAAAATATAGACAAAGCCAAGTATTATATAATTTTTCTAAAATGCTTTTTTTTTTATTTTTATAAAATAATAGTTTCTATTTTAATATTTTTTTCTAATCTATTGTGTAGAGGATGAAAATTTTTTTAAAATAAATTCATTCATTAATTCCCGAAATATTTCATTAAAAAATAAAATCCTGTAATTTTCTAAAATATTAAAAAAATATATGCATATAAATTTGCATTCACTCTAAGCTCTAACTAGCTTTTTACAATAATTTCCAAAAAGATAGATGCAATTTTTTCTATTAAAAAATTTACTTTTTTTTGTAAAGAATTTTAACATAAAAATACAATAATTTTTCAAACAGCAATGAATAATTATAATCAAAAATATGTATATTTTTTATAAATTGAAGTTAATGTTTTTTAAGTTTCCGGAAACTATATTTTTAAAAAACTAATAAAGAGTGAATGATAAAAATTACTAGATTTTATTTTAAACAAAATTTATTTGGAATTTAATGATTTTATTTTTAATAATTTTTATACTACGGTTTAAATATAAAATATTAAATTAGAAACTATAATTCTATATAAATTTAAAAAAGTCAGCATTTTAGAATAATTAAGTAATATTAATTTGGCTTTGTTTACATTTTCATTATTCATTAAAAAAACTATAATACTATAAAAAAAATAAATTGATTGAATAAATAAAAAAATGTCATTATATTATCATAAAATAAATAGTTTTATGATTTTCACAAATTTATTAATAAATATTTTACATATAAAGGAATCTGATACCACAGATCTTCCTCATTGATTAAAAATTCAAATTCAAAGCAATTTTATTTTATTAAATAATATTAATATTGAACAAAAAAATTCGATTTTGATATTAGCAATTATTTAATTCAGAAAATGGCACGATTTATAATCGTCAATTTTTGTCACTATTTATTATTTATATACTATTTTCCAAAGAAAGTCAATACTTCGGGTTACAATAATCCGACAAATGGTACAAATATCAGGCCTATTGAAGAAAATTTTCCCATAGCAACGGAAAATGTTCCGAATTTTTTGAAATTGTCGAAAGATGGATTGGAATAAATCAGAACGAGTTTTGAAAAGGGATCTATCAGAATGGATGAGAGTTCAGCCAGTATGATGCCAACGGACCGTATGCTTTTTTAAATTAATTGAAATTAAGAAAGATAATGGGAAAATGAATTACATTTAAAATTCGAAAAAGGCCATTATTTTTAAGAAGTTAGAGATTCGCTTCCCAAATTAGACTTCCAATTATGGGATGTCAGATTTGGGGTGAGGAATATTGTTGGGGAAAGTCGTAAAATAGAAATTATAATTCTATAAAAAATAAAAAAACGAATATTTTAGAAGAATTATGTAATACTAATTTGGCTTTATTTACATTTTCATATTAAAAAAATATAAAACTTTAAAAATACTGAATATAATGAATAAATAACAAAAAAATGCTAATTAATTATTACAAAATAAATAGTTTTATAGTTTTCAAGAAATAAATAAATATTTTATTAAATATAAAAGAAAGAATACGTTTTTTGCAAGCTATTTGGTTTTTTTTTGGAAGTTATTATAAAAGAATTTTTTAAAAATTTCAATTTTTTTTTGCAAGCTAACTTGAATATATTGATAATTATGTATTTTCATTTTCATTATTGGAGAAGATGTGCCCATGCTACCGAAAAAAGATCAGAGATTTCAAAAATTATCAAAAGATGAAAAGGATTCAATCAGAACAAGTTTCAAAAAGGGATCCAACATAATGTATGAAGAAAAGATTGTAACTGAAAATCCTGATGAAAATATTAGCTCAATCAGAACAAAAACAAACACATTTCCTCCGCCTCCGGAAAGGGAGAGTAAGTTTTTTTTAAATAAATATTCTTTATAAATTGAGTTTAAAATTGAAAAAGGGGTACTTTTCCGTTTTGCAACACTCAACAAAATAAAATTGGATTCTAAGGGTAATTTTTGGCTTGGAATACGGATCGGACATCCATTTGTCATAATTTTGCAATCTTGGTAAAATATTGCCAACTTATAATAAGAAAATGTTAAAAGGTTAATAGCATTTTTGGTAAAACTTTTACATAGCCATATTAGAGCACAATCAAAGCAGCTGGCCTTGTAGAATCTAATTCTAATTGTACAAGAAAAGTTTTTTATTTTTACTAGAAAATTTGTAGAAAATAAAATTGAAAAATTTTTATTAAAAAGTAAATATCCCACCTATGAGTCAAAAAAATATTTTTTCAAAAGCACAAATTTTTCGAAAATTTATATTTTTTTTGCAATTTAGCCACGGAATGATTAATTTTTGCGTATAATAAAAAATTTTTCTTCATTTTTTCACTTTAATATCAAAAATTTGATTTTATCCTGTGCATTTATCTTGCATATTTTACTATTTTTCGTCATATTCGATGCATATTTTGGGCATTTTTGGGCACATAAATCCGCGCCCTAATAATATGGATCATCATGGTAAAATTAATTTGGAATAAATAAGAACACAATTCTTTTATTTTGAATAAAGTTGATTTTTAAATTCTTTAATAATTTTTATGGTTAAAATAACCATCTTTTATTTCGATATTTTTTATTAGAAAAAAGAGAAAAAAACACAATATTTTCAGTGTTATATTTGAAGAAGAGAATCGCATAAGGCAATTTTTTTATTCAAATTATTTCTCAATTATGGATAAAAGCTCTACTGTATAAAAAAAATTTATTTCTACATTTAGCTAATTTTCATAAATAAAAGTATTTAAAAATTCATTTAGATATAACTCACAATGGTTATCGATTCCTTTTCGAGGATATAAGGGAATTAAAAAAGGGAGGATGGGTTGCATATTATAGATGCGCATGTCGATGCAAAGGTCCTGGTAAGGATGGAAAAATGACAACGACTCGATTGACAAATAAAAACGGTGAAATAAATTTGAATCATGAACATGCCGCTGATTGTATTGCTAATAAACCAGCATACTACAGTGAGAATATAAAATATAAATGGCATATATTTAATTTCTGTCCGCTATTTTAATTCTACCCGTAAAAATTTGGACCATTATTTCTGCTTTTAAATGATCTGACAGAGAATTTTTTCTCTATTTAAATTATATAAAAAAAACTATTCAAAACAGTTCAGATTAGGCTAAATTATAAAGCAAAAACTTTTCGTCGCAAACCGGCCGCCGCCAATCGGCCTACCGCCAACAGTCCTGCTCCACAGAATTAATTGAAATAGCGGGCATGACACCAAATATAATTAAATATTAAATCTTCGAAAAAAATGATTAAAATCTTTTCGCAAAATTTATTAGTTTCAATTAAATAAAATATTTAAATATTTAAAATATAATAAGATAAAAAAAAATTAGGGCGCGAAAAATTGTTTTTTATAGTCGGAGGATTTTTAGCAAAAAAAAAAAAGTTTTTTAGAGGAAATATATTATAACATTCAAAATTAATTCAGCAAGAATCTATAAAATGGCAACAAATATCAAATTCTATTTAAATATTTTATTTCGTCAGTTGCAGAAATATATTAATTGAATAATTTTTAATGGATCTAGCTATAAATAAATATTTTCTTATATCTTAAAACCAAATTTATTTTTAAGAATTTGAATCTAAAAAATTATATTTCAGTTGAATTTAAGCATGAATTGTATTGAAAATATACAAATTTCTATAACATAAAGAATCTTTGATAAAAAATCTAAATTCTTAAATTTTATTTAAAAAACGCCGCTTTTTAGTACGATCTAAAACTTTCTCTGTTGCTAATGAAAGTATTCGAAAAATGTCCAAAGAGCATTTGCCAGAAATAATGGAAGATAGCAGTAGTGATGAATCCCTACAAGTTATTCCTGCCTTTCCCTCCCATGTACAGCCGCGGATAAGGGATAATCAGCGATTAAATTATGATGATCAATTTTATTTCACGGCATTAAACCCCGCAGACATGGATGAATTAGCCCAACCACATGGGTGGCTGGGAAATTTTGTGATCAACGCCTATTTGCAATTGTTAACCCGAGAACGGGACGATGCGAGATTTGTGCCAAGCGAGGTGATGACAGAGTTTTGGGAAAAAAAAGTGATTTCGGATGATTGGCTACAACATCAAATTGCTCAAAACGGCATCCATGCAGTCCGTTTTTGGTTTATTCCAGCAAATCTGAACAGGGATCATTGGGCATTGGCAGTGTTTGATGTGGGAACTAAATGTGTGGTCTTTTGCGATTCACTAAATAGAGGCAGAAATACAAATGTAATTAAGTCATTCAGTGAAGCACTATATGGCTTTTTCACCAATTTATATCCAAATTTTAATTACAAGGATTTTACTATGGATCTAGTTTTATGGATAAATAGAGAAGATATTCCAAGCCAAATGAATGTTTGGGATTGTGGAGTGTTCCTGTTGATGTATGCCGAACAAATTATAAGGAGCAATAGTGTTTTCACAAATTTCACTTTCACTCAAGAAACAATACCAGAATGTCGAGCCAGGATACATCGGGAATTGATGAGGCATCGAATGTAATTTTAAAATAAAAATAATTATTTTAAATTGAAATTATTCAAATTGTAATTGTTAAATTAATGCTATATTTTTATAAAAAAAAATTATTTAGTCCTGAGAATGTAGCATCAACTGGTTCAATTCGACCTCAAGCAGCTCAAAAAATGAAAAAAGAACAATTTATCAGTGAATTGGAAAATATTCAATCAATCAGAGAAATTGCAAAAACACAATCTATGGAAGGTATTGAATCAATTAGACCATTCAAATTAAATGAATCAAACACTTCAATGGAAATAGGCGAAACTCAATCACATGAATCTATGGGACATGGAATTAGCGGTTCAATTAGGCATTTGGATGATTTGCAAATTGATTCAATAAGAAAAAAGAAAAAAATGGAAAGTGGAATGATAACAGAATCAATCAGAAAAATAGGCGAAATTCATGGATCCATCAGATCAATTAAGAAAATTGAAGGTGCTGAAATGATTCCAATTAAATCGATCAGGAACAGTGGAGAAAATATACCTATAGAAGAAGATCATCCCATCTCTCTCAAAATGTCTAAACATTCAATTGATGAAATCCAAAGTAATTGGGATGGTAATTCAATCAGAACTATTGCCGACGAAAAACATGGATCAATGAGTTAAAATTCTAAATGAATTCATTTTCTTAATATAAAAATATTTTTCAATAGAGAATATTATAAAATACCTTAAATTCTCTTTTAATACTCCAGTCTCTAATAATTTCTACCCTCGATTTTGAAAACCCATAGCTTCTAATGAGCGAACTTTAAAAATAAATATGCATAATCTTAAGTCCCCTAAAATACTACAAAATCCATTATAATTTATCAAAAATTTTCCCAATTATTGAAAGATTGAAATATAATTCCCCATGGAGTATTAAAAAGAATTTAGGGTTATTTTAATTAAAATAATAAATATAATGACAAATAATTTGTAACAATGAATATTTTATTTTTTATTTCTATTATATTTCAGCAGCAAAATTTGTGAAAAATGAATATGGAGGGTATTTCCTTGTTCATGATAGATATTTTTATTTGAATGCAAAAAATTTTGTAAAAATTAATATACAAATTGGAACATGGATGTGTGAAGAAAGAGTGACATCTAATTGCAAGGGATCTGTGAGAGTGAACGAAGAAAACAAAATAATTGACAGAAATGAACATATTCATCATCCACATTCAGAAAGACTAAAAGAAAAAGAGACATATGATCATTTTAAAGACGAACTTTCTGCAGAAAAT
Organism: Pratylenchus scribneri; assembly: GCA_030063045.1. NCBI lineage: Eukaryota > Metazoa > Nematoda > Chromadorea > Rhabditida > Pratylenchidae > Pratylenchus > Pratylenchus scribneri. Next base: position 97,501 of record JAQSEB010000164.1, read on the forward strand.
AAATTACATGCACTACAAAGATTACCAATTACACATGATGGATTCATATATTATCATGCCAAGAATAGCGAAAGAAGCAACTTTTTGACCTACAGATGCAAAAAAAATCAGAAAACGTAAGATAGGAAATTGTTTTACGAAGTTCAATTTAAAATTATAATTAAAAATGTGCATCTGGATTAGATTAATTTATAATATTTTCAAAATGATAAATTTAGGTCGAACTTACAAGCATTTGCGTATATTTGCCAATATTTTTCTTAGGTTTCTGGGTAAATAATATAAGGTAAAATTGTGGTTTATGGTATTGGCTCGGATTCGGTCGAGCTATAGCTCATTCTAAAGAGCTCGATGAGCTGAGTGCGAATTTGTAAAAAAATTCAGGGGGCAACCACTTTTGGCCAAGTTATGGCCATTAAAAATGATTTTCGCATAAAAGTGAAGGGTCCCCCCTATGGGTCAAAATTTTCAAAATTTGTTTTCGGTCAAATTATACCTCAATCGACGCATCTCGGTGAGAGAAGCTCAAATCTATCATCGTTTTCGCATAAAATTCAAAACGAAGAAAGTTATGGTAATTTTAATCTCGCTGGAATGTGTTGGAACTGCGGCGGAATGTAAGAGTGGACTCCGGAGTGTGCGTAGCCGAAGCGCGGGAACTGGACAGGCTTGTGGCGAGCGCAGCGAGCCACAAGCTCGTCTGGTCGCGCGGAGGCGGAGCACACGGAGGAGTCCACTCTGAAATGCCCACCGGAGCAGTTCCAATCCGTATTTCCTTTGCGCAACGATAACTTTTTTATATTTGATTTTTATGCAAAAATAATGTAAGATTCATGTTCCGCTCATCGAGGCTCGTCGAATGAGGTATAATATGGCCAAACAAAATTTTGACAATTTTCGACCCAAAGGAGGGACCCTTCACTTTTTCAATTTTCGAGTGGCCATAACTTGGCCACAAGTGGTTGCCCCCGGAATTTTTTTACATATTCGCACTCAGCTCGACGAGCTCTGTCGAATGAGCTATCGCTCGTCTAAATCTGAGCCAATACCATAAACGACAATTTTTCCTAATATAATAATATTTTTAATATTTGGAAATGTATGATATATGTTTTTGCGAAATTTTTTTCGCCAATAATTTTTTCTAAAAATGCTTCTTACATATTACAAGAAAATTTTTAAAAAAAAATGCATATCCTTTAATAATTAATGAATAATTATAAATAATTAAATAAATTTTTCCCTCTCCTTGTAAAATTCTATTCAATTTGTATACTAATGGTTTCCAATTTTCTACCCTCTAAATCTTCACATTCTAGATTCTATTCAAAAGTGAATATGAAGAGAATAAAAAATAATAAAATTTTTCTAAAATTTAAATTATACCAACTTATAGAAAATGTTCGGCTCGTGCCCATATCAAGGATGGTTTTATCGAAGTTACGGCTCAACATAATCATAAAAGAAATGATTGATATTTCAAAAAATTAAAAGAAATTTTTATCTTTTATTTTTTATGTATTTTGATAACGAAAATAAAATCAATTTGAATTCATAATGTAACATTTTAGAATATATGTTCACTATTCCCGCTTTTTTTTTCTTGATATAATGCTTAATTCTTTGCACTTATAAAATTAGGTTAATTATTTTTCCCGGTAATGAGAGGTTAAAAAATTTCCTTACTCTCTAGGACTACTAAATATATTAAAAATTTATTTTGTTTTTTCAATCTTGTCCGAAATTAAAAAAATCAATTACACTTCAAAAATTTTCAACTTTGAAAAAAATCATAAAATAATTCTATATGTGATAACAATTTTTCAATATATAAATTATATTTGCACTGATTTCCTCTAATTGGACGTCCCAAAATTTTATTTGAAAATACATTTTAAAACATATAAAAACAATTTTGATTTCAATCAAATAGTAAGATGCCATTTGATCCAATAAAATCTTATCGTTATAGAGGAAATATTCCTCGCCCTCAAAAAGGTGGCATCCCATCCTTTTTTAAATACTAATCATTGCGAATAAGGCAATGCTGACATAATTAGAAAAAAAATTTTCCATGGTTTTAGTAGCTCAATAGAAATAAGAAAATTTAAATTAAAATAAAATATTGGCGATTTTTATTCGATCAAATTCACATATGTCACATAAAATTATCTTAATATTTTACTAAGTACTGAAATATATCATATAATTTTAAAATTTTTATGGAAAGCAAAATCAAAATTTTAAAATTTTAAATTTTTTCCAAATCTGGTGTGGGTAATTAAAAGTTAATCTAAAATTTTGCTAATTATTATTAAAATTAATGCTGAAAATATGACAAAAATAAGTAATTTTCTTGAGCAGTAGTCCCGTCTACCAGAATGTCCAGATTGATTTATGGCAGGGCTCGGATTCGTCCTTATTTTATAAGAAAAGTCCTTACAAATTGACCCCCATCCTTATAAAAGTGAAAATGTCCTTACGTCCTTAAATATCCTTACAACCAAATTGTCCTTATTACTCTTATAATGTCCTTATAAATAGAAATTTTGATTAAAATTTTCCCATATAGTCTATTTTTTGCTAAAATTTTCCCATATAGGGCTATTTTTTGCTAAAATTTTCCCATATCGGGCTATATTTTGCTAAATTTTCCCCTATAGGGCTATTTTTGCTAAAATTTTCCCATATCGGGCTATTTTTTGCAAAAATTTCCCATATCGGGCTATTTTTTGCTAAATTTTCCCCTATCGGGCTATTTCTTGCTAAAATTTTCCCCTATCGGACTATTTTTTGCTAAATTTTTCTCTATACCTTAGATTGACTACAAGTAAATTGACAAAATTTTAATGGAAATACAAGAAATTATTAAAAAAAATACTTTGAAGAAAAAAATAAGTATTTCGAAAAAGAAAAGATTAAAAAGATTTTTATAATTAAGGGTGGCCCAAAAGTCCGTTCCCACCTATTTTTCAACATAGCATTTTTATTAATTAAGATAAAAAGATGGAAATATAGCCAAAATGTGCGCAAGAGTATAGGGAATAAAATAAAATATTAACATCCTTCCTATCCACTCTAGTTTTAGTGCCAGAGGCAATAATGATTGAGGAATTTTTCATCAAAATGCCGCACCTCCTTACGAGAAACTTAAATCCGTTCTCGAAGGAGAGATATTTTTCGAATTCCGAAACATTTCTATGTTTTAACCAAGACTTTGATCTACAAAATATCTAAAAATAAAAATCCATATACTTCACTGGCTATGAGGGATACATTTTCAGAGGTGATATTTCCAAGAAAATTTTCTTGAAATCCATTTTGAAACTCTTTGCTTCTCTGCCTGTGTTGGAATCAAATTTGAAAATATATTTCCTATCAATGAAATAGATATGAGTCTTAGGTTTAATTATTTCTAAATGAAATTTTTTTAAATTGTAAATTTTCTTGATTTTGACCATGAGATCAACGAAAACTTGCTTTTTGCCACTTCAATTAGATTCCAGCCCCCTATCATGACTAATTGATGGTATTGGGGAAAATCAATTATACCATTAGATAGAGGAGATTCAATTGCTAATAATATATGATTTTAACAATTTTCTGTTGCCTGGAAGATAAAAATTTTTTCCTCTGAATATTTTACCTCTTGAGGTGCGGCATTTTGATGAAAAATTCCTCAATCATTATTGCCTCTGGCATTAAAACTAGAGTGGATAGGAAGGATGTTAATATTTTATTTTATTCCCTCTACTCTTGCGCACATTTTGGCTATATATCTATCTTTTTATCTTAATTAATAAAAATGCTATGTTGAAAAATAAGTGGGAACGGACTTTTGGGCCACCCTTTAAAATAAAAAATTTTACATGTCCTTATATTTTTAATTTTGCCCCTTATGTCCTTATAAAATGAAAACTTTGTCCTTATAAATCGTTTTTACTTGATCCGAACCCTGATTTATGGCTACCTGTCACTTGTCAAGCTGCAACCTATTGAGCTACTTTGTGCGGTAAAGGATTTGCCGTTTTTTATGGGCCCGTGCCTATTGAGCCATTATATTCCTCTAATTTTACAATCGAAGGGGCGTGAAGAGAAGGGATATTGGCCGATATGGTAGGGGTGGGGGTCAGGGATGGGTTCGGAATTCCGATTCCGAATGCCGGAATTCCGGTGTTTGAATTCGATTCCGATTCCGATTCAAAAAAGTGGTCGAATTCCGAAAAATTCCGAAAAAGCAAAGGGGGGACTCTTTGCTACTTTTATGCAAATATTTGGTTTATTTTTCGCAACGAACTCCTTTTTTACCTTCAATTTTTTTTCTTTTTCTTACACTTTTTCTCGTTTGATAAATTTTATTTAAAAATTAAGCCGAAATCAAAACATTTTTTTGATTGATCTGATCAATCAATTCAAGATGAGTTTGGTACGGCTGTCCATGTTCGCATTCAATCATTTTTTGAAACAGCAAATTATTTTCTAATAGGAACTTGACAAATATTTGCGTGGGCGAAGAGCCGATTCAAATCAAAAGTAAAGCTATCGGCTTGGTGGAATGTAAATCGGGCTGAATTTCTGTTCCTTTATCAACTTTTTAAAAAATACCATTCGGCACCAGTTGGCAGCGCCAAGAGTGAACGAGTATTCAGTTCTGCCCGAAGAAATTGTCAATGATTTACGCCAAAATCTGACGCCAGAAAATTTGAAGAAGCTTTTTTTCTTCACCAAAATTCCGGTCCACAAACTATAGTACAACTGCCGTTGACTAGAAAAGAATGTTGGTATGTGGAGAAGAAATAAATGATGGATGATTCAGATCGACTTATTTAACCATGGCGAAAGCCCATTTTCGATTCATTCATCAATTTCCAAGCATAAACACAGCAAAATCTTCCATCGAATTTATTTTCCCTCGTTTTCGCTTGGAATTTATTTGGAAATTGTGTGGAAATTGGAAACGGGCCTTTGGAAGAAAGGCATAAGGAAGAGATTAGAATTTGGAATTATTTGTAAGGGATTTGGGGATTTATTATATTCATTTATTTCATTTACAATACCCGCTAGGGCGGAAGGTAGAAGACAGTTTTTTTCTACAACAACCATTTAATATTAAAATTTAAAAATTTTGATAAATATTATGTTTATGGAAATAAATCGAAAAAATCGCAAATAATTTTTCATTTTCATTTGGATTTGGCCATTTCCTTCCAGATATTTTTAAAACAAATATTGATCTTTTCCTCTATCTCTTTCAGATAAGTCTTCTTCATTGACAGGATTAAATCCAGTTAAAAGAATCTCGAGAGTTCTCCCACCAATTTTGGCGATTCAACTCCTGCATAGCCTGCAGCGGTACCGAAAAATATTCCAACAACTGGAAGTGTGAGAGCGCATCCTAGTGCTAATGGTACGCCAAGAGTCCAAGCGACAACATTGGCTTAAGAAAATATAATATTATTATTATTTATTTTGTCATAAAATTGATCTAAATTTGTATTTTTTATTTTATATTCATTTTGATGTTTCGGATTCTAAAAATTATATTTTTTTTTATATTTTTATGTCTATTTTTATATTTCAAATTTTTATATGGATTCTTCAATAATATTTAAATGAAAAGAGGATTTAATAGGTTTAAAATAACTATGGAATTATAAAATAAATAAACTTTAATGTTTGGTTATGTATGTATTATGTTATGCATCAAAGATGAGTCAAATTTTTTATCTCTATTAGCCTAAATTTACAACTATTTTCATAAAATTCATAATTTAATATTGACTTTTTCCTATTATAATAATTCTGCTAAGATTTAGCTTAAAATTAAAGAAAAAATATGATTGATATTATGATATTGTTAAACAATGTAGTCTAAAAAATATCTACTAAAATGGGAATTGAATGATAGACTCGTGAAAATGCCATTTTACTACTATGAAACAATATTATTATAAGCATTTAATAAGTTTAGTTATTATTGATCTTAGTTTTTGCAAAAATATGCTTGACATTAGACTAATTTTAAGCTAAATTTTAATTTAATTTAACTGAAATCAATCTTTATATAATATAATAAATAAAAAATAGCAGATTCAATTTAGCATTCTTTTAGACAATTAAAGAATTAAGTATATTATTAGTCAGTATTAAAATCTCAGAAAATATATTGCTAAAAAAATGGATGGGAAATTTTTTTTTAAAATTTTAAATACAAAATTTTTCAAATTAATATTATTATTGTATAATTGAAAATATTTATATATAATTTAAATTACATGTTTTTCTCATAGCTTTATGAATGAATTTCCGGTATTTTCCAATTTTTTTCTTTGGCCGAATGGATTGATCCCGAACGGATGGATATTTCGCCCGGATAGTATCTAAATCCTCTCGCATCGCGATAAAAATTTGATATTTTCCATTGTTAGGCACATATGCCACAATAATACCAGTGTTTTTATCTATTTCTTCTTTTTCTGCTGCTTTTTCTACTTCTTCTGCTGCTTCTGAAAATAAATTCATGATTGGACGCAACAAATGGTCATCCTCTTCGCTATCAAATTTTCGAAATTCATGTTCTAGAATAAATTTATTAAATTTTTATATATATAATATTACAAATTTATTTGAACCTTCTAAAATAGGTAACCCTCTTTTTCCTTCACTTAATAATTCTATTCTTTCAGCCAATTGTTCAGTTAGGTGCATGCAAGTTGTTTGAGCCTCTTTCTCTTTCTCAATCAATGTATTTAAAAGAAAAATATTTTCTACATCCATATCTTTATGGAATTGATCTTCGTTTTGGGCTTGTACTTTTCGTATTGATCCACTTGAAGAAACAAAAGCAGATCCCGTTAATTGTATTTGCCGAATTGAACCAGTTTTAGGATTTTCCTCACCAACAGCATTGGGACGAATTGAAATGTTAGCATTTTCTTCTTCTTGATCATGCCGAATTGAATCAGTATTGAATGGTTTTTCTGGACGAATTGAAATATTGGCATTTTCTTCTTTTTTATCATGCCGAATTGAATCAGTGTTGACTGTTTTTTTTGCACGGATTGATTCGGTTTTCTGGGCTTTTGCATTCCGAATGGATTCGGAAGACGATGTACCTCCACCAGCATTATTTTCTACTCTTCTTATTGAATCAACCTTATTCGGATTGTTGATTGGTCGAATTGATTTGGTCGAATCTTCTTGCTGATTTCGGATTGAAATAGAACTTTCTCCATCTTTATGCCGAATAGATTCGTTACCATTCTCATTTCGAATTGATCCAGTTGATTCGATTTCGTTATTTGCTAATATTTCAGTTCTTAAAAATTTTTTAAAACTTTCTCTTTGATTTATCCCATAAATTCTTGATTTTGAGTTTAGGAATATGTAAATATTTAAAAATCGTTTCTTTTTAAAATGATTCTTCAAATATAGTATAAGGTAGAGTAATTCAACCGTAGAATTTATTTTAAGAATAAAATGTAAACCTATGATATGGATATATGTTCTAGTTTATAAATTTTATTCAACCATGGAATTTATTATTCAAATATTTGATATGAATATCTTTCCTAGCTAAAGTTATATTATTTAAATTTAATATCTTACAATTTATCCGCCATCAATTTCCGATGTATTTTGGCACGAAATTCCAATATCATGTCTTGAGGAACAGTCGCATATATTTCATTGGGTATTTTAAAATCAAATTTCATCAAAATATCACCGCTTCTTGTAATTTGTTCAGCTTCTATCAACAGGAATATTCCACAATCCCATGCATTTTTTGCTCTTGGAACAAAATAAGTACCAACCCAATTAACTTCTTTCATTTTCAAATGCTTATCATCAAAATGGACATATAATTTGCGGAAAAACTTCACTAGATTTTTTTTGTTGGATTTCCTTTCTTTTAAAACATTGTCCGACCAATGTCTTGGGTCGTAAAAATGAGCTCTCTTTCTTTCTTTATCAAACGCTGTTAATATCCAATTATACCCGATCAGGCTGTTTACATGCGTAGGTATTAACCAAATTTGGACTGAATGGATGCCGCCTTTATCAGTTAATTGTTGAAGCCATTCAAACTCAATCTTATTCGTATTCCGAAAAGTTTCAATGACATTCCACGGTACAAATCTCACATCCTCTCGATCTCGAGTTATCAAGTCCAAATATGCTTCAATCACAGAAATACTCAGCCAACCTTTTGGTTCGGCTAATTCCTCCATATCAGAAGTGGATATCTCCTTTAAAATAAAAATTTAATTAATTTAATTTTTTAATTACCTTCGTTCCCTGGCTTACATTAATAAAAAGGAAAAATATAATTTGATAAAATATATTTATCATTTTAACGGAAAATAAATTTTATATAAATAATAAATAATTATTTCGGGGAAAAATTAAATAATTTTTTAATAAATATAAGAAAATTAATTTTTGCTATCGTTTTGGGATTTAAATATAATTTTTATTTAATATAAATTTATAAAACTACAATTTTTTATATTTATCATAAAAAAAGAAAATTATTTATTTTGCAAAAATTTTTTTATAGTTTAATAGGCCGAAATGGCAATAAAAATTAACCCATTTTGTTGAAAATTATTTATTTTGTAAAAAATTTATTTTTATAGTTTAATAGGCCGAAATGCCAATAAAAATTATCCCATTTTGTTGAAAATTATTTATTTTGTAAAAAATTTATTTTTATAGTTTAATAGGCCGAAATGCCAATAAAAATTAACCAATTTAATTTATTATAAAATAAAACAATTATTAATTTTGGAAAATTTTTATAGTTTAATAGGCCGATATGTCAATAAATATTATCAAAGCAATGAATTTTGCAAGGAATTTTGCAAACATACTTTAAAAAATAATAAAATTATAGCCTCCTCGAATCAAACACTCTATTGGCACGTTTATTTTGAACCAAAATTTTTCCTGGGCTTCGATCAAAAATTTTTCGTGTAAAAATTTAAGTTTTTTCTTTAAAATATAAACATTTAAAAATTTTAAAAATCAATTTATTCATGCTTAATATATTAACAATTTCCTAACTTATTCTCTTCTTAAATCGCGATTCACTAAATCTGAATTTATTAAATCCGGATTTAGACAAGCAAAAGAGGGAAAATTAAAATGAAAATAAAAATAAATTAATTTTAAAAATTGTTAAAAAAGTTTTAGACTATTTTTAAATTTTCTTTTTACTCAAAAAATTTTTTATAAATTTTATTAAATCAAATGCCATTAAATTGAAAAAAGGAAAAATTATTTTTTATAAAAATTTCGGTTAAAATTATTTTTAACTGCTAGATAAATATATTCTTGTCATTTTAAAAATTATTAGATTCAAATTTAATTAAAAATAATTTTTTTTCATTTTGACTGATAAATCCATGCTAAATCCTATTCCCGAATAGGATTTAATTTCATCTTATAAAAATAAATTTGGATTTATTCAAAAAACATGAGAATAAGAAAATTGGATTTAGATCACTAAATCGCGATTTAGGGGAATTTAAATCGCAATTTACACGATTTACCGTAAATCAAGATTTACAATACAAAGATGAGAATAGCGAATCCCGATTTATGAAATAAATCTGGTAGAGATCGGACGGTACGGCATACCCATTGATATTTTTCGGGATACCGAAACGGTATTTTTCGGTAATACCGAATCGGATACCGTTGATTTTTCGGTATTGATTCGGTATCGGTATTGTTTCGGTAATACCGAATCGGATACCGACCGAAGCGCCTTGCCGATCTCTAAAATCCGGATTTCGCGCTAAATCCGGTGATGAGAATAAGTCCCCCTTGTGTATAAAAAACTATAATGAAGAATACATTTAATTAGGATGAAAATTATTGACTATAGAATATACTAAAAGTGGGTACTATATTTGGGTCCCCTTTTTTCCTTAAAGAAGAGAAAGTGGGAGAAAAGTGAAGTGCCCCCCTATGGGTGATGGGATAAGGGTTAGGGTCATTCAGGGTCAAGGATGGGATAAAATCATCTCACTAACACTATACAGCTATACACTATCCCTAACGCCCATAGGGGGGACCCTTCAATTTTCCCCCACTTTTTTCCTTTTAAAGAAAAAAGGGACCCAAATCCCAAAAAGTATAAATACCTAAAAGTGAACTAAAAATGAAATTAAAAATATCATTATGATACTAAATAAAACAATAAAAATATAAAATTAATTTTATTTTTGCAAAAATTTTAAAACTATAAAAATATAAAATTACTTTTATTTTTGCACAAATTTTAAAACTATAAATATATAAAATGATCCATTGAAAAAGCTATAAAGAAAATGGATAACGAATGAATTTGATACCATAAAATTCGTTCGTTTTTCACATTTTAAAATAAATCCACTTTCAGATTTTTTAATTTTCATTTAAATTTACTAAAAAAAAATGACAAAAAATAAAAAGCTCTTCATTTTTATCGCTTTAATCTGTAATTTGGCAATAAGGGCAATTGCTACGGATCCCAACAATGATGAATTCCAAAAATGGATGCACAAAATATCAATAAGAGAACAAAATCAAATTAGAGACGAAAATCGAGCATCAATAAGACAATCCCATATCGCTAATGAAATTGAATCAAAGAAAGACTTTAATATGCTAGATGAACAAAAACAATTTACGAGGAATATAGCAAGAAAAAATCTAATTGGTAATGTTAGAGAAAGCGGATGGTTAATCGTAATAAATTTTTGAAGAAAAACAAAATTTATTATAATTTATTTCTACAAAGAATAACTTCACAATAATGAATTAGACAAATCAAAGCTGCATTTTGAATTATTTTTTTTGTTATTCTGGAAATCATTGACAAAATTTTTGCCAATTTTAAACAAAAATGAATTAATTTTGAAAGAAAATCAGAGTGTTATTTTGGTTTAATGTTTCTAAATAAATAGTGTGATCATGTTTTGGAAATTATTGTTTGCATTTTCCCGAAATTCAAGACGTTTTTTCATAAAATCCAAATTTTTTTAAATTTTATTTAAAACCTCTTTTAAGGGCCTCATAAAACTTCCCTTGCTGCTAGTGAAAGTATACGAAAAATTAAACAAGATTTACCGGAAATAATGGAAGAAGAGAGTGATGGTGAATCTGTACAAGAAATTCCTGCCATGCCCTCCCATATACAGCCAAGGATAAGGGATAATCAAGGATTAAATTATGATGATGAATATTATTTCAAGGCATTGGAAATCAGAGAAATGGATAAAGAATTAGCCAATCCATATGGATGGTTGGGAAATTTTGTGATCAATGCATATTTGCATTTGATAACAAAAGAAAGGGACGATGTGAGATTTGTGCCGAGCGAAATAATCACAACTTTTTGGCAAAAGGAGTTGATTAGGCCTGATTGGCTTCAACACCAGATTGAACAAGAAAGCAGCATTCAAGCAGTCCAATTTTGGTTAATTCCAGCAAATTTGTACGGGAAACATTGGGCATTGGCAGTTTTTGAAGTGGACAAATCTGTGATCTTTTGCGATTCGTTAAATAAGGGCCGAGATACAGCTGAAAATATGGCTTTCAAAGCAGCCCTTTTTAAATTTTTTATCAATTTTTATGCCAATTTTAATAAGCATTTGAATATGCATCAAGTTTTATGGATAAATAGAGCAGATATTCCAATTCAAACCAATTTATGGGATTGTGGGGTATTTCTGTTGATGTACGCAGAACAAATTATAATGAATGGTGATATTTCGACACCTTTTCACTTCACTCAAGATGCAATACCAGAATGCCGAGCCAAAATTTATCGAGAATTATTGGAACATCGTTTGTAAGATTAAAAAAAAATATTAATAGAAGAAATGAGAATTATTTTATTTGAATATAAAAAAAATAAATTATTATAAATATTTTAATTTAATATTTATGGCCATACAATTTATAAACTTAAAATCAGGGCTTCTACCCAAAATTTTTCAAATTCAGACATAGAGAAAAATTTAAGCTATAATTGGCCCTACAGCGAAAAAATTAGACATATTTAAAGGAAAATATAGCATTTAAAAAAACCTTAAAAATGACCTTTTTAGAAAATTTAAATGTTCTTTTCCCATATGAAAGTCCACAAATAATAATTGTTTTTATTGACCTCCTATATTTAGAAATTAAAATTTGCCCATTTTGATTTAGCCGATTCTGATATTTATTTTTCGGATATTAATTCGTGCTATTCTGATTTGTTTTCTCATTTTTCTGATTTAATTTCCCACTGTTCTGATTTGATTTCCGAAAGTTTAATTTAGACCAGTACTGATTTTATTTCATTTTTCCCAAAATAAACAACTTTGGATGGTTGATTTGGGAATTTTCAAAATTAACCGGTTAGTTCCGGATTTAACCAATTTCCAATATTAACCAAAATATATATATTAAACAAAACATAAAATATTAATAAAATAATTTAGTCCTGAAGAATTTGCTGTATTTCAAATGAGGGAAGCATCGACTAGTTCAATAAGGCCTACTAAAATTATTGAATCAATTCGGCCACTTGATGCTAAAACGTCAAATCCGAGTTCAATTCGTTCGTCTGGTATAACAACTCAAACCACTTCAATTAGAAAAAATGCTGATTTACAAAGTGGCTCAAGCAATAATATTAATTTAAAAGATAATATAAAATCATTCTCATTAAATTTAGAAAACGAAAATGTTAAAAAAACTGAATCAATTAGACCAATTGAAATATCGCAACAAAAGGATGCAATTGGATCTAATTCTATCCGACCAATAAATGAAGAATTGCAATTTGCTACCGATTCAATTAGAAATTTTGAGAAATTAACAGGCAATGACTCGATTAGAACTACCCATGATGGATCAATTAAAAAAATGGATGAAATGCAATCAATTAGAAAAATGGGAAAGACTCAATCATTCAGAAAGATGGAGAAAACTCAATCTATCAGAGGAATGGAGGGAACTGAATCAATTACACCAAAAGAATTATACGAATCAAATACAGCAATGGAAATAGATGAAATCTCATCGAATAAATCTATCAGGATTGGAAGTAGTGGTTCAATTAGGCCTTTGGATAATTTGCAAAATGAATCGATAAGAAAAAAGAAAAAAATAGAAAGCGGAAAAATTCAAGAATCAATCAGACCAACTGGGGAAATTCAAAGTGGCCTAAACAATCATACTGGGGAAATGTCTGGATCAATCAGATCAGTAGGTAAAACAGATGGATCAATTGGTCAGTATTAAAAATTATATCATATTTTCTTAATATTTTTCTGTCATAATGACATTATTCATTATATTTACTAAGCAATAATTTAAAAATTTTATGCAAATTTTATAGTAATATCAGGGTTGCCAGATGGATTTTTACTTTGGGGGGCATTTTGGAAAAAAAAGGGGGCATTTGGGGGGGATTTTCAGTAAAAAAGGGGGCATTTTGGGGGGCATTTTTAAAAAGTGCCAAAAATGCAAAAATTTTTCCAATAATGGCCGCGCAGCGAAAAACTAGACCAAAAATTTGCCGCGCAGCAAAAAATTAGACCAAAAATTTGCCGCGCAGCGAAAAATTAGACCAAAAAATAATAAAATAGGGAAAAAATGACTAAATTTTAAAAAGGGGGCATTTGGGGGGCAACTCGGCTCGGGGGGCACAAAAGGGGGCAAAATCTCAAAAAGGGGGCAAATGCCCCCCGTGGGGGGACATTCTGGCAACCCTGAGTAATATAATTTTCAGCAGCAAGATATGTGAAAAATGAATATGGAGGATATTTTCTTGTTCATGATGGATATATTTATTTGAATGCAAGAAATTTTGTAGCTAAAAGCAGTCACAAATTATGGATGTGTGAAGAAAGAAATACAGAAGCAAAATGTATGGGAGAAGTTAAAGTGGAAAATAATAATATAATTGTCAGAAAACAACATAATAATCATCCACGTTCGGAAAGGCTAAAAGGATTGCCGACATTTGACGATTTTAAAGGTCTAATTAAAATTTTTAATTGTAAGAGTTAGTATTGTCCATAGGCATAGAAAAATCTAACCGCAAATGATATTTTGACAATAAAATTTATCTGCTATTAATTTCTATACAAATATTTTTTTCTATAAAATTTTGAACAAATTTGCAAAAATTGAAAATCAATGTTTTCCCAATGTTTAAATCTAATTTTTATAAAATCTAATCGATAAGAGCAAAAATTAAAGGCTAAATTAAATTGAAAATTTATTCTTTTTATTTATTTTATAGATACTATTACGCAGGATAATTTACATTATTTGCCAAGAGTGTATGCGGATGGATTCGTTTACTTTAGAAAAAGATTGATAGAAAATAATAGAATTATTTATCTTGTTTGTGCAGAAAAAAACACAGCTAAATGCCCAGGAAGAGCGGTAATCGAAAATGAACAAATTGAAGTTACCATTCCACATATTCATAAACGCATAAAAACTGTATATGGTAATACAAAAATTTTTTGATTTATTAATTTTAATATATTATAAGAATTATTTAATTATTGAGTGAGTATCAAATTATTATGAAAAACTTAAAAGATTACCCATTGAAGAAATATTTTGAAGAGGGAATTATCTAAAATAATTTAATTCTAAGTGCAATGCAAACCATCTAACAAAAATGAAGGAATTTTCAGACAATTCCGACCTAAATTCGGACATTTCCATTTTCAGTCGATTTTATAAATTGCCAATTTCAGTCGAATAAACAAGTTTTGCTATAATGTAGAATCAATTAAAATCAAATAATTAAAGTAATCGACTCGTTTCGATGAGATAAAAATTAATATAATAGATTAGCTTCATTCAAAAATGGGATCAGATATAATTGAAGGATCTACTGGTTAGGAAGGAAAGAAAATGCATTAAATAAATTAATAAATTATATGAATTTTAAATGATTATAAAATTATATTTTGCTTAGGTGCTGGGAATTTGGTACATTATGCGATAAATGAATTTGGTGGTTATTATATGCTTAATGACGGGTATCTCTATGAAAAGCAAGCAATGGAAGAATGGTTTTGCGCGGAGCAAAAAAAATATCCGCCTTGTTTGGCAAAAGCAGGTGTCGACAGAAATAATCGAATCATTTACACAAGCGAGGAGCATAACCATGAAAGGTATTCAAATAATATTTGTTTATTACCAATTATGTACAATAAGGATGACGGCAAAAATGTTTCAGTCACCCTAGTTTCATTTATTTCCTTTAATATAATTAAATTTTTAGTATGTTTTTAGATTAAAAATAAGTGCTACGACAATTAGGGATGAGAAAATTGGGGACAGAATGGACTCACGTTGAAGGTCGTAAAGCTGCATGGCCAATTTATATGCCATTTTATTCGTCGAAAAAAAATTAGCTTCAAAATGATATAAAAAGCATTGACCAAAATTAAATATTCACCGAATTAAAGCCAAAAATGCCTTAGTTTAATTAAAATTGTTTTTCTTGTAATTTTTTGGCCATAATTCGATGAATATTAAATATTGGACAATGCTTTTCATGTTGCTAATTTTATCACTAATAAATTGGCATATAAATTAGCCGCACAATTTTACGATTTTCGAAGTTTGCCCGTTCTTTCCTCAATTATAATAACTATCATTAACAATTTTATTAAACTATTCCTTCCCATTTTCTGACGTTTAATTCGCGGCCTTGTCCTAATAGAGGGAAATTTGCTACGAAATGGATGGGAAGAACTTTCAGACGAAAATAAATCACTCGCAGAGCAAGGCAAACAAATTACTCATGATGGCTACACATATAATCTTGATGGGGGAACCAAAACAAGCAAGCGGTATTACAAATGCAAGCACAATGATTATAGAAAGTGGGAACGCAATTTCTCTTTAAATTTTTAAATAAAGTTTATTTAGACATTTCTGATATAAAATTAGCATAAAATAATAAGAAAATTAGCCCATAGAAAAATTGATTTTACAAAAATTTCATGATGATGAATAATTATACTAAATACTAATCAGATTTTTTTAAAATTCTTGTTTCTTCTATTAATTTTTTACCATTTCTCAGATGCTTAGGAACATCTCACATTAGCGGGAGATGAAAAAATTGTTATATTTTTATTGAGGGAAATATAAATTTCAAATAAACTATTTTCACATTTGAATTAGATATAATGCTCTAAAATGTAATGGCCGGGCACTGATCAATGAAGATGGTTTTATCGATATTACAACAAGACATTGCCATAAAAGAAATTGATTTATGAAGAAATTAAATATGAATTGAAATATTAATCATTTGTTATTTTAAATTTATGATGATGACAAAAAAATTAAAGAATATGAATGTTGAAATTAAGATTCAGTTTTGCCAACGGTCCGAGTATTTGTTTTTTTATACAAAATACTTTTATGTATCAAAATTTTTATGATCCGCATTACAAAGTTTCTCTTGTGGTGCTAGATTCCATTTTAGTTATCAACAAGAATTGCCTTTGAAAAAAAAATAATAATTTTCTATAGTTGGAATATATTGGTAAATTCATTAGTAACAATAAATAAATTATTTTAGTCAGTAAAAATAGAGTTGTTGGAACAGCTATGATTCAATTGCATTTTTAGGTAAATAAAAAGCCATAATTTTAAATAGATTCGAAAATTTTTCTTTTATATCCATCGAGATTACAATTTATTTAATTCTATTTTTTTAAATTTCATTTTCATTTTTATAAATATCATGCAAATAAGATAAAAAAATCTTTACAATTCAATTCGTCTTTTGTGGAATTGTCACCCGGACGGTGAAAAACATTGCTAAATTAAATGCTAAATAAAAATCGAGGCACCATCATAATTTTATTTACTTAATGCATATCCGTCAGCACAGGAAATGGATGTATTCCATCGGATTAAGGTAATCGAAATTTTTTGGCCAAATCCAATATCCTATAGGCTCTATTACTGGAGCATAAATTAAATTTCGATAGAGTTTTATTTTTAAAAATAAATTAGATATGATTTTATTATTTTCTAACTTCAGCCATTGAATACTTTTCTTGCACCTTTTTATTTATTTCCTTTTAAAGAATTTGCTGTAAAGAAGATTTGGATTCAAATGGCCAAATGATTTTGGAAAGTGAAACCAACTTGGTTGTAATCAGCATTTATGGCAATGTTCGTTTGAAATTTGATTATCATGCATATGATTTGCAAAATTACATTAATATAATTTAAGGAAACGGCGATTCTTTGTAATCCAGTACAGGGCTGGAACCGGAACTCAAAAAAAATCGGAACGGAATTTTCTTCGGAATCGGAATTTGAATTTTTTTCGGAATCGGAATCGGAACGGAACTGAAACACCGGAATTCCGGCTTTCGGAACCGGAATTCGGAATTTTTCAAAAAATTTTAAATCCATTAAAAATTCAATAAAAAATTCTTAAAATAAAAAAAAAGTAAAATTTTTATCCAAAAAATTATATTCAATGTTATAATGATAAAAATGAGGCAAAAATGTTTAGATTTTTTCTTAAATTTATAATAAATTAATCAGAATAAAAATAGTATAAGAAAAAAAAGAAAAATGAAGGTAAACAAGGAATTCGTTTCAATAAATAATCCAAATTTTTGATTGAAATTAGCAAAGGGTACCCCCTTTGCTTTTTTCGGAATTTTTCGGAATTCGATTACTTTTCGGAATCGGAACGGAACTCAAACACCGGAATTCCGGCTTTCGGAATCGGAATTCCGGTTCCAGCCCTGATCCAGTATAAGATGGATGGAGATTACTTTATTTTCGAATTTTGACCGGTTCAGGGTTCTTATAAATCGGTTGTATTTGGATTGGATTTAGGTGGCTCAATCCAGGAAAAAGAGTCTGATATATAACAATATTAGAGAAATTCTAAAGCGCGATAGTGTTCCTCTTACAAAAAGCATTTATAATTTTCTCATATAATTCCTTCCGATCATATTACAAAATTTCCTCAAATTTTAACCAGCGAGCTTGCCTAATCATTAATGGCTATCCAATCTTTATGTTCAGTTATATGTATATCCAATTTTTTGTAAAAATTAAATCAAATTGTATATTTTTCGAAAATATTGCAAATGTTTTTCTCTTTAATAACATTTTTGAAAAATTCATTGGAGAATGGAATATTGTCTTAGAAATTTTTTCAAAGAACTAGCGAAATTGTGAAAAAAATATTTTTTGAGGAAATAATAGTATTCCTATTTTATGATACTAACAAGATAGTATCACATATCACTTAATTATGATACCAAAATTTCAAAAATAATATGATAATGATATGATTGTCAAAATGTTATCATTTAAAATGATATCATTATCAAACAATTTGATCACTATCATGAAAACATTGGCAATGAAACCTATTTTCAACTTTCAGAAAGTTTTATTTTTCATCATCTTCATAGATTAAAAATAACATATGGATAGGAAATTCATTTCACATTTAATTCTTCATAAAATTAATTTTTGTGATTATGTCTTTCTATAACATCAATGAAACCATCCAGAACATAGGCCCGGCCAGAACAATATTTTTCCTTATATCTGTTTAAAATATTTGAAATAGTTTATTTAAAATTCATCCTTATTCACTCTTGACTAAAGTGAAGTAGTTAGACAGTCAGAGAATTGGTAATCTCTAGGGA
The DNA here is from genome assembly GCA_030063045.1 of Pratylenchus scribneri. Lineage (NCBI taxonomy): Eukaryota > Metazoa > Nematoda > Chromadorea > Rhabditida > Pratylenchidae > Pratylenchus > Pratylenchus scribneri. The sequence goes on from JAQSEB010000164.1 coordinate 116,214, forward strand.
AAGGATTTATATTGATATAGAATTTCTAGCTATAAAATATTGACATAAAACTGGTAAAATATTTATATAAATTGGAAATTAAAGACGAAATATCGATGAAAATTTTTTAATAAAACATTAATTTTTTATCAAAAATTTACAAAAAAATTTCGTTACACTTCCTTATAAATTATTCACATTTCAAAGTTTTTTGTGAGAAATATTTTAAAAGAAATGCAATTTTTATAAAAATCAATAAATTTTTTAAAAATTTGTCAAAATCAAAATTCTTTCAAAAAAAATCAACTTTCTTCTTTAATTTTTTTCAAAAATTTTCTAAATTTCAATATATTTTGAAATTTTTTTCAAAAAATTTTCAATTTTTTTCTCGAAATTATAAAATTTAATAAAAATTTTTCCAAAATCTACAAAATATTGAAGAATATTAACATAAAAGTTCTAGAAAATTAATTAAAACATCGATAAAAACAGATTTTTACATTGATTTCAAGCTATTAAAAGTTCGCAAACAAAATATTCATATCAATAAAAATCCGTTTCCTAGTAGTAATCTCTTAATAGAGTAATTTGTAAAATAAAATAAAATAATCTGAATATTATTTAATAATTCATCATTTAGAAATTTTTGTAAAAAAAAGAACTTATTTTGTATAATTTTTACATATTTAAAATATCTAAGAAAATCTCACAATTATTATTACAAAATTTTAAAAATAAGTCGCGATCTTACTTTGTAGAATCGTTGTAGATGCATTTGTTAAACCGCTTGCTTTTTTTACCACTGATTATCTGCTGATAATAAGTGTAGCCATCATGTGTAATTGGTTTGCCTTGTTCTGCTTGTGATTTATTTTTTGCTGAAAGTTCGTCCCATCCATTTTGACCAGCATATCCCTCCAATGGAAGTCATTTAATTTGGCAAAAAAAATACTGAATTTGGCGAAAAATATACTTAATTTGGCGAAAAGTTAATTTATACTTAATTTGGCGAAAAAAACACTGAATTTGGCGAAAAATATACTTAATTTGGCGAAAACAATAAAAAATATAATCGCTCGTTATAATCAATGCAAAATGGTTTAAAATGAACAAAAATTGGTTTAATAAATTAAAAATTGATGGAATAAAATATTTTTGAGGGTGCGCGGGATATATCCGGATATAGGGGACTAAGCTGGATATGCGGGGATTAAGCCGGATTAAGCCCCGGAATGGACGGGAAATGGTCCAAAGGGCCAGTGGAAGGTCGGGTATTGCCTGAGAGTGGGCGGGATATAACCGGATATTGGGGGATTAAGGAGGATATAAGGGGATTAAGGTGGATATAAGGGGATTAAGCCCCAGAATTGATGGGAAATGGTCCAAAGGGCCAGTGGAAGGTCGGGTAGTGCCTGAGAGTGCGCGGGATATAACCGGATATTGGGGGATTAAGGAGGATATAAGGGGATTAAGGTGGATATAAGGGGATTAAGCCCCAGAATTGATGGGAAATGGTCCAAAAGGCCAGTGGAAGGTCGGGTAGTGCCTGAGAGTGCGCGGGATATAACCGGATATTGGGGGATTAAGGAGGATAGTGGGGATTAAGCCGGATTAAGCACCGAAATAGATGTAGTATTAGGCTCAAATTCCTATACCGAGCCGCTGACGGCTCTTGATTGGTCATTCTGGCCCTAACCCTAACCCTAGCCCCTAAATAGGTTTAATCCGGCTTAATCCCCATTATCCACGTTAATCCCCCTATATCCTGCTATATCCCGCGTGCTCCGAACTCCTAAATCCCTAGCCCCTAGATCCCATGCCGCCCCTAACCATAACCCTAATCCCTAGCCCCTAGCTAAGCTTAATCCGGCTTAATCCCCTTAATCCACGTATATCCTCATATATCCGGGGCTTAATCCCGCGCCGACTACAGGCCTCTGTTACACTTCCCCGACGTTCCAGTGGCCTTCCTTCCGGGCCATTTCCCATAGATTTAAGGGCTTAATCCAGCTTAATCCCCTTATATCCACCTTAATCCCTCTATATCCGGCTTAATCCCGCGCACTATTAAGGCCTTCGACACCTTTCTCTGACCTTCCTGTGGCCTTCCGGACCATTTCCCGTCCATTCCGGGGCTTAATCCGGCTTAATCCCCGCATATCCAGCTTAATCCCCTATATCCGGATATATCCCGCGCACCCTCAAAAATATTTTATTCCATCAATTTTTAATTTATTAAACCAATTTTTTTTCATTTTAAACCGGTTTGCATTGATTATAACGAGCGATTATATTTTTTATTGTTTTCGCCAAAATAAGTATATTTTTCGCCAAATTCAGTATTTTTTTCGCCAAAATAAGTATATATTCACTTTTCGCCAAATTAAATATTTTTTTCGCCAAATTCAATCTCATTCCGTATTTACATCCGATCGATTATAATGAAGCTAATGTCAGATCTATATTTGAATTTATCTCATCGAGATCAGGGATGGCTTCGACGAAGTTCGATTTTTTCTGATTCAATGTCGATTTTCGGTCATTTTTGTCATCGAAAATTTTGTTTTTATTATTCGAAAATTTTTTTTCAACCGAAATTTCGTTTTTTGGATTTTGAAAAATTTTATTGAGACATCGAAGCCCTGATCAAGATTTGTTCTGCTGATATTTCATATCAAAATATAAAAATAAAATTTATTTTATACTGATGTGATGAAACAACGACTATAAAAATACAATAATATTAAAACGCTATAAAATGAAATTAAAAAATGAAACATTCTTTTGATAATTCTAGAAAAAACTATAAAAATATAAAATTGAAAAAATTTTTGGTTGAAGTATAATTTTTTCTCTTTAAAATTGTCTTAAATGGATGTAAATGTTTATGATGTAAGTATAAAACTATAAATATATAAAATAACCCATTGAAAAAGCTATAAATAAAATGGAGAAATAATAAATTTGGTACCATTAAATTCGTCCGCCTTTCTCATTTAAAATAAATCCACAATTAAATTTTTTATTTTCGTATAAATTTACCTAAAAATTAAAATAATGACAAAAAATAAAACCAACTACATCGCTTTAATATGTATTTATCTGGCAATGTGGGCATTTGCTATGGATCCCACCAATGATGGATTCCAAAAAAGGATTCAGAAAATGTCAATTGGAGAACAGGATCAAATTAAAGATGAAAATCATGCATCAATTAGAAGCCAAATCCAAATTTCTAATGAAATTGAATCAGAGAAAAGTTTCAATAATTGGCTGGGTGAAAAAGAAGAACAACTTATGGCGGATGTGGCACTTGGTAAGGAATGAGAGAGAATTGGAAGGTTAAAATTTTTGATGAAAACAAAATTCAGATCTGTTTTTTAAATTAAATTATAATATTTCATTTTTGTTATTTGAGCGAATCAATTCAAGCTTCAATTTTTTTCGCGATTTTTATACAGTTTTTATTTTTGAAAATTTTAAATAACAATTCATCAACATTTAGGATAAAATAGAATATATAATACGGATGAAATTTATAAATTAATAAGCGCGATAAAATTTATTAGATATTTTTATGTTCTCTAGTCCTTTCCGAGTCGACCGAGGCTTTTGTTTAAAAAAGATTAAATAAAAAAAATATTCCATGTTTTACATTTCTAAAAGATCAACAATTGCATCCTATTCGACAAAAGAGACAAGTGATTTGTGCTTACGCTGAACGATGGCCTCGAATCATTGATTATGAAATAAATTTTCGTGAGTTTATAATTTGATTTAAATATTAAATATTTAGACGATTATTTTAACAAAAAAATATCAAAAATATTAATACAATAAAAAATTATGGATGGGTGTATTTTTCTTTTAAAATTTTATTTTGTTAATTAATTTTGCATCTTTTTAAATTAAAAAAAATATAAAATTTAATAATTTTTATTATTAAAATTACGTAGCTGAACGAAAAAGCGACATTCTGAGAGCAATAAGACAATGGGAGGACTATAGTTGCTTGACCTTTCGTGAAAATGCAAGTGCCAAACCGCGATTACGCTTTTCAGTGGGTGATCGAAACCTATCTGAAATTGGCATGAAGCCAGGAGATGACGGCTACCCTGAAGTGAAATTTTATTATGATGCTACGGTAATAAATAAATATTTCATTAAGCCAAAATAAAAATTCAAGAATTTTCCTTCACATTGGGAGAGGAAATTCGTAAAAACTTTTACTACCAGTTTCAATTAATAAACCAATGTAAAAATTGAATTTACTGGAAATACCATAGTTCTAGTTTAAAAAGTGAAATATTGTTTATTATAAATCGATTGATTTCGTCGACATTGTTTGATAATAATTTGATAATTTTTTTATAAGTTTCAAACCAAGAATAGAAAATTGATTAATGGTTTAGTACCCTTAATTTTTGTTCATATGTTGACAAATTATCGATTGGGTATGGTTTATAGGGCAAATCACTAAACCGTTATAAACCATTAAATTTTTTTCGCCAATTTAAATGGTTTTCTCATTATTAATTTTTAATTTTATAAATGCAAATTTTTTAAAGATGACTACAATCACGCATGAATTAGGGCATGCTCTCGGCTTTGAACATACACACCAAAGGAAAGACCGGGATGAATATTTGATTATGTTTGAAAGTAATATTCGTGAAGAATGGAAAAGCGAATTTGAAATATTGCATTGTACTCGAAACCTTGATGTACCATATGATCCGGCTTCAATTATGGGCTATCGTGGACAGTAAGTCTTCATAATTTATATATTATTATGGACTATTTTGAAATTGTGCATTTCCGTAATTGAACAGTGTTTTTTTTTGCTGAGAATTTTTAGAATTTCGTTTTCTAAATAATCCGAAATTTGTAAATAGCATTCAATTCCTAGTCAATGAAATTGCAATCTCTGAACAGAGTTTGAACTTGTTTTTAAAAATTTCCAAAACCTTAATACCATTGTGAAATTGAAATTTTATAGTGTAAATGTAAATCTATGATAGTCAGTTAACAGGGGGGGGGGGGGCAAACATTTATCAGGGGGGGCAAGAATTTAAGAGGGGGGGCACCCAAAAATTTATTATTCTGCCTCCCCCGTTACTTAGAGGACTGAAAATCAGTACGGGAGGGAATTCTAAACCCTAAAAGTTTAACCTATCCCTACCCTAAACCTAATCCTACCCTACCCCTAAAACCCATCCGGCCCTAGCTAAACCTAATCCTACCCTTTAAGCTCATTAGGGATCTTCACAAACCTTATTTAAGGTTTAGGGTAGGGTTAGGGTCAGATAGGGTAGGGCCGGATGGGATTTAGGGGTAGGGTAAGGGTAAATTAGGGGTAGGTAAGATTTAGGGATAGGGTAGATAAAATTCGGTTTAGGGTAGTTTCTCTATTGTCTAAAGGTCCTTAGTATACCGGGGGAGGCAGAATAATAAATTTTTGGGTGCCCCCCCCCTCTTAAATTCTTGCCCCCCCTTTTAACTGTTTGCCCCCCCTGTTAACTGACTAGTACCACAATTGTAAATTGGAATTTCAAAATTGCCATACTAATAAGGGCCTTTAGTAGCTACGAATATATCTGACCACAATTAAATTATATTTAAATGAATAAAATTTATTTTTTAAAAATTTTTATGCTGAGAAATATTACTAGATTTAACAAATAATATAGATTCATTTGCAACTATCAAAATAAAAAATATAATTCCTTATTTTCGAACTTCACTGGTTAAAGAATAGTTATTATTTTATTAAAAGAAACTTGAATATTTTTTATTTAATATTTCAACATCAATGTTGGGGAAAAATTTTGTAGATAATTTAGATATTTCATAGATTTTTATATATTAAATAAAATGATAATAGAAAGGATAAAAAAGAATAGATTCAGGGATGCCATCTCCAAAACCCAAAAACTCGGCATTCGGGTCAAAAAATTCGGAAAAACCTCGGAAAAAATTTTCAAAAACTCGGCAAAAAACTCGAAATTTAAAAATCGTGTTTAAATGCAATATAAAAGCTTTAAAAATATTTATACTTTATATTTCTCTTGTGATTTAACTTGTTTGAGCAATTGGGGTTGCGAAATAAAGATAACAAAAGCTTAAAAAAATTCCTGGAAGGAGGAAAATTAATTAAAAATTGCCATTTATGGAAGAATGTTGGCCAAAAATTACATTGAATTAGACCGAAAAATGGCCAAGAGTGAAAAATTGCCGCGTAGCGAAAAATTAGATTGAAAAATTGCCGCGCAGCGAAAAATTAGACTGAAAAATTGCCGCGCAGAGAAAAATTAGACTGAAAAATTGCCGCGCAGTGAAAAATTTGGCTAAAATTGAAAAAATCGGCAAAAACTAGGCAAAATATGAAAAACTTGGCAAAAACTCGGCATTGATAAAACCCGGCAAAAACTCGGCAGGGTAATCAAAAACTCGGCACATGCCGAGTTTCCCCGGTATTATGGCATTCCTGAATAGATTATCGGATTGGCAATTGTCGAAAAATAAACGTGATAATAAAAGATTAAGTGGGTGTTGGATACTTTTCACGATTAATTAAATAATTAAAAATTAATCCTTTACTAATCTCATTAAATTATGCAGCGTGGGTATGGATCCAGTTAAAGTGATGGTTACCAAAGATGAAAGATACAAACGGGCGCTTGGCCAAAGCATGCATCCAACTTTCTGTGACCTTCTATTATTGAACATTTTCTATGGATGTAAAGGTACAATTTATAATTTTTTTTAGAAATACAGCATTTATATTAATCCTTTTATAATATTTGATCTATTGGATATTATTTTTTAAAAATGCAGTAAAATATTTTTCAGATGTTTGCGAAAAATTCAAAACAAAATGCCATTTGGGTGGTGGATTCCCGAATCCAAAAGATTGCACAAAATGTATTTGTCCCTCCGGATTTGGCGGAAATTCATGCATGGAACCAACTGGCACTTGTGGACGTATACTAGAGGTAAATTATGTAGCGGAAAATGTGATAATAATGATAGATATTAATATTTACTGGCAATTTAAATATCAAAAAACAACAACTTTATAGCCAATATAATTTATTTTTAATTCTGATCCTCTAGTCATCATGATAATTTAATTTAGAACCAATTTTATTCGGAAAATCTTATCTAAGTACTAATTAGATATCATCAAATTAGACCAATATGATAAAGTTAAATCAATTATGAGTAAAATTACATATGGTCAAAGTTTGTTTACATCAATGAGTAGACGTGTTAAAAATGAAATTTTAGTTTGAACATCAATTCAAAAACAAATCAAATATACAAAATAATTAATACAAAGGGTCTATTATAATTTCATCATATATGCTTTTTGAGTGTATTCTGCGAATTATTTTTTGAAATTCATTGCAACATTAAATCAAAATATTAATTTTAGAATTTGAAAAAATATTTCTTTAATTTTCATATATGCATTTTTTAGGCTACCGAAAATCCAAAGATATTTGCGGAAACAGTTGGAAGCTTTGAAAATTATCCTCATGCGCAAAATCTACGTCGAAAACGACATGTAGGAATTTGGCAAGGTGGAAATGCTGAATGCCACTGGCATATCCGTGCCCCGCCCAGTCACAGAATAAAATTGAGGATACTTTTATTGACGGCAATCGATCATGAAAGCTGTGATTATGGTTTTGCTGAGGTGAAAATCAGAAAAGAGATGCGTCCAGCTGGAATCCGGTAAGTATTAAAAATAACAAATCAAAATAAATTCTTTTTTTTTTTTTAAAATTACTGTAAATAAATTTTTAATATACTAAAGATAAAAGTTCTGAAAAAGATCAATAATTTTTTTTTTTGATTTTGTGTGATATGTTTTAATACATAAATAAAAAGACAAAGTTAAAAAAATACAAAATGAATTTAAAAAAAACACTATATATTTTCAAAAAAAGTTTTTAAAAGCAAATCACAAAATATTGAACAAAATCAAAATATTTGGAAAATATACAATTTTATAGCAACAAACTTGGATTTTTGGTCATTCCAGACCAAGGGGACAAATAATCACGACACCGTTTCGATTCATCAGCCATAAGCGTTTGGCTCATTATTTCGCCGAGTATCTCTGATGGTATCGATATCAGCACCTTTGGGCTCTCTGGCCTTAGAATTCATACTTGGAATCGAAATGGGATTGAGCTGATCATCATCACTCTTCTCTCATCATTCTAGATGTCCCGTGTCCTATTCCACGTTCATCGTTCTCTGATTAGCCTTGTTGATGGATCATATATACTCAGTTTTCACGTACTATGGCCCTTTCTCCGGTTTCCTTTTGTCGATGGATCGTAATTTTTCTGGCTTGAAAGATTGTCACAACTCACCTCTCACCAGCATTTAGAATTTGATGCATCTTCATCTACTCTTTATTCGCTCACATGCTATGCTGATGGTTAGGAAAAGGGGGAAATTTCTCTTCGATCTTGACCAAAGCCATCTTCCTTCTCTTTTGCTCTGCCCATCATGTGGCAGTGATTTTGTTTGGGATAGCCGACTCTAACCATACTTCCTACCTATACTTTTAAGTTTTCATCGATTGACGCTTTTGATTTGTTTATTTGTTTGCTTAATTTGCTCGTCAATCGACGTCATTCTACTCCGGCGTTTGGTTCAATTGGAAATTGGAAGTTAATTTGAAATAAAGAATGGCAATATTGGAAGTTTGGGAAATAAGCAGGTTCTGGGATACATCTCGCATACTTTACAATATTTTTGTAAAAAAGATATCTAATATTTTAAATTAAAACAAAATTTTAATTAGCCATTGCTTAATTTATGAATTATCTATATTTGATTCATTTAGGAATTGTCCTGGCATCATTTTAATCATTTTTTTTAAGATATTGCTGCCCAGAAGATTTGAAATCAAAAGATCAAATATACTTGGAAAGTGAAATCAACCTTGTTGTAGTCAGCTTATATGGCAATATTCATTTTGAATTTGAATATCATACATATGGTGAGTATAAATTACATTTAAAAATAAGATAAAAAATTTAAGAAAACCGAGATTCTTTGTCCTCCATAATAAGATGGTCCGAAGCTGTACCAAAGTCAATTCGACCATCGCATAGTGGATCGATTCGAACACAGGAAAAATCAGAGTCAAATCCATCACAACAAGAAGGATCAATTCGATCAAAAGGGAAATCAATTCAATCAAAACATGAAAAATCAATTCGACCAAAGAAAAAATCAGAATCAAGTAAATCAAAACATGAAGAATCAATTAGATCAAAGGAAAAAACAAAGTCAATACGATCAAGCCAGGGAGAAACAAAATCTATCAGACAACTGTAGGAAAAAAATATGTTTGCAATGATTTAAAATTAAAATTTGATGCAACATTCGAAAATTTTACTTCTTTTCTTGTATTATTTCATCATTAATCTAATTTTTCTTTTCGTCTATTTTAACTCTTCTTGATTCAAATTTATTTTGCTAACCGAAAAAAACTGTTAGCCAATTTCCGATCTGATATGGAGAAAAAAAGCATCAATATTTTTGTTAATGTAATATTTTATAACTTTTTATTCAAAATTATTTAATGGTTGAAGTTAAAATAAATAATTAAATCAAGAATTTCTAAAATATTTTGTAAATTGACTCAATTAAAATTCAATTTATGTTCCAGCAGTGCCGAGAAAAAAGGTGATATAATATGGATTTTAAGTCTAAAATGCGATATCTGATACAATCAAAAATAAGCCGATTTAAGATATACTAAAATATCCGATATTTTTACATGTCTGAAATTGATATCCTAAACTGTACTCATCCCTGATGGATATGCTAAAAGGGAATAAAATCATGATATTGACTTGTAATTGGATTTTCTTGATTTTTTATTTTGCATTAATCTTATCTCGATGAATTGGTTAGTCTGATTATTATGTTTTATTTAATTATTACATTAGAATAAAATTTTTTGATGAAAATGTCAGAGTTACGTTAGTATTTTCTGAAGATTTTTCATTTTTGTTAGATATAAATATGTAAATTCATTCTTTTTTTTGTGTATTAAAAATTGTTTCCATTAAAATTATCTTTCTGGTAAAAAGTATACCAATATGAGAAAATTTAAATAAATAAAAAAAAATTTGGAAGGAAAAATATTAGCCGAAAACAGATGGTAGATTAAAATTTAGCTTTAATTTTAAAAAGACTATAGGCAGGATGGATTTAAAGGCTATTGTATAAGGACATTAAATTTTTCAAATAAAGTTTTTTAAGGATTTTTATAAAATAATATTCATATGGCCATGATTGATTTATTTTCTTGCATATTTATGGTGAAAAATTATATTGTCATAAATTTTAAGAATTTTATATTAATTAATTACTTTATTTCATTCTATAATTAGTGACTAAAATAGGTTTAGCCATTTGTTATAATTTTTGAATTTATATAAAATCAGTTCATTATTTTATTCTATTAAAATATTTTTCCTTCTATAAATATTTTTAAAAAATTACAAATACGCCATTAATTCACGATGGCAACCCAACAAAATATCAATTCCATAAAATATCAAAATAAAAAAAAATTTGCAAAAAAGATAATAAAAGCATATTTTTCTTATATAAAGCTTTGAAACTCAGATGATTTTTTTAATAAAATTAGAATAATATTTTAAATATATAATTGAACTAAATTTTTTGCATGAAAAAATTATTAGAAAATATTTTTCGTTATTTCACGAAAATAGAGGATTATAGATATTGATGGACTTTTAAAATAATACATTTATGTGGTAAATTACGAATTCAAATTACTTTATTTCCAATCTTTTTCAAAAGAAATAATAAATGAATAAAATTTCGATTAATTTTTTATCTTCTTAATATCAATCATTTCTTTCGTGATTATGTTGAGACGTAACGTCGATTAAACCATCCTTGATATGGGCACGGCCCAAACATGTTTTAGTGTCTGATCTAATGGAATAATTAATTATTTACATCTATTTAAATAATGTAGCATTTTTTATTCTATGGAAATTTTAATAAATAAAAAGAAAAAAAAATTTAGAAAAAAAATGTTTTTGGTTGTTATTTATCTTTTTTAAATTCTCAGGTTAATTATGTTTTAGTATTTTATATTAATTTTTTTTGCCTAAAAATCAAACAAAAAAAATAGCGGAAATTTCCCTTACCTTTCTTTTTTATGTTTGCATCTATAATATTGATTTTGGTAATTTTTTTTGCTATGGTAATAAAGATAGCCATCATGAATAATTGGTAAGTCTTTTTGTGCATTTAATATGTTTTCAACTGAAAGTTGGTCCAATCCATTTGGACGTACATATTCCTTCATCGGGACGAGACCACGTGTTCGGCGTCAGAAATATGGAAAAGTTTATAAAATTTATATTAAAAAAATCATTTTTGGTCCCTGAAAAGCTGCAAAACCCAAATAATATTTAAAAATATAAAGAACAATTAAATGCGGCTAAAATATAGGAAATATTTTACATTAATTTTGACTACAATTTTTATATTGCAGATTGGTAACGAAATCAATTAACATTATCAATGCTTTTAGGCTTTCTCCATAATTTTTTTTTGTGGTTTGACGACACTGGGGGCTCGAATCCACGACTCGATGTCCCAAGCCCTTAACCATTGCGCTATAGGTGACTGGGGGCGACTATTTGTCGAATTTTATATGAAGAAAATGCAATTATGGGATATTGGTTCATCAAACAAATGTTTGTCAAATGGAAAATGCCTTGTTCACAAAGCTAATTATTTAATCTGAGTGAATACCTTTCATGATTATGCTCGCTTGTGTAAATTATCTGATTGTCTTTGTCAACGCCAGCAGCATTAGCCAAACATGGCGGATCTTTCTTTCGCTCCTCACATTTCCATTCATTTCCTGATTGTCTTTCATAAACAAATCCATCATGAAGCATATAATAACCACCGAATTCATGTCTCGCATATTCCACCTTTTTGCCAGTTTCTATGCAAATATGTTTTTAAAATGTCATAATTAAATATTCTTTATTCAAATTATGAATAACAGTAATTATTTTTGTCTTTTTGATAAAATTAAAAAAATTTAATAATTTTTTTTCATTTTATTAAATTCTAATTGTCATTTATAAGAATGGACTATATACTTCTGAATTTTGGATGGATATCACAAAAAAAAATTTTTTAAATCTTAGAGTTTCGATATTTTAAATAAAATTTAGCTCAAAATGTAATAAAAGTTAAAAAAGAATTTTTGTATTCAATTCAAAATAAACTCGAAGCGAAAGAAAGGCTCATGTATTAAATTTTCTAAATTTAAAAAGTCTTCATTTTGTTATAATTTTTGAATTTATATAAAATCAGTTCATTATTTTATTCTATTTAAATATTTTTCCTTCTATAAATATTTTTAAAAAATTACAAATACGCCATTAATTCACGATGGAAACCCAACAAAATATCAATTCCATAAAATATCAAAATAAAAAAAAATTTGCAAAAAAGATAATAAAAGCATATTTTTCTTATATAAATAAAGCTTTGAAACTCAGATGATTTTTTTAATAAAATTAGAATAATATTTTAAATATATAATTGAACTAAATTTTTTGCATGAAAAAATTATTAGAAAATATTTTTCGTTATTTCACGAAAATAGAGGATTATAGATATTGATGGACTTTTAAAATAATACATTTATGTGGTAAATTACGAATTCAAATTACTTGGTGCTAGGTCATCTCCACAATTCTGCAAATATGGGCATGTCCACAAATTCTGCAAATATACGTTTTTGCCTTCTAATAAATCAGAAATTGGTTTTAAACTATACAAACCGTATACCATTTTGTAGATCTCATCGAGACGCATCGAAGGGTATATAAAATGTCTGATTTTGGTCCAAAATTAAAGAGTTTTAAACCAAAAACATAAAAAATGGTTTAAACGGTTAAACAGTTTATCTTTTGGAATATTTTATATACTATTTGATGCATCTCGATGAGATCTACAAAATGGTTTGAGGTCTGTAGGGTCTAAAATTGGTTTCTGATTTATTAGAAGGAAAAAACTTATATTTGCAGAATTTGTGGACATGCCCATATTTGCAGAGCCATTTGTCTTTTGTGGAGATGACCCCGGACGAAATTACTTTATTTCCAATCTTTTTCAAAAGAAATAATAAATGAATAAAATTTCGATTAATTTTTTATCTTCTTAATATCAATCATTTCTTTCGTGATTATGTTGAGACGTAACGTCGATTAAACCATCCTTGATATGGGCACGGCCCAAACATGTTTTAGTGTCTGATCTAATGGAATAATTAATTATTTACATCTATTTAAATAATGTAGCATTTTTTATTCTATGGAAATTTTAATAAATAAAAAGAAAAAAAAATTTAGGAAAAAAATGTTTTTGGTTGTTATTTATCTTTTTTAAATTCTCAGGTTAATTATGTTTTAGTATTTTATATTAATTTTTTTTGCCTAAAAATCAAACAAAAAAAATAGCGGAAATTTCCCTTACCTTTCTTTTTTATGTTTGCATCTATAATATTGATTTTGGTAATTTTTTTTGCTATGGTAATAAAGATAGCCATCATGAATAATTGGTAAGTCTTTTTGTGCATTTAATATGTTTTCAACTGAAAGTTGGTCCAATCCATTTGGACGTACATATTCCTTCATCGGGACGAGACCACGTGTTCGGCGTCAGAAATATGGAAAAGTTTATAAAATTTATATTAAAAAAATCATTTTTGGTCCCTGAAAAGCTGCAAAACCCAAATAATATTTAAAAATATAAAGAACAATTAAATGCGGCTAAAATATAGGAAATATTTTACATTAATTTTGACTACAATTTTTATATTGCAGATTGGTAACGAAATCAATTAACATTATCAATGCTTTTAGGCTTTCTCCATAATTTTTTTTTGTGGTTTGACGACACTGGGGGCTCGAATCCACGACTCGATGTCCCAAGCCCTTAACCATTGCGCTATAGGTGACTGGGGGCGACTATTTGTCGAATTTTATATGAAGAAAATGCAATTATGGGATATTGGTTCATCAAACAAATGTTTGTCAAATGGAAAATGCCTTGTTCACAAAGCTAATTATTTAATCTGAGTGAATACCTTTCATGATTATGCTCGCTTGTGTAAATTATCTGATTGTCTTTGTCAACGCCAGCAGCATTAGCCAAACATGGCGGATCTTTCTTTCGCTCCTCACATTTCCATTCATTTCCTGATTGTCTTTCATAAACAAATCCATCATGAAGCATATAATAACCACCGAATTCATGTCTCGCATATTCCACCTTTTTGCCAGTTTCTATGCAAATATGTTTTTAAAATGTCATAATTAAATATTCTTTATTCAAATTATGAATAACAGTAATTATTTTTGTCTTTTTGATAAAATTAAAAAAATTTAATAATTTTTTTTCATTTTATTAAATTCTAATTGTCATTTATAAGAATGGACTATATACTTCTGAATTTTGGATGGATATCACAAAAAAAAATTTTTTAAATCTTAGAGTTTCGATATTTTAAATAAAATTTAGCTCAAAATGTAATTGTTACGGCCAAAAGTGGAAATCGGCCAAAACTGGTTTTGGCCGGCCAAAACTGGTTTTGGCTGAAAATCGGCCAAAACTGGTTTTGGCTAGCCAAAACTGGTTTTGGCCGGGCAAAACTGGTTTTGGCCGGCCAAAACTGGATTAAATGGATAATAACTTAAATAATGGATATAGGAGGATTAAGCACCGAAATGGAAGGGAAATGGAAGGGAAATGGCCCGGAAGGCCACTGGAAGGTCAGAGAAGGGTAAAAGAGGCCCAGAGAGTGCGCGGGTTATATCCGCATATAGGGGGATTAAGGTGGATATATGGGGATTAAACCGGATTAAATCCCTAATTAGATGGGAAATGGTCCGGAGGGCCAGTGGAAGATCGTGGAAATGTCTGAATTGCGCGGGATATAGTCGGAAATAGGGGGATTAAGGTGGATAAAATGGGATTAAGCCCTGAAAGAGATGTAAAATAGCCTGTAGGGGCAATGGAAGGAGAGAGAAATGACAGAAAGTGTGGTGGATATATCCGGATATATATGAATTAAGGTCGATATAAGGGGAATAAGGTTGATATAGGGGGTTAAAAACCCGAAATGGATGGGAAATAGCCAGGAAAGGTCGAGAATGTTGGCCGAAGGCCATATGAGTGGCTGGATATATCCGGATATAGGGGGAATAAGGTGGATAATGGATATAAGGGGATTAAGCAGGATTGAGCCTTGAAATAATTTCCTGGTTTGGCTGTTTTGCTTCCGGCTTCGCGATATTCCTATGCTCCGAACCTCTATCCCTAATCCCTAGCCCCTAACTATGCTTAACCCAGCTTAATCCCTCTATATCCATCTTAATCCCCTTATATCCGGATATATCCCGCGCACTCTCAGACATTTCCACGATCTTCCAATGGCCCTCCGGACCATTTCCCATCTAATTAGGGATTTAACCCGGCTTAATCCATCTATATCCATCTTAATCCGCCTATATCCGGATATATCCCGCGCACTCTCCGGGCCTCTTTTACCCTTCTCTGACCTTCCAGTGGCCTTCCGGGCCATTTCCCTTCCATTTCCCTTCCATTTCGTTGCTTAATCCTCCTATATCCATTATTTAAGTTATTATCCATTTAATCCAGTTTTGGCCGGCCAAAACCAGTTTTGGCTAGCCAAAACCAGTTTTGCCCGGCCAAAACCAGTTTTGGCTAGCCAAAACCAGTTTTGCCCGGCCAAAACCAGTTTTGGCTAGCCAAAACCAGTTTTGGCTAGCCAAAACCAGTTTTGGCCGATTTTCAGCCAAAACCAGTTTTGGCCGGCCAAAACCAGTTTTGGCCGATTTCCACTTTTGGCCGTAACATAATAAAAGTTAAAAAAGAATTTTTGCATTCAATTCAAAATAAACTCGAAGCGAAAGAAAGGCTCATGTATTAAATTTTCTAAATTTAAAAAGTCTTCATTTTCATAAATATTTTAGTGTCTATAGAGCCTTTCATTTTTAAAAATTTAATTTAATAAAAGATTAATAATTAAATAATTTTCTATTAATATTAATTATTTCGATAAAATTTATTATTTTAGAGGTATATTTATTATAATAATGAAATAAGAAATGATTAATTATTTACCTATTTTAGAAATTACCTGATATTTTTATTTTTCCTTTATGATTGTGTTGAATGGTAACTTCAATAGTATGTTCATTTTCGATAATCGCTTTCCCTGGGCACTTGGAGCTGTTCATCTCTTCACAATTAAGGTAAATTCGATTTCCACGTGCTTCTTTATATACATAGACGAATCCATCCACATACACTCTTTTTCTCTCTCTCAAATATTGTAAATTTTCTTGTGTAAGAGGTTCTGTGTATAATAATATTTTTAGCCGTTAATTATTTCCATGAAATAAAAAAAGATTTCTATTTTATAAATAAAACTTTATATTTATAAACTTAATCAATAATTATCAATTATTAAAATCGGTTTGCTATTATAATTAAATATAGAAGTAAAAATTCAATTTCGTGAATAATGAATTATTTTCATTCTTTTATTACATATTAATATGATTATCTAACTCTAGTATTATTTATGATAGAAAGATATTTCATCAAAATATTGAACTAAATATCAATTTACCTTTAAAATTGTCGTATGTCGGCAATCCTTTTAGTCTTTCCGAAGATGGATGATTATTGTGTTTATTTTTTATGATTATTTGGTTATTATCCTTTACTATTATTTCTCCTGTACATTTTTTTTCGGTATTCCATTCTTCACACATCCATAAAGGTGCTCTAGTTTTAGGTAAGAAATTTTTTGCATTCAAATAAATGTATCCATCATGAACAAGTAAATATCCTCCATATTCATTTTTCACATATTTGGCTATTGAAAATTAAAAAAAAAATATTATTTTCTTTCTCTTATTCAAAATATTTATAATGTCCTATTAAATTATTTTTCTCTTAAAATATTGAATCATATATTGAATTTTAACTCTTTGATTCCTCTTGCATTTCTCCGGTTTTTCTGATGGATTTAGGCATTTCCACAATTTGACTAATTTTGCCACCATGAATTTCTTTTGTAGTTCTGATTGATTTTCCACTTTCCATTTTTTTCTTTTTTCTTATAGAATCAAATTGCAAATCATCCAAATGCCTAATTGAACCGCTAATTCCAGATACCATCGATTCATGTGATTGGGTTTCCTCTGCTGAATTTGATTCGAGTGGTGTAATTAATTCAGTTCTTTCCGTGCTTCTGATAGATTGAGTTCCCATTTCACTGATTGATTTTATTCCCATATTTCTGATTGATTTAATTGATTGTGGTTGAGCTTCCATTCCTCTGATTGATTGAGGTTGAGATTCTCCCATTTCTCTGATTGATTGAGCTTCTTCCATTCCAGTGGTTATACCAAGATTTGAGGCTTTTTTTATATCAATATCGATAACTTTTCTAATAGAAGCACTCTGTCTTGGTAACCCAGAAAAACGAATTGAATCAATTGGAGGGGGTATGCCCGAAGGACGGATTGAATCAGCTGGAGTGGTTATTCCAGAAGGACGAATTGATTGAGATTTATCTTCCCGAATTGATTGGATCATATGTGTAGGCCGTATTGAACCAGTTGCTACTTCACTCGATTGAAATAAAGCAAATTCTTCAGGACTAAATTATTTTAATTTTATAATATTTTTTAATGATTTGAGAGATGAAAAAAATAAAATTCCATTTAAATAATTTGTCTAGAAAAAAAATAAATTTCAAACATACAATCGATGCGCCAACAATTCTCGATATATCCTGAGCCGAGAATCTGCTATTATATTTTGAGTGAAGGTGAAATATGTGAAAATATCACTGCTCCTTATAATTTGTTCAGCATACATCAACAAAAATACTCCACAATCCCAACCATTCATTTGGCGTGGAATATTTTCTCGATTTGTCCATTCAACTTGATTCATATTTAAATGCACACTAAAATGGGCATAGAAATTGACAAAAAAATTGTTCAGGGCTGCTTGGAATTGCCAATATCGTTTTGTATTTTGGCCCATATATAATGAATCACAAAAGACAATTTCATTTTTATGCAAATCCAAAACAGTTAATGCCCAATGATTCCCATAAATATGTGTTGGAATTAGCCAAAATCGAACCGAATGAATGTTGCCTTGCAAAATTTGTTGTTCCAGCCAATCTGGATTAATCACATTCGAACCCCAAAAAGTTGAGATCACATCGCTTGGCACAAATCTCACATCGTCTCGATTTCTGGTTATCAATTCCAAATATGCATTGATCACAAAATTTTCCAACCATCCATGTGGATTGACTAATGCATCCATATCTTCGGGATTCAATGCAGTAAAGAAACGTTCACTGCCAACATTTATTCCCTGATTGCTCCTTATCCGTGGCTGTACATGGCTGGGCATGGCAGGAATTACTTGTACAGATTCATCGTCACTGTTTTCTTCCATTATTTTTGGCAAATTTTGTTTGGACTTTTTTCGAATTTTATAGTCCCCTTTGAAAATACGATTTTAAATAAAATTAGCATTTGCCATTTTATATAAAGCATCCTTAATAATATTAAATTGATATATATTTATTCTATACATTAAATGCTTAGAATTAATTGAAATAAAATTTTTAATTCTAAAAATTTGTAAAAAAATTCTATATATGAGAGAGATATAGGAATAAATTTATATCATTTATTTAATTTAGTGAATCCTCCAATCCTCCATTCATTATAATAATTCTGAATTTTTTATTTTTGTCAATGATCTTGATAACTAAAATAATTTTGTGAACCTGCCCAAATATTATTAATTTACTTGAGAATAAATAAATAAATAATTGGTGACATAAATTTATATTTTGTTATTATATTTTATTAAATCGAAATAAATTTTTCCAGAAAGAATAAAATTTTCGGTTAGATTTTAATTACCTTTTCAGGTAAAAATTTAAATCAATTTTTCGTATTTAAATAACCTTTTTTAGAAAGGTTTTAAATTTTATGATAGATTTTAATTAAGTTTGGGGAAAAAATCCATTAATATTTTACAAAAAATTGTTCTCTGAAAGAGAATAAGTTTTGAGGAAAAAGAGATTTTGGGGATAAAAAAGAATTCTTGGAGAAAGTTTTATGGAAAAAAAATTTTGAAAAAACCTTTTTTTTGTTAAAAAATATAACATGTATTTTGAATTCTCACTGAAGTTTGATAGTTTGTTTCCAAGGCAATCAGCGGCATGTTCGTGATTCAAAGTTATTTCACCATTTTTATTTTTCAACCGTGTCAATGTCATTTTTCCTTTCGAATCAGGGCCTTTGCATCGTCGAGCACAATTATAATATGCAGTCCATCCTCCATCATTTGAATCAATTTTTGAAACAAAATAGAATCGATAACCATTGTGAGTAATTTCTTAAATTTTTTAAAAAAATTTTAAAATTATTTTTATATAATTCACTGATTTAAAATTTAAAAAAAGACATACGCTCATTTTTAGGAGGAGGTGGTAATGTATTTGTTTTTTCATTAATTGAGCCAATATTTTTTTCAGGAATCGGTAATTCTAAAATTTAAAAAAATTAGTGTAAATAATAATTAACGGTGCTATGTCATCTCCACAATGGTACAAAAATGGGCACCTTCACAATGGTACAAATTTAGGCGTTTTCGATTATAATAAATCATAAACCGGTTATAAACCCTACAAACCTTATACCATTTTGTAGATCTCATCGAGACGCATCCAATACTATAAATATTATGGTTTGGTCAAAATTAAATGATATTAAACCATTTTTCAAGTTTTTGATTTTAAACTCTTTTATTAATATTCTACCCATTTGTGGTCGACTGCTTGCCGTATCCAATTCCATATCAGTAGGCCCGAAGTGAGACTGTTGTTCGGATGCTTGATTGTCAAATTTCCATCTAATACTTATTTCTTGCTCTTCTTGCCATTTCTTGGAATCTCTTTCAGATTGGAAGCTTCTTAAATCCGAGTCAACCTAATTTTGTATTTTTTTTATATTTCATTCAAGGCATACCGGCTGATTTTCGGCTAGAATTCGATTTCTTTCCTTCTCCTCCATTACATTCAGACATTGTTTAAACATCGCACTAGAACGGATACTTTGTCGAGACTATCCAAAAGTCCGACAATTAATCAATCAAAATTTGTTGAGGGAAAAAGGAGTAATTGGGATATGTGGGGAAAGGTAAGTTGTTGAAATGAAGAACACGGCAAGGCAAACAGCAAATTGAAGGAAAAAAGGGGGATTTTGGGAATTGAAATTTTAGACGTAAATTGAATGAAAATAGCCTAGACTCTTTGCAAATTGAAGAAGGCCTAGACACTTTTTGTTGTTACACCAAATTTGAAGTACAGTACGCAAAGGTCGTTTGTTGGAATTTTTATTAAGCGAATTTGAAGTTTTTGAAAAAAAGTATGAGGTAAGGTATAAAAAATGCACAAAAAATATGAAGTATTTATATTCAATTTTTAATCTTCTTTTAATTCATTTTTAATCTCTTTCCATTTTTAATCTCGTCCAATCATCCATTTTTTTCTGCTCAACATCATCCATTTCATCCATTTTTCTGCACATCCATGGCATTGGCGCACAAAACGGTAGGCATTGACAATCCAATGGGCAATCCAGTCGGCAACACAAAAGGTGGGCACAGGCAAAAGGTGGGCAAAAATCCAATTCCAATAGGCAAAAGTCCAATTTCAATCCCCAATAGATCGGTAACCATTGACCAAACTAAATCCATTCCTTTTTTGGATTCAAAAAATATGCCTTCGGGCAATCCCATTTTTTACTCTTTTTTGATCTTTGATTTATTAATTTGAACAAAATTTAAGGCCAACAAATTTATTTTTTCCAACATTAAAATAAAATGGCCAAAAGGTTTAAATTAACAACAAATTAACAAATTATTTTTCTGTCCATGACAGAGCTGGGGGCCATCAAAAGAATTCATCCATCATTATTGGCTTCATCCTTTTCAGTTTCCGCCGGCTTATCTTCCGGTTTCACTTCCTTCTTTCCCTCCTTCTTTCCAAGGACCATTGCATTCAAGGTGTTCTGTGCGGCGATCAGCTCATCAACTTTTGCCATTGCTTCAGCGTGGCAAGTTTTGATTGTGTCCGACAGCTCCTTGATGGCCGGATAGAGAGGTGGGTATGGCGTGAATTTGTTGTTCTTTTTCGGCAATTCTCCATTTCCATTCTGGTTTGAAGAGCCTTTAATAAGATCAATTTATTAATGGGATAGGTCAAAAATAAATTTACCCGATCCATTGTCCATATAATTGAGGACGTTTGGACGAGATCCCGCTGGAGGCACCATCACCTTATTCTCCTTCTTTCGACCATTTTGGCTCTTTCCATTCCCATCTAGGAAAAAATAAGGATAATATGAACCAAAATGGTAATAAATGCTCTCACCCGATGGTTGCTGGCCCACATTTTGCCCGTTTTGTTGAGCAAAAGCCGCCAAGAGCGCTTGAATGATTTGTTGATCCATTGAATTAATTAATTAATTAATTAATTTAGCTTTAAAATGATTTTGCTAAAGAATAAGAAAATTAATTAACTTTATTTTTTCAGGAATAATTCAATGGATTGCCCTTTATTTGGGTAAGTATCTTGGATGAATTATGAATGTGTAGGACAATTTTTTGGAAAATGAATATAAAATAAAGGAATAATTGCCCATATAAATAGTATTCCTAATCGTCCTTAGAAGGAATCAAAAGGTCCAAAATGGAAATTTATGAAATGATTGAATGGACAATAGAAAATTTATGAATAAATTAATCTTCTTTAGGTGGGAATTCGCCCTTTTTTGGAGCATCTGGGCTTCTCAATTTACAGATTCCCAAATAAAGCACCCTTTAATTAGCCTTAAAGGCAATTTCCATAGAAAATGTAAACAAATGTGCATTTTTATTATTCAATTCGCTCTTTTTTGGGAATTTGGGAATTTCCCAAATTTATATTAATCCCAATCCAACAAAAATGAATGTGAAAAAGATGATCTTTGATCAATCAAATAAATAATAAAAAATAAATTTAATAATTTAATAAAAATCTGATAAATAATCTATGTATTTATTCCTTTTCAGACCAGATTCAGCCCAATGTCCAGGCGGCAAAGTGAACATGTGGACTCTTTGGCCAGCCATTGATCAATGCAAATGCCATGATATGTATGTTTACAAGGCAAAATTCGCAATTTTTCCATATTTTGAAATTCTTCCAAACAAATAGCACATTCTTTGGTTTCTAATGGGTTTGCTCTCATAATTATCAATTCGGTTTTATTTGCTAAACGTCGGGTCCTATTCATTAGGTTTATTTGGACTTTCAGCCATTCAAAGAAACCGAAACAAATGAGAAAAGCCAAAACCAAAAGAATTAAAGCCAGAACCAAAAGGGGAACGAAAACAGTTCCTTCATCCCTTAGTACGGCTTCAAATAGCTCCGTTTCACATTTAACTGTTCCAAATAAGGAAATGATCATAAGAAATCGAATTAAATTTCGATAAATGCGAAACATTGGATTAAATTTCAAAAATAGAATGACAAAAATGATTCCAATGACAATAACTGAAAGAATTAAGCCAATTGCATAAAGATTGCCCCCTAATAAATCCATAGCCATAGCTTGAATAAAATTAGCATATTGACCAGGGGGGCTAATTATTTCTTTCTCCGATAGGCTTAATTCCTCAAATTTTTTCACAACATAATTTAATTTGCCCTTTAAATCAAATTCTGTTATTCCAGCTCGGCACTTGACAATGCAATGCATGTTGACCAAGGATTGGTCCAGGCTCAATATTGTGTGGTCAGTGGTGCCATTCACTGAGCAGCGTGTAAAAAAGGTGAGTTGGTTTTCGCACCTGATCTCAGCCAAAGGATTCCCATAAGTTGAGGTGCACCGGTAGTCAAACCGACCACCGGTTGCGCATTTGTAGCAACCCACTAACGATATAGGTTCTACTTGACATTTGGCTTTAATGTTTTGGGATACAATCCTCATCCCATCCATTTTGGCTGTCATGACCACAGGGATATACGGGGTTCGGGCTACAACCTCCCCTTCATCAAAAAGAAGTGTAAGGTGCCCTTGGGGCTGTGGTAATTTTGCTAATGGACTATTTATGTATTGTTCTAGGTTTAGCTCCCTACAATGGCATTTCACAGTCCCACTATCGTGATCGGGACGGCAATAGGGGCAAACATCAAGAGATAATCTACAGTCTTTAAGTAGATAGTCTGCATCCACTTCTGTAGGGCAATACAAATCTTTTGGAAGTTCAGGCACAATAGCCGCCTCCTCACCATTGGTGATGAATTTACTGCCTAATACAGGCATAGCCGGTCTACCGGTGATTACAGGGGTTAGCGAAAGATTCGCCGGTTTCCATTTAAATGTAAAACCATTGTATAGTTCAATTTTTTCCTTTATAATTTCATTACCCGGTAGTTCCAAGGTTATCTCAGTATTTATGAAAAATTCCCAATTGGGACAATGAAAATATTCAAATACTGGTCTAGAAGTGGGAACAATGTAATTTCGGTAAAGCAAGCAGGAGGCATAGGGCGAACCGCAGCCGTTAAAAAAGAATCCTGTGCTTTCAATACAAAAGGAATTCCCTGGTTTATCACTCCCTTCATGGAATTCTTGAATTGTTCCATTAGGAAGGAGATCTTTACAGTAATTTCCCTTACATGATCCCATTCCAGGACAACGTTTAGTTGATAAAGTTTCAATTTTATAGGAACGTAACCATCCTAAAGTTTCACTTAGGCATCTTTGAGTTACTCCTTCCATTCTAATTGAAAGAATACCCGCAAAATTTGAATTGGGGTCCTTAATAATTAGTTGAGTAATTTGTCCAGCCGGAAGTAGAGTAATTTGGCTGACCCAATTATATGAACAGGTCGTATTATCAATGCCAATTTCGCACTCTTCAGTGGCTGAAGTAAGAGAAATTGTTTCAATTGAGCCATTTGTAAATGGCAGAGATATGGCTACTAGGGCTAAAGCCCATTCCAATTTTGTTGCCCATCCCATTTTATTAAAATTTCTCTTTTTGTTTCCATAATTTTTTCGAGGTATAAAATTTTCGATTTCCTCATTTTCAGATGTTTCACTCATTATTTGGCGGCGTTGAACATTCCGGCGGCTCAATTTTGGAAATCTGCGCTTCCATTTGCGGCAAAACCAACAGCAGCACCGGAATGGACTAGCGCATCGACAAAAACAGGTGAGCGCACAGTGAATTATCAGAAGAAAGATGACACCAATTAAAATTAATCCCCCAATTAAAATTGATGATAAGGTGGGGAAACAACTTGGGTTTAGAATTTGGCGCCAACATAATGAGCAAGTTATGAGCTCACAAATATTGACAGGAGGGCATGTGGATTTGAGGATTGCCGATTGGTTTAGGCTTTCCCAATAAGTGCCTTCACAATCATATCCTATTATTAGGTTTTCCTCCGGCAATTCCCATAGGAAAGGAGTTTTGTAGGTACGAGACCCACAAATACCATCACAACAAATTTGAATATTTTTCGTTTCCATTGTTGCAAAAAATTCTACCCCTTCCTTTTTACAAATTAAAGCCGGTGTTTCGGCTGTGGATAAGGGCAAAATTAAGGAAAATATTAGGAGCAAAATTGTAAAATTCAATCCAATTAATTTTCCCATTTTCAGAACAGGGAATGCCGTGTCCCAATGTTCTTCAGCAAATTTTTTGCTCGGCTTCAAATTTCCTGTCCGGGCACGTGTTCGGTAAGTTTGAAAATCTTTTTCTAAATTTTCATTTTCTTTCACCGATTCAATGGATCTTGGTTCAATGGCTGGTTCAATGGGTTCCAGCTCATTTGGCTCAATTTCCTCCAAAATTGGCTCTTTTTGCTCAATTTCGGTCAGTTTATTTTTATTTTGTTCTTTATTTTCTTCCCCAGGGGGGACCTCCAACGGGGCCAATAAATTTACGGGCCTAGACCAAATTCTACCATTCGGCATTAAAATATTCGCTGACCGAGCATGGTTTTTAGGCCCTTTTAATTCCAAAATTTTACCCATAGGCCAAAGATTTTTGGGGTTAAATTCCTCTTGTATGAGGACAATTTGGCCTATTTTAGGGGCTAAATTGCTTCGCAAATGTGGGCCTTTATGCTCCGTATTATTTCTTTCACGGAGCATAATTAAGTATTCATGAGCCCATCTTTCTTTAAATTTGTTAATGGCCAATGAAGTGGCTTTCCATCTTTGAGCTAGTTTTTGGGCTGGGGTAGGCCGATATAATTCTTCCCCTTCAATTTGATTATCCATGGCCAATTCAATTTTTGGCACTAGAAAATCGATTGGTCTCAGGGCTATTTGCCCATCTTGATCCACATAAGTAAGGGGGCGAGAATTAATTACACCTTCCACTTCTATTATAAATGCCCCCAATTCCACCCAATTTAACATTTTATGGCCTAAGCTGCGCCGGCAGCACTGTTTCACCAGCGCTACAAGGCGCTCATAAATTCCGCCCTGCCATGGGGCAAGGGCGGTAATTAGCGTCCATTCAATAGGGACATTAGCTTCGGCCAATGCCTTTTTACATAGAACCAATTGGGTGCCATTATCTGACAGTATAGTTTTTGGGAGGCCCCTTCTGGAAACAAAACGCCTAAAAGCCATCAAAAATTCATTGGCTTCGAGGGTTTGAACTGGTTCTAAGTGAATAGCCCGACAACATAGGCATGTGAATAAAATGATCCACACATTGCCTGGGGCCTCATTTGGCCTTTTATATAAAGATGGGCCTAAATAATCCACCCCAATATTGGAAAATGCAGGAGAAAATTCGACCCTTTTCTTGGGCAAATTTGGCATTGGGGGAAGTGAAAAACGAATTGCCTCATCTTTAATACATTTTGGGCAAATTTTTATTTCTTTTTTCACCAATTTTCTTGCATTTGGACACCAATAATTCATCAAAAATTCATTTAAGGTGGCTTCCGGACCAAAATGCATTAATTTCTGATGTGTTTGGCGGATTATCAATTTTGTGACCCAGGAATTTCTGGGCAAAACAATGGGATGCTTGAAATCAAGTGGTGCTGATGATTCGCCCAATCTTGAATTCAACCGCTTCAATCCATCAATATTCAGATAAGTTTCCCCGGGGGAAATTTCCCTCTGAATTATTTTTAAAATGAAAATTTTTGCTAATTCCAAATCATTTGATTCCAATTCCCCTTTTATTGAAATATCTTTTAATTCGGGGATTTTACCAATCAAATTCTCTTTTTTGCCAAATTTCAGAGTCAAAAATCGCAGCAAATAGGCCACAGAACGGACCAAGCGCCACCAATTGCTGAAACGACGGAAATCAATTGGGTTGGCCTCAATGGTGGCAGCTACTCCAATCAATTCCAATTTTGGTGCTGGACTTTCATCTGGTGGCAATTTGGCAATCAATTCATTGGGCCAGGTATTTTGGGGTTCAATTAACCATTCTGGCCCCTTGAACCATAAAGTATTATTTTCCAGTTCTTCTGGGGATATTGGACGGGTGCCAATATCTGCTGGATTAAATATCCGGGGAACATATCTAAAATTCGTTTCCCTGTGTTTTCTTATTTCCCGGATTCGATTTTCCACAAAAACGGGTTTTTTATCCACCGATTGTATCCAATTTAAGACAATTTGTGAGTCTGTCCATAGGAATTCCGGGGAATCATCTGGCAATTCTAATGCCTTTTTTACAAATGTTTTGGCCCTAACTCCGATTAAAACCCCTAAGAGCTCTAATCTAGGGATAGTCATCCCGTCTTGATTCTCCCCCATCTTTTAAGGGCGTAAACGAGAGCGGGCATACATTAGGGATGCCTTTTTATTCCCATTTTCGCCTGATACGGTATAAATTGCCGTACAGAAGGCATCAGGCGAAGCATCAGTGAAAGCATGGATCTGAATTTCCCCTTCCCTTTCCAATTGGGTTAATCGGGGAATTCGGATAGATTTTCCTTTCCATCCATTCAATATTCCATCCCATATTTTTTGATCAGAATCTTCCAATTTTTGGTCCCTGTTACGGGTTTTCCCCCAAATATTCTGGAAAAATAATTTTGATTCGATCATTACAGGTGAGCAAAGGCCAAGTGGCTCAAACATCAATGATTTGGCGCTCAGGACCGATCGGCGAGTTGCAAATTCATTTGGCATTTCAGGTTCGGGAAGTTTAAAAATTAATTGCTCTTTTTTAATATCCCATTTCAACCCTAATACGGGGCAATTAGCGCAATCGGTGGCCAAATGATCCTCTTCTTTCAGCCCAATGAGTGCTTCAATTTTATTCGAAACAAAATCCCGTAAATTCATTTGGGCATCAGAGAAAATGTTTTTAGCCTTTAAGGCCATTTCATTAGCTTCTTGGATAGTTTCTCCCCCAGTTAAAAGATTATCCACAAATAAGTTTTTGGCAAATCCCTGTATTTTTGGGTCGGGATTTGATTCCAAAATTTCTCTTGTAGTGGCATTAAGTAAAAATGGGGAACTGACTATGCCAAAGGGCACCCGACAAAATTGGTAAACAATTAAGTTTTCCATATTTAGAGGGGAATTTATATTTTTTGGCCATAAAAATTTTACATATTCCCGATCGGGTAATGCCAAACCTAGAGTGAGAAAGGCTTGTTGAACATCCGCCAAAACAGGGATTTTTGTAGCCCGAAATCGGATTAAGATTTCAGCTAAATCGGGAATAAGATTAGGTCCAGTCAGCAAGCAATCATTTAAGCTTGGCTGGCCTTTAGTGTGAGCATCTGCGGCATAGACAACCCGCAGTTTTTTACCCAAAACAGGGTGATGGGGTAGGAAATGTTCTCCCCAACCATTTTTCTTACTAATTGCGATTATACCCTTTTTCAGGTAATCATCAAAAATTTCCTCATAGCCTTGATGCAATTGAGGATTGGCTTTCAATTTTGGCACCAATTGGGCAAGCCGAGAAAATGCCAAATTGAAATTATCAGGTGGGCGTTTATCAGATTTCCAGGGCCAAGAAACCTCAATCCGCCCATTTTCATCTTTGGTTAGGGATTTCTGGAAAAGAAGCATTGCCTTTTCCTCGTCATTTTCTAAGGGACAATCTTTAATGCCCAAAGATTCTAAATTCCAAAGTTTTTCCACTGGGTCAATTTTTTGGGGGAAATCAAGAATTGGACCAACAAAATTAGTTAGTGCCCCACAAAATGCATTTGTCTCATCTTCGCCACAAAAAACATCACCAAAAACAGTAGAAATTTTATAAACTCCCGGCTTTATTTCTGTTTTTGAGAGAAAAAATTTCCAAAATTCCCGTATGCCGATCATGATTTTTGGCTCAATACGAGAGTATTTTAGGCTATCCTCATCATTTTCATATTCGGAAAATTCCAATGGCCCACTTAGGGCATCAATCCTTGGGGTAATTGTATCAATACCCGACAAATGGACCTCCTCCCAACATCCATCAGTTCTTTTCATCATAATTTTATAAACAGATGATCTCATGCACTGTGGAGCGGAAGGATTATTGCCGACAAATCCGCCAATGCAAAGGTCTTCATGGCCCAATTTGCGACAACCGATTTGGCGCGCAAGTGAGTTGGTAATAAATGAACTTTGGGAACCGGTATCAAAAAATACCGGTACAAATTCAGATCTGTTCCCCGTCCAAATAGGGATATGCCCAACCATGAGGAAGGATGGGGATTTGATGGCCCGAAAAACTGAAAAGCTCCCGCTATTCATTTGAGAATTATCCGAAATTTTATTAGAGAATAGCGGAGTGGCATTGGATCCATTAATTTTTGGAAGTCCATTTTGGGTTTTTCCATTATTTCCATTTGATTGATTTTTAGGTGGGAATTTATTCTGATTATTATTGAATGAATTATTCCCTTGTTTGTCCAATTTTAATTGGAAACAAACGATTTTGCTATGGTTTTTTCCACATTCAGGGCATTTTTTATTGCTTTTACAATCCCTTGAAGGATGGTCAGGGGATAAACATTGAATGCATCTCTTTAGTTCGGCCAATCTAGCCTTCCTTTTTTGGGGTGTAGAATATTCAGGACAGAGAAGTGGCCAATGACCTGCATTTTCGCATAAAAAGCAATAGGGCGATTTTTTCCCCTTTTGATTTGGGATAGGGAATGCCCTTTTAATATGATTTGAATCCATTTTTTGTCCATTTTGGCCTTTATGATTTTGAAACCCATTTTTTGGCTCCATATTTTTATCCTTGCCAAAATGTTTATCTGCCTCTTCGGCAATTTTCACGTATTTAGCCAATTTATCCCGCCAATCTTGGGTTTTCCATTTAGTTCCCTCCTCACTTTCTTTTGTAAGGAGAGAAATTTTCAATTCTTTGGGTAATTTTTCTTTCAGATTGGCTACAAAAAATGCACTGTCCACAAAACTGTGTGGAGTTCCTTATGGGGTTTTGGCCTTCAATTGGCGACAAATTTTCTCTACATTTTCCAGAAGATTGCGCAAGGATTGTGGAGACATGGTTGCCCGAGGTAAGCCAATGAATTCTTGCTGTAATTCTTCGGCAATTTTTTCCTCATCACCGTATCTATTTTTTAAGGCTTCAACCAAAATTGTATAGTTTGTATCAATCAAACGGTATCCCCCAGCCATTTCTTTAGCTGGGCCTCTTAATTGGCCTATTAGAAAGGTGAGGCGTTGGGTATCCGTTAATGATTCATTTTTTCCAATATTATCCTCAAAGTTTTGCCAAAATGATCCCCAATCTCTACCATTACCGTCAAAAGTAAGAAGAGTGGGTTTAGGAAGGGGTAGATATTGGATGGGTGCCGCAGGGGTGGTTGCTGAATTTGCACCTCCACCTGTCCCATTTTTAGCCACCTTTATTTCTGCAATGGCTAAATCCACTTCCATCATTTTTTCATCCAAAAGATCAACCAATTCAGTGGGTTTATATCCATTTACGGAAAATCCTTCAAAAACGGTATTTTCCGCTGCAATGGCAGCATCATCTTCAAGAGTCTGCATATGTTCTGACCATTTATCTATTATTGTCTGAATTGATTTAATGGATCTCTTCAATTTTTCAGAAAGGCCTCCAAGCGCCTTCAAATCCTTTTGTTCCTTTTCCAACTCAGTTGCAACTTCTTTGAGATATTGGACTGCACGAGTTGTGGGTGAAGAAAAGGATGAACGGATTACATTTGATGAAGGCATGGTGAGTTTTATTCTTTCAATTATTTAATTTCAAATAAATAATCAAAATATAGAAATTAAACTTTTCAATTAAAAATCAATTAAATTATCAAAAGATTTTTTCGGAATTATTCAGATTATTGGCAAAAAGCCGAATCAAATTATTTGGCTTAAACTGCCGAAAGAAAGTTGAATGGCTCAAAAAGGCCGAATTTAGTTTGGTGGCTCGATAGGCCAAAAATTTGTGGCACGATAGGCCTAGGAAAATTCCGGCTTGATTAGCTCAAAGAATTTCCTTTTAGTTTGATTCAACCGAAAAGCTCAGTTTCGGTAGTGCACCAGACTCTTAATCTTATTGTCGAGACTATCCAAAAGTCCGACAATTAATCAATCAAAATTTGTTGAGGGAAAAAGGAGTAATTGGGATATGTGGGGAAAGGTAAGTTGTTGAAATGAAGAACACGGCAAGGCAAACAGCAAATTGAAGGAAAAAAGGGGGATTTTGGGAATTGAAATTTTAGACGTAAATTGAATGAAAATAGCCTAGACTCTTTGCAAATTGAAGAAGGCCTAGACACTTTTTGTTGTTACACCAAATTTGAAGTACAGTACGCAAAGGTCGTTTGTTGGAATTTTTATTAAGCGAATTTGAAGTTTTTGAAAAAAAGTATGAGGTAAGGTATAAAAAATGCACAAAAAATATGAAGTATTTATATTCAATTTTTAATCTTCTTTTAATTCATTTTTAATCTCTTTCCATTTTTAATCTCGTCCAATCATCCATTTTTTTCTGCTCAACATCATCCATTTCATCCATTTTTCTGCACATCCATGGCATTGGCGCACAAAACGGTAGGCATTGACAATCCAATGGGCAATCCAGTCGGCAACACAAAAGGTGGGCACAGGCAAAAGGTGGGCAAAAATCCAATTCCAATAGGCAAAAGTCCAATTTCAATCCCCAATAGATCGGTAACCATTGACCAAACTAAATCCATTCCTTTTTTGGATTCAAAAAATATGCCTTCGGGCAATCCCATTTTTTACTCTTTTTTGATCTTTGATTTATTAATTTGAACAAAATTTAAGGCCAACAAATTTATTTTTTCCAACATTAAAATAAAATGGCCAAAAGGTTTAAATTAACAACAAATTAACAAATTATTTTTCTGTCCATGACATACTTGCTGGTGCATTTACAGATGAGCCACTTGGTTGTGGATTTGGGTTTTGTCTCTCCCTAGACAATTCTTGCATATATTTGTTCATTGCTTCATTAGTGGATTCCGAAGCACTACTTTGTTTTGGGTTTGCGGTTGAACCACTTGGTTGTGGTTGTGGATTTGGGTTTTGTCTCTCCCTAGACAATTCTTGCATATATTTGTTCATTGCTTCATTGGTGGAAACCGAAGCACCACTTTGTTGTGGGTTTACGGATGAACCACTTTGTTGTGGTTGTGGATTTGGGTTTTGCCTATCCCTTGACATTTCTTGTAACCATTGGTTGTATACCGCTTGAGTGCTGGCACTTTGGCTCCGGATACTTATAAGTCCAATTTGAGGTGGATTTACAGCATTTACAGATGAACCACTTGGTTGTGGTTGTGGATTTGGGTTTTGTCTTTCCGCCGACAATTCTTGCATATATTTTTTATATACTTCGTCCGTATTATCCGAAGCATTGACTCCGTTTAAACAATAAAGGCATATTATAAGAAGGAAAATATTGACAAGTTTATTTTTTGTCATATTGCTTGATCTGCAAAAATATATAATATTTTAACCAAAATATTTTTTAATATTTTATATTTTAACGGAATTAATTTTTTTAATAAATAATTCAAAATACAAATAATAAATCTATTTTGAATTAGAAATAATTTTTTTCTCATTTTTATTGATTATATATTCATTTTTATTGAATAAAATTTTTATAGCATTATAGTTTTATTTTTATATATGAAAATAAAATAACTTTAATTCTTAAATATGTTTTTTTATCGAAATTTGCATTTATTTTAATATATTTATAGTTTTTTTGTCGTCCTATAAAAATTTGATTTCAATAAATTTGGGGGTAGAATACAGATAGATAATATAATAATTTAAAAAAATATCAAAATTTCTCCTCTCAAATTATACTTTTATGATGAAATAAATTTTATCTCTGTAACTATTTATAACTTTAAAATTTCATCCAAAAAAGAAGAAAATTATTTAATTCTAAAAAATGTATTTGTAAATAAGACAAGAAAAATATTTTTTATAAAGTTTTAAAACTACTGTTTTTTTTATTCATTCAATAAAATTAAAATATTTATTTTGTCAATAATTCCATATTTTCTTGGAAATTTTTGACCATTTTTGTCACTATTTGATGATTTTTGAGGAATTTACTAATTTTAAATTTTAAAAAAATGAAAAAAAATTGGAAAAATTGTATTTTTTTGAAAAATTACGGGCGAATTCCACCAATGAAGCAATTAACAAATATATGCAAGAATTGTCTAAAGTACATATTTTCTTTTCTTTTTGTATTTACAACTCTCCCGCTTAGAAAAAGAAATTTCCATAAAAATTTCATTATAATATATTTTTTGAATAAATTCCCATGGAATAATAAATTTCTAAAGAATTTCATTGTATCATTTTCCAGAATAAACTCAGTTGAAAACTATCTGAAATCCTGAAGAAATATGATAATTTCTGATGAGTTTCCCCGAAAAAATTATTTTCCACATTAATTCTTTAGAAAAATTATTCCTTTCTAAAATATTTCTGATAGAAATACTCATAAAATTTTTTAGGAAATATTGAGAGGAATTCTGCTGAATTTGAATTTCTGCAAGAATTTCTTCACAAACTCTATTTTTGGAGGAAATTCGACGAAAATATTCATTTCCGTTAATTTTCTAGAAAAATTTTATTGAGGATTTCAGTCAAAATTAATTCAGGAATATTTTTCTGTAGAATTTTGATACTTCTACTAGGATTCCTACCTAAAATTTCTTTTTCTCGGGATTTCTGTCAGAAATTATATTTACGATGAAATCCCGAATTCTTCGTTTATTTTCTGTCACCTGGGCACTGCCAATTCATATTTATTTCACCCCATTCTATCTCGGAACATAATGACAAAAATTCATGCCTTTACATAATCCTAAAACAAATTACCCGTTGTGTGGACACTTTCTCGCGGATCGACGACTTTTAGAAAGCATGTTCATTAAGGTCCAGGCGAGCATTCAATTCTTGGCTTTTTGATGACACTTTCAACAGTAATGAAAATTGAGGCCAGTTTTCCCTTAGGCAGAGGAATTTAAATTATTTTTATTCACGACCCAGACCATTCCCTAAGGCTCGATGATTATCACAATTGTTCTTGGCATTATTTTGTCAATATCAAATTATCATATCAATTTAACAAATATTTTTATCCAATCCAAGGAAATTAGAATTTTCAATAAATTCCAAGCATAAATTTCTGTAATCTTTTAATTTGTGAATGATTAGTGAATTGAAAAAATGAGGAAACAAGTTTAGATTATAATGAAAAGCTTTTTGGGGGGCTAGAATCAATAAAAAATCATTGTCTTTGTTGAAGTCAAGAGGGTAATGGAGATAGAAATCAAATGCAACTAGAAAGGACAGCATGTGAAAAAGTGTAAATATCCGAAAAAGTAAAATATCAATTAATCAAATAATTCTTCGAGAAAGAACATCCAATACGGAATCTCAGTACTGCTAGTCTTGCTGGATGGCTTGCCATAATTTGATAAATAAGATAAGAAAATAATTTTTAATTAAGAAATTTTAGCAAGTCACCATTTGCCAAACCACTTTTTCTTTCCCTTTTTTCGCAATGATCCAGAGACTGCAGCACTGCTGCCCTCTCCTGCATCGGTGTTTCGGATTGAGCCACCGGTGGGCTTGAAATCACGGATTGAATCATTCTGCTCGATATCTTTGATTGAACCATTCGCCTTCTTTTTTTCAATTAATTGCCGAATTTGTTCGTGCGTGATGGGCGCATATTCATCGGTCACTTCCCTTGCCGGCTTTCCTTTTGGCTGATGCCATATTTTGCCAAATCCAATTTCCCATACTCCCTCTGATTCACTGTCTAACCAAATGGTTGGAATGTTATCTTCACCTACTGCCACTGAAATTTTTGCATCATCTGGTTCTTTCCATTTCTTCAAAAATTTCATATTTTTAATAATTTTTTTTTTCAATTTTTATCACTCACTTTTTTCTCGCTTGCCGCTCTGATTGAATAAGTGCTTAGTACTGGTCGATTTGAAGCACTTGCTGTTTCATTATTTCTTATTGAGAAGTTAAGTGGTTCTCTCAGTAATGAACCAGCCCTGGTTTTTCGGAATGAACCTGCATTGGCTGTTTCTCTCGGAAATGAACCACCCCCCGGGTATCGGAATGAACCCGCCTTGGCCGATCGTCTCGGAAATGAACCATCCCCTGGGTTTCTGATTGAGCCACCAGAGTATGATTGTAAGACAGATGGTTCATTTGGATTTAGGTTGATTAAACCATTGTTCTTTCTTATTTCGTCTTTTAAATAATTTATATATGTCACTGGCATTTTATTATAGTTTTGTGTCATATTTTGCCAACTCTTTCCTGTTTGAAACCATAATTCACAGTCAATTACCTGCCATATTCCTCGGGTTGGACTGTCGAAAACTATGACTTCAACTCCGCCATTTTCAGTTACTAGGGATGCTTTTCCATCATTTGGAATTATCCAATCCTGTAATTTATAAAAGAGTGCGGTTTTTTTTCAAAAAAATTTTTTTCAGTGAAACCACTGAAGATTTAATAACTTTAATCGAACTTAAATCCTATAAACAAAAACCAATCGATAGAGCTCGTCAAGACACTTACAGTAAATTGTATGGATTGTCATATAAAATATACCAAAATATAAGAGGATTATATATAACCAAAAAAGTCCGAATATGATTAAATTAAAAAAGAATAAATACAGCATTTGATGCATTTTTATAAGCACTATCGAATCATATGTCTAGGAATAAGCATAAAAAGCAAAAGAAACCGATTTTTCAATAAACTAAATCAGATTTTTCAATAAAAAAACTTGAAATTTTCGACAAAAATTTTTCTTTGATTTATTTATTTTATTAATTATTATATTAATTTGGATAAATCACCTGTACTTCACATTTGTTTAAGAATATTATTGAGAAAAAAAGAAAGGCGATTGTAGCTGGCAATTGAAATAACATTTTAATTTACTCAATTAATTTAATTTTTTTGGTGAGTGATTTTTTTGATATAAATGATAAATTACAATCGTTTTTGCCGTATTTTATAATAAAAAATTTTTAAATTTTTATAGTTTTATTTAATCAATAAATATGATCAAATAGCTAAAATGTTACGCGCAATTTTTATTAATATAGTTTTATAGATTTAATATTGTTTTATATTTTAAAAATGCACGATTTAACAAATTAATTTATTTATAATATAAGAAACAATTAAATTATAAACATATTAATTTAAATAATTATTTATAAAATTTTTGCAAATCTAAAAATTTTTCTCAAATTTTCATACAATTTTTACAAATTTTTCTGATAAGCGAAAATATATTAATAGAGTTTTATATTATAAAATCCACGATTTGTAAATTGATTTCTTTTATTTATTATCTAAGCTATTAAACTATAAAAATAAATAAATAATTATTTATAAAATTTTGCAATTCAAAGAATTTTAGATTAAATTTAATAATTTTTCTTAAATTGGGATAAGATTGAGTTATACAAATTTTTAAATGAAAGTATCAAATTTATTATTTTATTTTATTTTATAAATTTGATTTACAAATGCCAAATAAATTTTTTGTTAGTTTTTTCTATGAAAATATTAGTTAATGTAATTTCAGCAGATCATATAATAAAAGATTTATAGATTAAAAGGTCAAAATATAGTTTAGATGTTTTAATACTTAGAATTTGACCAAATCTAGACAAAAGTACTTTTCTGTTTTGCGCCATCCCCATCATAAATTATGATAAATGCCTTCTTCTTTTGCTGTAATTTTGAATGTTAATCATGACTCAGAGCTTACTATCACCTCATTGATATAAGTTATGTGAAAATAAAAATTAAAAAATATAGTGTCCCCTCCCCATTGTGTCTGAAATCGAAAAAAATAATATTCTCATCTTTTCCTTGAACGACTTCCAACATCGCATTTCCACCATTTCTATTTTCATAGGGAATTAGCAATTTCTCATATTCTCGACTATATTTTGAGAGAATTAATTTGGGACATGGAATATTTCAATAACATTTGAACGAATGCCCTCATTTGCATAGGCCATTCTGTTGGCATATTCCCATTCATAAATTCATTCAAATTTAACCAAAATCCATTTGGCATAAGAACATTCTATATTCCCGATAGGATCGATTAACGCTGTCAAAATTCGATAACTATATGAATTTTGGAAACATATTTGAAAAATTTAATTATGAAATTTTTAGAATTGAAAAAATATATATTTTGTGGCAAAAATTTACATTGAGAAAAAATATTTTTTTCCGTATAATATCGTATTATCGGATATCTGAAAATATCGTGATTTTTTGGTATATCGTTATCAAATATCGGTATCGGATTTTATGGACGATGATATGCAACCCTGGAACATATATTAAATTACGAATACAATTTAATTCCATTCTATGTACATTAAAAGAAATATATTAATGATAAATATTTGATTTAATTTTTAAATCTTCTAAAATCAATCTTTTATTTTGTGTTTATGTTGAACCGTAACATATATCAAACCATCCTTGATAAGGGCATGTCCCGGACAAACTTCATTTTTTGGTCTAAATTAAATGTGAATTATTAATTATTTTCATCTTTTAAAATAATTTAAATATTTTTTCATTCGCTTCATTGATGAGAATATATATATTTGGAAGATTCGAGAATTATGTAAAATTTAATATAAATATAAAGAAAAAAAATTTGATGTAAAAATTTTTGCTTATTTTTTAGATCAATTGCAATTGCAATAGTTTTATGTTTTCATATTTAATTTTAAATTTATAAAAAATTTAAAATTTTTTAAAAATTAAGATAAATAGCTGAAAATTTCACTTACCCTTTTTTACTATATCTGCATCTATAATATAGTTTTTTGTATTTTTTGTTATAAGGATAATAGGTAAAGCCATCATGGATAATTCGTTTACCCTTTTCTACTTGTGATATGTTTTCTGCTGAAAGTTGGTTCCATCCATTTGGCCGTACATATTGCTCCATCGGAACAAGACCGCGTGTTGGACGTCAGAAATATGGATAAGGGGATAAAATTAATATTAAATTAAACTCATTAATTTTGTCTTTCAAAAGTTCTAAAAACGTTATATAATATTTAAAAAATATAAAAATGAATTAAATGCAAAATATTTTATTATAGATTTTAAATTGAAATGTTGGTACCAAAATCATTACTATTATCAAAGCTTTTGATCATAGGTATATTTAATGCTTTGCATATTGTTCACAAAAGTAATTATATAATATATAAAATAATATTTGAATACCTTTCATGATTATGCTCGCTTGTGTAAATTATATGATTGTCATTGTCAACTTCGGCCTTTGCCAAACAAGGCTTCTCTTTGTTTCGCTCCTCACATTTCCATTCATCTCCTACTTGTCTCTCATAAACAAATCCATCATGAAGCATATAATAACCACCGTATTCATTTTTCGCATATTCCACTTTTTTGCCAGTTTCTATGCAATTATAATTTTTAAATCTTTTTATGGGCTAACAATTTAATTATTAAATTAATGCCTTAATTAATATTCTTTATTTAAAAATTATGAGCATAATTCATTGTTTAATAATTTTGTTAATTTTTTACATTTAATTTCTTTATTGGATTTTTTTGTAAATCCAATCTACTTTTTATCCTAAGTTGATCCTAAATTTTATATCTAACCAAAATATTAAACTATAATGCTTTTATGAATTTTAAACGAAGCTGATATTATATTTATGCTTATGTTTTTGCCAGTGAGATGATTCTTTTTTATTTAAATTCTGAATCAATTACATCAGAATAGATTTTATAGGAAAAGGCCATATTTTAGAAAGGAGTAGAGCTTCCGAATAGTGGAATTGAGAAAAACTCTTTTAATTTTTTAAACATATTTTCTGTAAGAGGGATGATATTTTGATATAATCTAGCTCAAAATGCATAAAAGATAAAAAGAACTTTTATATGCTTATTAAATTGAAATGAAAGAAAGGCTCAGGAATCAAATTTTCTAAATGTCAAAAACCAAAATCATCAATTTTCCTTTTTAAAATAGCAATATTTTTAGAGTAGTCTTAATTTTTAAAAATTTAATTCAATGGAAAATCTAATTGATGAAATAAATTTTTTATTATTATAATTAAATATTTGGATTTATTTTTTATTTTTTTAATCATAAATAAATTTATATTCTATGATTACAGCAGGGTTCTCAGATGTACTTTATTTAAAGATTTGTACTTTATTTTGGCCATCGTGTACTTTATGTACTTTTTTTCCATGAAATTATAAAAATGATAAAAAAATTTTCGCAGCAAGGCCATTTTTCGGTCAAAATTTTCGCAGCGAGACAATTTTTTGGTTCAAATTTTTCGCTGCACGACCAATTTTATATCTAATTTTTCAATTTTGACAATTATTTTTTTTTGCTTATGGCTCAAAAAATTGTAAAAATTTTTTCCAAAAAAAAAGTATAATTCTGTCCTGGTTGTTATCCCCTCTTGTTTATTTTTAATAAAAAAAACCTAATTAAAAAATTTAATCAATTTATTTTAGCTTAAAACGAAAATCTTTATTTTGACCCCAAAATCTTTATTTTCAAGACGAGTGTAATTTTATTTTGAAAAAAAATCTGAGAACCCTGGATTACAGAATTTTAAAAGTTTAATGAAATTATAAATGTTACCTCTTGTCAGAATTTTTCCTTTATGATTGTGTTGAATGGTTACTTCAATATGCCCATTTTTTATAATCGCTCTTCCTTTGCACTTGGAAGTGTTAACTTCTTCACAAATAAGATAAATTCGATTTTCATGTGTTTCTTTAACTATATAGATGAATCCATCCACATACACTCTTTTTCTCTCTTTCAAATATTGTAGATTTTCCTTTGTAAGTGGATCTGTAATATAAAAATTTTCAGCCCAATTAATGATTCCCAGTAGCTAAAAATGATTTCTAATTTATACAAAATGAATCTTAATATTTATTTAATCAAAAATTATCAATTATTTATATATATTATTCAAAATCGCTTCATATTAAAATTATATATCTAAGAATAAATTCGGATTTCGTAATTATTGAAATATGCCATCTTCCTATATATAATTTTAGATATGTCTGTCTTCTTGTCCCATTATTTTTTCGCTCGACATTAGCCCGAGCTAGTATTTATTATATTTTTATATGCTTATCTAACTGTAATCCTTGTGATCGAAAGATACTCTATCAAATTTCTCTATATTAATTAACCTTTAAAATGATCATATGTCTGCAAAGTTTTTAGTCTTTCTGAACGTGGATGATGATTATGTCCATAAATGGTGATTATTTGGTTATTATCCTTCACTTCTACTTCTCCCATGCATTTTGATGTCTCTCTTTCTTCACACATCCTTAATCCTTTAATATTATTTAAAGGTGCAAAATTTCTTGCATCCAAATAAAAAAAATCCTTATGAACAAATAAATATCCTCCATATTCATTTTTCACATATTTTGCTGCTGAAAATTAAAGAAAAAATATAATTTTTAAAAATTAAATTATTGATTCAGGTGTATATTTGATTTT
Source organism: Pratylenchus scribneri (assembly GCA_030063045.1). NCBI lineage: Eukaryota > Metazoa > Nematoda > Chromadorea > Rhabditida > Pratylenchidae > Pratylenchus > Pratylenchus scribneri. The sequence continues at coordinate 156,507 of JAQSEB010000164.1, forward strand.
AGTATTATTTAATAATGACAGAAATATTATAGAAATAGTTATTAATAAAATTTAGAATTTAACTCATTGATCCACGCTTTTCCTCGGCACCAGTTCTGATGGAATCACCATCCCAATTACTTTGGATCGCATCAATTGAATGTTTAGACATTTTTAGAGAAATAGGAAGATCTTTCATAGGTATATCTTCACCAATATTCCTGATCGATTTAGTTGAAACCTTTTCAGTACTTTGAATTTTCTCTTTCGATCGGATGGATCCTTGGGTTTCTCCAGTTTGTCTGATTGAATCACCACTCCAATTACTTTGGATCGCATCAATTGAATGTTTAGACATTTTGAGAGGAATAGGAAAATCTATCATAGGTACATCTTCACTGCTCTTCCTGATCGATTTAGTTGAAATCATTTCAGCACTCTCAATTTTCTCAATTGATCTAATGGATCCCTGGGTTTTTCCCTTTTCTCTGATTGATTCTCGAATTATTCCACTATCCATTTTTTTCTTTTTAATTATTGATTCAATTTGCAAATCATCTAAGCCTCTAATAGAACCGCTGATTCTAGTAACAGGAATTCCTTCTACATAATCGCTGTCACTGCTTTCTTCCATTATTTCTGGCAAATGTCCTATGGTCATTTTTCGAATACTTTCACTAGCAGCATGGGAAGTTTTAGGGGGCCCTTTAAAAAGGATTTTAAATAAAATACAATATAAAACAATGACTTTTTATTTGAAGCAACTTTTATAATATAAAAATGCGTTTTTTTAATACAATTCATACTTATTAGAATTTAGGTACTTTACCGTTTTAGTAGAAGAATTTAATAAATTATCAGAAATAATTTAATTAACTTTTCTGGAAAGATTTTTAATAAAAATTTTCTGGAAAATTTTATTTTTCCTTGAAAGTTTTCAATTAATTTCGATTTTATAAAAATACATGTTGAATAATTATTTAAAATAATAATAGGATAAAAAAGCATTTACACGCGAAAAACAATTTTTTACTTGAAAGCGGATGATTTTTTGAATGAAATAAAGAATTTTTCGGGAAAAATTTTTAGTTGAAAAAGTGGATTCTCACTATAGTTTGGTCGCTGGTTTGCAAGGCAATCAATGGCATGTTCATGATTCAATTCTATTACACCATTTCTATTTATCAATAGTGTCACCGTCATTTTCCCATCTGATTCTGGACCTTTGCAATTTCGTGCACATCTATAATATGCAGTCCATCCTCCATTTTTTAAATGATTTATCCAAGTAAAATGGAATCGATAACCATCGTATTTAATTTCTGAATTTTTTAAATTTTTAATATTATTATTTTCAAAGCCCGGATTTATATGCACAGAGCCAAAATAAAGAAATACCGAAAAAGAACCAAAATAAGCAAATTTTAGAAAATTTCTTAAAATATGTAAATTTTATGAAAATATTCATAAAATATACAATTTTCGAGTTTTTATTGCATTTTGAACGACAACATGCAAAATAAAATCACAAAAATCATTTATGTACCCTTTAACTGATACAAAATGCAAACGAGGAATATGCATTTAAATATAAATCCGAGCCATTATTATTATAAATACACTGATAAGTCTTCTTGTCAAATGAAGAAATATATTATTTAGTACTCGTACATATTGGGTCCGCTTTTTTGTCACAAAAAATGAAAGGCCCCCTCCCCTATGGGTCATCAAAATAAGGGTTAGAGCTATTAGAGATTTCCTGGAATGTTTCCTATCCCCTGATTGATCCTAGTCAAACTAACCCTAATCTTGATGACCTATAGAGGGAACCTTTCATTTTTTGTACAAGTACCTATTATTTTTATATAAATCTTCTTAGAATTATTTTACCAATAATATTTTGAAAGAATAAAAAAATACACCTATACAATTCTCTAATTGGAAAATATTATTGAATTTAACGTTCTTTCCATCTCTTTTTCATTTATTTTTTTTTCATTTTAATGCAAATAAATTAAATGAGCATCATTAATCTTGATAAAAAATAAAAAATTTCCCACTAAAAGATATTCATTTAATTAAAATTTTATACCCTCAATTTAAAAAAAAATTATTCACTGATTTAACATTAAAAAACATACGTTCATGTTTTGGAGGCGGTGGAAATGTATTTGTTTTTGTGCGGATTGAGCCAATATTTTCATGAATTAATTCTTTACCGAAATCAAGCATATAAGACTGTCCTTAATTTTTAAATAATCATAGCAAAAAATAATAACATGTAAAAATTAAATTTTATTGTTTCTCAATAAAGTTAATATATTAATAAAAATCAGGATTTTTAAATTCCGGAAAAGATTTAATTTTAGGTAGATTTTAAAATAAATATTTATAGGTAAATCAAATAATTTAAAATTATTCTAAAAAGACTAATTTCAGATAATTTAAATTAATTTTTAATATTTTACTTAATATTAACCCGTTAGTTGTTTGTCTGCCATATCCAAAATCATATTATCATTAGTTTCTTCCTTTTTTCTGATAGATTGAATTTTTTCTCCCCCGCTGATTAATTGATTTTCTCCTATTTTTCTAATAGATTTTTCTCCTATTCTTCTAATAGATTGAGTTTCCATCCCACTGATTGATTGATTTTCTCCTATTCTTCTAATAGATTGAGTTTCCATCCCGCTGATTGATTGATTTTCTCCTATTCTTCTAATAGATTGAGTTTCCATCCCACTGATTGATTGATTTTCTCCTATTCTTCTAATAGATTGAGTTTCCATCCCGCTGATTGATTGATTTTCTCCTATTCTTCTAATAGATTGAGTTTCCATCCCACTGATTGATTGATTTTCTCCTATTCTTCTAATAGATTGAGTTTCCATCCCGCTGATTGATTGATTTTCTCCTATTCTTCTAATAGATTGAGTTTCCATCCCACTGATTGATTGATTTTCTCCTATTCTTCTAATAGATTGAGTTTCCATCCCGCTGATTGATTGATTTTCTCCTATTCTTCTAATAGATTGATTTTCCATCCCACTGATTGATTGATTTTCTCCTATTCTTCTAATAGATTGAGTTTCCATCCCGCTGATTGATTGATTTTCTCCTATTTCTCTAATAGATTGAGTTTCCATCCCGCCGATTGATTGATTTTCTCCTATTCCTTTGATTGATTGAGTAGCTCCTTCCATTCCACTGATAGATTGAGGATTCCGAATTGATTGAACAGCAGTAGGCCGAATTGAACCAGTTGATGCATCACTTGTTTGGACTAAAGCAAATTCTTCGGGACTAAATTTTTTATTATTAATATATTTAAATAAATTATAAAACAATTTTTTTATTTAAAAAATTTAATTTATATACATTTTACAAAAATTAATTTTATTTTAAACTTACAATCGATGCGCCAACAATTCCCGATATATCCTCAGTCTACATTCTGGTATTATATTTTGAGTAAAAGTGAAATTTGTAGAAATATTATTGCTCCTTATAATTTCTTCAGCATACATCAGCAGGAATACCCCACAATCCCATGCGTTCATTTGATGTGGAATATCGTCTCGATTTGTCCATTCAACTTGATTCATATTTAAATGCACATTAAAATGGGCATAGAAATTGACAAAAAAATTGTTCAGGGCTGCTTGGAATTGCCAATATCGTTTTGTATTTTGGCCCATATATAATGAATCACAAAAGACAATTTCATTTTTATGCAAATCCAAAACAGTTAATGCCCAATGATTCCCATAAATATGTGTTGGAATTAGCCAAAATCGAATCGATAGGATGTTGCCTTGCAAAATTTGCTGTTCTAGCCAATCGGTATTAATCACTTTCGACCCCCAAAAAGTTGAGATAACATCGCTTGGCACAAATCTCACATCGTCTCGATTTCTGGTCAACAATTCCAAATATGCATTGATCACAAAATTTTCCAACCATCCATGTGGATTGACTAATGCATCCATATCTTCGGGATTCAATGCAGTAAAGAAACGTTCACTGCCAACATTTATTCCCCGATTATTCCTTGTCCTTGGCTGTACATGGCTGGGCATGGCCGGAATTTCTTGCAAGGATTCATCGTCACTGTCTTTTTCTATATTTTATGTGATATATTTATGAATATTAGGAATTTTTGTGAATATATATCAAAAATAACTCTGTTATATTATTTATTGATTAGTTATTTAACTTTTTTTAAAATTATGATTTCAAAAATTTCAAAATTATTTTATAAAAAATTAGAAAAATAAATTAGTTTTTATTGTTGATTATCACCAGAACTGATTTGATTTTTCATTAATATAAATAATTTGTTTGATTAAAATTTTTTTATTTTCCAAATCCTCTAAAGTAATTCTTTACCTTTTTGTCGGCGACTGCTTGCCGTGTCCAATTCCATATCAGTAGGACCAAAATACGAATGTTGTTCCGATGGTTGATGGGAAAATTTCCCATATTTTCTACTTATTTCTTGTTCTTCCTGCCATTTCCTGGAATTCCTTTCAGATTGAAAGCTTCTCAGATCCGGATCGACCTAATTTTGTTTTTATTTAATTTAAATTCAACGCCTACAGGCTGATTTTCGGCAAGAATTTGATTCCGCTTTTCATCTGGCAATTCCTGCAACCATCGGTAATATTCCTCCACAGTGTTAGCATTTGGAATTGGGACATTTACAAGACCAGATTGAAGCGGATTTTCGGCACGATTTTGTTTTCTCTCTATATCCTCCAGTTCATTCAAAAATTGATTAAAGAGCGCGGGAGAATCGGCAAATGCTGGAGCATTTACCGATGAAACACTTTGTTGTGGTTGTGGATTTGGGTTTTGCCTATCCCTTGACATTTCTTGTAACCATTGGTTGTATACCGCTTGAGTGCTGGCACTTTGGCTCCTGATACTTACATGGCCAATTTGAGGCGGATTTAAAGCATTTACAGATGAACCACTTGGTTGTGGTTGTGGATTTGAGTTTTGTCTTTCCGCCGACAATTCTTGCATATATTTTTTATATACTTCGTCCGTATTATCCGAAGCATTGACTCCGTTTAAACAATAAAGGCATATTATAAGAAATAAAATATTGAAAATTTTATCTGTAGTCATTTTCCTTATAATTAAAAATTGGATTAATTTACTGCAAATTTCGACTTTTTATTAAATTTTAGAAATGGTTAAAATAATTTAAAATATATTTATTTTACATTATTATAGAATTAAAAAAATTATTGAAAAAAATCTAATTGTAAGAGAAATAATATTTATAATAGATTTTTATAAAAGGAAAAAAATAATATAAATTATAAAGAAAAATATTTTTTCTCTGGAAAAATTTAAATTTTTTCGTGGTCAAATTAACGCTTTAAGCAATTTTCATCAGAACAAATTTAGTATTTTACTGAGAGTCCTATCGATTCATATATTTTTGGATTAAAATTAAACGTATTTTAGACCAAAAATTTGAAAATATTTTAAGTGGTTTAACTCATTCAATTTTGTTCCAAAACAGACAAATTATATTCGAATTGACATGTTAAATGTTATTTATTGAAAATACCTACTTAAATTTTATTTGTTTGTAGGTCAAAAAAATTCTATAATATATTAACCAAAATTATTTTTGTAAAAATTGATATTTTATATTTTAAAGGAATTTAAATTTTAATGAATAAAAAAATAAATCTGTTTGAATATTGAATGAGAAAGGCTAAATATTTGAAATTTTTATTGATTATATACATTTTTATTGGTTCAAATTTTTTGTATTATTATAGTTTTATTTTTATAAATCAAAATAATAAAACTATAATTCTTCAAAATATGCTGTAGTATCAAAATATAAATTTTCTTTTTATATTTTATTATAATTTTTTTTAATCATACAATAAAAATTTGATTTAATCTTTAATTAATATGTTAATAAATAGTAAATATGAAAAATAATATAAAATGTTTATTTTTTTGAAAATAAAATATTCTTAAAATTGACAGATTTTATTTTTGTAGCCAGTTTTAATGTTAAGGAAATGCATGGATAATTTAATATTTCTTATGATAAAAATAAATTGCCAATATATTATTCAAAAATATTTTTAAATAATATAGAAGACAATATTTCTATTATTTTATAAGCAAAAATTATTTGACTTGTACTCTAATTTTACATACATTTTTTTATCTTCTTGTCTCCTTCCTCATTTTCTCCACTCTGAAATCTGAATTATTCTTATCCATTCTCGATCCATGCCAGGGCTGGGGCAGCAACTGAAAAATCGCAATCGCAATTTGCTTCGCAATCGCATCGCCACTGAAACGCCGCAATTGCGGCAATCGCAACCTTTATTGCAATTTTTCAAAAATCGCTTAAAATTGAAAAAAATTCTGAAAATACTAAAAAAGTGAAATTTTTATCTAAAAATTATATTAAACGATATTTCAAAAATTTTTGATATTTTAAAAAACAAAATTGTAGAGTTTCTCATTTTGATGTAAATAAAGGAAGCTTTTTCAAATTTTCCGGCTACCCACTGTTGCCGTTTTTGAAGTACCCGCCGACAGAGCATGTGAAGCTTTGGGCCCATTGACTCATATTTGCTTTATGGCTGTACATACAAGCTGCGGATCATTGCATATTTTTATAAATCATAAAGAAAATAGAATATATTTGATGCTATCCAATTAAAATTAACATATAAAGGATGAATTTTAGTCTTTTTTTCTTCACAGCTTTTCTTTTTCTGAAAATTAGACAAATCTCAAATACCATTTGGTAATTTAAAGTCATCTAATAATTTTTTTCACCATTTATTAAAAGAATTATTGTCTTTCTTAATAATAATATAATAAATCTTCTTAAAGATAGAAAAGTGTAAGTTTGAATTTATTTGGGACTATTGTTTGGTAGAGGATTAATTGAATTTGTAAATTATATATTTGATCCTTTTGATTCATCAGATCAAAACCCTAAAGTACAATTTATTTTATTTTTAAAATATTTTACATTATTAATTTTTAATAGCTTATATAAACTTTTTATCATATATGTATATGGAACAAAACAACTTATTTAAAAATAAGTTTGATATTAGACCAAATTTGCATATTGGCCAAATTTCCTCTCCCCCCGTCAAAAAAAAAGAAATAAATTATAATTTTATATAATTTTTTATTCGGAATTTTTAAATTTTTATCAACTACATATTATTTAATTTTTATTTGATTTAATTCTACTAAAGTTCCTTTGTTTTTTAATTGTTTCATTTTAACTAGTGAAAATATAGTCGGCCTTTGATTTTTGAATGTTTGAGCTTCAATTTCACAAATTGTTTGAATATTTCCAAAATCCATGCTTTAAATCTTAGATTAAATTAAAAAGTATTAATTAATAAAACGAACCTTTTTAAAAAAGTAAATTTTTATTTTCATTAATTAGAATAAATTATAATTCCAAATTACATTAAAACAATCAAAATTTAGATTTCCTAAATAATATTTGGTCAAGTAAATTTTAAAATATATTACTATAATTTTTCAAAATGCTGAAGAATGTGTGTATTTTGATGACCCCATTTTCGATTTTTGCAGAATCCAATTTTCACGTATTAAAGAAAATATTATAGAAAAAGCAAAGATTATGGGAGATGAAGCCGCGAAATTAGAAAAATGTCAATATCATTTGGGGTAGTTTAGAAATTAAAAAAAAGTAAAGGCCAATTGAATATTGCTGGCTTTTATATTGAATTTTTCAATGAAATTTACCTTGGAAGGGCAACTTTAAAAATAAATAAAAATAAAATAAAATAAATTAATTCAAATTTTAAAATGTAAAAAATTAACACCATTAAAATATAAAAAAATATGCAAACATTTGCGCATTAATTAGATTCGATAGAAATTTATACAGTGCAGAATTTTTTGCTCAAAATAGACAAAAAGAAAACAATGATTAATGATGAAATAATTCAGAAAAAAGAATATAAACTTCGAACAGTCAATTTGATTTTATTTTTTAATCATTGAGAACATATTTTGTTTTTTACTACAATGTTCGTATCGATTTTGTTTCTTCGGATCCGGACAATAATTTAGTTGACTCTGATTTTCCTTATGGTCGATTTGAATCCCCCTGTATTGAACGAATTGACTTTATTTTTCCCTGTGGCCTAATTGATTCTACATGTTCTGCTGGTCGAATTGACTCTGATTTTCCTTGAGGAAGTCGACTTGATCATTCATAGTATATAATTGGTCGATTTGAATCCCCCTGTATTGAACGAATTGACTTTAATTTTTCCCGTGGTTCAATTGATTCTTCATGTTCTGCTGGTCGAATTGACTCTGATTTTCCTTGATGAAGTCGACTTGATCCTTCATAGTATATAATTGGTCGAATTGATTCTTCATGTATTGAACGAATTGACTTTAATTTTTCCTGTGGCACAATTAATTCTTCATGTTCTGCTGGTCGAATTGACTCTGATTTTCCTTGGGGTCGAATTGATTCTCTATGTTGCGGTCGAATTAACTTATTCTTTAATAATCGAATAAATTTTGATCCTTTATGTGATGATCCTTTATGTGATGGTCGAATCGATTTTGTTTCAGCTTTGGACCATCTTATGCTGAAGGGCAAAGAATCTTCGTTTTCTTAAATTATTATATTATTTTTATATTTATTTTTTGCAAACCATATGAATTATAAGCAAATCCCAAACGAACATTGCCATAAATGCTAATTATAACCAGGTTGGTTTCACTTTCCAAAATCATTTGGCCATTTGAATCCAAATCTTCTTGGCAGCAAATTCTTTAAAAAATGATTAAAATGGAACTAGGACAATTCTAATCGATGAAAATATTTCCGATTCCCGAATAATTCAATTTCTAATTAAAATTTTCATTTAATTTTGAATTAAAATCTTAAAAAGAATTAATTGGGATTTGTGCTATTTAAAAATTGCCCAAATTTCTATAATTTTATCTATTTCGTAATCGTCCCAAATAGATCCGGCAAAAACTGCCATCTTAACAAAAATTTTAAAACAGAGAGAGAATTTTGCTTGATTTGTGATTGCGGATTGCCTACCGAATGCCAACTGGACGCATATCTTTTTTGATTTTAATCTCAGCAAAACCATAATCACAGCTTTCTTCACAGCGTGCCGTCAATGAATGCACTCTCAATTTTATGCTGTGACCGGGTAGAGCACGGATATGCCAATGGCATTCAACATTTCCACCTCAGTAGTAAAGGGAAGGGATTTGTCCGTATACGGTAGAAAGATCAAAGGATGCCGACAAAGATTAATTGCCTAAGCTGTCACTTTTGATTGACATATTACCCGAGCGGCAGTCCAAGCTGTCACTTCTTCCCGCACTTGATTAATTGCTTCGGACCCCTCCCCCCAAAGCCGGCAGCCACTGGACCCCTCTGCCCCCAGGGGACCCCTCTGTCACACAGGCGGACCCCTCTGCCCCGTGGGTGGACCCCTGCCCCGACCCCACCATGGCACCCTTAATTACTAATTAATAATTAAAAAGTCAAAACTTTTTAAATTTATAGAACCCTCAACATATGGGGTTCATTTTGTGCAGAATTTTATGGAGATTCCGAATCTGCTATTCATTTTTTGATTAGATTAAAAATAAAAATTTTTATCGAAACGAATTCTTTGGTGGGAAAAATGGCGCACAAGCGCCGGTCATGACGCTTGGCGTCCGTTAATTTTTCGAAATTATTCATATTCTTGTCATCATTTTTTTTCCAATGGGCAGAATATTTGACTGAATTAACCGCTTTTACCAAAATGCGAAAATGGGTGGATGATGTGGATGCAAGTGCACTCGAAACACTCTTCCTGCTTTGGGATACTGTAGCTCCTGATTTTCAAGAACAACTTCCATCTTTTGCCTTGCTCTACAACAAATTCCGTGAGGATTGGATTCGAGAATTCCGAAATTTTAAGTCGACATTTCTCCATATTTATTACCCTCGGCTATCCCTTTCTGTGTACGAAGAACAATTGGCATCCCTTCGTAAAGGTGGCAGTGATATATGCGACTTTATGGAAAGGGAAGCCATCAAAAAGACTGCCAATATTTTGATGGCAAAGGCAGAAGAGGACACAAAGAATAAATTACAAGTGTACACAGTCATTAATCTTAACCATTTTAAATTTACAGATGAAGAACAACAATTATTTAATAGAATTTGCTGCTTTTCGCCAATTGCTCAAGTTGATTGATGAAAAGGACGCTGAAATGTTTCAAATTTTTTGGAGCTTTTGGGTCAAAGCCGATGCAATTCTACAAGAAGATTTGCCTTCCTTTGCTCTGCTCTACAATAGAATGACACCGGATGTTGACATACAGAAAAGACAATTTCAAAACTTTAAAGTATAATTTTTATAAAAATGGAAATAATTTTATTATTGTTTAGACAAAGTTCTTGAAAACTTATTATCTGAAATTGTGCAATTGGATTTACTCGGAACGATTGGCTTACTGGGGTGTTCCTTCCCCTACCGATGTGAAGAAAGGAGGAGGAATTATTGATGAAGTACTAGCTTTTGTGATGGAGAAAGCCAAATTTGATGCAAATAAATGATTTTTAACATGAGATAAAATTAATGAATATTTTATTTGAATTATTCAAAAATGCCTTCCATTTATTTATTTAAAAATTTAATTTTGGCAATCCATTTATATTTTACTAGATGACGATTCGTCTCACACTGGCTAAGAAATAGAGAAAGAGAATTGTGGTTTTGTAGTGGACTCACTCTGACATAGGTAGGCAGCCACTTAGCTGTGGCTTGTTTTTTCGCCTACACTATTTCTCTCTTTCCCTTTCCCTGCCTCTGCTATGGTTTTCAAGTAGCCTGCTGGTAAAATAATGGCTGCTGCGAATCTTTTTCGTCTAATTCCTCTCAATTTTCCCTTATATTTTTTAGCTTCTAATGAATAAAATAAAAGCACTCACTCTAGATTCAAATTGGCGTTATATTCTTTTTAACTTTGGAGATGTCAAAATATCCTATAGGAAAAATTTCCTTTAATACTTATATTTTATCTCATTTTCACCTCATCTTTTCTAGGCCACTAGAATTATTAATTGATCAATCATTTTTTGATCAGATAAAAGATTTTAAAAAGGGTTTAAGGGGAAATTATGTATTTCCGATCATTTCACATGAAAAATGTTTTTAGCTTTGGTAATTTTATCCTTTTTATTCCGGCCAATTTTTGCGCCAATTTCCATCGACAAACACACAAATTGCATGCAGATGATTTCCACAGATGGCGGAAAATGTTATCGACCTTACTCAAAAACCGGCCCACTTCTATGCATTGACTTTGACTTCAATCACCGACAATTCATCTTTTTATGTCCGATTGAGGCATGATTTTATTATTTTAATTTTATTGTTCAAAATTTAGGATCACATCTTCCATCCGCAAGATATTCCTATGGAAGGAATAATGTTTGTCACAAAACGGCATTCCAGCGGCACAACTACAACAACAACTACCAAAATAACAACAATAATAACGACAACAACTGAACAAACCACAACCACTTTCAGCAGCACAACAAAATCAACAACAACAATGGCCAGCCCTGCAAAATCTGATTTGTCTTCAATTTGGGTAATTTTCTTAAACAGTAAATTAATTCATCAATATTTTTTAGTTTGTGGTGCTTTACTCAATGCCATCAACATTTGCTTTTTGTGCATGGATTTTTTGGGTAATATTATATTAATAAATAAATTTTTAAAATTTTTAGCAAAAAATCACCAAATGGAGGAAACAAAGAAAAGCAATGAACCGTCAACAATTGCAACAAGGTCAGACTCGACAAACTCCGAAAAAGATCTTCATTCCAGGGCCCCAGGTTTGTTCCTTCTCCGACATTAGCCCTTTATGGGCTTATGATTTCGAATGGTTCACTGATCCCCAACAGCCTGAACAAAATCGCCATTTGGAGCTCTTGACCTATCGAGAATTGCAGCCGACACCATCGCCCATTCAAGTAATTTTTCAACGTTAAATTGACATTGTATATTTTTTCCCTAGGCATTGCCCACACACAACAATGTTCAGCAGGAATCGAACGAAATTGCCCAGCCAATTGAATTGCAGGTAAAATTTTATATTCAGTCATTTCATACCATGACACCACAGGACATGCCCGGACACAGCCAACCACAACTTCGCCATGTGCATTTTGAACGCCCGGAGAGCATTTACATTGATTGCGAAGAGAATTTTGAAGAAAAAGTTTGATAAAAAAATATTTTATTCATTAAATATTTGATTAAATAAATATTTTATATGTGCATCTGGATTTTTGTTGGAAAAGAGTTTAAGAATTTTATTAGCGGATAATCCTAGACTAGAAAAATAAATAAATAAAATAACATAGAGACCACAAGTTGATGAAAATAATTCTTGGAATTTGATTTTATTATAAATAATTGTTGTGAAATTAGTTTTTAAATATCTTTCAATGTGCTCATCAGGTTTGTCACCATATGAATCGAAATAAATTGCCGATTTATTCTTCATTGCCCATATGGCTACCCAATGTGATCCCTTTTCATCGGATGTGTCCTATTTTATTAAATATTATTAAGATTAAATTATTCTTACCAAATTGATAATTAGTCCACAGGGAAAATGAATACATTTAGGTATTTTATCGGCTGCATACACCCCTTTGAAATATTTCCCAGTAATTGAATTTGACGCCAATATTTTATTTATTGTTAGTGTGTCCATTCCTTCTCTTTTCTCGCAAATATAAATAAATCCCGAAAGCTGCAGTCACTCCGGTTCCCAGAAAATAAATTAGGCATAAAATCAAATTCCTTGGGGATGAATCAATTAATTCAGGGAATGAGCAAGCAACTGGTTCCATTGCATGTACTTCTGGACCCATTGGAATAGGATGAAAATCAGGATGGGTAGTAGAAATATTCATTTTTTAAATAGTTAAATCAGAGCTAATTGTTCTATTTCCTGTAAAATTAGGTATTAAATTAAAATGATTTGAAAAAACTAACGGTCGATTAAAACAAGCCCATCCGATTCAGCATAGGCTATTAATGTAATCCCATTAGCTGGTACGGGAGTTTTGAACCGAATGTTTACAGTTGTACTACCATCTTTGATCAATTCGAATCCTTGAGAGTCTTCTTGACTATTAGTCAAACTGAATACATAAACACACCATCCATCCCTAAACATTGAATAGCTAATCCCATTGCTTTCATTCGTATAAGCAAATCCTAAATGTTCCATAGTATCATGGAAAGCTCTGGCATAGTTTTTATTTGCATAATCAAGACTAAAATATTATATATTACTATATTTCCAAAATAATTCCTACTTGTACGGATATTGCGGGTAAACTCGACCACTTGTGGTCAATTCTATGTCCCTCACATTAAAATGTGTGAATTTGAATGGGCTTTCATGTTTATTCCCAATATATCTTGAATTTTTGACCAATCCGAGAATAACTCTTCTAGGGACTTCATCAGGAAATAAATTCCACGTAAAATCTGTCCTCCCTTGTGAAATGAACACAGACTTGAGCTGTGTCTTTCTAATTCCATAACGAGCCGGTTCTGTATCCAGCCTTCTTGCAATATCCAAGGATAAACCATCCATTAAATCTAAATCATTATAATACGATTATTAAAAAATTCTGACCTAATGTTTTGACAAGCAATCGTGCATCAGTGATTTCAAACATATATTGATTTGGATCTGCCACTTCCCTTCCTTGTTCATCCCTAGGTGGCTTCTTCTGTATTATCATGAAATCATTGTTCTGGGGAATGATTTCCAAGTCTAATTCGACATTGGTTATCAAATATAGATCCTATTAATAACAATTTTTATATGTATGATCATAATAACCTGATTGAATATGTCAGCCGATAATTTGCTTATCATCTGCACCGTTTTACTTCCAGCAAACATATTTTTTCTGCCAACATATCCTTTATCAGCGGTATCATCTGGATCCTTTTCATCTTTCACATATCAACTAACATTCAAAAAATTATTTTTTGCCTCAACAGGATAACTTAGTTCAGTGTCAAAAAATGCCTTATAACTATAGAGCTGGTTTGATGAGTACACTTCCCTTTGATTAATCAATACTCTCAAGTCTTTAATCCATGTTGCTCCTGGCATTTGTATTGGTGCAACAACGGCATCCGCTGGCAAATCTGAAACTACACCATCTGCTGCTATCTTTCTTATCCTGCATTCTGTCAGAATATAAATCTTGCTCAAATCTATATAACTAGTAATTGGATGAATTTTGAAGGTCAAAGGAGTACTTTCCACAGGATTAAGCTGGAAGGATACATATAATTATATTCATAATTTAAAAATACCGTTAAATATTCTCGATAGCTAGAATTAGAGACTGCACAATTTGTAGGCGGGGTCGAGAATAAATCCAAGCCTGAAGTTATTGTATCCGGTGATGAGGCATCAACTTTTTTATATAGCATTTTTCCTCAATAATATCCTAAAGTGTCACTTCTTTTCTTTTTAATCAGAGCTTTTTCAGGAACTGTTTGTCCAATTATATCGTTTGGTTTTAAAATGATTCCCGATTTTGATCGGAAATGCCTTTTTCTCTTCTTTCCCGTTCCTTTTTGCAATTTGCCTGTTGCTTTTGTCAGCAAATTCCTGACTCCCTCTTTACTTTCACCAACAACACTTTCTTTTACATCACCACCTTCGGCAATTTTACTTAAGACTCGAGCAGTTGTCGCCAATCCTTCCTTTCCAATTTCTTTTCCCACACTTGCAGCCATTGGGCCTACGGTAGAAGCTATAGGCTTCAAGTAGCGCCATAATGTTCTCAGCATATTCCCGAACCCTGCACCTCTCTGCCTGGCTATCCCATATCCATAACCACGCTGCCATGGCAGTCCCTCAAAATATGTCAATCCACCAGATCCTGTTTGCGCATTGTCCAATTTCAATAAAGATCCGTCGAATATAACTCGCATTTTATTTATTATTTATTTAGTTTTTAAAAGACAATTGATTTTTTAAATTGAAGGGTTAAAATTAAATCTCCAAATTGAAATGGAACATATCTTCCCGTTAAAGTTTTAACTTCAACGTCTAAAATATCTAAATCTTTGGCAATGATTTTATGATAAATAGGAGATGGATAATTCTTCTCAACAATCTGACCAACTTCTCCTTCCACTGCAATGACTTGAAGCAAATTAGCAAATGTATTACCGATTATGGTACTTTCCTAAAATTTATAAATCTTTTTAGACATTAGGTAAAAATTACAATTAATCCGCCGTTAATGTATACACAGAGATGACTTACACCCCCATGCAAATCAGCCATATATCTTGCCGATTGACCGTTAAATATTGGATATTCCCTATCGTATCCTAAAACATAGCAGATTTGATCTGTAAGTGTAACATAGGCCACTTCTTTATGTGAAATTTTTAAAGAAAATCTTCCGATATCCTCAAGAAAATAAAATTGAATTCCTTTTGCCACATCAAGTATAAATTGTTTCTCCTCTTCAGTCCTGCTTTGATAATTTTCATTGAATTCGATCCTATCATAAATATTTTTGAATTCGGCTAAATTGTTTCTGACATGTTTCAGAAAATCAGGAAATATTCTTAAATTTGGATCCCATTTTATTCCATATTTTTTCAAATATTCTTCCTTTGCTTGCTGATATATAAAATTATCCTTTTCATGAAGAAATCGCAATTCTGGGTCCGGATCTTTCTCTTTTACTAGATAAATTGACTCATATCCACCAAATGCAATTCCTTCAGGATCCTTTGTGCTAGGTTTATATACTAATTCCTTAGTGCTTGAATGTTGTTCGGCTTTTGCTGCTTCATCTTTCTCTTCATTTTCCTGTTCACTTTTCACCCGTTCTTGTTCTCTTTTTAGCTCCGTTTCGGCCCTTTCTGACTCTTGTGCTTGTTCAGCAGCTTTACGCTCTGCTTCCCTTGCTGCCTCTTGTTTGGCTTTCTCTTCTCTTTTTCTTTGTTCTTCAGCTCGTCTCTGTTGTTCTCTATGTTCTGCTTCTTCCTGAGCTCTTCTCCTAGCCTCAGCTTTTTGCCTCTCCTTCTCTGCTTCTTTTCGTTTTCTCTCTTCTTCTCGTCTTTGCGGATGTACTGGTGCCTCGCCTTCCTCAATTACCGTATCCGGGGTATCCAAAGGGCCTTCTTGTGCTAAATTTACGGCCCGCCTCTTTCTTGCAGCCAATCCCAGAGTCTTTGCCAATTCTTGAATAACTCCATTATAGATACCGTTTTCCAGTTGTTCCGGTGATAAATATGAGCCAGTTGGTATCCGGAATCGATATTTTTTGCCATTCTTCATATGTGCAATCACATATTGCTTCTCCAAAGTGCCAATTGTTGCCCAACTTCATTATTGAAGAATTATTATTTTCCAAAATAAAAATAACCTGTTAGGGTAAATAATACCCGTTAATCCAACGACCCAACCGGGTCCATCAAAAATCAATTTTTTTGGTAAATGTATTTTAAATTTATTCGTCTTATTATTAGGAAAGCCAGGGGTATTGCTAGGAATAATAATATAAAAGGAATTACTCATTATGATAAAATATTATTAATGAATTATCAAAATCGATGGAAATCAAAATCCTCCTCCCCAAGTTCCTTTCTTGTTCGCCTTCGTCTGTTCTCCATGTTTCATTAGTAAATCGGTCACTTCAAAATTAAGATGTGCGCATAATGAGCAAAAGGTTTCTCGATACATTAATCTTTCATCCCCTTTTGGTGTTTTTACTATCTGGTAACGATTCTCAAGCAGCATATTCTCATCACGGCAATTGTTGCACTTAAATGTGAACGAGCCATATTTAGGTCGTGCTAGCTGTTAAAAAATCATGTATATCTATTTTGTTTAATTGATAAACCTTCCAAAACATCTTTGGATTCCCGAAAATCCCAAATTTTTCTTCATTCTGTTCTTCCGCTTCAACTTTTGCACGTTTAAATGGCACAATAATGACTTGTTCTTGCTGCTTATTGTCCCAACGAGTCTTTTTTTGTTTCGGTTTAACTTCTTCAACAAATGTCACATCATCATCTAAATAATGGGATAATAAAATGCAAAAATTAAAATTAACCTTGATTCACAATCGAATCTTGAACAGCACTTTCTGTATGGTTTTCACCGGTTTCTATAAATGTGTATTGCGATTTCTTTCTTTTTAATGATTTGATAAAATTTATTACGTTCAATAGTATTTTCAGGTTTTTCATTTACTGGATTAATTTTTTTTGGAGCCATAAGTATATTGTTAGATAAATTAGAGCTAAAATATATTCAAATGCTAACCAATATAATAGAAATGGTAGACACATTTGATATTAACTTAAAGGAAATTACATAAAGTAAACCACGCCCATATTACTGTAAACCTAAAAGCCAGTGTTGGTTAGAGAAAAATAGGTGGCAAAGTTAGAGAGACGCATAAAAGACGCCAAGCCGAATTATCGATTAATGTGAAATAGGGCTTCTCTCTCTTCCATTTATTATTACGAAATCAAACAAAATAAAATGACCCTATACCCTTTAATAACAGCTCTCTCTAAATTTCTTAATTGCGAACCCAAAAATCTTGCTGAATATTTGAACCATCCTGGTGTTCATCAAAAAGTTGAAGAATACTTACGTGGGAAAAAATTAAGAACAACATATTTGAACAAAGAAGGAAAACGTAAAGACGTGAAATTTGGGGATATCACTTTAAAATCTGTCTCAGAATTATACGCTTTGGAAGGATATCTAGGTAATTTTCCATTTCATTCATAAAATATACCATCTATTTTATACATTAAAATTATACAATATTATTACATTAAATACCGAATTCGGCTGGCTTATCCCAAACTCAAGTGTGTGAGAGAATACCACAATAAAGGACATTCCAAATATTATCCAATAGGTTTCTTTATTATTATATTTATCTTAATTTCCTTTCAGAATTATTGGCAATTGTTGAAGGCGACGAAGATTCTTCAACTGAAATAAAAGAAAACGAAAACTGTCGAGATTTCCTGGATTTTTTGAATTTCAACTATCCACCGGTTCAATCTTGCTTATATTGTAACTAATATTTTAATTTTATACTATTGGTCCGATAAAATGCCTGATCAGCCTGAAATCGAATTTGTTGTCAATTCCACGGGTGTTACAGTTTATAGGTATTATTATTATTTCCTAATATTATTTATTTTTATTATAGTCCTTCCCGTTTGTTGACTCCACGATTTGTGCCATGGGATTTGCCCGGACGGTGTACACGTTGTAAAAGTGGCACCGTCGAAATAGACTACATCATTCAACCCCAGGGAGTTTCACTATTTTCCCCAAGGCTTAAAGGTGGCGAACGATTCCTGTCTTTCGACAAACAAGTGGATATGCCTAATAAAGCAATAATGAGGATAAAATCACGGAATAAAGTGCTGAATTTACCGCTCAGAAATGAAGAAGTACAGAAAGTTTTAAAAGAAGCCGAAAATGTGCCACTTTATTCTTTACCAGGAACAAATAATGAAGATCAAAAAGAACCATTAGAGCCTGGAGAAATCCCAAATTAATTCATTGTTATTTAAAAAAGATAAAATATTTTTTTAATGGAGTATCCAACTGTTTCTGATGATGATTTAAAAATTAAAATTCCAAGTGGTATTGTGATATCTGGTCCATCCAGTTCAGGAAAGACAGAATTGATGCTAAGAATTCTTCAACATTCTTCAGAGTTATTTGACCCACCACCTAAGGCCATTGGTTTGATTTTTATTTTAATATACACTTATATTTAGTCTGGGTCTATGGTGAGTTCTCAAAACTTATTCCGAGACTGGAAAGAGAGGGGGTGATAGTGAATGCCGGAATGCCAAGTGACGAAATGCTCAACAGAATACCAAAACCTTTTGTACTTGTTATTGATGATATGATGGGTGAAATAGATCCGGGGAAACTTGCCGCATTATTCACAAAGAAATCCCATCACAATAATTTTACTGTAGTTTTTCTAAGCCAAAATTTATTTGACAAGTCAATGCGGGTACCTCGAACTAATGCACAATATATAATCCTCATGAGAGCTCCAGTAGGTCTATTTATTTATGCATTAAATTTTTTTCTAGAATGATATGCTGAGCATCAGGAATCTAGCGCATCAATTATTCCCAAAAGAAAGTAATTATTTTCTAGACTCATATAAACAAGCATGTTCTAATCCATATGGATATTTATTAGGTAAAATTAATTTTTAAAATAAAAAGAATATTTTTCAGTGAACTTGCATGCTAATACAAATAATTTATTACGATTGAGAACACAAATATTTCCTGGAGAAGAGCATATTATTTTTGTCCCAAAGAATGGCTAAAAAACAACCACGTGTTATTGGTGATCGAGTTTTAAAAAATTATAATTTTATTCGATGTTTGGGAGCAACAAAATCAAAAAAGAAATTCCAGCATACTTTGCAAAATGCAAACTGTGATGAATTACTCACATTAACTGAAATTGGCTCAAATATTTTATCCGGCAGTTATCCTTTATCAAAAAAACAAAAAAATAGACTCTTCCCTTTTGCTTCATTTATAAGGAAAATATCAAAAATTCGATCTGAGAAGGGTGCAAGAAAATTTTATAAAAATCAACAAGGTGGCCAAGCTGCAATTGCCGCATTATTAGCACCGATTTTAGTGGAAGCTGCACATCATTTAATTAATAAAATATCTGGAAATGAGTAAAAAACTTGTACTTCTGCCCCTGGACCTCTATAAAGGTTTATTGCAGACGCAGGGAGATAATAATGAAGATTTGGCCGAACATGCACCATTGCAATATGAAAAGGCACAACTCAAAAAAATTAAACGAAAAAAGCTCAAAAATTTGAGCACAAAAAATGTACTATACAACCAACAATTGAGACGTTATTTGAGGACAAGAAAAGAGGCAAAGGATCGTCCAATTAAATTAAAATTAGCTGAGGGAGATGTAAGGCTATTAAAAGCAACTCAGGAACCAAAATTAGCTGCAATCGATGATAAAGGAGATTTGCAATCTGTTAGTATGGAAGAACGTGTGCCAAGTGTACATTTCTCTGAGGATGATGACAATGTTTTTGTCAGCCCTAGGACATCAAAATCTTCTCTCAGTCCTAGGACCTCTGCATCTTCTGTCGACACAATTAAACCATCTCCAATAATGCAACTTAGAAGACATACTCATCAAGAATCAGAAAAGAAGAATCGAGCAGAATTAAAAGCTTCAACATTATTGAAAAAAATTATGACTAGTCCCAGAAAGTTTGGAGTTTCCGATGAGGGTGAAATCTTAAATCCTCACACACAGAGACCTATTAAGAATTCAAATCTGAGATGGGCAGTAAATCGTTTAGTGAATCCGACAACACAAAATGCTCCTAGCCCAGCTGGTTTTGCTTATCTCAAAAAAGCTGTTTTAAATGATCCTGAAGTAAGGGGATTTGTATTTGAAGGATATCAGTCAGGAAAAGGCAAAAAAGTGTTAAAGCAACATAATTTTCGTCCTTCTAAATGGAAAAAATAAATAAAATTTATACTGATCCTGCTAATCCAGGCTCTTATTCAAGTGAACAGGCCTTAATTAAAGCGGTTAAAAAGAAATATCCAGAAATAACAAGGAAACAAGTTCAAGATTTTTTAGAAGAAAATAGAACTGCAACTTTATTTAAGCAAGCAAGAAAAAAATTTAGACGTAGTAGGACTGTTCCAACTGCCTATCTCTCAGGTAAATAATTATTTATAATAATTTACAGAAATATTTAGATGTTCAATTTGATCTTGGAGACTTTCAAGCGTTGGCGAAAACAAATGATGGAAATAGGTTCCTTCTATTGGGAATTGATGTGCTCTCAAGGCAAATGTTTGGGGTTCCTGTCAAAGGCAAAAGCTCAAAAGACATGAAAGATGGATTTGATGAAGTATTCAAGCAAATGCCCTTTTTACCACAATCGATATATACGGATCGGTACTTTTATAATTGTGTAAATAATCTGATTTTTTAGTGGACTTGAATTTGAATCGACAGAAATGAAAAATTATTTTAAAGAAAGAGGGATCCAAAAATTAGCTGCCCATAATAGTAAGATTAAAGCCTCTGTAGCCGAAAGGGCGATTCGTACATTAAAAACAAGGTAGCTTTATTTAATTTAATTATTTTTAATCAATTTTTTAGACTCTATAAATATTTTAGTGAGAAAAACACAACTGATTGGATTAGTCCATTGAATAAATTTTTGACTGCAATCAATAATTCTGTTTGTCGTGCTACAGGCGTTAAACCTTCATCGGTAGATGCTAAGAATTGGCCTGAACTCTGGAAGAAAATTTATGGGGATACAATCAAACAAGAGTTCAAAGAACCAAAATTCAAAGAGGGAGATGCAGTTAGAATTACTTTACCCAAGCAAATATTCGATAAAGGATATTTTCCCTCTCGCTCTGACCATATTTATGAAATAGTTCAAAAACATAAAATCGATCCAGAATTTTATGAACTCGAGGATAGTTCAGGAAAATTGGTTAAAGGTCGATTTTACCGCCCTGAAATGGTGAAAACAAAGAAAAATGCCCAAACAACTTATCGAGTGGAAAAAGTGATAAGAAGTCGGAAAACCAAAGAAGGCAAAAAAGAATATTTAGTAACATTTATCGGTTATCCCGAAGAATATTATTGGATACATGAAGAAAATTTCGTTAAATAAATAAATGAAAATGTTACAAAATTTTTAAATAATATCACAATTAATTTTTGCATGAGCAATCATTTGGATTATTTACTCTGCACCAGCTTTTGTCTGAGAAACCAAATGGCACAATTTTTAGTGCAGAACGAACAATGCCTTTATTCACAACTGGTCGCAGTCGTTTATTCATGTGCACTGTGTTGATTTGCCCATTCAATTCAATCCGGAAATTCTTTTTCAGGGTGAATGTTTCGGTCACTTCCTCTTCGGGGACCGTTCCAAATTGAATGGCCATTTCTCTGTATCGCTCATATCGTAATTGGTTTTTTACATCCGATGTCATCGGTAATCCTTTGAGGCGCCAAACATATTTGTCTTCTCCAGTTTTGATATCCTTCATCCAAATTGCATATGCTTTTGGGGCGGCTAAAGAGGATGAAAATTAATAATCGTTATTTTTGCTCTGAACTCACTCATGACAATTTCTTGAATCTCATGAGATGGATATTCGTCAGCCAGCCATCCCATTTGATCAGCAGTATATTGTTCAAGCGGGTCACCCAATCGATCATCAAATTCATAGATTATGCTGTCTGTGTCCTGAATAAAATTGATATTGAAATATTTCACTTTTTCTTTACCATATAAATAATTTCTGTATCCGTTCGACCTTCCTTGACAGCATAAAGATGATTCAATAAATGTATCCGTGCAGCAGAAGTCCTGAAAAAACTTATTTTCGAATAAAAAATTTTATCTCACGTCCAGAGTGCCACAACAACATTACTGCTATCATGCTCACGAATGTGCTCATCTTTTGTTTTGTAGCAGATTAGCCAATTTGTGTTGTCCAAAGGTTCACAAACATTGATATCAATTTTTGGATTAAAAAGATAATGTGCCAAATCGGCCTCGTTGTTAACAATCACACTTATGGACAAACGATTGCGAAGTGCAAAGCTAAATTATAGCATTTATTTAAGCAAGTAATTTTTAAACCAACCGTCCCCATAGACAATTCAACGCTTGCTTTGCAAGGTAACGAAGGCCCGGGTTAAATTTTATATCCTCGGCTTTGAGTCCAAAACCAAATCGATCATTAGCAGTATCAACGTGTTGTTTTTTCCTTCGTTCCTTTTCTTCTTCGCTAATCCCTTCTTCGGTACAATGTTTGGGCCATCCCTCAGCTTCATATTTGAGTTTCATGAATTTTTTCATATATGGGTGGAATAATTGTTGATCCCAATCCGAGAGTTTTTCCCAATCATAGGCTCGGTACAACTTGGTTACACGGTACCCAGCCTTTATATTAAAATTAATTCGGATTTAAATATTTTTTCTTACATTCAAGGCCATTCCCAATTCCATTGTGGTTATTGTTGTGTCAAACCCTCTTTCCTCATCCGTAAAATGCTTGCATTGATATGTTGGCAATCGTTTCTTTCGACCTTTCATCTTTTTTGCACATGTTGAACATAAGGGAAAGACCAACGAATTCTCCACCCTTTTAGGCAAAACCGGAATACCATGAAGCGGATGCCTTGGTGGAACAACAAAACATTTTATTATCTTAATTAGAAATTTTTTATGCAAAAATTTTATTTTGTTATACCCCTTCCATTATTCCGCCATTTTCGTCTCTTATATCCAAAGGGTCTTTCCAATCCACATTCTTGTAAAATTCTTTAATTTTTGGATGCCCAATTGGATATTTAGTTTGCCAATTCCTTTAAATTTTAATTTAATTTCGATCCATAAAATAATTTAACAAACATTGTGGGATATAAGGATTTGAAATCCTTATATTTTATTTTCTTATTTGGTTTGCCTCGAATTGTTGCAATCAAAGCTTCAGGCCCCGTTCGGCCACTAAAGAAAATAAACATTTTTCCCCCAAAATATTAATTTACCCATAAAAGGCGTCGCCTAAATGGATTAAGCCAGTATCCGGAAGATTGTCAAAAAATGATTGCATTGTAATTGTTTCCAGACTGCCATCTCGCTTCACTTGAATAATTTTTTGACTTTGCAGCATATCGTCTATTTGGCATTCCCAGTAAACTTTGACATCAAACTCCTCCAAAAGTGTTTCCATTCGTTCAGCATTCCTTTCCCGAATTTTTCCCGCCGGAATTCCATTGGCCAAAACTGTGTCATCGTCGGGGTAGCAGGAAGGGCAGGCATGCCAATAGCATCTATAATAAATCAAAAAATTTTGATTTCCTAAATATTCTATTTACCCGTTCACTTCAATGACCAGATCTTTTTCGTCTTCCGGTCTTTCAACATATCCATCCAACACATAATTTTTGTAACGCAATTCCCCTTCTTGGCTTTCTGCTGATCTGACTTTGACTTTTTTCCAAACCTCGTAAAACTATTTTCAATTATTTTAAAATATGATATTAAACCAACTTTCAAAAATTTCCTTCCTTTAACACTTTGTGTGCCGTGTTTTTCGTAACCCATATGTGGGGTTAATGCAAGATGATTTTTTGGTAATTGGGCCCTGAACACTTTCATGCATGCCGATGAGAGAGTCACTGAATGCATTATATTTTGGCCAGTGACATCGAACAATAATTTTTGCATTTGAATGAGTCCCGTGGCCAAAAGTTCAACATCTATTTTACCATAAAATATTTAAAAGAAACGAAAACCCTTTTTACCATGAGAACAATATTCCGCCAAAGCATCATTTAAATTGAATTCCGTATTTTTGTTCTCTTCGTACCATTTCAGCAGTTCTTCTCGTTCTTCTGGATGCATGCAACCGGGTGCGTAATCATCGATTGGTGGCAATTTATTAATTGTAATATTGTAATTTTCCGGCTTAAAATTGGAATAAATTTAGATAAAAAACAGAGTAAATTACCCTATTATAATGGTGAGGGAAAAATTTTTTTGTTTGAATGTCCAGGCCGAATGTGTCCACAAATTTTGCCAGTTTGATTGGAATGATGTGATAACTAAAATTTTAAATAATTTATTTTCCTATATTTCAATTTATTACGAGTCCCGAAAGATGGTTTTGGTCAATCCTTTGCCTTCGACCTTCATTTCATAAAGCCTATTGCCGCTTCTGATTAGCTTTGGCGCTATCCTTTCCTTTTCCAAAATTTTGCCGAAGCAGAAAATATTGTCGTATTTACTTCCTAGATTTTATTATTTTGCAAATTTTTATAATATTTAAGGACCTGCATGTGCATAAACCAAATTTCTGAATCGCACTTGCTCCTTTGGCTCCTTTTTGGTACTTGAATTGGTCTCATCAGAATCGAATTCTCCATTATTGAGCCAATATTCTTGAAGCCATCTTCTGTTTCGTTCATCTTCCGTCAACTCTTCATTTTGAATTATTAATTCCTCTTCACAAAATCCAATTTCTTCCGAATGTTCACTTCTTCCATCCTCCAAATTTTCGTCAAAATCTTCTTCCCCAGAAAATTCGGGCTCGCTTGAATCATCACCAATTTCATGAACTTCTTCTCCGGCAATGCCCATATTCTTTGCCAATTCATCATTACCTCCAACATCCTCAAAATGGATAACCCAATCCACAAAATCGCCCATTGGATCAGCAGTGAGTGTGAAAACATCAACTTCCTTGCCTTCAAAATCAAACGGCGCCCAACAATATGTTCTATGATCTCCACAAATTTTGCATGGACTCTGATCCAATGGTTTATTCCATTTTCCTTTTGCAACACATCTTGTACATGTGACAATTGCCCAAACATAATTTGTCTAAATAATTATCAATAAAACAAAATTGAAATTTTCGATAACCTGATGGGCAAATTTCATTACATTTGGATCCGGTTGGAAATGTGTTGTACTTTCGGAGTCCATTATGATGATCCGTTCATCCTTCGGCTGCTTCTTCTTCTCAAAGGGCCTTATGTAACAACTGCGTTTTTCATGATATCCAAGGCAGCGTCGGCAAAACTTCTCGCCACATTTGTGTCCAGTATAATTATTCATATGCTAAATTGAATTTTAATTTGAAAAAAAAAATATACAAAAAGCTTACATCGGTTCGATACACAATATTACATTCTGGACACTTTTTTGATTTCTCGCATATGCCTTTATTGATATGGTATAAATAACTTTCCCTGAATTATAAATAAACATAAATATTCAATTTAAAATCTACTTGTTTGTGAATAATTTAGAACATCCTGCACAAAATTGTTTGAAATCGGTTGGTTGGCAAGGATGTTTTGGTCCGACTTGAGTGCAACATTTGCATTTAGCCTTGCAACGGGAAGTATGCTTGTATCCAACTTGGAATGGTGCTTCACACTAAAATATATTTTATATGAAAATAAATTCATTAAAATTACCGCAAAACAGTAATCGTATTTTGATTCCTCATGCCATAAATTCCTGATTGATTTAATTGGGTCGTAATGCCCGGTTTCTGCCCAGTAAAAAATGCAAAGCGGTTCATCAAAATATTCCTTTGAACTTTTCCAAAATGGGCGACGGAATTTTCCGGCATTTTCGAAGGCAAATATTTTGAATTTATTTGGATATTGCTGGTCGATGTATTCTTGAATCTTTTCTCCATAATCTTCAATGTCGTAAAATAGCCGATTTTGATCAATTCCAGTTGCGTTGAGCAAATCCAAAACTGTATTTAATTGTGCTGCTTCATCCGCTTTGAATTCATGGAATCTTCTTCGATCCATTGTCTTCTTTTTCAAAATCCAAGTGATTGCGCGGAAAAGACAAAATCGGTCGTCATTGTTGTTAATTTCATGAATGGCATTTTGATTTATTTCAAAATGAATTGGTTTCAGGCGAATTTTTCGCCGGCCTTGTGCTGCCCCTGGATGTTTCCTTTTCCGTTTATTTGTCGTTTTTAATTCAATGGAGGTTACGTCGATTTGAAATGGTTCGGATATGATGCTTGGCCTATCCTTTGCTCTATTTGACTGATCATGCTTCTCAAATTTGTTCAATATTGCGTCGATAGTAGTTTCATTTATTTCATGAAGATTTACTGTAATGTCGTAATCCAATATTCTCGAATTAATTAAAAAAATGTGATAGTTTGGTTTGAGCTGGTTTTGTGCTGCGCCAAGTATGGCTTGATTCAGAGCCATATGGAATAAATTGCAAAGGTCGTTTTCTGGATAGGGCGCTTTATCCGAGAGCTCAAAATTACCAAGGAATCGGTATCCTAAAATTTGAAAAATTTTCTAAAAAATCTATAAATTTGTAATATTTTATAAGAAAATAGGAATCCATTCATAATAAATGGATTAATTTTGTCTGATAGCATATAATGGAAATTGAGTATTAATTGAAATTTGGGTTATTTTGCTTATACTCTCAGTCAGCATGACAACAATAATAGGTCAATGCTATAAAATTTAGAAATGTATGCGAGAATAGAGGAAGGTCTCAGCAGAAAGAAGGAAATGGTTGTCAGTCAAAATCAATAAAATTCGTAAAATGCATGCAAATAGTAAAAAGGAAATTTGCTTATTTGTACTTTTCTTCTCTTTCAATTTTGGTGGCGAGACAACCGAAATTGGTATTAAAGGGATAAGCATGCAAGAATAGAGAAAGAGTCTCAGCAGAAAGAAGGAAATGGTTGCCCTGTCAAAATCAATATAATTGGGGAAAATGCATGCAAATTAGAGTAAAAAGGAAATTTTGGTTATTTGTACTTTTCTTCTCTTTCAATTTTGGTGAGACAACCAAAACTGGTATTAAAGGGGAAAGCATGCGAGAATAGAGAAAGGGCCTCAGCAGAAAGAAGGAAATGGTTGCCAGTCGAAATCAATATAATTCGGAAAAATGCATGGAAATTATAGTAAAAAGGAAATTTTGGTTATTTGTACTTTTCTTCTCTTTCAATTTTGGCGAGACAACTAAAACTGGTATTAAAGGGGAAAGCATGCAAGAATAATTGGATGTTTGTATGGAAATACTTTGGATATGGATGCATCTCAAAAATTAATGGGAATGAAAGAAGGAATGTAAATTAATGAATAAAAAATAAGGAAAGGACATAAATTTAAAAATATTCATAATTTAATAATTTTATTTTATTTATTGGGAAAAAGAGAAAGGGAAACGCATGCGAAAGGGTAAAAATGCCAGCAATTGGCTGATAGGTAGGATTTTTTATTTTTATTTCAAAATATTTTATATTTAATTTAAATTTAGAGATTAAGGATTGATAAAATTGCCAGAAATTGGCTTGTGTTTGGATAATTTATTTTGTTTAATTTTTTTAATTATTTGATTTCTAAATAATTTACTTACCTTTATAATGTCCGCTCGATGCCTCATTTGCATCCAAACATTTAAAATGTCGGCCTTGGAATTGCTCAACATCCAATTTTTGCTTGATTTTCCCAGTGACAAATTCCAATGGCACATTTGCATTTCCGGTGGATGAAGACACTTTGTAAACTTTGGCCTTTGTCTTCTTCCTTCCATGGCCGATTTGCACCTGAAAAATGAAATAATAAAGGAATTAATTCAAGAACATTTAACAAAATTTATTTATCAAAAAAAAATACTATTTTAGAAGGAGGTGGTGTAACATTGGGCAAAATTGTTGTTGCGATAATTGGTTGTTGAGCCATGCTCAATCCATTATCTTGTGGTTCCTGCCTCTCTAATACTGGAGGTCCATCATTCAAAAGGGATAAAATTGTGAATTTTTTTGAATTCATTTTTTTTGTTAATTGAATCTAAATTAAAATTTGAATAAAAACAAAAATATTCTGTTAAATTTAACTTAAATAAAAGCCAAAAATTGGACTGAAATAAAAGCCACCAAATTGATTGGTGGCGAAAAATGTGAATGAAATGGACAATTGTTCGGAATCAAAATGTCGCTCTCGAATGTTCTTGGCAGAGTCATTATTCATTTTGGCCTGTTGCCATATCCTAGTCAAAAATTTTCCTTCCCTTCTTTTTCTTCCTTCCCTTCCAGCACCCCTCTCCCTCGAATTAATTGAATAATTCGATGCAAATTATTCTAAAATACCAGCCTCAAATGCCGTTGGGAGTCATCAATCATTTTGACAGGCTGTCATATTTTAGAATTCAAATTCTTTCCTTTATTTCTGCTTTCCCTTCCAAAAGTCCCTCCCCCGATTGACGTGGATAATTCGATGAAAATCTTCCAAATTTCCAACCTTGAATTAGCGTAGAAAGAGTCATTTATCATTCGGTGTTATTAAGAAAAGTCAGAGTCAATTTATACTGGTTTTAAATTTCGTTAAATTTTTCTATTAATTCTTTTCAGAAATAAAAATGGAATTCGGACCAGTTCGGTTTAACGACTACAACTCACTTCTATTGGACATGATTCGAGTGTCCGGCCTTGCCAATAAAATACTCTTCCGCCTCTGGGTAGGAAATAATAAAACGAAAATAAAAATAAATAAATAAATAAATTATAGAATCATAGATCAATGGGTGAATTGTACTTCAATTCTTCTGATCAGCTTCATTCAATTGCTGAGCTAATGACTGGATGGAAAGGTGTGAGAGGCCCAACTTTTGTCCGTGCCTTTTTCAATAGTACCGTAGTTGGATCAATTACGGAATTCAAAGGACCAGTTGCACGTTTCACCGTTCGTCGCGACTGGCTGCATTCTACTGCAAGGGAAGTATATGAAGCAAACATTATACATGCACAATACGACAGAATACTTCGAAGAGAACAAGATATGCATTTATCTCTTGATTAAAAATTTTAAATAATTTATATCTAATTTTTATTCATTTTCCATATTTTGATAAGATAAAATTGATTAATATATATTTTTTATCAAAGTTCTAAAAATATTTGAATTAGAAGTAAAATTCCCTCAATTTTATTTCAGAATTAAAACAATGAATAATTTACCATTCATGTTTACGATAATTTTGTTTTGTCTAGCACATATCGTATGCAATATCCATACATTTCGATTGTTTTAAATTTTTATTTTTCTTATTCTTTTACATTGGCTAGTTATGACGTTTTGTCCCTAATTCATATGAATATCCTAGAAAGAGAAAAGGAAAATCGTTGGGTCATTGGGTTAGACATAAAATTTTAATGAACTCTCTTTTACTCTTCCTTTCTTTCTAACCTAAAGAGCGGGAATTTTATATTTAAATATAGATGCCATAATTTGTATCGTTTTTTACACTCATTTATATTGAAAGGATCCTTTCGTCGAACCCTCCCCCAAAATTTCCACTCGAGGTCACATTCAACCGGCACCAAATTCTCATCCCAATCCTCCTCATACTCTGCCACTCTTCATTGAAAAGAAGGAGGATTGGGATGCAAATTTGACATTATTCATAAGAATGAACAATCAATGACCTTTTGGTAAAATTGGGGGGAAATGTAAGAGATTTCCAACGATCATTTAATCTTCTCCTCATTCGGTCCAAAGTATTCTATATTTATTTCGATCCAATAAATTCTACGCTTTAATATAATAAAATTATAGATTTAATAAAATAAATTTTCCATGAGTTTTCACAAGCCGAATTGCATCTGCGTTGATCCATGGAACTGCCCAAATGTTTATGATGGGAATGTGGTTCCATTTGGAGATGTGCAGGACGACGAAATTGAAGGTAGAATTTTTGCATTTTAATTGTTTGTCTTTTTTCATTGTTTCTTTTACAGATTTGACTCAGGATTTTGAGCATTTTGAAGTCGTGAAAGAAGTGGACATGGAATTTGACGGTAAAATTTTTGTTTTTATTTATTTATTTATTTATATTTTAGCAAATTCAAATGATCATGAAATGTCATCATTGCCTCAACATCGCCAAGAAATTTTGTCATCTGATGAAGGTGAATTTAAAATAAAAAAATCGGATTTTTATTTTATTTTTAAAATTCAGATGATGAAGAAATGCTGCAAATACCTCGTCGTCGTCGTGTGATAATAACTGGTAATTCTTTTTTAGAAAAATAATTTTGTAAATTAAAAATTATTAAGATGATGAGGACGATGAGGAAAAGAAAGTCCACAATGTGGTCATCATTTCTTCAGGTTTCTTTTTAATAATTTTATAAATTTAAAAAATAATTAAGATGACGACGATGAAGAGGAGAAGAAAAAAGTTTGCCGCCGTTTGTTTACCAATCATAAGGAATTCATGCGCGGAGACAAAGGAGTTGGAGGTAAATAATAAATAAAAGATACAAAAATTTAAATAAATATTTTCAGTTCCCGAATCGGAAGTCATAATGCTCGAGGAAGATGTTGTCGACGTGGCCATTGAGGACAAGGATGTGCCATTCGATGGAAAGGATGATGTCGAATAAGAAGATGGAGAAAACCGAAGAATGAAAGCAAAAAATGGAGATGGTTAAGAAATTCAGCCTTTTTTCTAAATTTATTTAATTTATGCTGTTTTTCTAAAAATGAGAATAAAGTGAAAGGATGTTAATTGATTGAATTAAGAAATTCGACTATTTTAGGTTGACTTGACTATAAAAATTGTGTTTAGAGTTTTTGGGATAAATTTCATTCATAAAAATTGTTTTTAAAAATCATAGAATTTAATTAATTGATCAATTAAAATTACAAAAAATTTTCTCCCAAATATTTTAGATTTATTTCCCAAATATTTTACGATTATGTCTTTCTTTAAAATTTTGACCAAAACATTTTATGATTTGTTTATCCAAACATTTTGAATTTTTGCAGTTTTTATTAATCCAAACATTTAGAGTTTTATTCAGCTATACATTTTGAATTTTTGTTCATCCAAACATTTTGAATTTTTGTTCATCCAAACATTTTGAGTTTTTCCTTTGACAAGTTGTATGTTTCACACATACGTCTTACCCATACATTCCCTTGGAAAGTTGTATGTTTACATACATCTTACCCAAACTTTTCCTTTGGTAAATTGTATATTCACATATACAACTTACCCATGCTTTCCCATTGGCAAATGGTTCCAAATATATTTATCTAAACATTTTGTGTTTTTATTTTAACCATAAATTTGAGTTTATCTAGACAATCTGATTTTTGTTCATCCAAACATTATTTTATATCCAACATTTCTCAAGTAAGAAGTTATTGCTCTGCTAAAGAACAAATGTCCGGGTAAAAAGCGAATGTCTGGAAGGAAGGAATGCCCGGGTAATGAGCGAGTGATCGCTTAAAGAATGAGTGCCCGATTAAGGAGGGTGTGCCCGGTTAAGGAACGAGTACCCGGGTACAAAGGCAGTGCCCGGGTAAGGAGACAGTGAGTGCCCGGGAAGGAAGCAATTCCCGGGGGGGGAGGCAGTGCCCGGTTAAGGAGTGAATGCCCGTTTAAGGAACGAGTGCCCGGGTAAAGCAGTGCCCGGGTAAGGAGACAGTGTCCGGATAAATAGGCAGTGCCCGGGAAGGAAGCAATTCCCGGGGGGAGGCAGTGCCCGGTTAAAGAGTGCGTGCCCAATTTGGAACACAATGCCCTGGAAAGGAGGCAGTGTCCTAGGAAGGAGACAGTGCCCATATTAAAAGTGAGTGCCCGGGTAAGAAACCATTGCCCTAATAAAAACAAGTGTCCAAATAAAAATATATTATAAAATTCAATTTCAATTTCAAATATAAATATTATTTATTATTAATAATACATTAAAAAAAAATATTAACGCAAAATCTTTATTTATATTTTTAAAAAATTAAATTGACATTGGTTGGCAAAAGTGATCACCCAAAACTTGTTTATGGGTTAGTTGAAAAGTCGGCACACGGCCGCCGGCATTTTTATTTTTCTTCTTAAGATTTCTGCATCCTGCACAGCAATACGTATAACCCTCTTTCTTAATAAACCGGTAATATTGCCCTGGGATTGCACTGGGTAAAATGATGCATGGCTTATCTGAATATTTTTATTTCGGAGATATTTATTCTTTATCCCTTACTTTCACGAGTAACTCCCCATTTTATATTCTGATCCTCGTTTTGTTGTTGTTCTTGTTGTTGGGGTTGTTGTGTATCTGGGATTTGCTCCCCAATTTCATTTGCCATCCCCAATTCATTTGCGGTTTCCTCCTCCTCCACCACCTCCTCTGATGCCTCCGTCTCCATTCTTTCTTCTCTTTCATTTTCCTCCCCAAATAAAAGTCGACGGCCTTGGATTGGAGGTTGCCAATCAAGATCAACAGAACGTGGCTGTCTTTTAAGACCAGAGAAAGGTGGACCAGGATTTTCGAAACAATTTGCATCATCATGCCTTTTTTTTGGGGTCGAACCAACATTATGCCTAGATCTCCAATGCTCTATACTCTCTTCACATTCTCCATCCTTAATTTTATGTTTTCAGTTTTTATTTCCCATTTATTATTTATTAATTATTTCTTATTTTTTAAATTTTTATTGAGAACAAATAATCTAAAATTCTTTTCTAAGAAATATTCTTGTCCACCTTCAACTGCTGATAGGTCTCCCAAGTGCCTTCCAATCGTCTGAATCCACGCCATTCAATAAATAAATATAGCAATTCATGATCATCATAATTCACCCACATAGAAGTTAAAATTCTTCCAACTTCATGTACATTATTTGCATTTGTTCCAAGTGAATGAGACTGACCAGGGAATACCTCAATATCTAAACATTTTCATAATTATATCGAATATCAATTTTATTAACAAAAAATTCTTAATCTATTGAAAAATATTCGGAAAAAATTTTTATTCGTTTCGAACTTTAAAGAAAAAATTTTCAATCAATTAAAATTTTAAAGGAAAAAAAAAATTTATTCAATTAAAAATTTTAATGAAAATAATTTGAAAATTGTAAATTTGAAAAAAAAATTCAATTAAAAATTTTAATGAAAATAATTTGAAAATTATAAATTTGAAAAAAAAAATAATGCATAAATAATATATGCTTAAAATTCAGTTGACTAATATCCAAAAGACCTGGGCCATGATTTTGCTGATCTCTCTGTTGTTGTTGTAGAGAAATGGCAATTTGATTAACTCCTTCTGATTGCGCTTTTAAATATTCCTTGGTAGGCATTGTACGTAAAATAATAGTTTTGCATATAGGGCATTGATTCTGATTCTAGGCAAATGTAAAGAATTTCGATCCCAATAAAAATTTCAAAAATTATTAAATTGAAAGCTATCATTTTTAATAGATGGAAACAAATTTGTGTTTAAGCTGATTAAATATTTTTATCTTGATTGGGTTTGCAAATTAAAATATTAAACTTTTTTGAAATTATTTAAAAATGATACCTTTGAATTCAATATGACTATTAAAAAATTTTTGAAAATTATACTTGGACCCCCTTTTGCTTTTTTCCGTCCTCAAATTACCCTATATAACATTTTTGAAAAATTAAAAAAATAAAATTTTGTGATCGGAATTCTTTACATTTGCCTGATTCTGTATGCAAGTGCGATGGAATAAATGTTGGCATGGTAATGTAATGACGACAGTTTCCGAAAACATAGCAGGCAACCAATTTCCCCACATCAACAATTTTTCAAAACAAATGGCACAATTTGGTCCATCATCCGCAACAACATCAGTATCAACATCATCAGAAAAAAAATAAATTAAATCATTTTCTTTGATGTTGTAATATTGAAGATTTCTGTCATTTTCAAGTGAAATTCCATTGAATAACTAAATAAATTTATTTAAATTAATCAAAAAAAAATTCACCAAATTGCAGGTTGGCTTTTCCAGCTGAATCTTTATATTTTTAATAATGGAGTCATTTTTCAAAGTTAAAATTATTGGCTCAGACGGTGGTGGGATTGTAGTGAATTTAATTTTCATTTAGCTAAAATTCGTTCATAAAATTATTAATATGCAAACTTTTAACAATTCACAAAGAAAAAACATGTTTTGGGATTGAATTTTAATATCAAAATAAAGAAGGAAATACTTGATTATCAAATGATAACAAATATATTTAGTTTGGTTTAAAAATACTAAAAATTATAGTAATAAAATCATTTAAAAAACATTAGACCTGCTTTACCAAATTTTCAGTCTGTTTTTTGATCATAGTTCTCTAAATTTTGCTTAAATATAAATCATATTAGTTTCATTAGATTGTCAAGAATATGCTCCTTTATTTGATATTAAAATCATCAAAATTGAACCACGTCTTGATGAATTATTATAAATGGTCAAAGGATGTTTCAACGCCAAGTTTAAGTATCCATAATATTGCATAGGTTGACTAGTAAGGAAATGCAGCAAACGTATTGATTATAAGGACGCCATTAAAAGAGGAAGGAATAGGAAAGCTGACCAAAGAATATGCAAAATAGGGCATTCGTCTACTCCAATACACACCAAAATAAAGAGGAAACATTTGGTTATCAAATGATATGAAATATAATTAGATTGGTTTAAAAATAATAAAATTATAGTAATAAAATTTTATAAAATACATTAAACCTATTTTATCAAATTTCTATCCGATTTTTAATCATAATTCTCTATATTTTGCTTTAATCTAAATCATATTACTTTCATTAGATAGCCAAAAGAATGCTCTTAATTTGTTACTATAATCATCTAAATTGATCCACTTCTTGATGAGTTATTATAAATGGACCGAGGATGATTCAACGCCAAGTTTAGGTACCTCTAATATTGAAAAAGTGGACAAATAGCAAGGAGATGCATAAAACATTGATTATTAGGACGCCGTTAGAAGAAAGGAAGGAATAGGGACCAAAGAATATGCAAGGACCTTTGTCCACTCCAATGTGCACCCAACCGAAAGAGCACTCATTTCCACCCTTGAGAATTAGAGAAAAAATTATGTAAATAATGAATTGCAGAGCGTAGACATTTTGGTAACGTAGATATTTTTTACATTAGATATTTTGCCTCAGGGAAGGGAGAACAAAAATAACTAAGCTTTTTTCCGGACAAATCCCTTCCCTTCTCTTCTCACCTCTCCATTCTCCTATATGTCGTTTTCGACGTCGAAAGTAATTCTGGTAATAAAATTGTGGCGGATAATAACCATGACCTTCAACTGATTCCGAAAATGTATGATGATATTCAGGTTTATGTGATAGATCATGGCTTCCAACTGTTTCCATAAAAGTCTTAAGATCTATCGAAGCCTAAAATGTTATATATTTAATGCATACATATATTATGGATTTTAAAATTAATGAAATATTTTTGAAGCCTCCTAAAAATAATATATTAATTTAAAATGCTGCTGTAAAAATTTTTCTAAATGGTTCGTAAAAAAAGCTTCAAGCATATAAGATGAAATTATTATAGTTTTAGTTTTATAATTATTTCGCATTTAATTTCGAATTAATTCTGGAATTATGATTTCATTTTTATCAACTTCGATTCTATTATGCGAGCAAAAGTTTGTCTATATGGAATTTTGGTATAGATTTAAACAGAATAATTTAAATTTTTTGGTTTTTTGAACTTAAATAAAATTTTTCCAAATCGATGTAATTCTAAATTAAAATTTCTTTTATGATTGCAAAATTTGAGTTAAAAATAAATTATGTCGACTACAATGTCGCTGAACCCTATTTTTTAATTTACCAGCAAATAACCTTACATATTTGTCATTAGACATATTACTTTTGTATAAAAATATTCACATTTGCCGCAACATAATTTACCTCAAGTATATTTCCACAAATGCCGGCTGGTTCCATACATGAATTCCCGCCAAAACCGGAGGGACAAACACATTTTGTGCAATCCTTTGGGTTCAGAAATCCAGCAAAATGGCATTTTGTTTTGAATTCTTTGCAAACATCTGAAAGAAGGTGGGTAATGATTGAGCGCCCACTTTGAGTGCCAAAGTTAGCGACATTTGTTCGCTATTTATATTACGACCTAAAAACGGGTTTTATAGGGTTTTCGATTACGGAAAAGTTGAATTTGGAATTTATTTTTCATTATTTTTATTGGCTGAACAGGCATAGGTATAAAATCGGTTTTCAAAAATTGAACATTGGTATTTTGGGCCAAATTATAAATCAATCGACGTTCACAAATTTGTCAACATTTCTGCATAAAATTCGGAATTAAAAAAATTATGGCCATTTTTTCAGTCAAGTCTCCTAATCACCTTAAGCAAGTTTAAAAACCCATAACTTTCTTTATTTTGAGTTTTATAAAAACCGATTATAGACTCGCCATCATTTCATTGGGCCACGTCGATTGATGTATAATATATCCCAAAATATCAAAGCTATCGAAATTGGAAACCGATTTTTAAACATATATGTATTATTTCAAGAAATTTAATTCATGAAAATAAATGCCAAAATTCGGATTCGCCATAGTCGAAAATCCTTAAAAACTTGTTCTTGGATCAAATATAAAGTGGGGAAAAATGGCGCCCAAAAGTGGCTCAAATGTTATGCCCCCTCTGAAAAATATTTTACAGAAAATTATTCAAATAGATCAATATTTAAAAATGGATTAATATAAAATATGCAAAATATTTTTAAAATTTTTTTAAATTTTACCTTCACATCCATAGAAAATGTTCAGCAATAGAATGTCACAAAATGATGGATGCATGCTTTGGCCCAGTGCCCTTTTATATCTGTCATCCTTCGTAACCATCACTTGAATGCGATCCTCACCTTTGCCCGAGCTGTTAACATAATTTATGAAATTTCAATTTAATTAGGGTTTTAGAATTTTGGTATAAACAAGTGACCAAAATTCCTTTTTATTAAATAATGATTCGGCTTTTCAAAATTTCTAACCAGTGAGATTGAAATTTCATAAATTAAATCTACTTTTCAAAATCGTATGCTATTTTCAAACATAATAATTTTTAGAAAACGAGATCCAAAAATTGGCCAGCAAAAGTCATGGGCAATTCAAGAAATGCAAAATTGCCTATAATTTAAAAAAATAAGATAATAACTTACTATCCAGCATAGCTCATAATTGAAGACGGATCGTATGGTACATCAAAGTGTCGACTTTCAGGCTCTATTTTATAATTTTTTCTCCAATCCTCTGTACCAATTTTACTTTCAAAAACAAATACATTTAAATATTCATCCCGATCCTTCCTTTGTTGAGTATGATCAAAGCCTAGAGCATGCCCTAATTCATGTGTGATTGTAGTCATCTTTAAAAATTTACAATTATGAAATTAAAAATTAATAATGCAAAAACCATTTAATTTGGCGAAAAAATTATAATTGTTTATACCGGTTAGTGGTTAATCCTAGAACCTCACACACTACACCCAATTGATAAATCTTTTCAATATGCATAGAATGTTCTTAAATTTGTTGCGGTTTAATCAAAAATTAAGAGTATTAAACAGTTTTAACCAAATTTACATTATTTTAACCAAACTAATAAACTAAAAAATATCAAAACATTTATCAAACGAGGCGTATCGACGAGATTTATCGATTGGGTTTGTGATTTGTCTCCTAGAAAAATAAAACCGCCATATTTTTCGTCAATTTCATTTTTTTCTCATTTTAAGTATTTCTCAAAAATAAAAGATTAAAAATATTTCATTTTTTAAATTGAAACTATGGTATTTCCAGTTAATTCAATTTCTGCATTTGGTTATTTAATAAATAAATGGGTAAAATTTTAGAAATTCCTCTTCCAATGATAGGAATAAACTTAAACTCTGGAATTTTTATTTTGGCTCTTTGAAATAATATTTATTAAATATTACCGAATAATCGGCTCCGAAAGTCACTTCATGGTAGCCGTCATCTTCTGGTTGCATGCCCATATGCGATGCGTTTGGACCTTCTGAAAAGCGTATTCGTGGATGGGCGCTTTTATCTTCACGAAAAGTCAAGCAACTATAATCCTCCCATTGTTTTATAGCAGTCAGAATGTTGCTTTCTTGTTCAGCTAGTTAATTAAATAAAATAATTAAATTTTTATATTTAGAAAGATGCATAAATTAATTTACAAATAAAAATTTAAAAAGAAAAATAATCATTTTAATTTTTAATTAAATTATTTTTATGATATTTTTTTATTATCGATATTCTTGTTTATAAAATTCAATGAAAAAGGTTTCATGTCTTTTTTTTCCTAGTGTAAAAAAGTAAAGGCAGTAGTGTCAAGAAAATTTCATAAAAACCAATAATTAACATGTAAGATATAAATAATCATTTTGTTAATATAATCGTCTAAAAATTTAATTCCATATTTAAAAAAACACACGAAAATTGATCTCATAGTCAATGATTCGTGGCCATGGAATAGCTGTTGCACCAATCGCTTGCCTCTTTTGTCGGATAGGACGCAATTGTGAATCTTTAAAAATGAAAAGCATGGATTAATTTCTTATTTTAACTTTTATTAATGGTGGCCTCAATCGACTCGGAAATGGTGAACAGAAAACATAAGAATATTGAATAAATTATTATCGCATATTTATTTATTAATTCCATTCTTAACATATAATCCGTTTTATCTTTAATGCTGATGAATTATTATAAATTAATTTTCAAAAAATCTGTAAAAAAAATTGGTGATCTAATTGAAGTTTGGATTAAATTCGGTCAGTCTTAGTATTTTGGCCTGAAACGAAAAATTCGGGATTTGATCAGTATTTAATAACGAAGATTAAAATGGGAAAAAAAATAAGGGTAAAAATTTATATTTGAGAGAAAGCAATACAAATTTTACTTAATAAAATGATTTTGGTGTAGGAGATATTATTATATTCATTCTTACTTTTTAATTATGAAAGATTCATTCAAGTCGATATTATAGCTCTTTAAATTAAATTTTATTTTTATATTTTTATAGGCATACAAATTATTCAAGTTGATATATAGAGCTTTTTAAATTAAATTATATTTTTATAGGTATAAAAGTTTTATAGTTAATCACAATTTTCATGATGAAATATAGTGACAGAAAAAAATAATAAAATTTAAATTTGAAATATTAATTTAATTTTAGCATCTCTCATTGCTGATTTTTCAAAATGTTTGATTTATAAAATAATTTTTTATATTTCCATTGTGGTTTAATTTTGACGAGTTTTTTCCCTTTTAAGAGTTACTTCCAGATACCAATTTTTTTCTAAAATTTTCATTTCGTTGTTAAAATGTAAAATTTGAATGAGATTATGAGATATGAAAATTCCTTATATTTAATATTTAAATGAATTTATGCAAAGAATAAATTTCAATGTTCATTGATGTCTAAATTCATTTGTTCGATTTTGAATAAAATTCTTAGAAGTATGATTTTACATATAAATTATGATGGATTTTTTAATATAATTTTATTTTGCAATTTTTTTTATTACTATTTTACATTAAATGACGAAAGAAGAGAGTAGTATTAATTTCGGATGTAAATGTTAATGCTGGACATTTTTTAATATTTGATTAAGAAGAACAAAAAATTTTCGGAAAAAGTACAAAAAAATAAATTTAGAAAATTTTTTATAAATTTCACTCTTATTTATGTTCTTACTTAATCTATTAAATTATAAAAATTATTTTTTTTGTGTATTTTATATAAATGTTGTTTTTTTTAAATATAAAAATTTATTATTAATCCAAATCTTCCTAATTAATTTTTAAAAATTTTTAGATAAGCCTACTTTTATATGGATAACAGGTGTACATATTTTATATCTTTTAGAAAAAAATCCGCCATACGATATCAAATAAAACGATAGGCTGGAAAAAAATCCAACAACCGATATATGATAACAAAAAATCCAATATTTTCCGATATCCAATACACGCATAAAAAAATGTTAAATTTTCGATTGATAACTCTTTTTACAAATATTCATTGCTTGAACTTAGAAATAGCAAATTTCAAAATTTCTTTATTTTTCTTTGCAAATTGACTTTAGAAATTTATTTTATGCTCCAACATTGCCGATTCAGAAAAGAACGATATAAATACGAAATTAGTACAAAATCCAATAAATGATATAATAAAAAATTCGATATTCTTTAGATATCCGATAGGCTTTAAAAATTCGGTAGCCGATTTCCTATATATGATAATTCGTATCCGCTACGATACATATCCCTTGGATATGCTTAAAAGGAATAAAATAAAATGATTTGATATAATGATTATTCGG
The DNA here is from genome assembly GCA_030063045.1 of Pratylenchus scribneri. Lineage (NCBI taxonomy): Eukaryota > Metazoa > Nematoda > Chromadorea > Rhabditida > Pratylenchidae > Pratylenchus > Pratylenchus scribneri. The sequence goes on from JAQSEB010000164.1 coordinate 197,392, forward strand.
ATCGTGGGTAAGTTCTTTATTTTTTAACATTCATATTGTTTTATTTTTCGTTCTTCAAAAATTAAAAATAATATATGGATAAGAAAAATTTCAATTCATATTTAATTCTTCATAAAATTAATTTCTTTTGTGACTATGCTTTACTGTAACCTCGATAAAACCATCCTTGACAATTGCTCGACCAGTACATTTTTGCATATTTGATCTGATAAAAATAAGAAAATAGTTTATTTAAAATATATGAATTCCTAATTAAATATATAACAATTTTTTTCCTATTCTTCGTGAATAAGAGATGAAGTTAAGTGATCTTAAAATTGATAAACAAATTAATAGAAGAATTTAATAAAATTTAAAAACTAATCTAATTAAAATTAGATAATTCATCATCTTGAAATTTTTTAATCTTTTTTCTATAGTTTTTTTTATATTATTTATACTAATTTTATATTCGAAATTTCGAAATAATCCTAATTATTAAAACAAAATTTTAAAAAGAAATGGCCAACTCACTTTTTAAAATCATAGTTTATGCAATGGTAATACCGTTTGTAACTTGTAATTTTTCCATCAAAATTATATGTGTAACCGTCATGTGTAATTGGTTTGCCTTGTTCTGCATTTGATTTATTTTCTGCTGAAAGTTCGTCCCATCCATTTTGACCAGCATATCCCTCCAAGGGGATAAGGCCGCGCATTTGACGTCAAAAAGGAGTGGGAATAATTTAATAAAATTCTTAAAATTAGTTACTCATTTATTTTTACTCAAGAAATCTGCCTTCCTAAAATACATGTCCCTCGTAAAATGACATTTTTATAACAAATGGTCAAATATTTACGTCATTGATAATATATAAAATATTATTTGAGTACCTTTCATGGTTATGCTCCCCGCTTGTGAAAATGATCCGATTATTTCTGTCGACACCTGCCTTTGCTAAGCAAGGCGGATTTTCTATAATCTCCACGCAAGCCCATTCTTCCAATGCTGTTTGCTTTTCATAAACAAACCCGTCATTAAACATATAATAACCACCGAATTCATGTTTTGCATATTCTACCAAATTCCCAGCACCTAAGCAAATATAATTTTATAATGTTATCAACAATTATTTTTTAACTCATATAATTTATACCTAATTAATAATTATGAGCATTGGTAATTAAATATTATTTATATTTAGCTTTTTGTGAAATAAAAGGTTTTTTCAATTAATAATTGCTATATTAAACTGCTTTATTTTAAATGTAATTCACAACATTTCTTCTTAACCAGAGCCCGATTTACACTTCATTTTTGAATGAAGTTAATATTAATTTATATCTACATTTATTTTATCAAATGAGTTGATTAGTTTGGTTTTTGATTTTAATAGATTATTACATTTAAATAAAAGTCATATAATGGACTAGAAATTTCCGAATTTAGGGCGGAATTTTCTGAAATAATTCTTTTATGGTAGACGGTTTTCATTACATTTAGAAAGATGATATTTTAGATATCAAAAAATCGAATATTCGCTCTTAAAAATTCAACTGCTTAAGTTGAGAATTTTGAAAATTTTTCATTGATAATTTTATAAGACTCAATAATTAAAGAATTCTTAAATGTATATTAATATTAATAATTTAGTAATTATATCCTATATATTATTGAATTACCATATACAGTTTTTATTCCTCTATGGGTATGTTGAATGGTAACTTCAATTTGTTCATTTTCAATAATCGCTCTTCCCTTGCATTTAGCTTTTTCTACACAACTAAGATAAATTTTGTTACCATATGATTTTTTTGTTTTATTCTCCCTTAAATAGACAAATCCATCCACATACACTCTTTTTCTATCGGGCAAATTTTGAAAATTCTCGTTCGTAATAGCATCTAAAAATATAATATAATTATCAAATTTTCAATTTTCTCATAGCCGTAAATTATTTCTCTTTTCTAAAAGATTTTATAAAAATTAGACTTAATAATAATTTGAGAAATCATTTATTTTCAATTTTTGAAAATCAGTTCAAAATCAAAACATCAATATATTCATTCAGATTAGATTTCTCTTTGCTTATTTATCATATTTCCTAATATCAACACATTATAAAAGTTTTTATTGAACCTTTAAAATGTATATATGTCTTCAATCCTTTTAGTTTTTCTGAACGTTTATGATTGGTATGTCCATTAATCATGGTTATATGGTTATCATAGTTTACTTTCGCTTCTCCCAAACAATTTGCTGTTTCTCTTTCCTCACACATCCATAATGCGTCTGTTCGTTTTGGAAGAAAATTTTTTGCATTTAAATAAATATATCCATCATGAACAAGTAAATATCCTCCATATTCATTTTTCACATATTTTGCTACTGAAAATTATAATATTAAAAAATTTCAATAAAATTATTGAAATAAATTATTGCTCAGTAAATGACTAAAAATTTATGAGTACTTATAATGTTATAATGACTGAAATATAATAAGGAAAAAATGTATAATCTATATTACAGACCATTTGATTCGTGTGTTTTTCCTGCTGATCTGATTGAACCAGACATTTCCCCAGTACGATTTATTGATCCACTTTGAATTTCCCCAGCAGTTGGTCTGATTGATGCTTGAATTATTTCACTTTCCATTTTTTTCTTTTTTCTTATCGAATCAAACTGCAAATTATCTAAATTCCTAATTGAACCGCTAATTCCAGATCCAGTCGAATCATTTGAATGCCTTTCATCAACTTCCATTACAGTATTCGTTTCATTCAATTGGAATGGTCTAATTGATCCAGTTACTTTCATTCTTCTGATAGATTCTGTTTTTCCTATATCCAATTCACTGATAAATTTTTCTTTTTCCATTCTTTGAGCTGCTTGAGGTCGAATTGAACCAGTTGATATTTCACTCTCAGGACTAGATAATTATAATTAATAAAAATAGAATATTAATTTTAAAAATTTCAATTTGCCAAAAAATTATTAAAATCTTACAAACAATACGCCATTAATTCTCGATATATTCTATAACGATTTTCCGGTATCATATCTTGAGTGAAGTGAAAAGATGCCATAATATCACCACTCCATATAATTTTTTCGGCATACATCAATAGGAATACTCCACAATCCCATGTGTTAGTTTGACTTGGAATATCTAATCGATTTATCCATCCAACTTTATCCATATTTAATTGTACATTGAAATTGGCATATAAATTGGTGAAAAATTTGAACAGGACTACTTTGAATGCCATACTTCCAGGGGTATCTCGACCCTTATTTAATGAATCGCAAAAGACCACATATTTAAGATTCATGTCATAAACTGCCAATGCCCAATGATCCTCGTTCAAATTTGCTGGAATTAACCAAAATCGGACTGCTTGAATGCTGCTTTCTTGTTCAATTTGATGTTGAAACCAATCAGGCCTAATCACATTCGTTTTCCTATAACTTGTTAAAATATCGCTCGGCACAAATCTCGCATCGTCCCTTTCTCGGGTCAACAAATGCAAATATGCATTGATCACAAAATTTCCCAACCATCCATGTGGATTGGCTAATTCTTCATCCATTTCTCTAAGCGACATTGCCTTGAAATAATATTCATCACCATAATTTAATCCTTGATTATCCCTTATTCGTGGCTGTACATGGGAGGGCATGGCAGGAATTTCTTGCACAGATTCATCGTCACTGTTTTTCTCTATTTTTTTTGATATATTTATATTAAAATATTTTATGAATATATATAAATAACTCTGTTATTTTTTTTATTCGTTTGCTATTTGACTATTTTTTAAAATACTGATTTCAAAAATTTCAAAATTATTTTATAAAAAATTTTGATAATAAATTGACTTTATAAGAATAATCAAGAGTTGATCAAATTTGATTTTTTCTCTATCAATTTATATAAATAATTTGATTAAAAAAATTAATTTATTTTTCACATTCCTCTAAAGAAATTCTTTACCCATTAGTCGGCGACTACTTGCCGTGTCCAATTCCATATCAACAGGACCAAAATTCGATTGTTCCGATGGTTGACTGGCAAATTTTCCATATTTACCACTTATTTCTTGCTCTTCCTGCCGTTTCTTGGAACCTTTTTCAGATTGGAAACTTTTCAGTTCCGAATCGACCTAATTTTATTTTTTTTAAATTTTCGATCGAAACATACCGGTTGATTTTCGGTTCGATTTTGTTTTCTTTCCATTTCCTCCATTTCATTCAACCATTGATTAAAATAAGCATGAGAACTGAAACTGGTTGGGGCAGAGCCGCCAATTCCTTCGATAGATTGAGCTTCTCCCATACTCCGTATTGATTGGGTTCCTTCCATTTTTCCGAGAAATTGAGTTTCTCCCATTTCCCTGATTGATTGTGTTCCTTTCATTTCTTCAATAGATTGAATATTTCGCATTTCTCTAATAGATTTGGTGGGTATGGCAGGAATTTCTTGCCCAGCAGATTCATTGTCACTGTTTTCTTCCATTATTTTTGGCAAAGGTTGTTTGGATATTTTTCGTATGCTTTTACTAGCAACATGTGAAGTTTTAGGGAGCCCTTTAAAAAACAATTTTAAATAAAATATAAAAAGTTGACTTTTTTTTTATGAGCAATTTTATAATATAAAATTGATTAAATTTTTTGCAATACAATTCATGTGCTTTAAAACAGTTGAAATAGATTTTTTTTGATTCAAAATCTACAAAAATTCTACATTCAAGATACAGAAAAATATCTATAAATAGCTAACATTGGGCAAAAATTATTCAACCAATTTATTTAAGTAATTATAAAAATTAGTATTTCGGTAGAATTTGATATTTTTTAATTTTCTAATCTCTTTGTTGGAAGAAGATTTTTCGGGAGTAGTTTGATTCAAAGCAACTGTTTTATACGGAGTGGGTTGGGATTTTATTATTTTATTTAGCAAATGGCGAATATGGCGGAGAAGTTTACGCGCTGGTTTGTGGAACCAGTCTACAAGAGTGCAATCATCACCCATTTTTTTAAACACCTTTATTATCGATCATAAATCTTTTTCACTGTTTTTATAAACAGAAAGGTTTTCTATTATTTTTCTTATTCTAAATTCAATTATTTTAATATCAAGTGTCATTAACCAAATATCAAGTTCTTCTAAATCATCAGGTGCAGTGGAGTACAAAATTATTTTTTAGAGAAATAATAGCATAATTTTGGATACTCACTGTAGTATGCTGGTTTGTTAGCAAGGCAATCAAGGGCGTGTTCATGATTCAGGGTAATTTCACCATTTTTATTTATCAAACGAGTCATCGTACCATCAGGCCCTCTGCATCCTCGCGTGCATCTATAATATGCAATCCTTCCACTTTTTTTCGATTCGTATGTTCTTTCATAAGTGAATACATAACCATTGTAATATATTTCTGAATGAATTTTTAAAAATTTTAAAATAATTTTTTATTCATGCAAATTATTCTCATTTTTTTCTATTTGTATAAATAAATTATGGAAATCATTTATTTTAGCAAAAAAAACACTGATTTTGGCAAAAATTTTTCGTATCGAAAAATAATATATTTTTTGAGGCCATATAATTTGGCTAAATCAGACTTTTTTAAGAATCCATAACCCCTAGCCCTTAGCCTCTAAAAACCCATGTCTGCCTCAAACCTAACTCTAATCCTAATACCTAGTTAGGGCCAAGTTATATGGCCTCAAAAATATAATATTTATCGACACGAAAGATTTTTGCCAAAATCAGTTTTTTTGCCAAAATAAGTTTATCTCCATAAATTATATATTTTTTAAACATAGACAGACCCTTAAATAATAATTGGGATATAATTTTTATAAAAAATTTTTTCTATAATGTTATAATTCTTGAAAAATAATAGTGAAATCATAGATCTTTAATATCTTTTTTTTTAAAAAAATCAAAATAAAATATGGTTATATTAATCATAAAATTGTTATAGGAAGAACCAGCGGGCGCGCCCGCTGGTTCTTAAAGCGATGACGGAAGGAATACTTGAGAAGTTAGAATATTCCTAGAAAGGTTATATTTCATAATAGAATCCATTCCGCATTTTTTTTGATCAAAATTCAACTCGCGCGCAACCGGTTTAAGCCTTTAAACCGGTTTAATTGTCAAAATGAACCTCAAATTCATGATCTCTATCATCGAAAAGCTCTAAAAATTATTGGCCCTTGGTGGGATTCGAACCCGCGACCTACATCCCCATCCCCCATCTTATTAGCCAATCGGCCACAAAAGGAAAAGTGCCTAGTTGGCCAATTTCTGTGCAGCGTGTAGGGCCAAGGGTTTTGAGTTTAGACCACATAAACCATATATCATTCTAAAGCTGACATTCTTGCGGAGTGCCACTTCTCCGGGCCCAAAACCCAAAAATCAAAAGGAAAAAAGTTTTACCTGGACAAACCGCAAAAGTTCACTTTTTTAAACCGGTTTTTGGCTAATATCTCAAACCGGTAGGGTTTTTGGGAAAAAACGGCGCCACCGAAATACAAAACTTTAAAAAAAGATCTCGAAAAACCGCCCCGTAGAAATTGTGATGTTTGAAAAAATTAACGAATTTTAAATTTTTTATGTATATATATATATATATATATAAATTTAAAAAATCTATTTATTTTAAAATTAAATATACAATTAGAATATTAAAATCTAGAAATTTTACTCTCAATTTTAATCTCAACTTTACATATAATTTTCAGTTAATCATTTAAAAAAACATACGATTTTTTTTTGTTTGCGATGGAAGTATATTTGTTTCTCTGCGGATTGAGCCAATATTTTCATCAGGATTATCGAATGAAATATTGCCTTAGATAAAGAAAATAATCAGGGCAAAATATAATTAATTATTCAATATAATTTTAATATAAATAAAAATCATAATTTTTTTTATATTACAAATTTTTTCAAAAAATTGATTATAGGTTATATTTATCAATTATCATTTAATTTTTTGAAATGAAAAATGATATAATATAATACTAAATTAGTGCAAAATGATGGATAATTTTTTTATATACTAACTTTTTATAAACCTAATAGTAGATTTAAAATTTTCTATGGATTCTTACTGTCATATGATAGCTTGTTTGGAAGGCAATCATCGGCATGTTGATGATTTAAAGTTATTAAACCATTTTTATTTTTCAAGCGGGTCATCGTACCATCCGATCCTCTGCATTCACGCGTGCATCTATAATAAGCAACCCATCCTCCATTTTTTAATTCGTATATTTTTTCATAAGTGAATCCATAACCATTGTGAAATATTCCTAAATGAATTTTTAAACATTTTAAAATCATATTTTTATTCATCTAAATTATTATTCTCACTTATTTCTGCTAATTGAATAAATATTCATTATCTTATTTATATTAAGCAACTATTAAAAGCTTTAATCTATAATAGAAATAATTTTATGAAAAAATTGCCTTATGCCGTTGTATTTTTTCAAAAATAATACTGAAACTGAAATCATAGATATTTTCATCTTTTTTTCTTAATAAAAAATCAAAATAAAATGTGATTATTTTAACATAAAAATTATTAGATGAATTTAATAGGAACAATTTGTTTTAAATTAAAGCAAATCTTTTAAAATTTATTTAAAAATTAAATTTACAATATGATCATTAATATAGTAAAAATATGAACAAAAAAATAAATTTATTGAAATATTTAAGATATCAAAATTCAAAAATCTTACTCTCAATTTTAATCTCAATTTTATGAAAATATACATTTGAAAAAAAAAACACATACTCTTATTTTTCGGGGGCTTAAGAAATGTATTTGTTTTTCTGCGAATTGAGCCAATATTTTCATCAGGATTATCGAATGAAATATAACCTTAAAAATAAAAATACTTTTAAAATCAAAAACAATTATTTCAATTAAATTTTAATGTAATTAAAAATCATAAAGCATCATGTATTTTACAAATTTTTTCAAAATAATCATTCATTCATAATTACTTTTTTATTTGAAATGAAAAATGATATAATATTTTTGTCCAAATAATGGACAATTTTAATACATACTAATTTTTATGAATTTAAAAGTAGATTTAAAATTTGCTACTAAAAATTCAATTATATCATAAGTTTTTTAAAAAAAATTAATTAGTTTCGGTTTTTTTATATTAAATTTATCATAATAAAAAATATGTTATATTCAAATTCTTATTTGATTACGAAAGGAAGGCAGGATTATTAGTTTGTGATAAGGGAAAATAATACCTATTGATGTTTAAAACTATGTATAATTATGAAAAAAATTTAGAAATTTATTTAATTGCATATCTATCGTTCACAAATATATGATTTTATTTTCAAAATATAATATGAAAAAATAATTTCATTAATTTAAAAAGAATAAATTTAAATATTTTATGTATTTAAAAATTTAATAATCTCAGAAAATCGTTGAACATATTTGAAAAAAAGGATGCAAATTTTGCAAAGGTGAAATTATTTTCCAATAGTTTAAAATATATAAAATTTTATATTTTTTCAGTGGAATTTTATAATTTATCAGATTAGCTTACTTAGTGTGTATCTATCAGTGATTTCGAATAAAACTCAAAAATAAAGCCATTTTTATCTTCGCAAAGAAGAAAAAGAAAATAATTATGTTTATAGACATTTAAAGCTTGGATGTCTTTGGACTTATAAGGGCTAAATTTTAGAAACAAATTATGAAGATAAATCAATAAAAAAATTTTAAAAATTTTCAACAATAAGGCTGCAGCATGCTTTTGAATCCGCTACGGAAATTTTTTTTGAATTTATAAATTATGTTGTCACTTTTATTTTCATCAATATCCAGAATAAATTTCGGATTTATCATAATGGAATTTTGCGAATTTCAATTACTTTTATTCTATTAGAAATAACATACCTGCCGTCGGCGTAATGTCGGCTGAACCATGGTCATAATAAAATTCATCGTCTGTTGTGATTTTGCCAACATTTGGTTCTTCCTTGTTACTCCTAATTGAGAAATTAATTATGCCTCCCGAAGGTATATTTTCTTCAATTTTCCTAATTGTGGATCCCTTTTTAAAACTGGTTCTGATTGAATTCATAGAATCTTTTGATTCTTCCAATGGTATCGGAACGTTTTCCAATGATATGGGCACATCTTCTCCAATAGGCCTGATGCTTGGCATGGGCATATTTTCCCCAATAGGCCTAATGCTTGTAATATTAGTCGGATTATTATAACCCGAAGCATTGATTGCCTTTGTAAAATTTATCGCAAATAAAGTGATATAAAAATTGATGTTTTCAAGTCGCGCCATTTTTCTGAAATAAATTGCAAATTAATATGGTTTGATTTTTTCAAAACAATAATAAAAATTAATAATAATTAAAGTAAAAATGCCGTGAATTTGATATTTTATTTTTTTAATGAATGGGAAAGATAAATATTTTCTGTTTTGTCAGATTCCTTTTTATGTAATGTTTTATTTGAAAAGTGTATAAAATTTGTTAAAACTATAAAACTATTTATTTTGTAATAATTAAATAATATCTTTATTATTCATTCAAAATATTTAATAGTTTTTTGGAGTATTATTTGTTTAATTTTAAATGAAAATGTAAACAATGCCAAATTAGTATTACATAATTTTTCTAAAATGCTGCCTTTTTTATTTTATAGAATTATAGTTTCTATAATTTAATAATGTTATTTAGTTTGTTGTGGATGATCAAAATTAATCTAAAATATATTCTATTAATTAAAAATATATTTTGTTTAAATAAATAAAATCCAGTCATTTTCTAAAATATTTAAAAAATATACTATAACAAATAAATTTACATTGATTCTGCTAGCCTTTTAACAATAATAATTTCCGTGAACCAAAATCAAAAAAGAGTTCAAACTATTTAACACCTTTAATTCTTAAAAAATAATGACAAATTATATACTATTCAATGGCCTTGACCAGATCTATCCAATAATAAATGATTTTTGAATCTATATTTAACCACTAAATGTATTATTATCTTTTTTGCATTGTCATTATTTTTTGCAATCTACTAGCACAATTCCAAAGTAATCGATGGCTAGAATAAAATACTGATTTAAATGCATAAAATTTTAATCACAGAAATTTAAGTTATTTAATTAATCATTTTAGTATAAATTGGTAAAATCATTCGAGGCTGCAACATATCAAAAATGAAGTGGAAAAATGATATATTTGATAGGACTGCCGGCTGGTTGAGAAGATTTTTATACTACTATTTTAATTTGTGGGCTACACTTTTTTTCTTTTGGCACTACACAGCAAGAAAATAACTGTTTTTTTTAAAAATTTTTTCAAAGTTTCAAAATATATTAGTTGTCCTTACATTTAAATAAAATTTCTGTAGGAAAAGTGGTTTTCTACAAGATGTTTTTATTTTAAAAATTAAATTATTCTATCTTGTAGTGGATTTTAAGGGCTTTAAGATTCTGATGGTATAATGCTTTAATTGGCCACTTATTATTTGTTGAGTCACGGTCAAAAGAATGGTCCAGTTCCTTATAATAAGAGTACTCAAATGTCGAAATTCAGATAGATCAAAAAATCGAAAGAAATGGAGGAATTGAGATGGAAATTAGTCCAAAAATGCTACATGTTAGCATTTTAGAGAAAAAAATTGATTAGAAAGAAATGAAGAATTCGATGATTATTTAAATGTAATTCTGAATTAAGATATTATTGATTATCACATAAAACATAAATAAAGCTCAAATTTAGTGTTTTAGAATTCATTTTTTATTGTTAGTATTATTTTTTCTATTCCTTAAATTGAATTAAATATAATATTGTCGTAATTCTTATAAGAAAATAACTAAATTGCAATATTTAAATTACCATCAATATAGAAATTATTTTAAATAATTTAAAAATTTGGTATTAATTTTAGAATTAACATTTTTTATTGACATTTTTATTTTTCCAAATATCAATTTAAATTGTATCATATTTATAAAATTTCTCTAATTTTCTCCAAAAATTTTTCTGCTGGCTGAGTTCCATCCATCTTCATCTTCAATTCAATTATATTTTGTTTATATCTGAGATAATCAAACTCCTTCTTTTGGCCAACTCTATATTTAGGATTCACAACAAGCACTTGATTATAGAGTGAATAATCAATCATTTACTGATTGGCCACGTAGAAATCCCGCACTTTTCTTTGATTTATATCAACTAATCCGCGAATATCATCCTATGACTCATATTTTACAAAATATGTACTTATGAATTTTATCTATATTTGCAACAAAATGATCCTGATCAATTAAAAAAATTCAACTTGGTATTACTTTCTGAAAAAGATGCTCCATTGAATATTGTCGATCCTCGACTTCATAGGCGACAAGTTAATTTGGCTACACAGGATGAGGCAATTGTCTTTGCCATTTGGTCGTCAGCAAATGAAGACCCACCACCAATACGTGGTATATGGGTAACATAAAAGGGCGGTTTGACAGAATTATGGAGTAACCATCCTCAAACTGATTCTCTTCTTTATCCATTATTATTCATTAATGGAGATTTAGGCTTTAGTAAGAAAATTCCCTATATAAAGGTGGCCAAAATGAAAGCTCCATTAGCTATACAACAAAATGATAATGCCTCAGCCGATTTAGTTGATAATCAGAGTGATACCGCCTCTGTTGCTGAAACTGATGCGCAATCTCTTGATATTGGAAATATGCAAAATTTCGGTCGTAAATACCTTTCTATTCGTGATTATTATCTTTACATTTTGGGTATTCGTAGTCCTGAAAATGATCTTTATCATCATATATGGAGTGCAGATGGGTGCTTAAGTCAGAAATTTTTACTTGATATTGCCGCAAGGGATGATGAAGAAGTTTTTAATTATTTGCGAAGACCTGACATGGATTTACGTTCTGACTTACCACAAAATATATTGGATTATCTTGCCAAAAAGGGTGGCTTAACATCTGGGAATGAGATTGGTAAAGTTGTGTTATTCCGATCATATATGCCAGGATTCCGTGCTTATTTCAAAGAAAAATATGCAGATGGATGCACAATAATGAATCGTTTTCGGAAGCGCGAATGTGCTGTTTTTATGCTTACTTTTACTTCGAATCCGCGATGGCCTGAAAAATAATGTAATTTAATCTGTTGGGGATGTTAAAAATCATTTAAATTATATTTATTTAATTCCACATATATTTGATATTTCGTATAAATAATTAATATAAAATAATATAAAAATTAGCTTTAAAAATTGATTTTATATTTTTTTTTATTTTCTCTATTAATAATTTAACAAATCGCTGACTGTTTAACAAAATCTTATAGACAATATTTGAATAAGAAAAAGATAATTATTTTTTTAAAAGGAAATCACAAATTTATTTTTTCCCATTTTAAACAGATCAAAATGGAAAAATATTCTGGCTGAACCCTTGTTTAATGATGGTTTTATCGACATTGAAAAGACATAATCACAAAAGAGGTTGATTTTATGAAGAAATATGAAATGAAATTTATGTTATTTTTAATATATGCAAATGACGAAAAATAAAAAAAATTAAAAAATAATGTACCAACGATCCGAGTATTTATTTTGTTATTACCCAATGAGATTTCTTTTTATATATAAATATAAAATCAAGAGATCAGCATATAAATTCTCATTTGCTGGATTACTCCAATATTAATCAAGGCAACAAAAAAGAATTGGTACCAGAATTGGTTGGTTTTGGCTGGCCCATTTTGGAATTTTTCAAATCGACCGGCTAATTCCTAAATGTACACAAAATGGCCGGCCATTTCCGGATAAAGCCAATTTCGAAAGTCGACCGCAATATATATTAGGGTTAATTATCCGTGCGCGGATAATGAAATCACGGGTAACGGGTAGTGCGGATAATCAAGGCACGGATAAGGGACGGGTAGGCCATTTTCAAAAATTATCCGCGGATACTACCCGTCCCGTGCCCTTTAAGGCATTTTTTTGAAATTCGTTTAAAAAAATTTTTATAAATCGTCAAAATAAATATCATAATTTTAACAATTCTTTATTATTCAATTCTTATTCATTTCAATTTTTATTTAATTTTTTGGTCAATTAAAAACGAACACTCCAAAGTTCAAAGCAAATTGATAAAAAATTTAAAAATTGGTAAAAAAAAATTTTGAAAATAGACATTTTTAGAGGCAAATTGAAACACTGTACACGTTCTGAATTTAATTTAAATCAAATTTTTGATAATTTGCCATATTGGTTATGTCAAATTTTACCATGAAAAAGCAAAGGATGGACCAAGGGCATAAAATATTTTTGTCGAAATTTTTTTGCACCCCAATCTTTATATGGTTGACGATTATTAAAAACATAATTTTTATTTTCAAATGAAAATAATTAGATATTTTAAAATAATGGTCGAAAAATTTATATAAGTTGAAAATTTGCTAGCGCCGATAGGCGCGAGCGCAAAAATTTTTGTTAGGTTTTTTACATGCAAATTTTTATCTGCACAATTGACTTCAAATTATAATTCTCCATATTTTCTTTTTGAGCAGAATCCTCTAGGTCATTTTTCCAGAAAGACTTAGAATCAGTCCCTCTTATAATTGCAATATAAAAATATTATATTTTTTTAAAATTGTTCAAAAAATGCTTTTGAAAAATAATCATATTTGTTGTAATCTTTTTCAACAAAATAATGCATTTTAGTGAATAAAAATATAATTTAAATGATTTTTCGCTGGTAGGATTCGAACCATCGTCCAAAAATTATAATTCAACCAACTGAGCAAAACGAATTTATTGGACGTGCTTATTCTCAAATGCCCAAATTTTGGTATTATTTTTTAACATTACGGGACGGGTAGGAAAAGCACGGGTAACGGGTAATTCGGAAAATACGGGACGGGTAGGCGGGACGGATAATTAACCCAAAATCGCGCGAATACACTGCCCGCATACCCGTCCCGTCAACGGATAATTAACCCTAATATATATATATATAAACGCTTAAAAAATAAAATCAAAAAATGAAGAATTCTTTTTTATTTCATATAAAAATATAAGATTTCTTTTAAAATGCAGAATCATTTTAGATGAATTAAATTTCCGATTTAAAAATGTCTCGAATGCAAGATAAATGTTCAAAGCGTAAATATAAAACTATAAATATATAAATAATCAATTGAAAAGGCTATAAATAAAAATGGAGATCGAATGAATTCGATGCAATAAAATTCGTTCGCCTTTCTCATTTTAAAATAAATCCACTATCAAATTTTTTACAATTCGTAAAAATTTATTAAAATAATAATGAAAAAAAATAAAACAACCTTCATTTTTATCGCTTTATTATGTATTTATTTGGCAATAAAAGTTTCTACGGATTCAACCAATGACGAATTCAATAAACGATTGCAAAAAATGTCGTTAATAGAACATAATCAGAATAGAGTTGAAAAACAAACGTCAATAAGACAATTCTATAGCCCAACTGATATTAAATCAGAAAAAGATTATAATAAATGGCTTACAGATGGAGTAAGACAACTTACGGCGAATATGGCAAAAATTAATCTAATTGGTAAGAGAAGGGAAAAAATGTATGTTAACATTTCTAAATTTTTGGCAAAAAATTAAATTTATTTTATAATATTTTTACAACTTAATTATTACACAAAATAATGATAATGAATTAGACAAATCAATGCTGTATTTTAAATTTTTTTAATTTGACCGAAACAACACAAAACTTAGTTTCTTTCCAAATTTTAATATAAAATTTTTTGAAAATTTATTTAAATACAATTAATTCAACATCATTTAGGATAAAATGGGTTATATAATACGAATGAAAATATATATATTTGTGCTAATAATTTATTAAATATTATTATTTTCTTTGTATATCATTTACGAATTGACTGATGAGGCACCAATAATGAAAGATAAATTTAAAAAATATTCCATATTTTTTTATAGATCAAAAATTACACCCTATTCGACAAAAGAGGCAAGCGTTTGGTGCAAAAGTTAAACTATGGCCACGCATCATTAACTATGAGATTAATTTTCGTGAGTTCTAAATAAAGAATTAAATTTTTAAACGATTATTCGAATAGGGTGTTCACCTTTTGGACATATCTTCTTAGCTAGAGAAATTCATTTTATCTTCTTCGCCTTTCGGGGCTCAGGGAATAAATCTAGGAAGAATAAAATTTTTTAAAAAATTGAAAAATATTTGCCACTCATGTGATTCGAAACTCCATTGTCATATCAAAAATCAATAGCTTTACGACATGCGAAATCAGAGCAACAATTAAATCTATTATAACAATACATGAAAATCAATATTTATAAATTAGTATATTTCTTGGGCAAAACTTAAACTATATACAAAACCATTATCGCCATCATATTCAAAATCATCAATTGCTCTATATTTGATATATTCATCATCAAATCCAACCTCGCCAAACATAGCCATAAATTAAGGCCGAGCCGCAGAGGATCCAGCCAAATAAAAAATTTGGTCAAAGCTCATAAGAATACCTCCAATTACAAGAAATCAATTCATTTTATCTACAAAAAATAGAAATGAAGACAGATTTTTAAATTTATTTTAAAATATATTTTAGATAATGACAAAAATAATGAATGTTAAAATCTTATATGCATATTTGGTTCCTATTAAATCTTCTAATATTTCGACTTTTCTATTTTTTCGTAGGAAAAAAAGATGGGAAACAGGTTTAACGTAATTTTATAAAATGGGACATTACCTTAAAAATATAACATAAAAATAATTCAATTAAAAATTATAATTGGTTGTAATTTTCTTTTAAAATATTATTTTGTAAATTAATATTTGTATCATTTAAACAAAAATAAATAATATCTAATTATTTTTATTATTAAAATTACTTAGCTGAACGAGAAAGTGACATTCTGACTGCAATAAAATATTGGGAGGATTATAGTTGCTTGAATTTTCGCGAAGATGCAAGCGCTGAACCGCGAATACAAATTTCAGAGGGTGATCGAAGCAAATCGATGGGCATGGGGAGAGGAGATATTCGTAAAGTGACTCTCAGAAGCACTGCTTCGGTAATAAATAAATATTTCATAGAACTGAAATAAAAATTCCAAATTTAATATCCCTCACATTAGGCGGAATTTCATAAAATTTTATCTAATTATTTATTAAATAAAACAATGCAAGAAAATGTCAATGGAAAAACCATGATTCCAGTTTAAAAAATTTGTAAATATTTTTATTCCTCGATTTTTGGGAAATATTTATAGTGGCAAAAAAAAACAAAATTATGAAAAAATGTTAAAGTTCTATTTTTTGTCACATACCCTCAAAGCATATATCCAATCGATAGAATTGTCATTACGCCTCGTTTGATAATGATTTGAGAATTTATTAGAAAAAGACCGAAAAATAGTTTAAACAATTTACTATTAATTTTTGAACAATCCATGACAAATTAAAGGACATTCAATACATTTTGAAGAGATTTAACGATTGTGAAATTGTTTGTGATTATAGGACAAACCATTAAATCGATAAAAACAAATATAATTTTTGAGACAAATTAAAGTCTTTCTGATATTTGCAATATTTTTATTTTATAATTTAATTTTTTAAAGATTTGTATAATGATGCATGAAATAGGGCATGCCCTGGGCTTCATGCATAGTCACCAAAGGAAGGACCGGGATGAATATTTGGATGTGGATGTAAGTAAAATTACTGAAGAGTGGAAAGATTGGAAAAACGAATATATTATAAAGCCTGATAGTCAAATACGCCCTGATGTACCATATGATCCGGCATCAATTATGAACTATGGTCGATAGTAAGTCATAATCATAATTTATATATTATGGACAATTTTTGAAATCTTATAGCATAAGAGGTCCCGATGGGGATGGCATTCAAGTGATTGTTACCAAGGATGAGAGATACAAACGAGCATTAGGCCAAACCATGCATCCATCATTTTGTGACATTCTATTGTTGAACATTTTCTATGGATGTAAAGGTGCAATTTAAATTTTTAAAATTTAAAATAAATAATATATTTGAATAATATTCTGCAAAAAAGCAATAAAATATTTTTCAGATGTTTGCGAAGAATTCAAAACAGAATGCAATTATGGTGGATTCCCAAACCCAAAGGATTGCAAAAAATGTGTTTGTCCCTCCGGTTTCGGCGGAAATTCATGCAATGAGTCAGCTGGCATTTGTGGAAGTATACTTGAGGTAAATTATGTTGCGGCACTGTGGATATTTATTTATAAAAGTATTAGTGACAGATATGTAATAATATTTAATGGTAATTGTGAATGTTAAATAATAATATTCACCTACCTTATAGTCAATATACCTAATTTATTTTTAATTCAGATCCTACATAGAAATTTAATTTAGAATTAAATAGATACGGAAAGATTATATTAAAATTAAAACAACAACAAATTAAATCAATATGAAAAAGTTAAATCAATTATGAAACAAAATTTATATACCAGAGATTTTCCCAAGTAAAATTATCGAGCATTATAAAAATGAAATTTTAATCGAAACTCAATTGAATTACATATCAAATTTGCCAAATAATTATTATATTAGGACTTTTATTAACTATCTCATATACCATTTTGTCTAATTGAATAATAATAATAATTTTCGGAAACTTCGAGAAATATTCCAATAATTTTCCAATCCATAACAATCATTACAATGAATAATATATATGCATTTAAGGCTAGCACAGTTCCAAAGAAATTTACAGAATCAATTGGAGACCAATATATACCATCTGAATCTATATATCATCCTACGCAATATTATCAGAATTATTATCATCGTCGAAAACGAGCCCATGGAAAATGGATGGGTGGAAATGCTGATTGTCACTGGCATATCCGTACTCAGCCCGGTCACAAAATAAAATTGACTGTGAATTCATTGATGGCACATTGTCATAGAAGTTGTGATTATGGTTTTGCTGAGATGAAAATCAGAAAAGATATGCGTCCAGCTGGCATCCGGTAAGAAATCCCATCTAAAATTAATCAAAATTCACTTTAAGATTTTATTTAAGATTGAAATTGTTGCCTCTTTATTTTTCTGAAAAGATTCCACAATTGACCAAAATAATAAAATGAGAGCGATTCGAAATAGTGCTCTTAATTTAATTCTATTTTAAAATTAAAATAAATAAATTTAATAGAATTAAAGAATAAACGCTTTGAAATAAAATGAAATATAAAATATTTGGATAAATATGAACACAAATATTTTGATTAATAAAAACATAAAATATTTTGATAAACAAAAATATAAAATAATAAACAAAAACAGAAATTATTTGAAAAAAATAAAAATACAAAATATTTGGATAAATTAAAACACAAAACATTTGGAAAAATTAAACAGAATTGGAAAAACAAAAAAAATGTTTGGAAAAAATTCAAAATATTAGAATGACAAATACAAAATATCTGAAAAAAATCAAAAAAAGTTTTATTTAGAAAAAGATATTAATTGAATTTTTTATTTTATCAAATTATTTTAAATAAAAAATTTAGTTAACAATTACTTTGTTTAGAAACAAAATTAAAATCGATTAGAAATTGTGCTAATTCCATTTCAATCATTTCTTTATAAAGAATTTGCTGTCAAGAAGATTTGGATTCAAATGGCCAAATGATTTTGGAAAGTGAAACCAACCTGGTTGTAATTAGCATTTATGGCAATGTTCGTTTGGAATTCGATTATCATTCATTTGGTTAGCAAAAATTACATTTAAAAATATGATAATAATTTAAGGAAACGGAGATTCTTCGTCCTCCAGTATAAGATGGCCCGAAGATGAATCAAAATCAATTCGTTCACTAATGACAAAATCAATTCGGACATTGCAGCAGAAAGAATCAAAGTCAATTCGATTGCAACATGTAGAATCAATTCGACCACAAAGGAATTCAAAATCAATTCGACCAAAGGGAACAAATTCAATTCGATCAATACAAGGAGAAATTAAATCGATTCGACCAAAGTAGTAAAAACAAAATGTATTCGCAATTGTGAGAAATTAAATCAAATTGAGATATTAAAATTTTACTCCGTTTTCTGAATTATTTCTTTATTAATCAATTTAATTTTTCTTTCCTTCTCTATTTTTTTGGTTTAAAATATTTCTTTAAAATATTTTTTTGATTGTAATTTATTTTTCATTTCCAATGAATTTGTTAAAAATAAAAATGTCTATTTATTGATAAATTATATCAATTTTTTCAAAAATAAATTTTCACGGAAATGTGCAAAACCCATATGACCAAAAAAAGGAAAAAAATATGCAGATAGCATAAAGTTTTTTTTACCATTAAATCTTTCCAGTGTCCATGGACGATTACACAAAAATCATAGGATAATACAAAAGTAGATGATTCCACAATAATGCAAAATTGGGCGATTCCAAAATCATGCAAATATGAGTGATTATATAAAATAAAAATTATTCAAAAAAAAAGGTAATAGTACAGTTTGTTCCACCCTTTTTTACAAAAAAAAATTAATTTTATTTTTGTCTAAAAATGTCTATTTAGAGGTTTTAAATGATGGGGATTCCGAATATGGCATTTATTTTTCATTATCTTTATTGGTTGAACCAGTATAGGTTTATAAACCAGTTTCGAAAAAATGAACTTTGGTATTTCCGGTCAAATTATACATCATTCGTCGCGTATCGATGAGCTGATCGCGAATCTACGATTTGTTTCCCATAAAAGTGAAAACTAAAAAAGTTATGGCCATATAAAATTCTTAAGGTGAATAAGTGGCCCACAAGACTAAAATGGCCGTAACTTTTTTCATTTTCACTTTTATAAGAAACAAATGGTAGATTCGCGATCAGCTCATCGATACGCGTCGTGATGTATAATTTGACCGAAAATACCAAAGTTCAATTTTTTCGAGACCGGTTTATAAACCTATACTTGTTCAACGAATAAAGATAATGAAAAATAAATGCCATATTCGGAATCCCCATCACTTAAAACTCCTAAATAGACGTTTTTAGTCTAAAATAAAATTAAAAAAAATTTTTTTTTTGGAAAAAAAAGAGAGAACAAACTGTGCTATTACCAAAAGGTATATAAAACTATAAAAATAAAATTTATTTTATCCGAATGAAAAATATAGACTTTAAAAATATAATAATATAAAAATAAAAACCTTAAAAATGAAATAAAAAATGAAGCAATCTGATATGTAATATAAAACTATAAAATAATTAAATTATTTTAAAAATGTACCTAAATTTGGCTGAATTTATAAATTTTCTTATTTATAATGATGTCAAAAGAGGCATAATTAAAGAAAACTATAATAATATAAAATGATCCAAAAAAAGGCTATGAAAAAAATATAAAAATAGAGAGAGAGAGTGAATTTAATACAAAATATTCGTTAATCTTCCAGAATTAAATAAATTCATTTTCCAAATTTTTTACAATCCTTCTAATTTTACATAAAAAATAATGAAAAAAATTAAAACGGTCTTTATTTTTCACAATTTAATATGCATTTATTTGGCAATGAGAACAATTGCAACGGATCCCACCAAGAATGAATTCAATAAACGGTTGCATAAAATGTCGATAAAAGAAAAAAATCAAATTAGAAGCGAAAATATAGCGTCAAATAAAGAGTCTGAAAATAGTTATAGGGAATGATTTGTAAAATATATTTTTATTTGATATCAAAATATTGAAATAAGTATGATATCATTTTTCCCTTTAATTTTATTTACAAGAATTTAACATATTTTAAACTTATCTTATATAATACATATTTATATGTTTGATCGAATACCAAAGGGACGAGGTAATAGGATAAGTGTGATCTGAAAATAAACGAAAAAGCAGCGGCGAAGCCCTGGTTAAATAATTACTTTTTTGGATGAATTTCATTTAAATTTTTTAATTTTCCTATTTAAATAATAAATGGATTAAAAATAAAATAAAAAGAAAATTAAACTCGTAATTTCTTTTACTTTCAACAAATAAAATTTAATTTCAAATATTTGGTGCACAAATAATAGAAATATTTTTATGTGGATTTAATTTAACATTATCTTTACATTTCATTTTGTAGAAATTTAACTTTCTTCTTATCAATTTTTCCAATATTTCACTTTTTATTCCCATCAGGCAAATGTCTAATACTCCCTTGTTTTGATAATCCACTGTTCTCTGATTTTTTTTGCATTTTTGAAATTTTCAGAATATCCTCATTCATTGGAGTATTTTTGTCATCGGTGTCCACGTTGAATCGGAACGAGTAATCATCTGGATTAATATTTTCATCCTAAATTAAAAAATGAAAATTTCCGGATTAATTGGACATTCGAATTTTTTAAATAAAAAATCTGTTCTTCTTAAAATTATTTTACAGATTTTCGGGAATTTTTAAAATTCTAATAAAATAATTTTTGCTTTATTTTAACGTAAGTGTGACAATTATCGCGAAAATTATATTAGCTAATTTAATTATAGCAAATTATTATTGAACTAATTTTTGTTTATTTTTTTAAAAATTATTGCTTCTTTCCTATCTAAAATTATATTTAATTTAATCAAAATGAATAAACATGATTGACAGCGGGTCTCATATTTGGGCTCTATTGACAGCTGGAGTGTCCGGGAGGAGGTGGAAAGGGTTCCTGGGGCCAAGGGGAGCATCCTGCATCGATTTCTTGATTTTGCCTTATTGACAGCCGGTCCCTTATTTGGGCTCTATTGACAACCGGAAGGTCCGGGAAGGGGTGGGAATGGTTCCCGGTGGGTCATGGAAGTCATTTAAGAACCAGCCGTTACCTTTGGGCCCTATTGACCTTTATGGAAATCGGCTCATGCCTTCCTTTTGTCTATTTATGGAGTTGGTTTGATCCGTCATGAATCCATGTGCTCTAAATTTTAAAGTTTGACTTTATCTATTGGCCTGGTGTGAGGGGTTATCCATGGGAAAGGAGGGGGGCCAAAAAGTCCGAGGTTACCCTTGGGCTTTATTGTCAGCCGGTTTCAAGTACGACGTTATCTATGGGCTGGGCTGCCAGCCGGGAAAATTCTCCGCTAGGAACTACTCACTTTGTTGTTGCAACCATGTTAGTCCGATCACCTTATGTGATAATTTTGAAAAGAATTTGGCGATTTGACATTATTTCCTATTTTGATGAATTTGTATCCTTTCCCCTTTTAGTTGTTTTCCTCATTCATTCATAGTTTTTTTTTCATAGTTGTTGATAGCTAAAATTTATTGTGTGGGCTCGCCCAAAATATTAAATGACTTGGAGAATAAATATTATTATTTAATAAATAATTGGTGTAATTTCTTCTTTTTATTATTTGGCGCTCCCTGAAAGGACAAATCGAAAGCACCGAGCATTAACAACAATAAGCAATTATTTTTTTGGATTATTGAGCTTCAAAATTTGAAATTTTTAACACCCCTTTGTGGAGTGCAGCATTTATTTTCTTTGTGAAAATATAAGTTTTGTTCTTCGGTTATTGTTCTCTTTGTGGGCCAATAATTCAACAAATATTTGGAGTGAGAAAAGCAGTGAAAACCGAGAAAAATTTCTGAACAACAAATTAATCAACAATATGTCGAATCATCAGCCAAGCTTTGATGAAATTATTCCAGTAATGGACCAGCTTTCTCATTAATTTCCCGGATTAGAAATTTCTTCAGGTTTTATTGATCAGAATAATCAAAAATGGGTGAAATTGGATGAATGGAATAAAATGAAAGCTGCATATTTGAATTTAATGAACGATCATTTTGAATTCGAGAATAAATTCAAGGAAAAATGGAATGAAATAAAGAATGGATATTTATTCTTGGTGAACGATAATGAAAAACTCGAGGACAGTTTAAAACAAAAATGTGATGAGCTGCAAAAGTTCAAGGTTTATGCAAGAAAATTATTTGAAGAAAAGAAAGGATTGAACGATTTGAATGCGGTTTTGGAAATAAAAATGGCAAAGAAATCGGCTGATGAGAAAAGTTTTTTGTAAGAAAATGGTCGCTTAAAAATTCAACTGGAAATTCTTCAAAAGAAAATGGCCAAACAAAATTCTTCTGGTCATAAATGTCAAAACTTTGAATCAAAACCAGCTGGTTTTCTAAGGAAAAATGATCAATTGGGAATTTGTCGAAAAGGGAAAATTTTGCGAAAACCGATTAATCAGCAGTTAAATTCGCAATTGAATTTTCGTCCGGTAGTCGAGCAAAAAAGGAAAAAGTTTGGATTGAATTGGTTCAAACCGAAGAAGCAGAATTGTACAAAAACGGACTAAGAATTTTCTCATTATCAAACAAAGAAAGAACATCAATATCGATTAGGGACAATCGATCATTTTGAGGGTCGGAATGGGTTTAAGAATTTTGGAATGGAAAGAAATGGATTTATTGGGTTTAAAAATGCCGTTATGAAAGCTCATCGGAAAAAGAAAGGTCGATTTAGGAATGGAACTGATCCTGAAGTGGAAAAATGGTTTGAAAAGAGAATGGCAAATTGGGAAAAACGAAAAGTCATGGATAGAGAATTGAGAAAATCCTTGGGAATAAATTCGGAAAATTTGGATTGTGATGAACCGATTGAGATGGATTTGAATATAGGCCATGAATTGAATTTGGCATGGAAGGAAAATTGTGTAAATAGTGAGAATTGCAGTTGGATTTGTGGAAAATGGAATGAGAAGGGATTGGAGATGGATCGATCTGATCGTCCCATGTCCAATGCAAATGGGGCCAATGGTTCAGCCGATTGTGAGATCAATTCGAATTGTTCTGAAGGATTGGATGCTAGCACCAATGAATCGACTCGAATGGAAAAAAAGAATGGATAGAATTTTGAGGAAAATGATCAATTCTTCGAAAAATTCTTTGGCTATAAATTCGGAGGAAGATCAGCGGCGGATCTATGTGATCGCCCTGTGTGCAATGCAAATGGTTTCCCTGGATTGTTGAACAGGTTTGAGAGTGCTTTCGAGTTGTCAGGCCATCGAAACCTTTCGGAAACAGGTTGAATCTCGACGAATTTCGAAAATCAAGGGACGATTTTCTTTTAGAGGGTCGGAATGTGATAATTTTGAAAGAATTTGGCGATTTGACATTATTTCCTATTTTGATAAATTTGTATCCTTTCCTTTTTTAGTTGTTTTCCCCATTCATTCATAGTTTTTTATTCATAGTTGTTGATAGCTAAAATTTATTGTGTGGGCTCGCCGAAAATATTAAATTGACTTGGAGAATAAATATTATTATTTAATAAGAGAAATTCATTGTGTCTCTCGAAGGTATATTTTCTCCAATAGGCCTGATGCTTGTACCATTTGTCGGATTATTGTAACCCGAAGCATTCGCTTTCTTTTTACAAAAATATCAATAATAAAATGAAACAAATATTGATGTTTCTAAATCGTAGCATTTTTCTGAATTAAATAGTTGTTAATATGAAATTCCACCTTTTTAAATCTATATTATTTAAAATAAAAATGCTGTGAATTTGAAATTTTATTTTTTAAATCAATGAAAAAGATCTGCTGTGGTATCAGCTTCATTTTTATCTGCTATTTATATAAAATATTTAATAAAATTTGTGAAAACTAAAAAACTATTTATTTTATGATAATATAATGACATTTTCTATTATTATTCAATCAATTTAATTTTTTTGTAGTTTTATAGTTTTTTTTAATGAAAATGTAAGCAATGCCAAATTAGTATTACATAATTTTTCTAAAATGTTGGCTTTTTAAATTTATATAGAATTATAGTTTCTGATTTAATATGTTATTAATCTAGAGGATAAAAATTATTTAAAATTAATTCATTTAATTCCAAATATATTTTGTTTAAATAAATAAAATCTAGTAATTTTCTAAAATATTTAAAAAATATAAATCCAAATAATTTGCATTCACTCTTTATTCGTTTTTTTTTTTGTAAAAAATAATTTCCGAAAACTTAGACTTACTTTCATTTTAAACATAAGAATTTCAACTTCAATTTAGGTATAAAAAATAATATACATATTTTTTGATGAATATTATTCATGGCTGCCCGTAAAATTATTGGTTTAATGTGCAAATTCTTCACAAAAAAGTAAATTTTCAAATTAATTTTATGATATTAAAACTTTACATAATTTGCTTTGATGAATTTTATTCATTACTCTTCGAAAAATTATTGAACTTTGAATGCAACTTTCTTCAAAATTTAATTTGGAAATTATATATATTATAATTTATTGTTTTTATAAATAAAGTCAGTATATCCATTTTACAATCCGCCGATTTTTTCATGGAATGAATGAGGGAAAAGGGAGAAAAGATAGATTGCGCCAATTAGAATCTTTGCTTGGTTTGTAGAATCTCTGAGAGAGGAAATACACGCAATGAAAAATCTCAATTCACACATTCTAAGAATATTCTATGTATATTCTTAAAATATTTTCAAATAGGTTATATTGTGTCCATATTTTCTTTGAGACCCTTGGATCAAAAGTGAAGTGGAAAAATGATATGTTTGATAGGACTGCTGTTTGGGAAATTTTTGTACTATTATTTTTGTAGGCTACACTCTTTTGGCGCAACGCAGCAAGAAAGCTACTGTTTTTTTAAAATTTTTTCAAAGTTTCAAAATTAATTAGTTGTCCTTATTTAAATGCAATAAAATAAAATTTCTGTAGGAAAAGTGGTTATCTATAAGATTTTTTTAAAAATTAAATTATTCTATCTTGAAGTGAAATTTAAGGGCTTTAATCTGATGGTATATTGCATTAATTGGTCACTAATTATTGTTATTTGTTGAGTCACGGACAAAAGAATGGTCCAGTTCCTTATAATAAGAGTACTCAAATGTCGAAATTCAGATAGATCAAAAAATCGAAAGAAATGGAGGAATTGAAATGGAAATTAGTCCAAAAATGATACATATTAGCATTTTGGAGAAAAGAATTGATTAGAAAGAAATGAAGAATTCGATGATTATTATTAAGATATTATTGATTATCAAATAAAGCATAA
The DNA here is from genome assembly GCA_030063045.1 of Pratylenchus scribneri. NCBI lineage: Eukaryota > Metazoa > Nematoda > Chromadorea > Rhabditida > Pratylenchidae > Pratylenchus > Pratylenchus scribneri. The sequence continues at coordinate 223,545 of JAQSEB010000164.1, forward strand.
ATAGAGCTCAAATTTAGTGTTTTAGAATTCATTTTTTATTGTTAGTATTATTTTTTCTATTCCTTAAATTGAATTAAATATAATATTGTCGTAATTCTTATAAGAAAATAACTAAATTGCAATATTTAAATTACCATCAATATAGAAATTATTTTAACTAATTTAAAAATTTGGTATTAATTTTACATTTAACATTTTTTATTGACATTTTTATTTTTCCAAATATCAATTTAAATTGTATCATATTTATAAAATTTCTCTAATTTTCTCCAAAAATTTTTCTGCTGGCTGAGTTCCATCCATCTTCATCTTCAATTCAATTATATTTTGTTTATATCTAAAAATAAAATATATTGATTATAGGTTCCTAAATTAAAAATTGTACTAAAAATATTCCCAATTTTAAAATTAAATTTTAAAAATATTTTTATTACTTTAATGCATATATTTCTATAATTTGAAAAGTAATCAGCCCTGATTTTATCGTTTTATCCTCATTTTCGACTTGATTTTTTTTTAAATATCTATTAAGCTCGACCGTCTCAGGTCGCTTCCACAAAATACGAATACTAATATAAATATGAGCGATTCCACAATGGTATAAATAAAAATTTATTTTAGAAAAACAGGATTGTATTCGCCTAATTTTTCTACTTTGTCCCGAATTTTGACGAAATGCCTGACTTTGTATAACTTTCTCCAATTTTTTTCTAAAAATATCTAAATTTTATGGTGCATGGCAATTTGATTCGCTTTGGGAAAATTTTTACAAAAAAATTAGCCAAGTAAAAAATTTTAAGAAAATTTGAAGCTTCGCCTCCAAATTTTAATTTTTTTAAAGATTTTTAAATTTGAACAGGAAAATATTATAAATATTTAAAATGTGTGATAAAAAAGTGAGGATTATTTCAAAAAGAAAAACGAATTATTATTTTTTCTGAATTGCGATATACTTTGAAAATTGTCTTTAAAATTTTATAATTGATTCACAAATATTCGCTTTTACCTGTCTTCTAGTGCTTCGCTAATTTTTGCACCAAAATCAGTCAAATCATCCTTGTTGACAATGAAAGCCGCATTCTGTTTTGCCAATGCCTCGGCATTATAAAATTGATCAGCCATGAAAGGCATACACAATATTGGGACTGCATGATGGATGGACTCAATGATGCTGTTAATGCCACAATGGGAGATAAACAGTTTGGTTTGAACATTTCCTTTAAATTCATTTGGTTATTTTTAAAGATATTTGATAAATATCATATATGGAAAATATAAATAGAATCCTAAACTATTTTTATGCTATTATATAATTTAGTGGGAATTCTATTATCTCTGAGTTTTCTGGGATAGTTTTTAATTTTATAATTTAATTTATTATTCAAACGAGAGTATTGCTCCCAATAAAAATGTTGATACGTTACGATTATTGCTTTATAATTAATTAATCATAAATTGAACCATTTGGAAGGTCTTTAGCTAGACCAAAGTATCATCTATCAAATATTATAAAAATGAGTATATTATTAACTTAAATAAAGAAAATTACGATGTTTTAAATAAACTTGAGCAGTAATAGAAAATTTATAGGGGTAATAGTTGACTTTGTACTCCCCCTTTTTTTCCATAAAAAATTTTTTATTTTATTTCTCGCTAAAAAGTATTTAGGGGTTATCGATGGTGGGGAATCCGAATTTCGCATTAGTTTTCCATTATCTTTATTGGTTGAACCAGTATAGGTTTCTAAACCGGTTTCGAAAAAATTGAACTTTGGTATTTTGGGTATATTATATATCATTCGACGCGCTTCGATGAGCTGATCAAGAATCTGTCATTTATTTCTCATTAGACCCTAAATTAAAAAAGTTATGGCCATTAAAAATTCATAAGTTGTATACAAGGACCAAGTGACTAAAATGGCCATAACTTTTTTAATTTTGGGTTTTATGCGAAACTGTTTACAGATTCATGATCAGCTAATTGAGGCGCATCGAATGTGCTATAATTTCTTTAAATTTGACTAGATAAAAATTTTCATCAAAATTGCCCTTGGTCCCCCCTTTGCACTATCTTGGTAAAAGTCAGCATATCTTACCATGATGGTAGGATATGAAAAAATCGACATCATATTCGGATTCCCCATCATCGAAAACCCTTAAATACATGTTTTTAGTGAGAAATAAAATAAATTTTTTGGAAAAAAGGGGGGGGGGGATACAAAGTCAACTATTACCTTTATAGGTTTATAAATATTAAATTTCAAAATTTATTTTTAAATGAATTGATAGAGAATTTTTTGCAAAAATTATTTTAGATCAAGAGTTGCAGAAGTATTTATTAAAAGATTTGTACTTTTTGAGGTCAAATTTTGAAAATAAAAATGTACTTTTTTTAGTTTTTTTTTTTTTACTTTAGTTTAATTTAAGTACTTTTGTTTTCGAAATTTTAAAAAATTATTAAAAATTTTCCCTATGGTAATTTTTGGCCTTAATTTTTCATCTCGCAGCCATTTTTGGGTATATTTTTCAATTCGTCATCTTAATTCACCTACGATTCTAAAAATTTCAAAAAAAATCTTCCCCAAAAAAACATGTAGTATTCTTAATTCTGGTTGTTCCCCACTTTCTCATTTATAATAAAAAAACTAATTAACAAATTTTAATAAATTATATTAGCTTAAAATAAAAATCTTTTGACTCAAAAAACTTTCTTTTCAAGACCTTTGTCTTTATTTTGAAAAAAAAATCTGCGAGCCCTATTTTAGATGGTCCATTAAGAGCTGAGCCAGAGCTATAAAATTTATCCTCTAAATATTCTCTTGTAAAAATTAACTTATAGATATTGATATTATTTTCCATTATTTGCAATTTTGAACTTCATAATATAAATTTATATAAAAATAATTTTTTATTACCTAATATAGCAAATTGATTCAGCCATTTATTCACATGAATATTTTCGTATTCTTTAAGCATTTTTAAGTGCAAATCTTCTTCACTGTCAAATCTCCACAAGAATTCATAATCACTGTGCATTGTGAAAGCTTTCAAAAAATAGGCAAATGTCGTATCGGGTACATCTGTCATTGATACAATTGTGCCAAAACTGATCATGATCAGCCCTTTTCGTTCTCTAGACGCCTCAATTGCTTGAATTTCCTGATAATGATAGGAAATTATGTCTAGTAAATAGGGTATTTTTATATAAATTATTTTTTCGTGATAACCTAGCGCCGAAATAATCATTGTTGGGTGAATTTTTAAAATTAATTTAAAATATTTTAGACTTTTCTTGTCAAAAATTACATATCTTTTCTATTGCACTTTTTAGAGAAATTTTCAATAAAAAATGCATTATAAATGAAAATTTATTTGTAAAAAAATTTAATAAATTTATTAAATATTTCAAAATTTTTGAATACAAGAATTGACCATTTTCGCCCTCTTATTGATAAAATAAGTTGTGAAAATTTTGATCGATTGGCGAAGAGAAAGTTGAACACTTGAGCTAGATCAAAGTTCGAATCTTTGACTCATCCAAAATTTTTTTATTATTAAAATTCGATTTTGATTTTTTAAAAGGTATTTTTTATAAAGATGATCATTATTTAAAAATAACTTTATCGGCATATTTTGAAATTTATCTATATATTTTATGTATATATTTTGGAATTTTTACTTGTATAACTAAATTAAGGTTAATCGATGAATTTAAAACCAAAATTTTTAATTTTTAATCTAAATAACGAAAAATAAGTGGAATCGAAACTGATAAAATTATAGCATATTCAAATAATTATCAGCTCTTTAATTAATAAATTATACTGAAATTATGAATTCTCACAATGTCATCCATTGTTGCCTGCTCTGCTGATGGGACAGCCAATTGAATACCTCCAATGTGCACAATTTTTGATGGATAACCGGGTGGCATTGGGAAATTCAAAAATGGTTGTGTATTTATAAAAATTTGTCTGATTCCATTGAATAGATCCCTAAAATCGGGCACTTGCTTTGCGTCATAATAATTTTTAGCGATTTCGCCAAATGGTCCCATCTTTAACGATTCATATATTTATGAAGAGATTATTTTTAATTTTATATTACCAATTCATTCTCATATAAATTATCTAGTATATCGATTCTATACCGAAAATTTTCAGCAAAATATGGTGAATAATCAACTTTATGATCATCAAAATTGGCGGTCGATAACTCTGAAATTATTTATAATATCAACAAATTTTGTGATTATGATATAATATTTAAAATATTATAAAATGATTAGTAATATTCAAAACGAGGAAAAAGTATTGAAAACGTTGATAAAAATTATTTGAAATATCATAAAAACTTGTAACAGTTCAATGGTTTGATCTAGACCCTCAAATATTTTATTCGATTAGTACTTACATAATTTTTTCAATGGTTTTTGGTTCAAAACTTATTATAATTACCAAAAACCTGAACCGAAACATTATCAAGCAATTTGTCTTAATAAGATTTATCGATTGAAATTGCAACCGTTAAAACCATTATAATCTTTTTCAATATTCTTTTAGACATTTTCAATATTGTTTTCTATAAAAGTAAATATCCATCTAAAAATCATTAATGAATATGACAATTGGAATGAGCAGAATTTAATTAATATATTTACTATTTTTTTTAAATTTAATTTTTTCTTAAGTAAACTCGAAAAATAACATTAAAATCAATCGATTATGAACCAATTCATAGATTAATCTTATAAATGGATTACAGCAATTTTATATCTTTATATTTTTTTTAAATATGACATAAATTTTTGTAAATTTAGAGATAAAATTTCGATCAATTTTTAAAAAAAAAATTATATAATTGATTGCACTCATTCCTTTCATTGTGGAAAGGTGCATATTTATATTTTGTCCTAACCTGGTATATCGCCTTTTTCTATAATATCGTCCAAATAGCCCAAATATTCGTAATGTATTGATTCGAGTAGTGGCATATTTTGTGTGGCAAAAATATTTTTAATGCCGAGCAACCAGAATATTGGAAAAGCCCCATGGTCCCATAATTCGGCAATGCCAATATCAAAATTTTCAGATTTTAATGCCTTCAATATTTTTCTTTGTTTTGCCAATTCTGAAAAAATTAATTTATATATATTTTATTTATAATTATTTTAGATATATTCAGAAAAAAATAATATTTTAACTATGAGATATTTATTTAATTTTGATTAAAATTCTTATTTTTTTATTTCATTCTAATAGACTGAAGCCCATCCATAAAGGAATTTTAAGCCTTATTCACAATGGTCGTGCTAGTGTTCGTGTTCGTGCGAATGTTCGTGTTCGTGTGCGAGTGAGTGCTTCATGCTTCGACTTCATGCACAACCATTTCACAATGGGAGTGTGTGTGTTCGTGCTCGAATGCGAGTGCATGTTCGTGTTCGTGTGAAACGAAAATTGCGGATAATCTCTAATCTATTTCACAATGGAAACATGAGGATGTGCACGAACACGAACACGAAGTGCACGAACAAATTTCGAATAAATTCGAAATTTTGGCTCTCCCTTGTTTTCGAGTTAATGCTATAGCACGAACACAAGCATTAACAAAAGCATTAATCATTGTGAACACCCCATGTGCATGCACTCGCACTCTAACATTGACACGAACATGAAGTCATTTTTTTCCCATTGTGAAATCCCGTAGATATTTTGTTCGTGCTCGAGTTCATGCTATAGCATTAACTCGGATTTTTTGTGCATGCACTCGGCGAGTTCATGCTTTTTTGTGGGTGTTCACAACAAAAACATTGATTTTAGCCTAACACGAACATTAACACGAATACTAGCACGACCATTGTGAATAAAGCTTTAGAAGCGAAATATTGTTTGTTGATTTTTCCTTCTATTTATGGATGGGTCTATCTATGCACCATTTGTAATTATAATTATAACTCATTCTTTTCTAAACCGTTTCAAATTTTTATATGAATTTGACAGATCAATTCATTATCAATCGAAAAGTCTAAAAATTATTTTATATAGTTTAAAAAAACACGTTGTTTTTTTTATAATGGGAAGAATGTATAAATTTGAATGTTTTTTGTATTGTGAAAAATTTAATTAATTTTTATTTGAGCTAATAAAAAATTTTTATCTAACAAATGATAACAAATTATTTTTGGATTATTCATTGGGAGTTTAGTTGTTGCTTTCGCCACTAACAGTCGCTTCATTAATTTCCCAATACAAAATTCTTATTTTACATTAAAAATTTTTTGCCCTATATGATAGAAATTCAAGCCCAAATATCGATGTCTACTAATAATCAAATTTTCAAAGGAATATGAAATTTTTTTACCTAAAAATAAATCTGTCCTAGATCCAGAATGTGCGTTTTTGGCTTTCCGATAATCTCGTGGAGACCATCTGGAAATCATTTGAGGAATGCGTGGTTTTCCTCCGGCCATTTCATGCGGATTGAAATATTCCACAACCAATTTACCACCAGAGCTCAAATCAGTTGGTTTTCGATGAAGACTGGTTAATTCAGGCACAAAAAGTTTCTAAAAATCAAAAATAAATTTAAAATTATGACGTGAAAATTATTCACAATTTTATGTATCCATTTTTGTGCAAGAAGAATGCGCACAATTGAATTAAATAAGGCATAATGGCTCCCGAATATATTTGGGGCAATTACAAGTATTTTTATGCTGTTGATTTCTTAAAATATAAGATTTTTTAAAATTATTTATTTGAAAAATTTTATTAATATGGCGGGATTTTCTGATATAAAAAATTTTAAAATAACAAAAAAAGTAAAATACAAAAGTGACATAAATTGTGATAAAATTCAAAAATAGTGACAAAAATTTATCAAAATTTTTAAATTAAAAAGCCTCACAAATTTTATCAAAATAATTTAAACAAATTTTTAATCATCTAGTAAGAATAAATTTATATCAAATAAATTTCCTCAAGGCGAAAATTTTGATTAATTTTAATAAAATTTCTTATAGGTTAAATAATGAAATAATGATTAAAAAGAAAAAAAAATTAGCAAAAGATAAAAAAAAATGAGCAAGAAGTTAAATATTCTTTTGCTGAATTCAGATAGAAATTTTTTAATTTTTATTAATAATTAATGTTCTAAATAAAACATTAAAATAATAGCCAAAGTTTTTTTTTTAATTAAATTTAAAAAATTGTTAAATTTCAAAATTTTTAAAAATAAATGTTTTTTAGGTTAATTAATATACTTGCTGATGAAGATATACCACTAATAATATGATTCGGCGAAGAACCAAGCCGAATTGAAGAAGAAATGTCGTTTCTTTTATTCTGGCCATATTCATGTTGAATCGATCGGCTCGGTGAGACAGATCCAAACGATGATGATCGTATTGATTCCGTCTGTTGACCAACTTCCTTTTGATGTGCGCGATTATGACGAATTGAAGTAGCATCAGAATGTTCAATAGGTTCAGTTGGAACGTGACGAATTGAATTTGAGGTGGTAGCTTCGCCTCTTTCTATCTGCTGTGACTGAAGAGTAGGATGAATCGGTCTGTTCGGAGAACTAGAATGAGAATGAGAAGAAGCCCTCGTTGAGGCAGTCCTTATTGAGGAATCGGCAGATATTGGTCGAATTGGATTGTCGAAATCAATTGCTTCATTGCTTGTACATGCTTGGCACATGTTCCAAGTATAGCTGTTAATTCTTTTGGAAATAGACATGTTCTGGTTTCTTTGTTGTTTTTCTGCTGCCGTTCGGCTTTCTAATTGCGGATTTGTACATGATGCACAAAACCATTTGCTTCTCAAACTCCCTCGAGGATTTTTTCGAGTTGATTTATTTTCAATTCCTAAAATATTAAGAAAAAATTTAATAATGTTCAAAAAATATTTTTGTGATAAAAATTGATGTAGCTTAATTTTTTCAGCTCTGTTTGGATAAAATAAATATAAACTTAAGCATGAGTCCGATCTGTCCAGATTTCTTAAAATTTGCCCTAATTTGTCGAATTTACAACTTTTTTTTTACAATGAAAAATTCTTCATTTTGGGGATATTTATGACTAAAATTCTCCCTTGGAAGATCAAATTTGTTTAAATTTTTCTCTATTGGGCTATATATTTTTAAAATTTTTGGTTGAAATTAAAAATTTTATTCAAAAAATTATGGGAGAAAATAAATATGTTTTCTTGAAATTATAGATGAATAAATGAAAATTTGTAAGAATATTGTTTTTTAAACAACATTCAAAGTGTCTGAATTATAATATAAATAAAAATTTAAATTTTTGATAATCTTTTTTTGAAATTTTGAAATTATTTGATCCGAGTCCAGATTCTTAAAATAATTCAATCCTTGTTGATTAAACTCTAATTCACCCGATAATCTACTTTGTCTAATTGAAGTGCTCGTAGTGCCAAGCCGAATTAAATCAGACAGTGCTGTTGAGGATGCACTACCAATATTGCGTATTGATGATGTAACAGGCCGAATTGAAGTCTGAATGCCGCTTCTTTCATTCTCTTGATATGTCGATTGGCTCGTAGAAGGAGATGATGACTTTGATTGTTCTACTGGACGTATAGAAACTTTTGACGGATATTCCTGACGTTGTTGACCCGCCGGATTATGGTGAAATGAAAAATCAGAATGTTCATTGTCACCTGCTGAAGCAGGACGCATTGAATCAGAGCTTGTTGCTTGAGATTTGGAAGTTTTATGGCGAATTGAACCACTAATTGCAGTTTCCCTTGCAGCAATAGATCGAATTGAATCACCGCCCGATCCCTAAAATATTTTCATTTCATATTGATAACGTTGGGATTTTTTTATCTTTATTAATGGATGGATCAAGATATAAAAAAGTTTAATTTACAAAAGTCGATCTTTGGACAAAAAATCGGATTTTTTCGCAAATACTTTATTAAAAATATTGATATTGATATAAAAATTTACCTTCATCCCAGTACATCTATTTGTTAAAATTATCATAATGAAAGTTAATATCACTTCAAAATGCTTTGCCGATATATTCATTTTTATCTAGTGAGAGGATTTTTTAAATCTGAATTTTCCTTTAAAAATTTGAATTGATATCATAAATTATTTCAGCATGTAGTGCAATAATAAATGGATGTTATTCAGGAATTTAGGAAGTTTAAATTTATAGCTGAAAATTTTAGATTTATATAATAATTTTGCAGAAACAATAAAACTATAAAAATATTTTCAGTTTCAGATCAATCCTATTGCTTGATGGGTTGTCGTTTTCTTCAATCCAGATTTTATATGCAAAAATATTGCAATAATTTTATTTTTTTATAGTCGATTTTGCAATTTTTGAAATTAATAATATTTATAGCTTTTTCATTTTCCTTTCTTTTTTATTTTATTTTTTACTGCAATTGCAAAAATGAAATAAATTGCAAATGATTTTATATCCATAGAAAAACAAATAAAAATATTACAAATTTCAATTAGAAATATATCAGTAAAGATTAAAGAACCAATAACAAAAAAATAAATTTTAGCTTTGTATTAAATAAATATTAATAGAGCATTGATAATTTATAATAGTCCGAAATTCAAAAAAATGGAATTGATAAAATTTGACTTATTAGATGGAAAACGGAACAGAAATGAAATCTGTAAATACTAAATAATATAATTTATTTGTTAAATATCTTTTTTAAAGAAACATGACCTTTTAAACATTTTAGAGAATTTTTACATTTTTATGATATGTGACATCACCACGCATTTCTAGGAAGTTTTCCTTCCATCTAATTCGGTTCTAATTAAATATTACTCTTAAAAAATACCCATAACTAAGTTATTATTTTATTTATTTCTAAAAATTTAAAAAGCACATAATCTATACAAATTTGGTATGTATTATATAACTAATAGTTACAATCAATATTTTAGCTCCTCAACCAAATACAGGAACACATTAAAATTCTGGGAAAGAAGAGAATTTGTTGGAAAAAAAAGACCAAAATCGTGAAAATTTTTACTATTTTACAATTTTTCCAGAAATATTAAACAATTTTCAGAATATATATATATATATATATATATATAAATAATTTTTAAAAATCTTTTTAAATGTGAATGAAAAGTTGACTATAAAAATATAATAATATAAAAGTATTCTAAAAATTGTAAATTAAAACTAACTGTATATTTTGCAAATTATTAAAAAAAAAAGAATTTTGGAATGTAATTTTTGAAAAAAAAATGTTATTAAATCATTGAAAAATTCTGGCCTGCAACATATTCTTTGTATTTTTATAGTTTTATTTTAATTTATAAGTCGAATTCATATTGGATACATTTTTATATTTTTATAGGTTTATCTTATAAGCATTCGAATTTTCACTTTCTTAAAATTATTCTTCCATTTTTATCATTTTATTTTTTAAAAGGATTTAATAAATATTAATTCTGATTTTTCTCTCCTTTAAGTCCAATCGGACATAAAATAATTCTTAGCCAAAAATTATAAGCACAAAAATGATATTCTAATTGCTTACTATTATAAAATTAATATTTTAAGAAATTTAATATTATTAAATTGAACTTATTAAATTTTGATCAATATTAATAATCTTAAATACAAATTTCTATATATAAAATAGAAAAAATGAATAGCAAAATAAAGCTATTTTTTACGGTCTTCATCTTATTTTACTTTTCTCTCTCTACTCAATGCCATGGAGCAAAGGTTTTTTATTTAATATTGTCATGTCAAAACTCAATATCAAATATTAATAATAGGAATCCGGCGACGGATCAATTACTCAAAGAGAACAACGAATGACTTCCACCGGTTCAATTCGTCAAGTAGAACAACAACCAGATGGCACAATGTCAATTCGTCCAGCAGAACAACAACCAGCCGGCAATATTTCAATTCGTCCAACAGAACAAGTAGCTGGAACTACTTCAATTATTCATCAACAAACAGGCACTGAAATGATTCGTCCCAATTATGTCAGACACCATAAAGAGGATCCTCTAATTGCTGGTGGTTCAATTCGTCCACAACAAAAAATGTCACCTTCTTATGATGCTGCTCCGGCAAATCGATTCGGTCAGATCATGGCCAACATGAAGTCAAGGACATCATCATCGGCACATGGTATTTATGGTCCAACAGCGCAGCAGAATGGATCAATTCGGCCTAGCATTTCATCAAGCAATTCCATTCGTATTCAACCTTCATCGTCTACTATAATAAAAAGCAGTGGATCAAATACAGGTAAATTAAATTTTCTATGAATCTATACTTTGAAAATTAATGAGTTTTAAGGCAATTTGATTTCAAGTTTGATTGCCTTCATTAATTATAAGTATTTCAAATAAATTATAGTTATTTTATCAAAATTGAACCCAACAATATAAAAAGTTCACTAGTAATTTTTCTACATTAGCATTTTTCCGCAGCTTTTTGCAGACCCGTCTTTTGCGGACGAAAGGGTTTTGTGTGGATGGCGGTAAAGTTGACGTGGTATTCTTTATACCATTTTATTTGACATAAAATTAACCAAAAAAAATATAAATTTCATTGGCTACTATGGCAAAAAAACCTTTGGTTTAATTAAAATTGTATTTTGATTGTTTTTTTGCCATAATTCGGTGGATACCTAGTATCGGACAATGAATTAGATGTCATTTTGTAGCTAATTTTATGCCCAATAAAATGGTATAAAGAATGCCACTTCAACTGTACCGTCATCGGCGCCAAACTTTTCTTTCCGCAAAAGACGGTTCCACAAAACGCAAAAGTCGTAATAAGTAGAAAAATATATGATGTTTTAAATAAAAGTTGGCTAAAAATTACAAATTTTAAGCATTTAATATCAAAAATTTCTGATTTTACAAATTAATTTTTTTAAGGAAAAGAAAGAAATTTTCCTTGTTATATCAATTATATCTTCATATTCCTTCGATAATCAAAAAAGTTATTTTAAATCTATTTAATAAAGTAGACCCAAACTTAATTTGATTTTAATTTGAGAAATATTTTAGCTTATGAAAACCAATTTTAGTTAGAAAAATAATTTGAGCTTGAAAACAAGTTGAAACTTCAAAAATATAAAAACTGATTTATGTTTGTACAAATAATTTTAGTTCTTGAAAAAATGGATAAATTGTGTGAAGAAATTGTACCAAAATTAATTACATTTTATTCAAATGAAAAATTGTTCAAAGAAATGGGCGAACATTTTATTAATGCAATGTTCAAAAAAGAATTCCCTTCGGAAGTTGTTAAGACTAAAGTGGAAGTGGAAAAATATTTGGAAAGAAAAATAACATTTGAACAGATTTTTAAAATAATAAATGAATGGAAATTAGAAGCAAGCAAATTGAAAGCATTGAAAGAATTGCAAAATAAATTGAATTTGAAATTGGAAGAATTGAAGCAGCAAAAGAAGAACACTTTTGGAAAACTTGAAAATTTTATAACCAATTCTTTTGGCAGTCATGAAAATTTAATTGAAAAACAATTGGAATTGGTCAATTTATTGATTAATACTCATGAAATAGTTAATAAATACGTTGAGGACATCAGTATGGAGCTACAAATTCGACAACCAGTGAAAGGCTTCCTACAGAAATTGCAATACCACATAAATGAACAAAGAGGACAATTTGAAATGCCATATAGTAATTTTGTGAGCAAATATTCAGACAAATATTTTCCGGAGATTGAAAATATTATAAAAATAGAGAAGGAAAAATTGCAAAACTTTTATAATGAAATTATTCCAAAATCACACAATGTAGAAACAAATTTAAATAGATTGCATGGGGCAATTTTTAATCCAGAACCATTCCTTGAAAAAGTGGCATTAAATATAAAACCCCAAAGCCCGCATTTCGTCAGAATATTAAGCGAAAAGCTAAACAATGCTGTCGATGAATTGCCCAACAAGATTGAAGGGCTCTTTGAGAATAATAAAAAGCAGGTCAGTTTATTTTTATAATTTCTTATAAAATTTGGGATAAAAAATAAATTTTATGCATTTGTGAAATAAATTTCAACTCAAAAAACTTGACAATCTAGTCAGATATTAATTATAAATCCCTATAAAAAATTTAGATTCATTTAATTTTACATTTTAGGAATTTGCGAAATTGAATTTCGAATTTTTTGATCTTCAATTATTGATCATTGCATGCGATAGGATGTTGGGTCATATTCAGTTAATTACTATTTTTAAAAATCTAATTAATCAAAGTACTGGTAACGAGAATTGGATAAATAAAAATTTAATCTATATTCATTGTATGACGGAATACATCAGAGAAAAATTTGAAAAAATGAATATAGTCACCCATTGCCTTATTCCAAATATGGCTAAAGCTAACGAGATGGGGGAATATCCAAATGAATTAGAAATAAAAGAGGAAATGGAGCCGAAAACGAAAGTCATTTTAATTGCACAAAACATGCTGTTCCTTGCGGCTCAATTGGGCAAATTCTACAATTTCAGAGATGCCATTGATACTATTAATAAATCTAAAGATGCCATAATCCATGAATTGATTTTGAAATATATGCCTTCAAAAGGCATCGGTCAATTCTTTTATGAAAAATATACGAATGACAAATTGGTGGAAATGATGGCAAAAGGTGAATATCAAAGTGCTGGAAAAAGCTAAAGAAATATAGGAGGAAGTGAACGGAATGATGAAAAAAATTAGTCAGCATTGGAACAGAAAGAGAATGGAATGGACTATTTGCATTGTTGTTTTTGTTAAAAAGAAAGAAATGTTTTAAACTGGACATTTAATTTTACTTTGTCAGTTTTTTTTTCAAAAATTCGGTTTTATTATCTAATATTCCTTCTTTAAATAAATTTTTGTAATGTATCATTTATTCCTTCTAAATTTATAATTATAAAATTTGTGGGCAAAACACAAAACACGCGGAATTAATTTGGAGCAAAATAAAATACAGACGGAAATATTTAGACAAATCATAAAACAATTTTAGGGGCAAAACATTAAACAAATGGAATTTGGAAGAAAAAACGGAATTAAATAATAATCAATAATTGATTCAAAACTAGATAAAGTAAATTGGCAGAATTTTAGGCAAAATTTATATTCAGTATGCAATTTGATGAAAAATAGGCGCATGAAAACAAAAATTAAAAAATCCATTTAATAAAAAAAATTTAATCTTACAAATTAAAAAAAAACAACGGTATTTCTTCTATTTATAGCAATAGAGCTATTAGGATCTTTTTTAGAATTTATTTTTTGTCATGCTTATCAATTATGCAACTTATTAATTTTTATTTTGTCATGATTATCAATCACAGTTGCGTGACCTTTAAGACTGCAAATTTTTTTGTAGAAAAATTTAACCCTTTTTGGTGAAAGATCGAATTCTTTTACCGATAAAGGGTTAATCTAAATTAAGACTACAAATAACAAATTGCCTGAATAACGACAAATTTATCTACCATTTATTTAATGTCGTTTTTTCAATTAAAATTATATTTTTCTCTGCTCTCGAAAATCGACAAATCTTTACAAAAGGGATTTGTTGTTTGTCGAATGAAATCAAATGACATAATTTTTCCTCGATATAGTTATATTTTTTTCAAAAATTCATCAAAAATCAATGGCGAAAAATAACGTAGGCTTAAACACTCTAAATTTATACATATATCTTTTTTTTATCATTTTTAAACTTCATTTTTTACTTTAAAGTCAAATTTGTGGGAAGGCTTTTTGCGCCCGACAAATTTTCAGATAAATGGCATATTTGTTGTTTATCGAGTGCTAATTTGGATAGGTTTGTAGATTTAAATGATTTTTATGATTTCTATGCAAAATGAATGTAATTCAAGAATTTGGAAAATTTGTTGACTGATATAAAAAAATAAAGAATCAATAAAACTATAAAAATATTTTTTTATCAATCACATTGCCTTATTGGTCTTTTTCTTCAATCAAGATGTAATATGCAAAAATTCTGCAATAATTTTAGTCGATTTTTAATTTCGAAATCAATTATTTATAAATTTGCTTTATCTTTCATTATCGAAATACATTAAAAAAAACATAAATATGGGAATTTCATTACATTTCTCAGTAATTTCAATTATTTCTTCTATGATTATGTTTAGCCCAAACATCTATCAAGCCATCCTTGATATTGATAGAGGCTCGGCCATGACAAATGTCATAGTCGGATCTGATTCAAATATGAAAAAATAATTAAATTATTTAATATTCTATTGATATTCGCTTGACAAGAATATTTATTTTTTGCTCACGTTTTCCGAATGTATCTGCATTTGTAAGTCAAAATTTCACTATTTTTGTGTTTCGTTTCATAATATGTGTAGCCATCATGAATAATTTTTTTGCGTTGCTGTGCTTGTAATATATTTTTTGCTGAAAGTTCGTCCCATCCATTTGGCAGCACATATTCCTTCATTGGATTAAGACCGCGCATTTCCCGTCAAAAATAAAATGGGGGAATGATTTAATAAAATTCATAATTTAATGCTATTTTTCCTATAAAAACATGTATTATTTGAGTACCTTTCGTGATTATGGCCACTTTTGTAAATTATATGATTGTCGCTATCCACTTCGGCTTTTGCAAGACATGCTGGATTTTCTTTTCTTTCCTCGCATGACCATTTATTTCCAATTTGCCTTTCATAAACAAATCCATCATTAAGCATATAATAACCACCCAATTCATGTTTCGCATATTCCGCTATTTCTCCAGTATCTTGGCAAATAAAAATTATGTTTTTTAAATAGTCAATCTCGTACGAAAATTACCCATTTTTAGAAAGTTAAAATTTTCTTGTATATTAAATGGATATAAAAAAAATTTCAAACAGAACTCGAAAAATGCTAGCCTATGTTTTGCAAACATGAAATTTATAAATTGTAATTTTATGAATTTCAATTTTATTAATATATATGTTAAATCTAATTTGGTAAAAGGCGAAAATTAGAAATATCATTATTTTTTTTTTATTCTGTTATTAACTCTATTCCCTAATCTAATATCGATTTTTTATGTCATGCTCAAAATTTCAACTTTGGACTTTTTCCAATAATTGACATAACATATAAGTATAATTTGCTTTTTATGTCATCAAAATTGCTAGACTATTTAATATTATTATGTAATTTTGTATGATAATGACATTAAAATTATATATCACTATAAAATAAAAATTGCGAGCTAAAATAAAAGATGGAAAAAAATGTTTCAAAAATTTTTTAAATAATGCTAAATATTTCGAATTATAATTTGTTAAATTTTTCAATAATAAATATTTAACCTATGATAAAAAAAATTAGAGCGTTATTATAAAACTAAATAAGAAAAAAAATATTCACCTATTGGAATTACCTTTTTTGCCTTTATGATTGTGTTGAATGGTAATTTCAATATGTTCATTTTTAATAATCGCCCTTGCAGGGCAATTCTCTATATAAATTTCTTCACAAAAAAGATAAATTCCTTCTCCATCTGTACTCTTTTTATTATATATATAGGTGAATCCATCCACATAAACTCTTTTAAACTCGTTCAAATTATTCAAATTCTCTTGCGTAAGAAGATCTATAATTATATAATGTAATCAGGCATGTACATGGCTATAATTTTTTAGCCGTAGCCGCGTGTTTTTTAAATTTCATAGCAGCCGTCCGCGGTATAATTAATTTTACCTTTAAAATCGTCATATATCTCCATGCCATTTAATCTTTCTGAACGTGGGTGGTGATTATGTTCATTGCTTTCGATTATTTTGTTTTTATCACTTAATTTCACATATCCTTTGCATTTTGATGTCTCTCTTTCTTCACACATCCACATTCCTATTCTTCCTCTTCTAATAGTTACAAAATTTTTTGCATTCAAATAAACATATCCATTATGAATAAGAAAATATCCTCCATATTCATTTATCACAAATTTTAATGCTGCTGAAAAATAATAAAAAAAAGTTATATTCATTTATGGCAAATAATTTGACATTCTATTTGCTATTTTAATTCTATAAAAACAATTAAGAAAAATTTTTCTATTAATAAATTAAAATCCTTTTTGAATTTTAACTCATCGAATCCTCCTGCATTTCTTCTGTTTCTCTTGTTGATCCATGAGTTTCGCCTGCAATTTTGATTGAAATATGTTTTCTCCCTTCTGGTCTGATTGATCCAGCTGTTTTTCTGATTGATTCACGAATTATTTCACTTTCCATTTTTTTCTTTTTATTCATCGATTCAATTTGTAGATCATCTAAACGCCTTATTGAACCGCTATTTCCAGATCCAATCGAACCACTTGATTGCTTTCCTTCTATTTCCACTGCTGAATTCGATTCATTTAATTTTAATAGTCTATTTGATTCAATTTCTTCC
Organism: Pratylenchus scribneri; assembly: GCA_030063045.1. Taxonomy (NCBI): domain Eukaryota; kingdom Metazoa; phylum Nematoda; class Chromadorea; order Rhabditida; family Pratylenchidae; genus Pratylenchus; species Pratylenchus scribneri. The sequence continues at coordinate 240,980 of JAQSEB010000164.1, forward strand.
ATTCTTCTAATTGATTGATTTTTTCCAATTTCTCTGATTGATTCAGTTCCAATTGCTCTTATAGATTTTGTTTTTACCATTTCTCTGATAAATTGTTCTTTTTCCATTCTTTGAGCTACTTGAGGTCGAATTGAACCAAATGTTATTTCACTCTCAGGACTAGATAAATTAATTTTAAAAATTTCAATTTGAATAATAGTTATTCCAAAAAATTATTAAAATCTTACAAACAATACGCCATTAATTCTCGATATATTCTGTAACGATTTTCCGGTATCATATCTTGAGTGAAGTGAAAAGGTGTCGAAATATCACTGCTCTTTAAAATTTGCTCAGCATACATCAATAGGAACACTCCACAATCCCATGAATTAGTTTGATTTGGAATATCTATTCGATTTATCCATCCAACTGGATCCATTATCAAAGGCAAATCAAAATTACCATATAAATTGTTAAAAAAATTGTACAGGGCGGCTTTGAATGACATATTTTCATTTGTATCCTGGCCTCTATTTAATGAATCACAAAAGACCACATATTTAAGGTTGACGTCCAACACTGCCAATGCCCAATGATTCCCATATAAATTTGCTGGAATAAACCAAAATTGGACTTCTTGGATGCTGCTTTCTTTTTCAATTTGATGTTGAAGCCAATCAGGCCTAATCACCTCCTTTTGCCAAAAAGTTGTGATAATTTCGCTCGGCACAAATCTCACATCGTCCCGGTCTCGGGTCAACAAATGCAAATATGCATTGATCACAAAATTTCCCAACCATCCATGTGGATTGGCTAATTCTTCATTCATTTCTCTGAGCGGTAATGCCTTGAAGTAATATTCATCATCATAATTTAATCCTTGATTATCCCTTATGCGTGGCTGTACATGTGAGGGCATGGCAGGAATTTGTTGTACAGATTCGTTGTCACTGCTTTCTTCCATTATTTCTGGCAAATGCTTTTTGGACTTTTTTCGGATGCTTTCTTTAGCAGCAAGAGAATCTTTAGATTGTCCTATAAAAATTAAAAAGGCAATTTTTAAATAAAATTTAGAATTTGATTTTTTTATGAAAGATTCATTATAATTTAAAATTGCCTACATATTTTTTAAAAAATTTATGTTCAAAGGCATTTGAAATATAATTATTTTATTCAAAATCTATAAAAATATTTTAGATAGATAGTTCTACTTAAAATATTCAATTAATAAATTTATTTATCTAACCGATGAAATAAACTATTTCGTTGGAATTATTATTTTTTACTATCATACACCTCACCAATCACCACCCATTCCCCTTCTACCCAAACATTTTCCCCAAAAATTTTTCACCCCAAAAACCCCTCAAAATCTCTTTTTCACCAAATAAACTTTTTTCCTTCAAAAAATTATTCTCCCTCAAAAAATATTTTTTGCGCTCAAATGCTTGTTTTATTTTATTATTGTTTTTAAATAAATTTTCAACATGTAATTTATTTAATCGAAATAAAAATCTTTCTAGAAAATAATAAATTTTCAGAAAAGATTTTAATTAAATTTTCCTTAAAAAATTTAATTAACTTTTCTGTAAAGATACAAATTAAATTTTTGAGTATTTTAATTAAAATCTTTCCAAGGAACTTAATTCTTTCTGGAAAGTTTTTAATTAAGTTTCGATTTAAAAAATAAATTTTGAATATGCATTTAAAAACAATAATTGGATAAAAATAAGCATTTTGTAACCAAAAAAATTTTTTTAAGATCGGATGATTTTTTGGGGGAGAAATATTTTAGGTAAAAAAAAAGTTTGAATTGAAAAAAGTGTTTTAGAAGGAATATTGGTAATAATAAAATTCATATCACACGTTTTTTAAAAAATTTTTATATTTTGTGCTAAAAATATGTATTTAAGGGTTTTTGATGACGGGGAATCCGAATCTGACGTCCATTTTGTCATATCTTATTGCCTTGGTAAGATAATGCCGACTTTTTCAAATTGGTAAAGGGTGGACCAAGGGCATTTATGGTAAAAATTTTTACCTAGTTAAATTATAGCACATTCAACGCAGCTCATGGATTGAATGGTACCAATTTTATCTAATAATATTGCACTTGGTGCGAATTAGATATCTAAATAACTTACCAAAACAAATATTTATTTTGGTCATAACTAATTATATTGCAACATTATTCAATAAAAATGGTACAATTCGAATCAATTCAACGAGCAGAAAAAATTTTTTTGCATCATTTATTAAGGTTTTTTGTATGAATTTTAATTTAACTAGGTAAAATTTTCACCCAAAAAGCCCTTGATTAACCATGAAATTTTTTTCAAAAAAAATGTATGTGGTACAAATTGTACTATTATCAAAATATTTTCGAGGGTATTTTTTTTCTGGGAGAGAAAAATAGCATGTTTTTGCATTCTCACTGGAATATGCTGGTTTGTTTGCAAGACAATCAACGGCATGTTCATGATTCAAGGTTTTTACACCATTTTTATTTATCAAACGCGTCATCTTCATATTTCCATTCTTATCTGTTCCTTTACAATGTCGAGCGCATCTATAATATGCAACCCATCCTCCATCTTTTAATTCTATTATTTTTTCATAAGTGAATCCATAACCATTGTGATATAATTCTGGATGAATTTTTAAAATCATATTTTTATTTATGTAAATATTTTATTTTATTTTTGTTAATTGAAGAAATAAATCAGTTTTATACAAAGCTACAGAGCAGGGCTGCCATAATACCGGGGAAACCCGGCATTTCCCGGGTTTTTGATGTCCCGGCCGGGGTTTTGCCGGGGTTTTGAAAGTGCCGGGTTTTTTGCCGGGTTTTTCATATTTTGCCGGGTTTTGCCATGTTTTTAAATTTTTAGCTAAATTTTTCGCTGCGCGGCCATTTTTGGGTCTAATTTTTCGCTGCGCGTCCATTTTTGGGTCTAATTTTTCGCTGCGCGGCCATTTTTGGGTCTAATTTTTCGCTGCGCGGCCATTTTTGGGTCTAATTTTTCGCTGCGCGGCCATTTTTGGGTCTAATTTTTCGCTGCGCGGCCATTTTTGGGTCTAATTTTTCGCTGCGCGGCCATTTTTGGGTCTAATTTTTCGCTGCGCGGCCATTTTTGGGTCTAATTTTTCGCTGCGCGGCCATTTTTTGGTCTAATTTTTCGCTGCGCGGCCATTTTTGGGTCTAATTTTTCGCTGAGCGGCCATTTTTGGGTCTAATTTTTCGCTGCGCGGCCATTTTTAGCTAATTTTTCTTCCAATCAGGGCCCATTTTTAGCTATTTTTTCTCCCTATCAGGGCTTTTTTAGCTACTTTTTCTACCTATCAGGGCCATTTTTAGCTAATTTTTTTCCTTCCTTCGCGGCTTTTTCTGGCTAAACTTTTTGACGGCAGACCGATTTTTAAAGCTTATGATATCTTTATTTCATAACGCACATGTTCAAAAAGTCAATTAAAAATATGCTCAAAAAGTCAATTAAAAATATAAATCTGAAGTAGAAAATTTTTACAAGCTTTTACTAAATTGCATTTTGACACGTTTTAAAAGATGCCGGGTTTTTACCGGGGTTTTGAAAATTTTTGCCGGAGTTTTGCCGGGTTTTTAGACCCGAATGCCGGGGTTTTGACTTTTGGAGATGGCACCCCTGCTACAGAGAGCTTTAATCCTTATTTAAGAGATAATTTGAACAAAAAAATTGCTTTTAAATCTTTCTATGTCTTAAAAAAAACATTGAAATCATAGATATTTTCATCCTTTTTTATAAAATACAAAATAAAAGGTAGTTATTTTAAATATAAAAATTATTAGAAGAATTTAAAATAGCCACTTGTTTCTAATTAAATAAACATTTCAAATTTATTCCAAAATTATTTACATATTTGATCATTAATTTATAAAAAATTTGGACAAAAAATTTTTCACTTAAAAATATTCGCTATATCAGAATTTAATACATTTTGCTTACAATATTATAAAGAATTTTCATTTAAAAAACACATACTCTCTTTTTTCGGGGGCGGAGGAAATCTATTTGATTTTATTCTGATTGAGCCAATATTTTCATCGGGATTATCGAATGAAATATAACCTGAAATATATAAAAAAAATCAGGGAAAAATATAATTAATTATTGAGTAAAATTTAATGTAAATAAAAAATCATATAAATTTGGCCGGCCGCCAAATAGGTTAAAATATGTTACCAAAATTCAATGGTATCAAATTTCTTGAATTATTAATTAGAAGTAAAAAAAAGGAAAATGTACAAAATTTACTACAAAATATGCAATACTCTAATTCTTATTTAGCTAAAAAAGCACTGAAAAATTAATAATTTGTTAGTGAGATTGAGAAGGGAAAATCAATTCTAGATGTTTACAACAAAATATAAATTTTTAAATTCGAAAAATTGAATTACATACCTACCAGTCAAAGAAATAGAAATTTTATTGATTATAATTTTATAAATACCAGCTGGCGAGCTCGCTGATTTTTTAAGGGGTATCGAAAGAAATACATGGGATTTTAAAAAAAATTACAGATAGAAAGAAAGCGCTACTGCGCTTTAAAAATATCCAATTGTCAAAAATTCATTGTCCATTTTTCATTAAACCGCTTAAACCCAACTTGCGCACAATCGATTTAATCCATTTAACTGGTAAAATTCAAAAACAAATATAAATTGGTGATCCTCGATATCGAAAACATATTTCCACAATTTTTGTAAATTTAGACGATTTTTGCCCATTTGACCAAACCGGTTTGCGAACCTTTTTGGACCATACAAAACCCAAAAATGGTTTTAATTAAACCCACAAAAACATATTATCCATTTTTGTTCAATTAAAAAATTTATTTGACTATGATGGGATTCGAACCCACGACTTTCGTTAAACTTCCTCCGTCTTCACCCACGGCAACAAAAAATGCCTACTTGGACCCATTTGTCGGATTCTAGGGCTCAGGCTTTTGAGAATTTACCTTACCACATAATCTATATATCGTTTGAAAGCTGGTATTCATATGCAGTGCCCTTTCTATGGGACCAAAATCCAAAAATTAAAAGGAAAAAATTTTAGTTTTAACAAACCAAAAAATTCACTTTTTAAATCGGTTTTTGGCTTCAATCTCGAAAATGGAATGTCTTCATTAAAATGTTAGGTTTTTCTGGATGTGCCATGGAAATATGAGTCTATAAAATATGAACTCAAAATCGGTTTTCTAGAAAGGCTTAAACTTGTATATATATAACAAAAATTTTTGCAAATTTTCGACATGAAACGGACACCATTTTCTCAAACTCACTTATGGTAGTTATTTAGTTTATTAAATTATTTTCTCTGCTTAATGAGTTTCGTTAATTCCATTTATTTTTATTCAAATTTCTAAAAATACATACCGCCCATCGGCATCATGCCGGCTGAACCATGGCCATAATCAAATTCATTATCAGATGTGATTTTATCAGCAAATGGTTCTTTGTTGTTACTTCTAATTGAGAAATTAATTATGCCTCCTGAAGGTATATTTTCTCCAATTTTCCTAATTGTGGTTCCCTTTTTAAAACTGGTTCTGATTGAATTTATTGAATCTTCTGATAATTTCAAAAATGTAGGATTGTTTTCCGATGGCAAGGGCACATCTTCTTCAATAGGCCTTATGCTGGGCATAGGCACACTTTCTCCAATAGGTCTTATGCTTGGCACTAAATAAAATTTATAAATTTGAATTTGAAATTTAAAATCTTTTTTAATTTTCGAGAAATCCTATATATAATTTAGTTGTTTATTTGGATGTTACTTGGTTTTCTCGAAGATGTGTGGATGGTTTGAGCTGAATTTTTGTACTCGGGTTTTTATAGGGTGCTGATTAAGAATTTTGAATAAGTTTTTGATATGGTCTAGTCTCTCGCAGCTTGGCGATAACGCTTGGCCAAGTTTAGTAAAGTTGGATTTTGAAGATGGAAATATCTAATATCTTGTAATTGAGAGTGTTGAGTATGATGGTGATAATGGTTTTGTATTTGGTTTAGGTTTTGGCCACGAAATATGCAAATTTATTTTATGTGGCCTAGCGGAATAGTCCGTCATCTGGATTAGGAATAGCTCCCTTACCCATTAGATTTCTTCGTGCCATATTCGCCGCAAGTTGTTCTTGTTCACCCAGCCATTTATTGAAGTCATTTTCTGATCCAATTTCAGTAGTGTTAGGGATTTGTCTTATTGACTCTTGATTTTCGGCTCTACTTCGATTGTGTTCTCTAATCGATATTTCGTGAATCCGTTTATTGAATTCATTATTGGTGGGATCCGCAGCAAATGCTCTTATTGCCAAATAAATGCATATTAAAGCGATAAAAATGAAGACCAATTTATTTTTTGTCATTATTTTTGGTAAAAAATTTGGAAAATGAATTTATTTTATTGGGAAAAAATAACGAATTTTTCATACCAAATTCACTTTTTCTCCATTTTTTATATTATTTACATAATCTTTTTATGGATCATTTTATATATTTATAGTTTTCTTTAATTTTGATTTTTCCATTTATAAGACAATTTTAAATAGAAAAAATTATAATTCAGCCAAAAATGTGTGCATTTTAAAAGAAATTTTATTATTTTATAGTTTTATATGAAATATCATAATACTTCATTTTTTAATTTATATTTGTATTTTTATAGTCAGTTTTTTCATCCCATAAAATAGATTCTATTTTTATAGTTTTAAAAGAATTTTTTAGTGTATAATTTTTATTCCATATATGATAAGAAATAATTCGGCAATACTAAAGAATCCGTATCCAAAAAAAATTTTTTTATAAATTTTTTCAAAAATTGGTTTCTAGAGGTTTTCGAGGGCGTAGAATACGATTCTGTCATCAATGCTGTCATATCTTGCCATCTTGATAAGAAAATGCCTTTTACCAGGATACAAAGGGAGGACCAAGGACATTTTCGGTAAAAATTTTTCTTTTGACAATATAATAGCTCATTCAACGCAGCTCGACGAGAGAATCTAACGGTACCATTTCTATTGAATAATATTCAGTTATTGAGAAATTAGGGGTCTAAACAACTTAGCAAGATAAATATTTGTTTTACGCCATAACTTGCCAATAATTGAATATTATTCAATAAAAATAATACCATTCGATTCCTCTCATCGAACTGCGTTGATTGAACTATTATATGGTCATATAAAGATTTTCACCAAAAATGCCCTTGGGTCCCCCTTTTGTATTTTCCACGTAAAAGTTGGCATTTTCTTACCAAGATGGCAATATATGGCAAAATGGATGTCAGATTCGTGTTCTATGCCCCCCCGACAACCACTAGAAACTCATTTTTAAGAAAATTAAAAAATAATTTTTTTGGGATATGGATTCTTTAGGATTTCCAATAATTTTCTTTGCCGGAATTGGCAACCCAAATTTTTTAAAAAAAATTCCAAAATAAATGTTGATCTCTCGCTCTGCCAAATTTTTCAAACTCTCTTCCGTAAGAGTATCTACACTATATTATAATGAAGAAATTTTCGATTTTGTGTTTCAATATGAATCTTCTGTACAATATTCAATATTTAAAAATCACCCGTATAATTCATATAGTAAAATCACTCGTAGGCAGAGCTGTGCTTTTCAAAATTCCTAGCTCCGGTTCCGGGCTCCGACCCTCAAAATTTTTTGCTCCGACTCCGACTCCGGGCTCCGACCTTACAAATTTTTCTCTCCGACTCCAACTCCGGCTCCGGAGCCGTTAAAATATTTGACTCCGACTCCGGAGTTTAACTCCGGAAATTTTTTTATTCTGCACCGAATTAGCTCCGATGCATTTTTTTGGAACACGATTTTAAAAAAAAATAATATAAATTTAATCTTCACAAATAAAATAATATTATTTTCACTTCTTTAAATTGAAAATTTAATAAAAAATGATCTAAGGAAGAAAATTTTTCTCAAAAAAAACCGGAGTCCGGAGTCACCCAAAATTCTTAGCTACGGCTCCAGCTCCGGGATCCGACCGTACAAATTTTTCGTTCCGATTCCAGCTCTTGAGCGGAGCCGGAGCTGGAACCGGAATTGAAGCTTAAGTCGGAGCTGGGCGCAGCTCTGCTCGTAAGTATATAGTATACTGATAATCATTAAAAATTGAATTTTAGGGAAATGGCATCAACATTTAAATTAAAAATTTTGATAAGAATATTATGTTTTTGGAGATAAATCAAAAAAAAATCACTAAAAAATGTACAAAATATTGATGAATATTGATAAAATATCATTAAAATCAAAAAAATATAAAAACATGTTTTAATTTTGTATTAAGAAATTTTGATTTTGAAAATATATATTGAATTTAATATAAATCCGCCCTAATCTTCGATCAGTTAGAATTTTGGAATTAAAAATGTAAAGCATTTTATATTTCCAATAAATCCTACATAAAATTCGTTGTTTATATTCAAAATAGATCAAAACCACAACCCATAATTCATTTCAATACATTTAAAATGGTAAAAAAAATACAGGAAATATAAATTTAATAATTCCAAAATGGAATCGGAATAAAATATGTTTTCGACGATTAATCTTCTTTTTTGTTTGTATCCATAATTTTCAATTTTCATTCAAGGGCTTGTTTGAATTCCTTGAATTGCCATTCCTCTTTGTTAAAATTCACGAGGATTAATTCGTCAGAACGGAACAAATTAATTACGGGGAAAAGTTCAATTATGGCAAATTTTGTTGGCAATTCAACCTTCCCTGAATTTTAATTTTTATTTTCGAAAATTTTTATTATAATTTTATTCTAGTATTTTTAATTGCTAAAATTAATTCAAATAATTTTACCTATCAATTTGCCATTGCATGTAACAAATGATTCCATTTTCGAATTTTCACGATGGATTATGCCAATGCCAACAAAATCTCCTTCCTTGAAATGTTCAATACCATTTCCGAGATCGATGAAAGAACCATCAATCAAAATTCCTTCTTTATCGAAAATTCCAATAGTATTTTTCTCAAATAGAGCCGTTTTGCCTTCTAATGGATAATGTTTATCACAAAATCCAATAAAAAGGAAGCTACTAAACAAAACATGATAATAAATTACATAATAATATAAAAAAATACTCATCCAAAAATTCGACTTCATAATAGAAAGAAATTGTTGATTTTCTGGTATCGGGATTGTAGGGGGGAATGGGCAAATCGGAACGAGCAGAATTCTTTTCTAAAATTAATAAAGAAAATTAATTATAATATTTGTTAGAAATTTTAGTGTTTAACAAAACCATTTCCAGAATTCTTCAAGACAAGTCCTCCTTCATAAGAAATTGTTATTTTTGATGAACAATTTGCTACATTAAATTTATACGCCTTCCAATCGTATATGATCCAATCAATCCCATCAATTTGTCTAGTCTTTGTGAACTGAAATTAAATTCAAAAAATTATTTTTTATGAGGAAAAAATAAAGTTTTTGATATCGAATAAACTGAAAAATTATTTTAATAAATTCGATGGAATTTAATTCAACTCCCAACAAACACAGGTGATCATACCTTCTTAAAAAATATATTAATTTTGACACGAAACCCAAACCGATATTCATGGTCAACGATTAGAAACGCTTTAGAATTGCTGATTATAAGGGGGGCGAATGCACCCTTCCATTCATTCCATTCAATGATTACTGCTTAATAAAAAGTAAAAATATTCAAAGTGACACATACCAAATTTACAATAGAGGAATTTTTAAATTTGAAATACTATTTTCTTTAGTAATTTATATTCTCAAATATATATTAAACTAAATATTAACCTCATCTTTTGTTGCATCCTCATCAATAAAAAGAGGAATAATATTCTTTATTTTCTTTATGCATTGAGGACATTTATGGTTAGTCTAAATAAGAATTTGAATAAATTTGTATCAAATTTATATTACATTATTCCATCGATTTATGCATTCAGGGTGATAAGTATGGCCGCATTCCAATGCGGAAATATCATTCACATTAAATGGAAGGAAACAAATAGGACATTTACCAAAATAATTATTTTCTTCCTTGAACTTTGCCAAGGCATTTTTCAATTGAAAATTTTCCTTTTTTATTTCATCATTTTCCTTCTTCAAAGCCATCATCTCTTTCTTAATTTATAATATTTAGCTTAATTATTATTGTATAGAATCAACCTCCAATCTTTCAATTTCATTTTTCGCAATTTTATTCATTTTTATTTCTGAAAATTAAAAATAAATTTTACACAATTTATTTAAAATTAATGTTTATAAATGAATAATAAAGTCTTAAGTGCGTAAATCAACATACTTTTTCTTTCTATCCAAATTTATTATAAAATTGTTTGAGAATGATTCGCCTTAGCTGATTTTAAAAACAGGACCAAAGTTATTGCAAAATTTGATTAAAAATATGCCAATAAAAAAATAAAATAGACCCGACCTAAAAGTTATTTGGAATAAAAATGCAATATTAACTTCAAATTAAAATATAATTATTCTTATACAAAATATTTTGAGTAATTTTTATCTGATTATGGATTAAATTAAATATTGGAAGAAAATAAATTCATAAAACATCCGATTGAAGGAATTTAAAATAGATAATTCTTTGCAATCAAAACATTAATTTATCTGATTTTTAAAGCAAAACACTTAAAAAAATATTTACCATTTTCTGATGAAGAAGCAATTCCTTCCCGTGCGAACGATATTTTTTGCTGTTTTTGTCGAATAGATTTTTTCCCTCCCTTTTTTTCTTTTCACACCTTAAAAAACATTTTCGAAAATTTAGATTTGCAGAATTAGAATTCTGCTTAAGGATGAATATGATTATTAGTAGAATAAATATACTATGGATTGATGCCGAAAACATTTCTTATCTTTTTATTATATAAAATGATATGAAAAAAAATTTTTTTTAAGTATTGTTTTCTTTTTTTGATTTTTTGAAAAAATTTGAGCTAAAAAAATTGAATAAATTTAGGAATATTTATTTGTTAATAAACTTTTGAATAATATGGAGGCCTAGACAATTATACAAAAAATTGATCATTTTTAAACATTAATTTTTAAAACATAAATTCAAAAAAAATTTAATTTACCTGTATTTGATCCACTGCTTTTTATTATAGAAGAAGATGAAGGTTGAATACGTGAACTGCTTGATGAAGTGCTAGGCCGAATTGATACAATTTGCTGCGTTGTTTGGCCACCACCCCCATGTGCCGATGATGATGTGGCTGGCATTGAAGCCGAAGTGCCGCCAATTCCCTGTTGGCCATGTTCTGACCTAATCGATTTGTTCGGAGAGGCTTAAAAAGTTAAATTTTTTTTTTTTTTTGTATGAATTGAACCATCAGCCGTTAGTGGATTTCCCCCTTGATGATGACTGGCAGGATTGTGACGAATTGTACTAGCTTGTCGTTCTGTACGAATTGAAAAAGTGCCAATTGATTGTTCTATTTGGCGAATTGAATCAGTGCCAGTTGGTTGTTCCGGTCGAATTGACCTAGTGCCAGTAGGTTGTTCCGGTCTAATTGACCTAGTGCCAGCTGGTTGTTCTATTTGGCGAAATGAATCAGTGCCAGTTGGTTGTACAGGTCGAATTGAACCGGTGCCAGTCACTCGTTGTTCTCTTTGAGGAATTGAACCGCCAGCAGATTCCTTTTAATAATATTTTGATATTATCAATTTTAAATACAAAAATTTACGTTTGCTCCATGGCATTCATTAGGCAGAGAAATGCAAAATAAGAAGAATGCCAAAACAAATAATTTTCTATTCATTTTTTTAAAATTAATATTTAGAATGTTTTATCTAAAATAATTATTATATTAATAAATGATAATCAAAATTTAAAAAGTTGTTTTTAATAATATTAAATTTCTTAAAAATAATTTAATTTTTTAATTATAATATTTAGGTATTATTGTTGGTTATAATTTCTGTCTAAGAATTATTTTTTGTCCAATTTAATAGATAGAAAAATTCTCAATTAATATTTATTAAATCCACCTAAAAAAATAATAAAAATGGAAAGACTATTTTAAAGGAGGTGAAAATTCAAATATTTATAAAAAGACCTATAAAAATATAAAAATATATCCAAAATGCAAATTGAAAATCAATAGATACACCTATTTTGTTGGGCATTAAATTAAAATAAAACTATAAAAATACAAAGAATATATTGCAGGCGGAAAATTTTTATTGATTTAATTATATAAATTCGCTGTTAAAATCTTTTTCCAAATATTATAAAATATTTTTATAATTTTCAAAATATAGAGTCAATTTTTATTTACAATTTTAAGATTGCTTTTATATTATTATATTTTTATAGTCAATATTTTATTCATATTAAAAAATTTTTAAAAAAGTTTTTTTCTAAAAAATATTTTAGATTTATGGGAAAAAGTGAAAAATGAAATTTCCTTTAACATCTAATTTAGGTCGGCTCCGAACAATTCTATTCCTGTTTCAGAATTTAATCTGTTTCTAATTCCGATTCAATTTTAAAATTTTATTTAATTCTTTATTCATTCTAAGTAGAATATGACAGAAAATCTATTCGGGTAACCGGAACTAAATAAAAATATATTCAATTTTAATTATTTAATTATCTGATTTCGCCCCAAAATACAGAAAATCTATTCGGGTATCAATTCGGGTAATTGAAACTAAATAAAAATATATTCAATTTTAATTATTTAATTATCTAACTTCGCCCATTTTTATTTATACATATTTCTTCCTTTTTTCCTCCATAATTAGCATAGGAATTTGGTTCGTTTAAAAGCCAATACCCATCCGCCTACTTTAATATTTATTCATTTCTTTTTTTGGAATACTTTTAATAGCTATTTTCATTTTATTAATCCAAATGTATTTTTATATTCAAGAATTATTTTCTAATTAATCTAAAAATCCAGTTAGGAAATATTCGCATTGACCTTGATTTTGCTCCACCCTAAAAAACTCATAATCATTAAAACGGAAATGTAAAATTAAAAAGGAAAGTTGACTCACTGAAAGGAAATGACCTAATTTGCATAAGAGCGACTTCTATTGCGAAATTGTTTCCCTCCTTTTTTATTTGCCATTTGTGTCCAACGGACTGAAAACGTTGGAAGAGTTACACAAAAAATAATATAAGAAAAAAGACCCCTAATTTAGCTAATTAGGATTGACTCAAAATTACCCCTAAAATTGAGTATAGAAAAATAGAATTTAGCTTTCCGCAAAGAACTTTACTTATTCCAAAAATATATGAAAATACAATTCAAGTGAATAATGTGTTATTCCGTAAATGGCTTTGTGAACAATGTAAATAATGAATAATTGTTAAATGGCTTTTGCTTATTCCCAAAGGGAAATTGGTTTGATTGGCTTCAGCTGAATAAAAGAAATGGCTCCCAAAAGGGAAAATGAATTGAGCTCCCAGAAAAATGAGAACTGAGGATTTTGGGGGCAATCGGCTGGCTTTTATAGGGCTGGGGCCAGGGGGCTGAAGGCGGGCTTTTGGCCACGTGATTATTGATTGACCCCGAAAGTGGAAATTGGGTGAAAGGGAAAATAATGTGGGAAAAAATGTCTGTGAGGAAAAAATGTTTGTCTGATGGAAAATAAAATGTCTTTTGATTAATTTACTTTTTCCTCTCGTCGGAGACATTCCCCCGCCGAAAAATATTGCCAATAGGCAAAGTTTGGTGTGGTTAATTTGAATATTTGGTATGGATGCCAAAAGGCAATTGTGGTATGAATAATTGGAGAATTTTATGGCCATAGGCCGATGTGGTAAAAAATATTGGATTAAAATGAATTAAAGCTTTGAAATAAAGGAGGAATGTTTTGAAAAAATATTTAGGAATGAATTTCAAAGCTTGGCTTCCCTTTTTCCCTCTACTTGTATGGATTGTAGCGGGGATTTGGTTTGGAAAGGAGGGAAGGGATCTTGTATTGCTGATGGCTGGGTCCGGGGGCATTTTGCAAATGAGTTGGTCCAGTTGGGTGCTGGACTTCTTTTCCCCCCTTCATCTTTCGCATCAAAAAACGGAGTTCGGCCAAGGCCTCCTTTGCCTTTTGACCCATTTGGTAGACCAGCTCTTTCTGGTGATCGAATTGTTCCATCGCCGTTCCAAGCACTTCAACGGCCGAATGGAAGCAATTAACTTGTTCTTGGGATAAATGGGGGTTCAAATTTGCTGGCTTCCCCTCATTGGCTGGTGGTTTGTTCTGGGTTGGCACATTTGCTTGCACATTAGCCGATGGTTTTGTGCCATACATCTTAGTGTGAGCGGGAATAATTGGGGGAGGCACAATGGCCGGAGGCAAAATGGGAGTCTTTTTTGCACCGGTTGGAGGTTTTTTCAATACCGGGTAATTGCGCACAGTTGGGTCCTCATTTGGCCCAATAGATGACTCCGTTGACACCTTTTGCTCCCACATCTTTTTCTCGTGGGCTAACTTTTCGGCCTTGAAAGCCAGTTCGTCCAGCTTTAATTTCTTTTCCGCTTCTTTCACTGGATCGGGTGATGAAGAACGGGAACGAGAGCGAGAGCGAGAGGCAGATGATCCAGATCCAGAACGAGAAGAACTTTTGGGTCCAAGCAAGGAGACAGCATCATCATCTTGCTTTTGATCCTGTTGGGAATTGGGATTGTGATAATCACGGTCTTGTGCTGGAGGGATTGGATCGGCCTTTGGCCCAATTTTTTGGGGGTTTGGCTCGACTTTGGGGATTTCTTTCTCCTCCATAATATTATCCACCATTTTAGCGATTTTCTTTCCCCCCATAATTTCATCCATAACCCCTTCTCCCATAATTTCATCCATGATTTTTGCTGTCCCATCTGATGAAATACTGAGAGGTTTGCTGGGGGTTTTGCTCAGGGGTTTGCTGAGGGCTTTCGCTAATTCAGGGCCCGCTTTGGTCACTTGATGGCTAAGGCTGGATCGTAAAATGTTTCCCCTTGCGGGGCATCTTTTATTGGAACTTCGGTGGCCCTTTTGATGGCATTTGCTACAAACCATGTTGGCCTTAGCCTTGGCCTTCTCTTGCATTTCGGCCTTCCAGGCCTCAACTTTGCTGGGATCAGATGGCTGAGCCATCGGAATAGAATAATTTGATTGGAAAAAATGGACTTGGGAAATATTTTCTGGAAAATTGGAAAATAAAATGGAGGAATAAAATTGAGGAGCAGGAATTGTCGTCGGGTTGAATGAATGATTATTTGGTTTTGTTGGGAAGTCCATTTTTGCCCAGTGACCCTGGTGATTGGGTCCGCCCCCTTGGGGGCACAGGCTCAAAGAGCATTCATCGGCCGTCGATGTGGCCGGAAAGATAAAGATCTCCGCTTCTCCTTTTGGAGGGATCAACATGGCCAATGACTCGGCCATTGGAAAACAACTTTTTGTTGATGGAATGTTCAGAGGGCAACCCTTAGTAGTAGATAGGAGGGCAACCAATGTCGTTAGGAAAATGATGACCCAATTCCCAGCACAACCGCTTAAGAGCGGTTTCTTACTGGTTTTGATTGTCATTGTTGCGACAGGAGGGGACTCTTCCTTTTCTTCTTCAATTTGCTTGGGATCTTCCTCAACCCCATCATTCATTATGATGGTAGGTGACTTTGGAGGAAGAATCTCCTCAACTTTCTCAATTTTCTCGAGGTTTTCTTCCTCATTCTTCCCCATAACCCTCTTCTTCTTAAAAGTTGGCACAAATTTCCCCACTCTCGGGGTTGCATTTGCTGGAATTAAATCTAATAATTCCGGCGGGTATAAATAGCAGTGGTTATGGAGGTATTTCCACGGAAATTTTCCCGTGGTTTTCTGGGTTTTCTTGGAAGTTGGGCCGGTACCTCGGAGTCCGCCCTTAACCTTATAGCACGGCTCAGCCGGCTTATTGAGAAAGAGGCCTCCTTGGCCGAAGTAATCATCTACGGAGCAACATGGCATTATCCATTTGCTGTTTGCTCCTTTTTTGGTGAAATGACCGTCCAGGTCAATTTGTTTGGCAACCTTTAGATGGTTGGTGAAGAGCTTGATCCCAAAGGAATCAAAGATTTTGAGATCATTCAAGATCTCTTCTTTTGCTCGGTCGCTCTTCGACCATCCATTTCCATAATACATTTGTGCGTACTCTAGAAGAGTCACAATTGTCTTCGGCATTTTCCTTTCAAATTCTTCCTTCACGGTTTCTGATTCATCATCGGACGAATCCGAAGAGTCTGATGAATCGATCTCAAGCTTTTTACTGCTTGAAGGCTTGTCTTTTGCTTTTGGATCCTTCGGTGCGGAAGAATGGCTTTTCCCGAATCCACCGAAAGCTGACATAGCCTCTTTGGCTTTTTGATGGTCTTGAGGTCCAAATTCACAAAATCCGTAATTCTTCGGTTTGGGTTTGGGAATGGAAAAGTTTCGTTTGCTGATTTCACCGAATCCTCCAACGGTTACGATTTTGTTTTGGCTGGGGTATAATCCTTTAAGGATTAGACGTGGGGAGTTTGCGACCTTTTTCCAATCAAGACTGGGCAATTGCTGCCAAATGCCGTTATCAACCAAACGGCCGGATTCTCGGATATCACCGACCTTCCATTCCATGTCCAGATCGGATCCTCCGGTAAATCTCTTCTTTCCTGGGAATCCGCTATTCCCAAAGCTTAATGGGGTGTCTGATCGGTTATTGGGTGTTCCCCACATTTCTTCTGCTTTAATAAAATCTGATTTTTTCAAATCTTTTTCTTGCTTCAGCTTTTGCTTCTCCTCAATGAGAAATGAGGCTGAATGGGAATTTTGCCCGGCTTTTATAGTCAAAAAAGGGGCGTGGTTCATGGCGTCCTGCCAAATTTGGAGGAATCCACAGGACCAGTGGGCGGAGTTTATGGCTCCGTGCCAATTTTGGCGCCAAATGACGCATTCAAATTTTTGATGGGATATGACGTCATTTCGTCCGCAGGATCCTCCCCCGGCAAAAAATGCGAGGATTAAGATAGTTGCAGGAAAAATTAGTCTTACTGTTGTTCTCCATCCATAAAAGATAGGAGCCAGTAAAAAGAAAAGATAGATAAGAAATATACAAAGCAGAATGGTTAAGATAAATGGAATCCAATGATAAAGTTTTGAGAGAAAGTTCCATGCAACGAAGAAAAGCCAATAAACTGACCAACCTTCTTCAATTTGCACTTTTTCTGCAACTTTCTCTTTATAGTCAGTGGGGTTTTTGATTGGAATATAGATCAGATTTCCAGTTAATTTGAATTCTGTTTTACCATCGGGACAATCTACTTCACAGTTAGTATCGATTTCGCCATAAGAGAAGTTAATTTGTTCTTGTCCTTCGGTTAAATTCCTGTTGCAAGCAACAGCAAAGAAGATTCCATTTTTACAAGAAACTTTTGCAAGGGCATTGCCCCAATTTGTTTGGCATGAATATTGGAAGATTGCTCCAGATAAACATTTGTAGCAACCATTCAGGCTTTTTGGATTAATCCAACATTTCGTCTTTTCGATTTTAGTCCAAAGTTCATAATTCTCGAACTTTAAGTTTAGTTGGATTGGGCTATAATGATGTTCAGCCCAAACTTTTGGACCTCCATTCTTGAAGGTAAATTGAGCAATAGAAAGAGGTAAACGTGCATCATCCTTCTCGATCATTTCTTCAATATTTTGATCGCGGCATGAACAATCAACTGTTCCTTGGTCATGATTAGGATAGCAATCAGTACATGCCGTCTCTGATAAGATACAATCGAATTTTTCAGTTTTCTCTTTATCAGAGCATTTTAAGTCAACAAATGAATCGAAAATCGCCATTGAATGGCCATTTGTAATAAATTTGGAATGAAGGATGGGAGCTGGTGGTGAAGACACTGCTATTGCAGTAAGGCTTATGTTACCCCATTTTTGGGTAATTCCCGGATGGAGGGAAAATTCTTGCCAATTTGCCTCTTCAGGATTTTGGCTGTTAATCCCAACATGTGCTTTGATGTGGATTCGATAATCCCACACCAAACAATGAAATACTTCGTAAATGTCTTTGCTTGTGGCTCTCGCATAATAGCGAAAAAATAGGCAACTTGGTTTCGGTAATCCACAACCTGCCAACCAAAATCCAGAGGAAGGTACGCAATAGCTTACTCCTGGATATGAATTAGCTTTCTCCAATTCTTCTATCTTTGTGTTTGGTCTGACTTTATCACAAAAGTTATCAATACAAGAGCCTTTTGATGGACATCTTTTAGAAGCTAGCGGTTGCTCGATCACATAGGATCTCAACCATGCATCTGTTTTTTGGACACATTCAAAGGAAAGTCTTTCAAGTTTGAAGTAAAGCGTTCCCAAAGATAGATTTTTCTCATCCATGATGAGTAAAGTATTTAACTGCCCAATGGGCAATAGAGTCAAGTAGGCTGTTGCATTCTTCAATCTGCGTAATTGTGAAAAATTTTCGTAGTTGAACAATGGAAACACAAGGGGTTCATTTTGGGTTATGTTGGCCATGCTCATTTCCAATTGCATTCCGGCTTTTTCCACTGGAATATATGTTTTGGGATCAAAGTCCCTGATGCTTTCGGGCCATTTGGCTTCTTCCAAATGAATCCAATCAGGTCCTTTAAACCACAAAGGGTTATCGATCAATTCACTTGGAGTGCATCCACGAGAAGCTAGATCTGCTGGGTTTTCTTTTCCTGGAATGTGTGTGACCCTAAACTTCCTGAGTACTTTGACTCTATTGTTGATGAATCGATTCTTTTCCTTGTATGTTTTCAAATAATCAACAACGTCAGTGGAGTCGGTCCAAATACGGATTACATTGATTGGAATCGTTTTTTCCACTTCCTTCTTCACAAAGCCAATGTTGTTGACTGCTAATCTTGCTGCATGTAATTCTAAAGATGGAATGCTTCTGTCTATGCGTTCCAGTTGAGTGGGAATCACAAGACTTTTGGCATAAATGAGATTGCATGAGATTTCATCATTCTTTCCGACAATGCGTAGGTAAATGGCGATGCCTAAACCTTCGATTGAAGCATCGGAAAATGCGTGAAGCTCATATCTTTTCGCTTTATCTTTGGGAATTTCCGCACAAAGGCGGGGAAATTCAACCATTTGATCATTCCAAAGGGTCATTAACTTTCTCCATTCAATGACTAATTCATTGTTAATCACTGTATCCCACTTCAACTTCTTATCCTTTTCAACCTTTTGCATAATCAATTTGCCTTTCAAAACGATTGGTCCAGTCAAACCAGTTGGATCGTATGGTTTGTGAATTTGGGAAAGGATTGAACGACGAGTGATCGGCTTGTCCATATCAAAGTATGGGAATTTGACCGCCAAAGTGTCCTTTCGAACATTCCAATGTAAGCCTAAAAGCTTAGTCATTTCCCCTTCCGTTCTGTCTTCTTCTGGCAGTTCCAGAATTTCTTGCCATGCATTTGAAGTAAATTCGCGAACATTCATGTTAGCTTCTTTAAAAATTTTCTTCAAATATTCGTAATTCCTTTTCGTGTCTTCTGCTCTTTCCATTTCGATGGATATATTGTCGACATACGAATCCGATTCCAAATTGCGAACAATGTCTCCTTCATACAATTTGAAATGATTGTTGAGCACCACTTGCAAATGTGCTGGACTGCAAATCACTCCAAAGGTGACTCTGCAGAATCTGAATTCAGTCAATGTCCTTTGGTCATTCGGATCTGTGAACCAAAGAAATCTAAGTGCATCCCTATCCTCTGGTGCGATTCCAATTTGGAGGAATGCCTTTTCAACATCACAAGTCATCAAATATTTCTTCAATCTTGATCGAATCAAGATTCCAGTTAAATCATTGTAAAGCTTGGGTCCTTTGTTCAAGCATTCGTTCAAAGACGGATACTCTTTGCGAAGTTTTGCACTTGCATCGAACACGATTCTAATCTTTGTAAATACTTTGTCCTGCCTCTCAACAAAGTGATGAGGTAGATAGTGTGTGACTTGACTTCTTTTCTTTGGTGCTATTTCAATTATGCCTTTTTTCAATTGATCTTCAAAGATCTCATTGTATTGCTTCATCAATGCTGGATTTTCCTTCAGCTTTTTCATTGTTGATCGAAGCCTTCCAATGGCGAGTCCATAATTATCTGGAAGTGCATGAACTTCATCATTCCAGCTTAATTTGACTTCATATCTTTCGCCATTGAAGTACAATTTGTCTTCAAAATCCTTTAACCATTTCTCATCATCATTGCTTATTAAATCCGAAAGTCCGATATTCTCGAGCAAATTCTGTCTTTCGATCAGTTTATCGAGATTGGCATCTGATATCTTTCCTGAATTTTCGTTGAAGTCAAACTCAAAGGTTTGATCCATCACACAACCAGTGATTGCTTCTTCCTTGTATTCTATTTCATGATATTGAAGCGTTTGGTTCCTTTCGGCATATTTAATTTCATTGAAATGCTCGATTTTTCCTTCACCGCTGATTATCGGTCCCAGTTTGGATGAACTGATCCAAAATCCATTCGGCAGTTCTGTGACTGGTGTAATGCCCAAATGATTGTAATAATCACCGCCAATCAGGATTTCTGGTTCCTCCATTGTTGGTTTGAATTTAATCTTATTCATTTTGAGCTTATTCAGAATCTTTTCTTCGTATTTGATGTAAGGCAATTTGGGCATCACACTATTGATTGATCGAACTTTGATTAGCATGTCCAATTCCTTTCCTTTTAGACCGAGTTCAAAGACTCCAGTTCTGAATTGTCCTAACTTCTTTCCACCAATTCCGGTAATTTCAATGTTGGTTGTTTTTAAAGTTTCGAGTCCTAATTCTTTGATGAGTGAATCCTTGGCATAGCTTTTGTGGCTGCCATCATCCAGGAAACCTAAAGTGCATTTTTTCTTCTTCTTTGAATCCAATGGATTGTACACGGTGATTTGTGCACATTTGAGTAAAGAATGCACTTCAGTCGAATCCTTCATGCATCCGCTTGCCACAAGTGTCGAAGCACTCATTTCGGATTCGGATGTCTCATTCGCATTCACTTGTTCTTTCTTGATCTTGATAGTATATCGTTTCGGACATAAAGCCGGGTGATGCTTAATAGTTCTACAAAGGATACATTTAAGCTTATATCGGCTGCAGTCGCTTGCGAAATGTCCAGGATTGAGGCACACATAGCAAAGTTTTTTATCCATAGCTGCCTTTCTTCGTTGTTCGCTATTCCGGAATTTTGGGCAATCCATTTCGAAATGTCCTAATCCATCGCAAAGGCGACAAGGGTTTCGAGCTGGACTTCGACTTCGACTTGTGCTTGGAGACTTCCCTGACCTGGCTTTTGCTCTGCCTCTGGCGTCAGGATGAGGCGAATCATTCCTTTTGTCCATCTTTCTTCCTTCGCGCCTGCTTGAAGAAGAATGATTGGACGTCGAGGAATCTCGGCTTTCCGACCTATTCCTCGCCGGACTTTGCCTTTCAGCTCTTTGTCCTAATGGTGTTCGATTACTCCCAGTGGCTGGATTGCTGTTTAATGCATATTGAATTGCCATGTTCATTGTAGAGCTCAAAGGCTCTTCTTCGCTCAACTTTTCTTTTGTTCGTTCCCTTGATTTGCGTTTGCTCTCCGTCGTGGTAACTTGACCACATCTTGTTTCGATGTCCCTAATCTGTTTGAGATGATCAACCGCTATTGCGTATGCTGTACGAAACAAAGTCGTAGTCCATTCAGATCCCTCGGGCATGCTAGCCAACTTTGCAGTTTTCAATTCAACATATTTGGCTAAAACCTTACGTGACATTTTCTGTTCGAGATTGAGATAAATCTGAGGTGACTTTAAGTCTTGCTTGTAATGTTCCAATTGACGGCAAATTCTCTCTACTTCGACTTGCAGTTTCAAATCGTCTGACAACTTGTCTGATTTGGGCAGTCTAGAGAGTTGATTGTGTAAATCTCGAATGAGATTCTCATTTTTGCCATATTTATCAATCAACAAATCCTTGGCTAGCCTATAATTATCTTCCGAAAAAGGAAACAACCCAAGAATGCACTTTTTGGCTTCGCCTCGAAGTTGTGCATCCAAATAGGACATTTTCTGTACTTCATTCATTTCGGTGTCGTCATCGATAATCGTTTTAAACAGTGGCCAAAATTCATCCCACATTCCTGGGGAACCGTCAAAACTCTTCAAAGAGAGTGCGGGAAGCGAAACAAAGCGCCTTCCCCCGCCGCCACTTCCACCAGCATTGTCCAAAAGTCGGTCAATGCCGTCTTTTGCTGTCCGGATCAGGTTCAGTTTTGTTCCGGCTTGTTTTATGAATTTTTGAATTTCTTCATACTTAATCAATGCTTCGTATTCTGCCTTTTCTTCGACTCTGCTTGCGTCATTCAGTCTGCTGAGATACGAGTGATAAGCAGTTCGGGCTGCTTTTATTTCGTCAATCTGAGTGACAAATTCTTCTACCCAAGTTCTTAATTGTCTCTGATCGCATGTCAATAAGTGCCTTTCACGGCTGCTATTGATCGATGCTGGGACGACAGGGATGACCTTATCCATATAATTTGTTAATAGCTCCTTGGCGTCTAGAATTCTATGAGCAAATGTGGCCATGATTGAATGTGCGCAAAAATTATCTAATTGGCTTCAAAGAGTCAATTATAGCAAGCAAATTGCCTTAAAATTTCAATCAATCGCAAGCTCTTTGAACGCAATTCAAAAAATAGGGGAATGAGTAAATTGAATCGGAAATCCAAATAATTTGACCGTATTTGGGTATGGGCTAACTACTGTGGTTCTTGAATTAAATTGAAATCAAAGTTCAATTTAATTTTCTCAGATTGGCCTAAATAAGGGTATGGGAGCTGAGATTGTTACTACTGATTGGCTCTTTATATTTGTGTTCAATTACCAAGGAGTAGTAATCTGCACTTTCTCAAATTAAATTGAAACAAAGTCGAATTTTAATTTGAGATTTACTGCAGTAATTTAATTTTCAACCAGTCTTGTTTTGAATCGATTTTCTTGTTGAATTAGAATTCTAATTATTCAATTGAATAATTAAAATGATTAAATTAAGGTTAAATACAAAGTTCAACTTTAATTTAATCGATAATCAACCAATTCAAATCAAAATCCCTTAATATTGGCTGTCAATTTGCTTGGGTTAAGTTTCGGCTGGATATAGAGTACTATTGAAATGTCGGGGTTGCTAAAATTTAATTTCTATTACCACCAAATTAGAAAATTTTATAGGTGAAATTTAAATATAATAATCTCGAATTGAATAAAAATTTGGTGGTTAGAAGAAATAAAATTTCAGAATCTATTATTTGTCTCAATAATAGACCCTCCGGACAAGGAAAAGGAAAACTGGCCTTCCAAATTTATTCGAAGTGCACAAAGGCAAATTTGGAAGAAATGGCAATTGGGTACTGTAGTTCAAAGGCGCACAAAGGCACAAACCACAAATGAAATCAATGAAAATGGCACAAAGGCTAAAAATAGAAAAGGTAAAGTCAAACGCGGAAAGGGAAAGTACCGGTGAAGATGGTCACAAAAACCAAAAAAAAAATTGGTTAAAAGGGCCAAAAAGCACAAAGGCTGAAATGAAAAATACAAATGTGGAATTTTAAAAAAATAAAATTATAATTACCAGGCCAAATTTCGATTAGCGAAGAAACCGATTGGGCAGGTATTGGAGCAGGGTCGCCACTTATTAAATATTGATATGGGTTTATTTAATAATTAATTGATTAATTAACCGAAATTGCCTGGAATAAAAAAGGGGTCAATTACTTGGGAACTATCTACTGTAATGTGAGTATAGGCGGATTAAGGGGGAAAGTATGGGATAAGGATGTACGGATTTGATGGGGAATGAATGGGCTAATTTACCGGGCAACAACAAAGGTTGCCAAAGGATTGGGCAATGCAAAGATTGCCTGAAGAAAGGATTGGGCAATTACAAAGATTGCCTGAAGAAGGGTGGATGTGGGGAAAGAAAGGCCAAAGCGAATTGCCAATTTACAAAGAATTGGGCTTAGGATGAACAATGTCGGGAATGGCCAGTTCCCTTCTTATAATGCTATGAAATTGATGAAAATGTGATTAATGTAAATGAATAAAGCTAATTTACTAAAGGGAATATACTTATAAAAGAGGGGAGTTAATCTACTGTAAATTTGGAAATGGAATGTTTGAATAGCTTAAGGCTATTCAATTAATTAACTAAGTAAATGATGTAAATTGGGCCGGTGTTAAGAGCCTTAGTTATAAGCTTAACCTTACTCAGTTAGACCCGGGGGAAGAACCAAGGATAAACTTAAAACCTCACTGCTGGTTTTGCAATGGAAGAGAATTTATGATTAAATTCCTTTTTTATCCACAAAGGGAAAATCGAAGCACAAAAATGTTGAAGAAGTGAAAATTGTGAATATGGGGGGAACATAGAATGGATGAAAATGGGAGGAGTTGGGAATGTTGGTTTGGCCTCCGGCGCACACCTGGTCAAAAGAAGAAGGCAAAGTGGCAGTGGAAGGCGATGGGGCAAAGTGGCAGTGGAAGGCAATGGAATGGACGGGCGCATTAGGGCATTGGGTTGATGGGGGTCAGCAATGGAAGCCAAGCTAAAAATAGAGGGAACAAAGATGTGGGGAATAGATTAGGGGCCAAGGGGTTGAGGGTGGGAACGTGGGCAAACCGATGGACGACCAAAGGTCCATCGATTTGACTTTTGATTTCGCGGATTGCTGCAAAGGCAATCCGCGACAATTCTCCTTCACAACAAATTTCAACTTTATGAATGTCGGGTGGAGTATAAACTTGTAATCCATTCAGAGTACAAAACATCGCACATTCAGTGCATTTTGGAACTGGATAAGCTTGGATTGGGATAAAATAAGCTTGGATACTCCCTGAACATAAACAAAGTAGTGTTAAGATGAGAGTTAGAAAAGCGTTGACTTTGATACCCAATTCACGGGCTTGTCTTCTAGTCAACATTTGAGGAATGTCTTTCGTAGTTCGCTTATCGTTATCAGCTTCAACTGATTGAGTGATTTCTGGTTCAGGTTCAATTTCTTCGGCTATTTGATCGTCCTTTTCTTCAGAAATGACCTCTAATGGTTCATTCTCTTGAATAGCCTGTTTGTCCTCTATCTCTGGACTGGCTTCTAAAGGACAAAGTTTGGAAATAGGTCGAGTTAAAATTCTTTTATTTGGCATAAGAATTTTAACACTTCGAATGTTAGGGAACTCTCCGTTGAGCTCCACAATTTTTCCGATTGGCCATAAATTCCTGGGCCTTAAGTCTTCCTCGATTAATACGATGTCACCCACTTGGGGTAGAGAATGGATTTGTAGTTTGGGTCCTTTATGTTTCCATTTTGACTTCTCTCTCAACAGGAGAAGATAGTCTTTGTTCCATTTGGACCAGAAACTTTCAAGAACTTCTTGAGTCCCTTTCCAGAGAACAACCAACTTTTCATGTGGCTGTAATTTGTCTTTACCTTCCAAGTCCTCACAGGAATATTGATCCAAGTGAAGAATAGCTTTTGGATGGATAAAATCAATTGGTCTGAGTGGTAATGGTGCATCAGCTGCGTCTGATACATAGGTTAATGGTCTGGAATTCAAAGCTGCTTCAACTTCAGCTATGAATGTACAAAGTTGGTCATAAGCCAAGATTCTTCTTCCCAGAGTTCTCTTGAAGTGGCTTTTGGTTAGACCAACTAAACGCTCATAAAATCCACCCATCCATGGGCTTAATTGAGCGATTAACTTCCACTCAATTCCCTTGAACGCCATAAAGGCTTCCAAATCGGCTTCTGTTACTAGCTCTAAGGCTTTCTTAGCTAGAACAAAGTTTGTGGCATTATCACTTATGATTTTGTCTGGTTTTCCTCTTCGGCTAATGAATCGCCGAAAAACGTTGATGAAACTGACCGCTGTCAGATCAAGAATTGGCTCTAGATAAACAGCTCTGGTATTGAGGCATGTGATCAAAACGATCCATACCTTAGTTTTCTCTCCAGCGATTTTGGTAATCGTAGGACCGAGATAGTCCACCCCAATCGTATTGAAAGGGGCAATTTGCACAACTCTTTCTTTAGGATGAGGTGGCATTTGGGGTAAAGCATATTTGTATTCCCTCATCCGTTTGCAAGGCAAGCATTTCCAAATGATGCCTTTAACAGTCTTTCTAGCTTGAGGGCACCAATACTGAAGTAAAAACTCAGTAAGGGTAGATTCGACGCCGCCGTGGCAAAGTTTAATATGAATAGATTGAATGATGAGTTTGGTTAAAGGAGAATTTTTCCATAGAATAATGGGATTGGCCATATCAAAGTTTTCACAATTGATAATTCGGGTTTTCAAACGGACGACTCCGTTTGGATCCAAATAGCAGTTCAGCTTTTCGAAGTTCTCAGAATATTGCTTCTGATCAAGCTTGTATAGGAGTGTTTTGGCCAATGAATAGTCTTTTGCTGTGAATTCTCCTTCTGGAGAAATCTTGGAAAATATGAGGTCATTCTCCTCATTATTGGGACATTTCTTATGTATATATCTCAATACATAAAGAGTAACACGAATGGCTTTATTCCAGGAATTGAATCGTTCCAACTTGATCAACGATTCAGTTGGCAGAATGGTTTGAACAACGAATGAATTCGTTTCACTGGATAACTCATCTTTTGTTTCAGTTGTGAAACTGAGTTCATTTGGCCATTCATCGGTGGTCAACCAATTAGGTCCTTTCCACCATAAATTACTTTGGGATAATTCTTTCGGGATCATGCCTCTGGTGGCAAGATCAGCTGGATTTTCATCCGTTCTTACAAAGTGGAAGTTGCACTGTTCGTTCTTTCTTATCTCGATAAGTCTTCGCTGAACAAATTGCGGCTGTTGATCGCTTGATTTTATCCATGAAAGGGCGATTTGCGAATCACTCCACAAATGTTCTTCCATTATTGGCTTTTTTATCTCAGTTTTGACGAAGTTCATAGCTCTCATGCCAATCAGAATGGCTAAGAGCTCCATTCGAGGGATGGTCAATGTGTGACCTGCTTTCTTTGGTCTTAACCTGTTCTTAGAGAACAAAAGTTCAGCTTTAACTCCGTCTTCTGTTTCCACTCTTAGATAGACGGCTGTGGCATATGCTTGCTGTGAAGCATCCACAAATGTGTGCAATTGAAGGTTCTTCCAACTTTTTCCCAAAATCCATCTATGAAGCTCGATGGTTTGGTCTTTCCAGCTTTTTTGTATATCTTTCCAATGGTTTTCTTCACAAATGGGCAAAATGCTGTCCCATTCATGGTTATCATCCCAAAGTTTTTGAAAAAATACTTTGACAATTAAGACTGATGGACCAAAAAGTCCATGTGGATCATATAAGGTAGCCATTGTGCTTAACACGAGTCTTCGAGTGATCGGTAAAGCTGGATCACTCATTGGAAAGGTAAAAGTGAATGAGTCTTTCTCAATGTCCCAGAAAAAACCCAATATTTTGGACGTGGTTTTCTCCAATTTGTCTTCTGCAGGAAGGCTTTCCATGACTTCCTTAGAATTGCTAATGAATTCCCGTAAATTCATTTGAGCTTTTTGGAAAATTGTTTTGACTTCTTGACATTTTGGTATAGCTTCTTCAGCGGTTTCGTTTTCCATTAGGATGTTGTCCATATAAGTGTTATCGATAAGTTCATCCTTTTCGTGCTTCTTCAAATGGTGATGAAGAACAGCAGCTAGGATAAAAGGGCTACTTATCACTCCAAATGCTACCCGACAAAATCGGTAGATTTGAAGATTTTCTTTAGTCAAAGGCTTCTTGGGATCTTTCACCCAAAGACATTTCACCACTTCTCTTTCCTGTGGTTCAAGTTCAATCATAAGGAAAGCTTTTTCAATATCTGCCAAAACGGCAATTTTTGGACAACGGAAACGAATTAAAAGACCTGCCAAATCTGGCAGAAGG
Organism: Pratylenchus scribneri; assembly: GCA_030063045.1. Classification (NCBI taxonomy): domain Eukaryota; kingdom Metazoa; phylum Nematoda; class Chromadorea; order Rhabditida; family Pratylenchidae; genus Pratylenchus; species Pratylenchus scribneri. Next base: position 268,961 of record JAQSEB010000164.1, read on the forward strand.
ACAGGTCCACGTAAAAGGCAGTCATTCAGACTTGGGAAACCTTTCACGTGAGCGCTTGCGTCATAAACGACGCGAAGTTTTGGCCATTTGGTTACGACGGGATGATGCGGAAGAAAGTGTTCCAGATAATGACTTTTCACCAAACCTTTATCTGAACCTTTTGGCGGATCAAAATTTCCATCCGCCGCTTCAATGATCCCTCGATTCAATTGATCATCAAAATTTTCAATATATTTGTCCATTAATTCTGGACTTGCTTGGAGTCGGGTCAAAACCGAAGACAACCGACTATAGGCCATTCGAAAATTGCTCGGAAGGTCCATCCTTGGTTCCTTCCATGGCCATCGGACAGAATAGCGTCCATTTGGTAATTGCTTGACCGATTGGTCAAATTGTCGCACCGCATCTTCATCATCGTTGACTGTTGGATCATCCTTGATCCCCACAGCCTCAAGGCTCCAGAAATCTTCAATCGCATTTGCCTTCGGCATTTGCTCTTGATTTCCCGGGGTAATAGAAAGCATAGAAATAGCTTGGTTAGGATTTTCGCCGTTAAGATCGGCTTCTCCATTCAATAATGGACCAAATTCCGTTTGGATAACGAAAAGATTCGGAATAACTTCCGTACTGCTGATGAAATATTTCCAGTATTGTCGAGCTCCAATCATAATTTCTGGAATTTCATTAGTGAATTCCACAGCAGCTTTCACTTCTTCAAGTCCGGTTATAGCTTGGTCATATTTCCATTCCGACCTGCGGAATCGACCAGAAATGTATTCCAGGCGGTTTAGATAAAAGTCTTCCCATTTCCCATTTGCCTTTCTGATTTGCACGGCATAAATAGGAGAATGGCATTTGATTGGGTCACGTAGTGGACCACCAATCCCAGAGATTTCTAAGTTTTCGGCTTTTCCCACTTTGGGGGGATAAAGTCTTTTGATCAGTGAATCTGCAATGCAGCTCTTCTCTGAACAAGGATCAAAGATAACCACCACTGGAATTTTGATTCTTCGGTCACTAGGCGAGGTAACCAGAAGACGGCGAGTCATTAAGAAAGCTTCAGGCTTGCTATCTTTGGGCTCTTTAGTATAGTTAGAAGTAGCTGTGTAGGCTTGGACTTGTTGAATTTCGATCTCTTGATCGATAGATTTAGCAGCCTCATTCTCTTCAGAATGAACTAGGTGACTTTGAGTTTTGATAATTGGACCATTTGGTTGGCTCGGTCCGTTAGGTTTAGTTTGATTGCCCTTGCCTTGGTGATTGCCTTGAAATGGTTTAGTAGGAAACTGGCGTCCCTTATTTGAGAACTGGCTGTCTCGGTTTTGGCTTTGAGGGCCATTTCCTTGGTTTTGGAATTGAGGACCATTTCCTCGGTTTTGGAATTGGGGCCGGTCCCCTTGCTTGAGGTCCCCTTTTTGTCTATAGCAGACAAGAAAATGATGCTTACCACCACAATTGGAGCATCGTTTATTAGATAGGCAATCAAGGGCTTTATGTCCATTGAATAGACAATTGATACAGCGATCCTGTTCCTTCAGGCGATCGCTCTTAGCTTTAGGAGTTGGGTATTTAGGACACTTGCTCGGAATGTGGCTATCCGAATCGCAAAGTGAACAACCGTTTCTTTTGGTCTTATTCTGCTGCAAGAGAAATGAACGATTTACCTCGTAGGAATTCTTTTGCTGAATATTGTTAGGTTTTGAACCTTTAAAATTGTTAGGCTTCTGGCTAACCTTAGGTTCTTCACCTCGAAGGGTTTTAGTGCATCGTTGCACCTCTTCTTTAATAGAAATAATGTTGTCAAGTTCTTCTCGTATATCACGAGTGGTCCAGATTCTTCCAGAACCCTTCTCCTTTTCAACCATCTTCTGCATGATTGAATATGGTAGCTTCATCTTTAGATGTGTGGTCACAAACTCATTCTCGGCTAATTGAGCTGAATTTCCCAATTGGCGGAAAATCTTATCCAATTCTTCTCCGAATTTACGGAGTGAATCTAGGGAATCTTTGGGCTCTGGCAAATTAATCAGATCAGCTTGCAGCTGCTCTTTGAGTACTTGATTATGCGCGTAGCGCTTCTTCAAACGTTCCAATAAAATTGGATAGTTTTCATTTGTAGGTATGAATCCATCCGCCATGCGAGCGGCAGGACCTTTTAGGTAGCCCATAAGATAGATCATCTTTTGGATTGGTGCTATTGGTTGGGAATCAACACTGGCTTCGAACATTTGCCAGAAGAGTGGCCATTGCTTGATATCCCCATCGAAATGAGGCATCTCCAACTTGGGAAGGTTAATGTTAGCCTTCATGGGTGCAGATGGTGGTTGGAAGTTAGTATTAATTCGAGGAAATCGAGGGGTCTCGGATACTTGTGGAATGGACTGGACAGAATGGAAGCTTTGGTGGCTTGGGAAATTAATAGGTCTTAGAATTCCACCCATAGTAGGGTTAGTACGGCGCGAATTATTCAACAGACGATTATTCGCCCTGGGAAACCGTTCAATAGAAGGAGCGGGGCTGATCAAATTATCGAGAGGACCATTTAATTGGCTTTGATCCTCTTCAATTTGGGTGCTGTTTTCCCACAACTCCATGTGGGCATCCATATCATCGACTAATTCCCTGCCATTTGCTACTATCTCCATAAAATGTTGCCAATCAGCTCCAACCTCTTCCCCATCCGGGGGAGGTGGAAATCTGTTAAAGAGGTCTTCTTCTGCCCTTAGGGCATCTCCTTCCAATCCATTCATGAATTGGATCCAACCGTTATGCAATTCTTGCAATCGGTTTATTTTCTTCACAAGATTGTTCCTTTCGGTTTGTATTTGTCCTGCCCTCTCTTCGATTTCATCATCATCAGGGATACCAGTGATCATGTCTCTGGCTGTTTGGATATGTCTTTTGAGGTGAAAAAGAGCTGGGCCAATTTGGCTCCGAATACCAGCAGAAGTGGGCATTGTGCTTTAGCTCTTAATCAAAGATTTTAGGAAAAGGTAAGGCTTTAGCTTTGGAAAAGTATTTGCGGAAGGATAGGGGTAGGTCTTGGTTTTTGATTCGGCCCTTCGAATCAAAAAAGGATAAGATTGGGTTTTAGCTTTGGCTCCCGGTCAAATACGTGGATTTGAGTCCCGGGTCGTGGCACCAATTTTTTGTGTCCAACGGACTGAAAACGTTGGAAGAGTTACACAAAAAATAATATAAGAAAAAAGACCCCTAATTTAGCTAATTAGGATTGACTCAAAATTACCCCTAAAATTGAGTATAGAAAAATAGAATTTAGCTTTCCGCAAAGAACTTTACTTATTCCAAAAATATATGAAAATACAATTCAAGTGAATAATGTGTTATTCCGTAAATGGCTTTGTGAACAATGTAAATAATGAATAATTGTTAAATGGCTTTTGCTTATTCCCAAAGGGAAATTGGTTTGATTGGCTTCAGCTGAATAAAAGAAATGGCTCCCAAAAGGGAAAATGAATTGAGCTCCCAGAAAAATGAGAACTGAGGATTTTGGGGGCAATCGGCTGGCTTTTATAGGGCTGGGGCCAGGGGGCTGAAGGCGGGCTTTTGGCCACGTGATTATTGATTGACCCCGAAAGTGGAAATTGGGTGAAAGGGAAAATAATGTGGGAAAAAATGTCTGTGAGGAAAAAATGTTTGTCTGATGGAAAATAAAATGTCTTTTGATTAATTTACTTTTTCCTCTCGTCGGAGACACCATTCTCATTCTTCACCCTTCCGTTCCGAAAAAACTCAAATGCAAATTCCACATTATAAAGAAAAAACTGACTCATTCAAGGTCAACGGACTGAATAAGGAAATTTTTAGGCATAATGCGAACTTCCTATTATTAAATTTATAAATTGGGTCATTGATTCCCCTCTTTTCCTTTTGCCGGTCGCCCTTTCCCCTCCCCCTCTTTTTTCCCTTTGGTTCCTCCTTATTATTTCTTTGCTAGCTCCACCACATTATTATTGAAATTGGTGGAATACCAATTATGAAATAGATGAAACATGAAATGGATATTTTATTGAAAGCCACGCCCTATTCTCCTTTATCAAATTCATCCTACTATTTCCCGAATTCATTCCTCTAAATAGCTTATTTCAAAATAGCAAATTGGATAGAGGTCTAAATTAAGCCTTTCCTCGAAAATATTTATTATTTTATTAATCTTTTTTTCTTTCTCTCATCAATGTCTACCTTCCACATTCTTAACTCTATCGCGCAAAAAATCATTAATTTTATCGCTGTCTGACAATTTTAAAATTAATTGGGTCATTTTATGAAAATCCCCTCATAGATCTCATTATTTTCCTTTGCCCACCCAAATCCTCTCATTTTCTTTATCCGGATTTTAATTAACAAATAAATCGAATGAATCATTTATCCTATTGCCTACTTCTCTCCCTCATTTTTTTTTCTCATCCGTCCCCTAATGTTAATTTGATTGATTGCAAATTATGTAATAAATTAAATGGATAATTTATCCCACTTCCCTTCTTTTTCAACTCCCCTCCTTTTTACCACTATGAGTGAATGTCAATTATGAAATCGATTAAGGTGTTCATTCTTTAAATTCGTACCTTTTTTTCCTTTTCTCATTTCCAGCCCATTCATTCTCTCTCTTATCCTTTTAATAATGGATTAATAAAAGTCATTTTTTCAGGATTTCTGATTTTAATGCTTGATATTTTCATTTAAAATACCTATATATTTAGATTAATATAAAATTTATTTATTATTTTCTCATAGGAATTCATTCTTTTGAATTTCTTTATGAATTTAATGGATGTTAATTATAATAGCGATTAATTTTTAATACCTTTAATTATTTTCAATTTTTTAAAGAAAATTCATTATACTCATTTTATAATTTTATATTCATTATGAAAATGATTAAAATAGTTGAGAAATAAAAATATTGGCCAGACATAATATTTTGATTTGTAATTGTAATTTAATATTATTTAAACATTTCAAATTATAGGAATCTATGAATTTAAAATAAAAATGCTAGTAAAGAAAATAATAATAACAAAATTCAATATTGGATACACCCAATTATTTTCTATTTTTTTCATATTATCATAATATTTCCAATTGATATTAATGTATTTTTCCTGAAATTTAATATTCTGTATTCAATTGATCAAAAAATATGAAATCAAAATTTTGTTTCTTATCTCATTAAATCAATTTATAATTTAATATTATTTTTTAAATATTTATTCATATCAAATTGACAATTTAATAGCTTGAATTTATTATTTATCCATAGCAAATTAGATATGGAACTTTAACGATTGATTAATGAAAAATATTTAATTATTTTTAATATCTCTAATTATTTTTAAATTTTCAAGAATTTTATTAGAAAATAATTTTAATTTAGAAACTAGTATTTTCTTTATAACTTTATTTTCAATATAAATAAAATCAATATAATTAAATAATTAGATATAAAAATTTTATTTCTATCAAAAAATGAAGTATTCTGCTGTAATCAAATATAAAACTATAAAAATACAAAAATATAAAAAACACTCAAAAAATATATTAAAAAAATGAAGTATTCAGCTGAAATCAAATATAAAACAATAAAAATATAATTTGCTTTTATCTACCAAATTTTTATATAAAATACGCAGACATTTTGGATGAATTATAATTTTTCAATTTAAGATTGGATTGGCTGTTAATAATTAATATATAAGGCATATTGAAAAAAAATTATAAAAATATAATATCGTACGGGGTCGAGTCATGAATAGATAAAAGTCAGTGCAAATGTGGTCATGTCCTGAATAGTGCAAATGTATGTTTTTTCCACATCTAATAAATCAGGAACTGGTTTTAGAACCTACAAACCTTATACCATTTTGTAGATCTCATCGAGACGCATGGATTGAAATATAATTTGTCATGGACTGATCAAAATAAAATAGTATTAAACTTTTTTCCCAGTCTTTTGTTTTAAACTTTTTAATTTTAGCCCAAACAAAGACAAATTATATAGCATTCGATGCGTCTCGATTAGCTCTACAAAATGGTATAAAGTTTATAGGACTGGTTACTGATTTATTAGAAGTCGAAAACGCCTACAATTGTACTATTCATGAGTTGACAGAGCACCATATAATATGATCCATAAGAAGAATATACATATTATTAATAATTTAAAAAATAAACAAATTTTGAATTCGGTAAAAGTCAATTCGAACAATACAAGGAGAAATAAAATAGATATGACCAATGTAGGAAAAAACAAAGTATATTCGCAATGGTAAGCATTATTAAATTAGAAACTATAATTCTATAAAAATAAAAATATAGCATTTTATTAAAGAAATTATAAACTAAATTTTGCTTTGTTTCATATTTATTAACAAAAAATAAACCTATGATACTCCAAAAAAGAAATTAAATAAATTAATTAACTAACAACAAATTTCATTAGATAATTTTAAAAATAAATAGTTTTATAGTTTTCAATTAATATTTTTTATAAAATCGAACATAAAAAGGAATCTGGTTCTACAGAAAAAATTAATCTTTCTCATTCAATAAAAAATAAAATTTTCAATTCAAAGCATTTTTACTTTAAATTATATTAATGTTGAAATTTCATTTAAAATCAAACTTTATTTTACAAGTTATTTATTTTAGAAAAATGTCACTAGTTATTCAACAATCTTTTTTTCATTTTTATTATAAATATATTTTACAAAGACAATAAATGCTTTGGGTTATAATAATCCGAAAACTGGTACAAGGCATCAGTCGCTGCTCTTCCAACAAATTCTTTTCTGAATAGGAACAAAATTGGTATGAACTATGAATAGACCAAAATTCGAGAGTCAATAAAATTTTTTTATTACTTTTCTCTATTTTCCAAAAATCTTAAATAATTTGAAATAAATTACTTTTATAAAACTTTTTAAAATAATGAAAAAACTATATATTTTGCAAAGCATAAAAAAATTTTTTTAATAAAATATCTTGAAAAAAATTTAGCATTGAATTTATTTTATTAAAATAAATGAAAAATTACGAAGAGCAACATATTTATTTTTGAATTTTTATAGTTTTTAAATTAAATGCCGTTTAAAAGAAAATTTGCATATTTCAATTTTTTTGTTTTTAAAATATTTTTTATAGCCCTTTCTTATTATTGCCATTAAAATCTTCACCTCACTTCAAATAATTTTTCCATTGCTATAATTTTTATTTCTTAGGAGAATTTAACAAATTTAATTGTTCTGAATTTTTCAATCCATTATGTCCAAATGGACATAGAATAACTTAGAGCCAGAAATTATTACCAGCAAATATGCATAAATAAATAATTATAGCTGCTTAACAATTAAAAATTTAAAAAAAATAGAAATTTTATATTATTAAAAAAGAAGTTTATAAAATTTTTGACCATTTATCTTTATCAATATTAATAATCTTAGGAAATAATTTCTTATATTTATTTGAAAAAAATGAATAGCATTATAAAGATATTTATTTCGACTTTCTTCTTATTTTGCATTTCGCAGAATAATGAATGCCAAGGAACAAAGGTAAATTTTATATTTAATATTGTCCATATTAAAATAATAATAAAAGGAGACCAGCGGTTCAATTCCTCAAAAAGAACAAGGAGCACCTGGCACCACTTCAATTCGTCAGGTACAATTTATAATCTTCAATCTTTTTCCTCTATTTATTATTGATATTTTTACAAAGGTAGTCAATGCTTCGAATAATCCGACAACTGGTAAAAGCATTCGGCCTATTAGAGAAAATGTGCTCTTGCCAAGTATTAGGCCTATTGGAGAAGATATGCCTATACGACCGAAAAATGATTCGAGATTTCTAAGATTATCAGAAGTTGCAATGGATTCTATCGGAACGAGTTTTAAAGGGGAATCAATCAGAATGAATGCAGAGAAAATTCCAACTGATTCAATTAGGAAAATTGGAGAAAATATACCTTCAGGAAGCATGATCAATTTCTCAATTAGGAGCAACAAAGATGAACCAATTGCTGAAGAAATCACATATGGCGAGGAATTTCATGATGAACAAATTGCTTCAACTAATATACCACAGGGATGGAGTAAGTTAAAAATTTGGATTAAAGCAATAATATTTTAAAAATGTAATTATATGAATTTTAGATAAAAGTATGATTTTATACCACCCATTAAAATAAATAAATTTTTTTGCCTAAAAATAAATTTTTAAGGGTATGAGAATTCGATACACTCTTGTCTAACTGTTAAGATAATTCCGACTTTTACTAGAAAGTGCAAATTAGGGATCAAGAATATTTTTTGGTAAAAAATTTATAAACGGGCCACAACATGACTAAATTACAATGTAATAAAAATTTCACTATACGATAAAATTCTGCTTCCAATGCGAAATATATTGGCCATAGAATTTTTTACTAAAAATACCCTTTTCCCATTTTGTTTTTTTTTTTTTGCTTTAAGTCGGCCTTATCTTACCAAAAAGGCAGGATTTGACAAAATATCAGATTCGAATTATCTGACTTCGATTACTCCTGGAAACTTATTTTAATGGGGATACGCACTATTTTTTTCAATGTCAATTTTCAACTTAATTCGTATACTCCCAATTCATATACCCCACAGTTGGTATACAAATGAAATTAGAAAATTTTTTTAAAATTGTTTTATAATAATTACATCCGATGGTTTTTGCGGTGTAAGTTCGATTCCATAATTATGCAAAAATGGGCGATTCCTCAAATTCTGCAAATATAAGTTTTTTGACTTTTAATAAATCAGAAATAGATTTTAGACCATACAAACATTATACCATTTTGTAGATCTCATCGAGATTTATCAAATGGTATATAAAATGTCTGGTTTTGATCCAACATAAGACAGTTTTAAACCAAAAAAATATAGTTTAAACGGTTTAACACTTTATCTTTTGGAATACTTTATATACCCGATGGGTCTCGATGAGATCTACAAATTGGTATAAGGTTTGTATGGACTAAAATTTATTTAGGATTTATTAGAAGTCAAAAACTTATATTTGCAAAATTTGTGGAATCGCCCTCAGCCGTTTGTCTTTTGTGGAATTGACCCCGTTGGGTTTTTTCTTTTATATTAATCAAGGGTTACTATTCATTCTAGTAAAGATGTTGAACGAACAAATTAGCCAAAGAGATTTGCTAGGTTTCACGGGTGGGACCGGAGCTCAAAAAATCGGAATTGGAATTTCCATAAAACTGTACAGGTCATTGTTCGATCAAATTATACTCAGCTCTCTATTAAATGCTCTGATATGTTTAATTTTCGAAAACTAATAACAGTCTAAATTATTTGATAAAAATATAAATTTTAAAAATACATTCAGTAATTTATCACAATGGATATCGATTTATTTCTGATAAGAAAAAGCAATTTAAAAATGGAGAATGGGTTGCATATTATCATTGTGCAAGTAAATGCAAAGTTCCAGAACCGAATGGAAAAATGACGATAACACGTTTGAAAAATAAAAATGGTGAAATAACTTTGAATCACCAACATGCTGCTGATTGCCTTGCAAAAATACCATCATTTTACAGTGAGAATCCAAAATAAATATTAAATAATATTATTAATTATAATTCTATAAAAAAAGGAATATTTCAGAAGAAATAGGTAATACTAATTTGGCTTTGTTTACATTAGTAAAATAATAAATCTATAATATTTTAAAAATAAAAATAATGAATAAATAAATGACAGAAAATGTCATTTTAGTTATTACAAAATAAATAGTTTTATAGCTTTCAAGAATTAAATTACCGAAAAATCTCTTTTAATTCCCCAAGGGGAATTATTTTTCAACCTTCCCGAAAGTGGGGAATTATTAGAGGGTGGGAAATTATTGGCTGGTGTGGAATTATTTTTCAAGTCTCCCTTAGATGGGGAATTAATTTGTGGTCAATGGAAAGCCAATTTTTTCCAATAAAAAAAAATTCATTTTTTGATAAAAATAAAGAAAATTGCCCGGTGAATAATGATTTTCATAAGAAATTTTAATGGTAAATTGGTACTTTTCAATGGAAAATTTTAATTGAATTTTCGATATTTTCTCGTTTGTCGAGATGATGGAACACTACCATGAAAATAAGCTATTTTTTCAAATAACGAAATTTTTCTATGAAAAATTTTTACTGGTAAAATGTTAAACATTTTTATAATTATATACTAGTAAAAAATTTTTCCCCCAAAAATGACAATGACATTGTTCCTCTTTGGTCTTAATGGTAAGAGTTGACATTGACAATATCAACCAACATTTCAAGAAGTTATAATCATAAATTAGAAATAAATTTCGTGCTCACTCATCGAATATTTTACTATAGAAAATTTATATTAGAAATTTTTTAAATTTTTAATTATATAACCCCCTTTTTGAAAATTTCCTGGATATGGGGAATTAATAGAGTGTGGGGAATTAAAAGAGGTTTTACGATAATAATATTATATATAAAAATGACATTGTTAAAATTATCTAAAGGTGCTGAGGATTCAATCAAAACAAGTTTCAAAGCGGGATCCATCAGAGTAGATGCAGAAATGATTTCAACTGAGAAAACAGATGAAAATATTAGATCAATCAGAGGAAAAACAATTGGAAGCAATCTAATAATATCCAAATAATATTTGCCAGAAATAATGGAAGAAAGTAGTGATGAGGAATCTTTACAAGAAATTCCTGCCTTTCCCTCCCATGTTCAGCCACGGATAAGGGATAATCAAGGATTAAATTATGATGATGAATATTATTTCAAAGCAATGCCGCTCAGAGAAATGAATGAAGAATTAGCCAATCCACATGGATGGTTGGGAAATTTTGTGATCAATGCATATTTGCATTTGTTGACCCGAGACCGGGACGATGCGAGATTTGTGCCGAGTGAAGTCATCACAATTTATTGGAAAGATAATGTAATTAATCCTGATTGGCTGCAACAACAAATTGAACAAGGAAACAGCATTCAAGCAGTCCGATTTTGGCTAATTCCAGCAAATTTGAGTGGGAATCATTGGGCATTGTCCGTATTTGATGTTAACATTGAATGGATGGTCTTTTGCGATTCATTAAATAAGGGCCAGGATACAAATGAAAATATGTCATTTAAAGCAGCCCTTTTCAAATTTTTCACCAATTTATATGCCAATTTTAATTACGAGGATTTTACTATGGATCTAGTTTTATGGATAAATAGAGAAAATATTCCATCCCAAATGAATGGTTGGGATTGTGGTGTGTTCCTGTTGATGTATGCCGAACAAATTATAAGAAGCAATAATCTTTTGACAAATTTCACTTTCACTCAAGACACAATGCCAGAATGTCGGGTTAGGATATACCGAGGATTGCTGGCGCATCGATTGTAAGTTTAAAGTAAAAATAATTTTTAAAAAAAAAATAGGAATTATTCAAATTTTAATTATTAAATTAATGCAATATTTTTATAATAAAAATTATTTAGTCCTGAAAATGTAACATCAACTGGTTCAATTCGGCCAAGTCGAGTCCAAGGGATGGGAAAAGAACAATTTTTCAGAGAAATGGAAAAAACTCATTCAATTAGAAAAATGGGAACAAAATCAATCAGAGAAATAATGGAAGGAACTGAATCAATTAGACCAATCAAATTAGATGAATCAATTAGCGCAATGGAAATAAGAGAAAGGCAATCGAATGATTCGATTGGATCTGGAATTAGCGGTTCAATTAGGCATTTGGATGATTTGCAGTTTGATTCAATAAGTAAAAAGAAAAAAATGGAAAGTGGAATCCGAGAATCAATCAGAAATAGAGGAGAAACGCAGGGATCCATCAGAACAATTGAGAAAATTCAAGGTGCTGAAATGATTCCAATTAAATCGATCAGAAATAGTGGTAAAGTTATACCTATGGAAGATCTTCCTAATTCTGTAAAAATGTCTAAACATTCAATTGATGCAATCCAAAGTGATTGGGGTGGTGATTCAATTAGAACTGTTGTCGAGGAAAAGCATGGATCAATTAGGCCAACGGAAGAAACGCAAGGATCAATAAGTTAAAATTTAAAATGGATTTATTTTATTAATATAAAATTATTTTTCAATAGATAATATTATAAAATAACGTAAATTCTCTTTTAAAATTCCAGTCTTAAATAATTCCCTACCCTCGATTTTGAGAATTCATAGCTTCTGATAGGGCGAACTTTAAAAATAAATATTTATTACATATTCTTAATTCTATAAACTCTACAAAATCCACTTTTATTTATTCAAATTAAAAAAAACGAAAGAGTTAGAACCCATATTTATCCAATTTTTGAAGAGTTGTAAAATAATTCCCCTTGTGGTATTAAAAAGAATTTAGGGTATTTTAATTAAAATAATAAATATAATATTTTATTTTTTTTATTTCTATTATTTTTCAGTAGCAAAATTTGTGAAAAATGAATATGGAGGGTATTTTCTTGTTCATGATGGATATTTTTATTTGAATGCAAATAATTTTGATCCTTTTAATAAAATTAAAGGATCATGGATATGTGAAGAAAGAGAGACATCAAAATGTAAGGGATCTGTGAGAATGAACGATGAAAACAAAATAATTCACAGCAATGAACATAGTCATCGTCCACGTTTAGAAAAACTTAAAGTAAAAGAGACATATGACCATTTTAAAGACGAACTTTCTGCAGCAAATAAATTAAGTATACAACAATGATCACCATTTCAACATGATGGCTTCTTATATTATCATGCCAGGAATAGCGAAAGAAGCAACTTTTTGGCCTACAGATGCAAAAATTATCAGAAAGCGTGAGATATAGGAAAGGGTTTTATGAAGTTCAATTTAAAATTATAATTAAAAATGTGCATTTGGTTCTTTACTAGTTTCCGCGTCCCATCAACATTTACGCGTCCAATCAACATTTACGCGTCCGATCAACTTTTATGCGTCCCAAAATATTTTTATGCGTCTAATGAATAAAAAAATGCAAATTTAATTTTGCCCAAATCATTTATGAATTCAATCAATTTTTAATTGCCCCATGAAAAATTAACAACGATCAATTTATTCAAAAAAAGATTTTTAGATGAAAAATCAATTTTTTGATCCACAAATATTGAACCGGGTACATTAATCATTTCCGATGGGTGGGCCGCATACGGTGGTATTAATGCTATGCAGCAACAATATGACCATCGTTTAGTTAACCACAAATTATATTTTGTGGATCCATTGGACGTCAGGTCCAAACCCAGGAGATAGAGGCCACTTGGAGGGCATTAAAAACATCTTGCGTCATTTACATGGGAAAAGTAGTGACTTATTTCCTACTTATTTGTACCAATACACATTCCGAAGATTTCATAACAACCAACAAAACTTTTAAAATCTTATGGAAGAAATTCGTCGACAATATCCTGTTTAATTTTTTTAGCATTATTCGAATAAATTGATTGTTGTTACTTAAAAATTGATTGGACGCATAAAAATATTTCGGGACTCATAAATTTTCTTGAGACGCATAAAAGTTGATCGGACGCGTAAATGTTGATGGGACGCGGAAACTAGAAAAGAACCGGTGATTTTATAATAATTTAAAATGATGAATATAGATCGAACTTATATGCATTTGCATATTTTATACCAATAATTTACTTCCAAAAATGTTTCAAAAAAAACGAAAAATTACATATTAAAAGAAAATTTTTACAAAAAATGCTTACTTTAAAATTTTTCCATGCATATAAATTCATCGTTTAATGATTATTGAATAATTATAAATTATTCAATAAATTTTTCCCATACTTTGTAAAATTTTATTCAATTTGTATACTTATGGTTCAAAATTTTCTACAATCGAATTATTCACATTCTAATCATGAGTAAATATAAATAGGATACTTTTTTCAAATTTAAATCGGACCAAATTATAGAAAATGTATGGGTCGTGTTCATATCAAGGATGGTTTGATCGAAGTAACGGCTCAACATAATCACAAAAGAAATGATTGATATTTCAAAAAAATTAAACAAATTATTTATTTATTTATTTTAAAGTATTTTGATAACGAAAATTAAACCAATTTGAATTGATAATTTAACATTTTGAAATACATGTTCACTATTCGCGCTTATTGTTTTCTAGATATAATGCTAATTCTTTGCATTATTAAAATTAAAATTAAGTCACAATTTTTTCAAGAATAATTTTTCCGGTAAATTATAGGTCAAATAAATTTCATCACTCTCTAATAAGACTATTACTTAATTAAATTTATTTTTTTTGTCAATATTGTATACTTTAAAAATTTAAAATTTTGAAAAAAAATCATAAAATAAATCTTTTTGCCATATGCGATGATTTTCAATAAATGATTATTATATAAATATTATTGCTAGTTAAATGAATTCATTCATTTATTCATTTGATTAATTAATTTATGGGACAAAATGATTGATGGCCGTTTCCATTTGAATTGCAAATGTGTTGAGGAAGACTTTATCATGATTCGCATTTTTTCTATATTTTTTTTGCCATTTTTCTAAGGAACTTAGTCATTCACATTTAATTCATCATTTCTTAATTAAATAAACATATTTTCATTACCTTTCCCACAAATTGTGTGCCCAATCCATTGATCTTTGAGGCTATATATTGAAAATCTGAATAAATTAATTAATTCAATAATCCAATTTAACAACTTATGTTGGTCTTCAAAATCAATATGTCGTATGATGTCCTGGAGAAATGCACTTTCCGAAGTGCAGAATCCCGAGAAAAGCCCCATCTGAGTGCTGTAAACTGACAAAAGTGCCAAAAAAAATCGGGGAGGGAAAGAAGGCCGAACTGGAGGGAAATGCCATGTTTTGAGCCAGCAGCCCCAATAAGTGTCAACAAATTTGATTAAATTTCGAGGAGGGATTTAGTCATATCTAGCAGACTTATGGGCCACCCAAATTTTCGCCGGTATCCACATATTGACCGCCTAAAATTTCCATATTTTTTCTGATTGATAAAATTTATAAAAAAAAATAATGTGAATAAAAAAGTTCACTATAAAAATAAATATAAATGTATTTTTAAAGTGTGTTGACTATGAATTTTGCAAATTATTAAAAAAGAATTTTGAAATCTAATATTTGGAAAAAATTTTTTGCATCAAATTTATTTTATTAAAGTAAATGAAAATTTTGGCCTGCAACTATTTTTTTTATTTTTATGGTTTTATTTTAATTTAATGACGATTAAAAATAGGTAATTTAAATTAAAATTAAATACTTCACTATGTTACTTCAATTTTTTCATAATTTCTAAACGCTATAATAAAATTTTCTCATCGTTGCACAATTTTTATGGAAATTAAAATCAAATTTTAATAAAAAAAATTTTCCATATCTACTTGAAGATAATTAAAAGTTAATCTAAAATTTTACTAATTATTACAAATAATTATGTCGAAAATATAACTATGACAAAAATAATTATTTTTCATTGTCGTAAATTTTTATCATTAATAAGAATTTATTCCAATTTAAAGTGCTATAACATGGCCTATATAAAATTTTTTAAACTTTTACCCGGAATCACAATTTTTGGACCGAATTTTGAAAATCTAGTGAAAATTCACCGAATTTTCTAAAAAAAAAAACACTTTAGAAATTCACAATATTTTGGGAATTTTTTTAAAATGGCTTAAATTTTGTAAAGATATTTAAAATTCTTTTCATTTTCATTTTAAAAATCTAGTCAAAATCTTTTGAATTTAAACATTTGTTTGAATTTTGAAAATAATTTAAAAATTCTTAGCATTTTCAAAATCTTTTAGGACCATATTTTCAATATTTATTCAAAATAGTGTAGAAAAATATTTTCAAATTACAATCATTTTCAGAATATTTCGATACATTATTTTCATTATTGCTAAATCGTGATCTGGATTAAATTTTTAAAATTTTTTTTTCGTAGATATCCAATCATAGTTATATTTTGCAATTTTTAAAACAAAAATTAATTAATTTAAAATTTGCATGTATTATTTTGGATTTTTTAAATTTTTAACATTTTTTTTTTCAAAAGTTGTTTTTTTATTAAAGTCTTACAATTGATTGGCCATCAATTCCCGATGTATCCTGGCTCGACATTCTGGTATTAAATTTTGGGTGAATGTGAATTTTGTGGAAATATTATTGCTCCTTATAATTTCTTTGGCATACATCAATAGGAACACTCCACAATCCCAAACATTCATTTGGGATGGAATATTTTCTCTATTTATCCATAAAACTAGAACCATAGTAAAATCATCGTAATTAAAATGTGGATATAAATTGGTGAAAAATTTGAATAGAGCTTCTTTAAATGCTTTAATTTCTTCTGATTCTTGATAATTGAATTGCAAAAGGCTATATAATTTTTTTTCACATCCAAAATAGCTAATGCCCAATGATTCCCATTCAAATGTGCAGGAATTAACCAAAATTGAGTTGCTTGGATATTTTCCTGTTCAATTTGATTTTGCAGCCAATCAGGCCTAATCACCTCCTTTTGCGAAAAAGTTTTGATAATTTCGCCCGGCACAAATCTCGCATCGCCTCGGTCTCGTGTTATCAATTCCAAATATGCGTTAAAAACAGTATTTTCCAACCATCCATTTGGTTTGTCTAATGCATCCATATCAGAAAGAGAAAATATCCTAAAAATTGCATCATCATATATCGAACTCATCTCATTTTCTTTGACGTCATTTTTATGTATTGACTCTTTGCTCAATCCTGGTTTTCCTTCATAGATTTTGTTACTTTTCGAATGCTTTTCGTTCCGCTTCCCTCCACTCTTGAATCAGGTTCCACCATGGAAGTTTTCTTGTTCGGCGCATCAATTTTGTTCACCAAATTTATTGTACGAATTGATGTAGTCGGCACATTATTTTGCGGATATTTTGATGAATGCATATTGTTTTTATTTTTTTGTATATTTCGTATGGATTCGCTAGATTTATCAACTTCCTAATAATTTCAATATTTTCATTAGAACTTGGACTAAAATTATTAATCATTTTGTATATTTTCTTTAAAATTTGGAATTTTTTTTATATATTTTTAAAATTATCCCAATTTTTAAAGCTTATTTCATAACGAATTTAGCAATGTTTAAAATTTAGAGAATTTGAATTTATTTGAATTAATAAAATAAAAATTCTTTTAATATTATGTAACCGATCTCATCAATAATCTTGAATTATAATTTAATCTATCATTGTTAATTATGTCTATAATACAATAGAAAAATTATCTTAAAAAAGCTCAGTGTATTATTAATTCAAATTCATTACATTAATCATTTCTAAATTATTATTCCTTTAATTCTTAACCGATTCTGCTTTTCTTATATTCAAAAAAATTTTTTGCCAACTTTTTATGCGTTCCATTATTGCTGCATAGCACTCCATCTTTGCTTTAATTTGATCATAATTTTTAAATATTTGATTATATTCATCAGTTGGATAATTATCCATCCACTTCTTTATTTGATCTTGCGCCCTCCTTGCTTTCGAATTTTCCTCCACTTATTTGACATAGTCTCGTCGAACATTTGGATAGATTTTTAGGAGCCTTTGCTCTTTTGCTTACATAAATGTTTCCAGAGGTGCACGGAAGTCAAAAAGAAGGTGCGCGGGATATCCGGATATATTTGGATTAAGGAGGATTAAGGGGGATTAGGCCCGAAATAGATGCGAAGTGGCCCAGAATTATAGTGTTTAATTAGGAAATAATAAATTTTAAATAAATTATTTTCAAATTTTAATCAGATTAATTGTGAAAAAATGTATGGGCCGAGCAATTGTCAGAGATGGTTTGATCAATGTTACAGGAAGGCATAATCATGAAAGAAATTGAATTTGTGAAGAATTATCAAATATGAATTGAAATTTTTCCTATTTATATATTATTATTAATTTATGAAGATGAAAAAAATAAAATCAAAGTTATTAAAAATATGTTTCACTTCCCACCAAGGATGTATCCGATGTCCCAAAAAAATCGAATCGAAAAACGAACTTTCGATGCCTAAGATGACCATAAATCGAAATCGAATTGAACAAATCGAACTATCGAAAACATCTCTGCTTCCCACTGTCTGAGTATTCATTTTTACCTAAATTCCTTTTACGGATCATTATTTTTGAGATCTGCATTACATAGATTTTCATGTGCTAAATTCAATTATTAATTTAGGAATCAATAAGAATTGACTTTTATAAAAAAAATTAAGATATTTTTCTAGTTAGGTGAAATATTTTTAATTCCATAATGAATATAATGTCACTGAATGCGTGAAGATTGATTAAAGAGAATGGCATTTTGATGAAATTTATATAAATATATTATTTCAATTATAGCCCAGCTGTACATCCATTTCAGTTCTTTTGGGGCTCCACCCTTTCTTTTAAATCCTGATAAGATAAGACTCATTTCCAATGGCCATTCCAGATTCCACTTTCCCCCATTTTCTGTATCCTTTATCTGCTATAAGCTTTTATATCCATTTTTCCTTTTATATATTTTTCTGGTTTAATTACCCAAGTTTGAGTGCCCAGTCTGTTGATAATGCGCTCCTTCCTTCTTCGTTACACTCCACTTAATTGCTCGCGGCCCCCTCGCCTCGGCTTTTCCTCCTCTTCTTCCGTGCTGCTTTGCTCGGATCCCCAGTTTCCAGTTGTTTTGCGATAATTCCAACAAGAGATAATAATAAAAATTAATAACAAAAAAATCTTGGTTTAAAACTATAAAAAAATTTAATTTAGGCGGATGAAAAAAATTGACTCTAAAATTACAAAATTATAAAAAAGCTCTAAAAATGAAATCAAAAAATGATGCATTCTGATATATTATATAAAACTATAAAAATAAAATGGAAAAACATTTTAGCTGAATTATAATTTTTCCTTTTAAAATTGTCTTGAATGGATGTTAATATTCTAAGCGTAATTATAAAACTATAAATTTAAAAAATAATCAATTGAAAAGGGTTTAAATATAATTGAGAACAATGAATTTGATGCCAAAAATTCGTTAGTCTTTCTCAATTAAATAAATACATTCCAAATTTTTATTATTAGTATAAATTTACCAAAAAATAAAGGCAAAAATTAAAATGGTCTTTATTTTTCTCGCTTTAATCTGCATTTATTTGGCAATGAGAATAATTGCTTCGGATCCAACCAATAATGAATTCAACAAATGGATGCACAAAATGTCGATGAGAGAACACAATCAAATCAGAGATGAAAAACAAGCCTCAAAAAGACAATTCCATATCTCTAATTCTAATGAAATTGAATCAGAAAAAGATTTCAATAAATGGCTTAGTGAAAGAGAACAACTTATAGCGAATATGGCACAAAGAAATTTAATTTGTAAGGGAGGATAAGAAATGGATAATTAAAATTGGTTTTTTCGGAAAAAATACAGAACTATTTTTTTAATTATTTCATTTATGTTAATTGACCAGATCAATACTAGCTTCAATTTCTTTCCCAATTTTTATAAAGATTTTATGAAAATTAATTTAAATAACAATTATTAATTAGGATAAAGCGGGTTGTATATATAGATACGTATGTAAATTATAAATAAATATGCGATAATTATTTGTTCTAATTCTTATGTATTTTGTGCATCATTTCCGAGTCGATTAAAATACTAATTAATTTAAGTTAAATTTAATAAAAATATTCCATTTTTTTTTGTTTTTTTTTGAAGATCATCGTCAAAAAAGGCAAGCATTTGGTGCAAAAGCTAAATTATGGCCACGCACCATTAACTATGAGATCAATTTACGTGAGTTTTAAATATAGGATTAATTTTTAGATGATTATATTAATAAAAAAAATAATTTATATCTTATATTTGATTATTGGTTCCTATTCCTATTCAAATCTAAATCTACCTATTACTTATGACCTTCCATGTTTCCGTAGGAAAAAAAGAGGAAAAACCAATATCATCGGATTTTATAAAAAAGGCACATAAAAATTAAAATAAATATTAATTCAAATAAAAATTATGGTAGGGCGTATTTTTCTTTTAAAATTTTATTTTGTAAAATAATTTTTGTATCATTCCAAAATAAAAATAAATTTAATTATTTTTTAATTATAAAAATTACCTAGTTGAACGAGAAAACGATATTCGGGCCGCAATAAAATATTGGGAGGATTACAGTTGCTTAGATTTTCATGAAGATGCAAGCGCCAGACAGCGAATACGCATTTCAAAGGGTCTTGAAAATAGATCGATGTTAGGCATGTGGAAGGGAAATATTTGCGTGGTGACCTTCAAGAGCACTACTTCGGTAATAAAAATTTAAATTTATCCTACACATCGGAAGAATAATTTGTAAAATTTCAGATTTCACCCGTTATTCACTTAATAATGCAATTTAAAATTGAATTCACTGGAAATACCATAGTTCTAGTTTAAAAAAGAAAATATTTTTTATTCCTCGATATTTTGGAAATACCGAAAATGGCTAAAAAATTGGAATAATTTTATCTTTTGTTAGATATGCTTAAACCATATGAATAATCGATCGATCCAGTCGATGCCTCATTTGATTAATGATTTGATAATTTTTTAATATTTTTTTACAAATAATGGAAATTGTTTTAAAAGGTTAATATCTTTAATTTTTGATTAAACCGTGACAAATTTAAGAACATTCAATGAGTCTTGGAGAGATCTATCTATTGGGTAATTTGTTTGTGGTTATAGGGCAAACCACTAAATTGATATAAACCTATATATTAAGTTCAAATTTCTTAAAGATTGGTGTAATGATGCATGAAATAGGACATGCTCTCGGCTTCATGCATAGTCACCAAAGAAAAGACCGGGATAAATATTTGAATGTGGATGAAAGTAAAATTAGAGAGCATTTGAAAAAAGAATATATAATAAACCCTGATAGTCGATTACACTCTGATGTACCATACGATCCGGCTTCAATTATGAATTATGGTAGATAGTAAGTCATCATTATTTTTATATTATCAGTAATTTTGGAAATGGGATATTTCCGGAATTGCTCATCGGGGCTTATTCTGAATATTTTTTTGAATCTCAATAGCACGGACGGCCCGGCTGAGAATCGCATTCAAGTTATGGTTACAAAGGATGACAGATACAAACGGGCGCTTGGACAAAGCATGCATCCTTCATTTTGTGACCTTCTATTGCTGAACATTTTCTATAAATGTGAAAGTAAAATTATAAAATTTAAAATAATTGATGAATAATATTCAGTATAAATGGAATAAAATATTTTTCAGATGTTTGCGAAAAATTCAAAACAGAATGCCGTTTTGGTGGATTCCCGAATCCAAAAGATTGCACAAAATGTGTTTGTCCCTCCGGTTTTGGTGGGGATTCATGCGAAGAACCAGCTGGCACTTGCGGAACTATACTTGAGGTGAATTATTTAATGGAAAATGTGAATATTTATTTATAAAAATAATACTGACAGATATGTAATAGTATCAAATGTTAAATCTGGGTATCAAATAATAATATTCACCGACTTTATAGTCAATATAATTTATTTTAATTCAGATCCTACATAGAAATTAAATTTAGAACTAATTCGATCCGGAAAGATCCTATTAAAGTGAAAACAACAACAAATTAAACCAATATGAAAAAGTTAAATCCATTATGAAACAAAATTTATATAGCAGAAGAAATGCTCAAATAAAAGTATCCAGCATTATAATAATGAAATTTTAATTGAAACTCAATTGAATAACAAATCAAATAGGCAAAATAATTATTATATTAAGACCTTATTGATTAACGCATGTATTTTATGAAATATTTTATCTAATTTATATCATAATATTATTTTTCGAGAGCTTCAAAAAATATTTCAATAATTTTTGAATTTAAAATAATCTTAAAATTGTATAATATATATGCATTTTAGGCTACTACAGATCTTAAGATATTTGCGGAAACAGTTGGAAATCATTATCTTCCATCTGAATTTGTATATCTTCCTCCGCAATATGATCAGAATTATTATCGTCGTCGAAAACGAGCCTTGGGAATATGGATGGGTGGGAATGTTGTATGTCATTGGCATATACGTGCTTTACCCGATCACAGAATAAAAATGACGGTGAATTCATTGACGGCACGCTGTGAAGAAAGCTGTGATTTTGGTTTTGCTGAGCTGAAAATCAGAAGAGATATGCGTCCAGCTGGCATTCGGTAAGCATTCGTCAATCCCAAATTAATCAAAATTTTTTGTAAAATTTTAAAATTTTTTGTTCGGATTTGAATAGGAATTTTTGTCTTGTTTTTCTTTATGCGATAATTACTAATCAAATAAATGATAGAAATGTGGGCGATTATTAAATAGCGTATATACTAATTAATTTTTTTTAATTAAAATAATTTAATAGAATTATAGAATAAAAGTTTTGTAAATGAATATAATACAAAAAATATTTGGTTTTTTTGAGAAATAAATTTTTAGAAGCATAAAATTAAAAAATTATAAAAAATAATAAAAAAATTACAAAGTTATTTGAAGAATAAAAACGCAAAATATTTTGAAAAACAATTACACAAAATATTTAAAAAAAAACA
Organism: Pratylenchus scribneri; assembly: GCA_030063045.1. Lineage (NCBI taxonomy): Eukaryota > Metazoa > Nematoda > Chromadorea > Rhabditida > Pratylenchidae > Pratylenchus > Pratylenchus scribneri. Next base: position 291,656 of record JAQSEB010000164.1, read on the forward strand.
AAAACATAAATGTTTCAAATCAAAAAAAATATTTGAAAAGTTAAAAATGTAATATTTCGAAAAAAAACCGTTATTAATCTAATTTTATATTTCATCAAATTATTTTAAATTAAATGAAAATTTTAATTTGAATTTACATTATTGGAGTAATCACCCTTATTTGAATCGATTAGTTATAGTCCTAGTATCATTTTAATCATTTCTTTTTTTTAAGAATTTGCTGTCAGGAAGATTTGGATATGATTTTGGAAAGTGAAACCAACCTGGTTGTAATTAGCATTTATGGCAATGTTCGTTTAGAATTTAGATATCATTCATATGGTTTGCAAAAATTACAATTAAAAATAAAATAATAATTTAAGGAAACGGAGATTCTTCGTCCTCCAGTATAAGATGGTCTGAAGATAAATCAAAATCGATTAGGGGAAAGTCAATTCGGACATCGCAGAAAGAATCAAAGTCAATTCGAGTGCAACATGTAGAATCAATTCGACCACAGAAGAAATCAGAATCAATTCGAACACAGGCAAAATTAAAGTCAATAAGATCAAGACAGGGAGAAATAAAATCGATCCGACCACAGTAGGAAAAAACAAAATATATTCGTAATTGATGAACAATTAAAATCATCGTTAATGCAAAATTATAAAAAAGAATTTATTTTATGCGGATGAAAAAATTAACTAATAAAAATACTATATAAAATGCTCTTAAAAATGAAATTAAAAATTAAGCATACTGATATCCAATATAAAACTATAAACATATAAAAATGCTAATACATTTGGCTGAATTATAATTTTTCCTATTTAAAATTGTCTCGAATGGACAATAATGTGGCATAGTTAAATAAAACAATAAATATATAAAATGAAGCATAAAAAGACTATTTAAATAATACAATAAAGAGAAAAAATGAATTTGATACCAAAAATGTCATCTTTCTAATTTTAAAATAAATTCACTTTAGTAGAATTTTTTACAATTCATATAAATTTACCAATAAAATGACAAGAAATAAAACGGTTTTCGGCGCTTTAATATGCATCTATTTGGCAATGAGAACATTTGCTACGGATCCAACCAAGGATGAATTCAATAAATGGATTCATAAATTGTTGTTTAAAGAACAAAATCAAATCAAATTTTCGCGGTTTTAACAAATTTCATTTCCACCAAATACACAATCAATTTCGTAGCTAAAATTACATAAAGTCGACTCATCGCTTGCATATTCTGCTCTTGTTTATATGACGTTCAAACGTGGATACAATTCGACGAGGTAAGTTGTAGAGTTGGTCCAATGTTCCATTCTTGGTCCCGATTTTGTAAAGTCCATGCTCATTGACTTCTTGGACAATGCCGACGATTTTGCGAGGATCAATCTTTGACCGGTCGAACTCCGGGACAGGCACACGTACATTTTGGCCAACTTCGAGCGGCGGAAACCTGATTTAAAATTGATCAAATTAATTATATTAAATTTCAATTAAATTAAAAATACTTTTTTCTGGATGTTTCAAGCATTTTTTTGGCTTGCCTTTGTTGCTGAATTCTTGCGCCCTCTCGATTGGCCTCAATGTTATGGTCGCGCTCATCAAAAATTCCACTGAAATCATTCTCGTCATATTGTTCATCCTCCAATTCCAGTTGAATGACGCGATCATCCACTTCGGTCACAAAATCAGTCCCATCAATTGTTATGAATTCTTCCTAAATTCATTTTTGTTTATTTGATTTAATTTAAAAATATACCATGTTTCGTCTTCGTCATTCTCTTTGTCCTCATCATCCGGATCGCGCAGTAATGTCGGATCTTTTTCACATCCAAGGACCAACTTGCGCCCGAAAAGTGCCTCAAAGGGAGATCTGCCAATGCCGGAATGGTGTCGACGGTTTTTGGCCGCTTGGATAAATGGCAGTGCACTGGCCCACTTAGTTGTGTTGTTGTCCCGGAGCCACATTGTGAGCATGTCCTAAAATAAAAAATTGAGATTTGGTAATAAAAATTAATTAAAATATACCAACCCCAATATCCCTGTTGCATCTCTCAACCGAGCCTTGTGACTGGCTGTGCCGGGGTTTGCCATGCACAATTCGGCAACTGGGCCATTTACGCACAACTTCCCTGACAATTTTGTTCGAATACTCCCGGCTGTTATCAGAATGTAAGATTTTTGGTGCGCCGAAAATGCCAAAAATTTTGATGAGATTGTCGGCCACTTCCAATGCTGTCTTGGTTTCAAGTGCATTGAGCACGCAGAATTTTGTCAAATGATCTTAACATTCTTTATTAATTTAATATCAATAAAAAGTAACCTTGGTAGACCATCAAAAATTTAAAATCTCCGTCCGGCCTCGCCTGGAGATTAATTAAGTCCACCTGCGCCCGCTCATTGAACTCCTTCCTTTCAATCGGCTTGACAACAAGTCCTTTCTTCACTTTGCTTTTTTAAGCTCACATTCTCTGCACAATCCGAGATAAATCGCAATTTACCCTAAATTACATTTTTTAATCTTAATAAAATTCAATTAACAAACTTGGACAATCCCCAAATGTGATTGACAATCCCCAAATGTGACTCAATTCTTTCTCCATTATATTTTTTCCAGGATGGACCAATCGAATGTGCATTTCATGGAGTTTATCGAATATTTCCTCTTGCTTGATTACAAGTTTTTCATCTTTGTAAAGCTTTGGCTTGCCATCAATCATTTTCACATTATACCTGCATTTTTTAATTGGAAATAACAAATATTTAAATTAAATTACATTGCCATCCATTTTCGTTCTTGTTGATTTTTTATAATTGGCTTTTCCTCAGTTGCTCTTTTCATAACTGCTTCAATAATAGAATCATATTTTTCTTTCGTTGGAATATAAGTGTAGGCTTTTTGTTGCAAATATAATGAGAGTTTTTCATTGAATTCGAGATTCATGATTAGCTAAATAAAAAATTAATTTTTAAAAATTAATTAACCAATAATAAAAATGGAATAAATTATTTATTTGTACTTTATTTAGTTAATAGATATTTTACTTGTATTTAGTTATTTTGTTATATTTAGTTATTTTGAGCTTTTTTTTAGTTGTTTTCACCTTAATCCAGTTTTGCCCGGCCATTACCAGTTTTGGCCGGCCATTACTAGTTTTGGCCGGCCATTACTAGTTATGCCCGATTTCCACTATTGGCAGTAACATTGGCATTCGGTTTCGTTGACATTTGTTTTATCGCCTATAGCAAATGGTCTTTCCTCGATTTCATCAATTATTCACCAATGATATTACCTAATTAATTCGTGGCCCAATAATTTATGAATTGCACAATTATTTGTTTTGATTGATAGATATAATAAATTTAATTCCGAATTCTTGATCTATGCAAAAAATTACCCTAAAAATATAACTTTTATTAATTTTAATTTTAATTTAGGAAATACTTGATTTTGGTCTTTTAAAGGTTCTCTTGTTTTTGGTCCTTCTGTTAGTGTATTCTTTATTTTGGGCATTTTTAGCTGATTCTTCATTTTGACTATTCTTTATTTTTGGGATTCTTTGTTTTGGTCTTATTCTTGATTTTGGATCTTCGTTTTGAGTAGCCCCGCTTAAAGTCTTTTTTTAGTTCAAAACTGCATAGGCTAAAATCATTGATCCATTAATAAAGCATTACTATTTATTCGACATCTTCAATTTTTTGTCAAATAAATAATACTCAATCAAAAATTTATTATTGGAAAATTATGGAATTGGCCCTATTTGCATCACCCTATGTCAATATTGGAATCGATCCCATAACCATAATGGATTTATGAAATCCCGCCATTTGTAATTTCATAGGCGGAATATTATTTTGTCGAGTTTATTCACATGAATTTTTCTTCTGCCTCTTCATTTCAAAAGAGCACAAATTCATTTTGGCGAAATGAAATCGACGATTGTTCGACGCCTTGGAGGGAAAAAGGCCATTAATTCATTTAAAATCATCCGTTATATTATTAAAAATCACTCGTAGAACATTTAAAATCACTCGTAGAACATTTGAAATCACCAGTAAAATTTATTATTTATCATTTAGGAGTCGAAAGAGCACCATTAAATTGGATTTTTAGGGAAATGGCGCAGACTGTTTCAAAAAATCATGCAAAATGAATAGCTAGCTAATCAATAACAATAATGAATTACAAAGGAAATGTCCAAGATAGATTTTTAAATATTTAAATGCTGAATTTCACTAATAAACACAAATTTTGATTATTTTATTTCCCTAAAATATTATTTTTTATTTTATCATAAAATTTAATATTAGAAGATTGCTTATTTCCTCTAATGATGCATGCATTGAATTTTTCAGAGCCAATTTGTGCAATACATTAAGCAATGATTTTTCACCAGAATGATAACAAATTTTTACTGTAGCAAATAAATTAATTTTTATACAGAAAAGAGGAATTTTCAACATCGGAGAGGTCAATTTTAAAATTTTTTATTTTTCTGATAAAATATTTTTTTTGAACTGAGCCGAAATATTTACCGATGGAGTCAACAAAGATATCGTTGACTCATTTATTCATCAATGGCTCGCTTGCTTCATATAAAAATATTTAAGGATATTTTTTTAAATGGACCTCCCAATCCCGACTATAGAAAAATTTGCTTTATTTTCTTGTATAAAAAAAAATTAATTTTTTGGTTCAGTAGTATAAAATTATTTAGTCTTTTTCCTTAGACAATACAAATTTTTTGTCCATACTCAAAAATTCTATTCTTAGTGAGCTAATATGTGGCTAGTTTTATAAACAGTTAGCTGTAATATGATTATAAAATGATTACTAATTTAAAAATTCTATTGGAAGATAGCTCTCGACTGTCATAAAATCAGAAATAAATAATAATTTTAAAAAATTAATTCAACATTTTATTTTTTATTTAAAAAAAACAACATATTTGTAGTAATTTGGTTTATTCAAAATGATCTTTTTAATTGATTTAATTCAATATATTATCACAATTTTAGATTTTTTTTTATAAAAATCATTTTTCATCGAAAAATGGGCCGAACCCGTCCGCCTAATAAATTAACGAATTGTGTGGTGTGTGGTCTGTCAGGGCATGGAAATAATTTTGGCGTTTTCACGTGTTTGGCTTGTGCCGCTTTTTTTCGGTAAAATTTGATGAAAATTTAATAAAATAAATTTTTAATTATCTCTTTTTTTTAGCAAATCATTCGTTGAAGGCCGTGAATATGAATGCAAAAGAGAGGGAAAATGCGTGATTTGGGAGGGTAAAATTTAAAAAAAAATAAATTACGAAATTTTTTTTAAGATTCTCGAAATATCTGTCGCCATTGTCGTCTCAACAAATGTTTACAAATGGGAATGAACAAAAATTGTGTGTTTTAAAAATAAATTTTTTAAATTTTTGTTATTCGTAACTAAAAAATTAAAAGAATTGAATTATTTATAAATGCTGATTTTTGTATTAAATAGTATTCATTGATAATTCCAATCAGGAATTAATAAAATTCAGTATTGCATATTCGAAATAATTGATTAAATTTTAATATTTTTTTGATAAAATTTAGTTGTTCAAAATCAATACACAAAATGTTTGATTAATGAAAAAATGAAGAAGAAGGAAGAAATACGGAAATTAAATAAAATAAGTAATCAATTGAAGAAAAAATCAAATGAAAATAATAAAGAAAAAATTAATAAAAGAAACAATAAAAATGGAGCAATGGACATTGATGAGGAGAATCAAATAAAAATGCCATTGGAATCGATGATGATGACCCCCGCAGAAAAACAATTATTGATATGGAAAATGATGATGATATCAATTCAGAGCATATGGAGAGTGATAGCAATGATGATGATGGTGATGATAAGCCGTTAGAAGAGATTCCAGCCACTTTGGCATTGTTGCGTGCAATTGAAGAGGCCGAAGAAAAGCAACAAATGTTTTTGGTGCCAGAATTGGATCGTTTATTGTTTAAAGGAAATTTATTGCAACAAAGAAATGTAAACAATAATAAGGTTGATTTTATTTCAAAAGCTATAAGGAATATTTTTAATTTTTAAAAGCTATATGCAAATCAAAAAACTTAATCAAAAAAAATAATTTTTATTTTTGGTTATGATCTTTAAAGTAGTAGTATTGTAATTATTCCCATAAAATTAATTTTTCTATAAATCAATAAATCTTTAATTTTTTGCAAAAACAATTTTTTGTTGATTTTTACAATGAATAGAAAATCTATTTTCCATTTTTTATAACTTTTCTTTCAGTTTTACATTGATGATGCGAGTCAGAATGATAGAAACGTTTCCTCAACTGACTTTTGGCACATCGAAAAAATGCTTTGTCATGCTGTGTTCAAATCAATGCCATGGTATGGCCAATTGTGTGATGTTGATAAGGTCAAGATTTAAAAATTTTTTTTAAAGAAAATTCAGTCGAATTTCTTGTGAAATTATATAAAAATATGAAAAATTTTAAACCTGGCTGGATTGCTTTTTATAAACTTAAGTCAATGGGGAAAATATGGTAGAAGGGAAATGGTTAGTTTCTCTAAATAGAATATCTCATCAGCTCATTATGAATTATTTAAGATAATTTTATATATCATTTTTATAAATCAAACAATTTCTATTGAGATATTTAAAATTACTTACAAAATTATTTCGGATATAATGTAATATTTAATAAGCTTATATTTGTTAAATTTTCTTACTTTAAATCATTATAACTTTCTTTAATTAATTTAAAATAAAAATGATAGGATAAATAATTCGATGCCCTATCAAAACAATATAAAAAATTTAAAAATATTTAATTCGAAATGAATTACTGCTTAATCGAAACAAATCCGCAAATGTCAGTAGTTAAAAATAACATTCTTTATTTATACTTTTCTTTTGCTGTATTTTCAAAAGAAAACAAATATACAAAAAAAATTTTTAGCTCATTCTGTTGGAGCACGTCGAAAGACAGGCAGCTGTGATGATTAGCATTTATTACAGTGTGTTTAAGGGTAAACCACAGATGGTTTGGTTCAACCGAAAAACATTACAACATTGGAAAAAATGCGGCCAGAATGAATCATTTAAAAGGTATAGTAAATAAACAAATAAATTTCGCGCAAAATTTTGTGAAAGATTTTGAGAAATAATTAAAATTAATTTTATGCATCGATTGATCTATGATCTATTTACAATATTAAATACAAAATATATTTTAAAATTTACATATTTTCTTTAACATATTTAGTCATTATTTTAGCACTAATAATATAAATTTTAAAATTTTATTTTGAAAAATTCTAAACCTTTCTATAAAAACTTCAAATTAGGTATTACTTATTTTAAGAGTGAAATGATTAAAAAAATTAATGCTAATTTTTATTATCTAAAAATACCATTTTCTACATTCAATGCGTAATCCATTGCACTATTAAAATTAAATTATAAATTTTTCAAGAATAATTTTTCCTGGTAAATGATAGGTCAAATAATTTTCATGATTAATTCTCTAACAATAAGACTATTTAATTAATTAAATTTATTTTGTTCTGTCAATAATGTCAGAAATTATAAAATCAATTACACTTCAAAATTTTCATCTTTGGTAAAAAATCATAAAATAATTCTTTACCATATGCGATGACTTTTTTCAATATATAAAATTATATTTGAATTATTTATTATTATTTATTAACATTAAATAATCGAAATTGCATAATTTAATCTCAACTTTATTCCATTTTTTCAGTATTTCCACTCGCATTGTGGAAAGCATCGCCAAATTGCATACTCAAATGAAAAAATCCCATCTGAATGAGAATGAATTTGCACTTTTGTTGGCAATCATTTTTGCTCAACATAGTGAGCTATTTAATTTTTATGGGGATAGAAATGTTCAAAAAAAATAGCTAATCACAAGTGTCTATTTCCTTTCAAATGGAATAATAATCGCTGTATTTTAAACTTTCAATAATAAAATAATTTTGTATTGAAAAAGTAATATATTATTTAAAAAATTACATAATTACCATAAAATTTTATTTTTATAATTTTGAAGAATAATTTATATTTAAATATATTGGTTAAGATATTTAATGCTTGTTCTATTCAAAGATGACATTCATTTATCCAATTCGGGTAGTCAATTGTTGCATCAGGAATCGACAAATTTGCATAATATTTTGGGCGAAATTTATAATCAAAAATACGGCCAAAATAGCTATCCCATGGCTCAGAGAGAATTGATGGACATGATGATGAGCAGCCATGAGATTGGCACTCAACTAGAACAATTCGAGATCCTCTTGGATCTGTTCAATTTAAAGAGGGCAAAATCACAACAAAATGGCCAGAATATATCAGTGACGACTATTATTGACAATCATCACAATTCATTTGGCTGTAACCTTGAAAAAACACAAAATCAACAATATGTTAATCAGCAATATGATAATTCCTTTTTTCCTTCGCCAAATAAATCGCAACAAACAGTAACAAATTGGACATGGCCGCCTGTGCATTGGGAGATGATGCCGATGACTTCCACAAAAATTAACAATAATTACATTCCATTGATATATCCACTTATTGATGAAGATGATGAAATTAATTTGATGAGCCTATGATATTCGTACAAAAGAATGGCAAATAGAGTATTGAAATTGGCAAATAGGATTTCTGTTTTTGGTTTATAATTTTAATAAAACTAGGTATTTGGACTTAGGATTTAGTTTAGGATTTAGGTTAGGGTTAAAGCTTGGGGTTCGGAGCATAGTACAAACTTGGACAATCCCCAAATGTGATTGACAATCCCCAAATGTGACTCAATTCTTTCTCCATTATATTTCTTCCAGGATGGACCAGTCGAATGTGCATTTCATGGAGTTTATCGAATATTTCCTCTTGCTTGATTACAAGTTTTTCATCTTTGTAAAGCTTTGGCTTGCCATCAATCATTTTCACATTATACCTGCATTTTTTAATTGGAAATAACAAATATTTAAATTAAATTACATTGCCATCCATTTTCGTTCTTGTTGATTTTTTATAATTGGCTTTTCCTCAGTTGCTCTTTTCATAACTGCTTCAATAATAGAATCATATTTTTCTTTCGTTGGAATATAAGTGTAGGCTTTTTGTTGCAAATATAATGAGAGTTTTTCATTGAATTCGAGATTCATGATTAGCTAAATAAAAAATTAATTTTTAAAAATTAATTAACCAATAATAAAAATGGAATAAATTATTTATTTGTACTTTATTTAGTTAATAGATATTTTACTTGTATTTAGTTATTTTGTTATATTTAGTTATTTTGAGCTTTTTTTTAGTTGTTTTCACCTTAATCCAGTTTTGCCCGGCCATTACCAGTTTTGGCCGGCCATTACTAGTTTTGGCCGGCCATTACTAGTTATGCCCGATTTCCACTATTGGCAGTAACATTGGCATTCGGTTTCGTTGACATTTGTTTTATCGCCTATGGCAAATGGTCTTTCCTCGATTTCATCAATTATTCACCAATGATATTACCTAATTAATTCGTGGCCCAATAATTTATGAATTGCACAATTATTTGTTTTGATTGATAGATATAATAAATTTAATTCCGAATTCTTGATCTATGCAAAAAATTACCCTAAAAATATAACTTTTATTAATTTTAATTTTAATTTAGGAAATACTTGATTTTGGTCTTTTAAAGGTTCTCTTGTTTTTGGTCCTTCTGTTAGTGTATTCTTTATTTTGGGCATTTTTAGCTGATTCTTCATTTTGACTATTCTTTATTTTTGGGACTTTGTTTTGGTCTTATTCTTGATTTTGGATCTTCGTTTTGAGTAGCCCCGCTTAAAGTCTTTTTTTAGTTCAAAACTGCATAGGCTAAAATCATTGATCCATTAATAAAGCATTACTATTTATTCGACATCTTCAATTTTTTGTCAAATAAATAATACTCAATCAAAAATTTATTATTGGAAAATTATGGAATTGGCCCTATTTGCATCACCCTATGTCAATATTGGAATCGATCCCATAACCATAATGGATTTATGAAATCCCGCCATTTGTAATTTCATAGGCGGAATATTATTTTGTCGAGTTTATTCACATGAATTTTTCTTCTGCCTCTTCATTTCAAAAGAGCACAAATTCATTTTGGCGAAATGAAATCGACGATTGTTCGACGCCTTGGAGGGAAAAAGGCCATTAATTCATTTAAAATCATCCGTTATATTATTAAAAATCACTCGTAGAACATTTAAAATCACTCGTAGAACATTTGAAATCACCAGTAAAATTTATTATTTATCATTTAGGAGTCGAAAGAGCACCATTAAATTGGATTTTTAGGGAAATGGCGCAGACTGTTTCAAAAAATCATGCAAAATGAATAGCTAGCTAATCAATAACAATAATGAATTACAAAGGAAATGTCCAAGATAGATTTTTAAATATTTAAATGCTGAATTTCACTAATAAACACAAATTTTGATTATTTTATTTCCCTAAAATATTATTTTTTATTTTATCATAAAATTTAATATTAGAAGATTGCTTATTTCCTCTAATGATGCATGCATTGAATTTTTCAGAGCCAATTTGTGCAATACATTAAGCAATGATTTTTCACCAGAATGATAACAAATTTTTACTGTAGCAAATAAATTAATTTTTATACAGAAAAGAGGAATTTTCAACATCGGAGAGGTCAATTTTAAAATTTTTTATTTTTCTGATAAAATATTTTTTTTGAACTGAGCCGAAATATTTACCGATGGAGTCAACAAAGATATCGTTGACTCATTTATTCATCAATGGCTCGCTTGCTTCATATAAAAATATTTAAGGATATTTTTTTAAATGGACCTCCCAATCCCGACTATAGAAAAATTTGCTTTATTTTCTTGTATAAAAAAAAATTAATTTTTTGGTTCAGTAGTATAAAATTATTTAGTCTTTTTCCTTAGACAATACAAATTTTTTGTCCATACTCAAAAATTCTATTCTTAGTGAGCTAATATGTGGCTAGTTTTATAAACAGTTAGCTGTAATATGATTATAAAATGATTACTAATTTAAAAATTCTATTGGAAGATAGCTCTCGACTGTCATAAAATCAGAAATAAATAATAATTTTAAAAAATTAATTCAACATTTTATTTTTTATTTAAAAAAAACAACATATTTGTAGTAATTTGGTTTATTCAAAATGATCTTTTTAATTGATTTAATTCAATATATTATCACAATTTTAGATTTTTTTTTATAAAAATCATTTTTCATCGAAAAATGGGCCGAACCCGTCCGCCTAATAAATTAACGAATTGTGTGGTGTGTGGTCTGTCAGGGCATGGAAATAATTTTGGCGTTTTCACGTGTTTGGCTTGTGCCGCTTTTTTTCGGTAAAATTTGATGAAAATTTAATAAAATAAATTTTTAATTATCTCTTTTTTTTAGCAAATCATTCGTTGAAGGCCGTGAATATGAATGCAAAAGAGAGGGAAAATGCGTGATTTGGGAGGGTAAAATTTAAAAAAAAATAAATTACGAAATTTTTTTTAAGATTCTCGAAATATCTGTCGCCATTGTCGTCTCAACAAATGTTTACAAATGGGAATGAACAAAAATTGTGTGTTTTAAAAATAAATTTTTTAAATTTTTGTTATTCGTAACTAAAAAATTAAAAGAATTGAATTATTTATAAAGGCTGATTTTTGTATTAAATAGTATTCATTGATAATTCCAATCAGGAATTAATAAAATTCAGTATTGCATATTCGAAATAATTGATTAAATTTTAATATTTTTTTGATAAAATTTAGTTGTTCAAAATCAATACACAAAATGTTTGATTAATGAAAAAATGAAGAAGAAGGAAGAAATACGGAAATTAAATAAAATAAGTAATCAATTGAAGAAAAAATCAAATGAAAATAATAAAGAAAAAATTAATAAAAGAAACAATAAAAATGGAGCAATGGACATTGATGAGGAGAATCAAATAAAAATGCCATTGGAATCGATGATGATGACCCCCGCAGAAAAACAATTATTGATATGGAAAATGATGATGATATCAATTCAGAGCATATGGAGAGTGATAGCAATGATGATGATGGTGATGATAAGCCGTTAGAAGAGATTCCAGCCACTTTGGCATTGTTGCGTGCAATTGAAGAGGCCGAAGAAAAGCAACAAATGTTTTTGGTGCCAGAATTGGATCGTTTATTGTTTAAAGGAAATTTATTGCAACAAAGAAATGTAAACAATAATAAGGTTGATTTTATTTCAAAAGCTATAAGGAATATTTTTAATTTTTAAAAGCTATATGCAAATCAAAAAACTTAATCAAAAAAAATAATTTTTATTTTTGGTTATGATCTTTAAAGTAGTAGTATTGTAATTATTCCCATAAAATTAATTTTTCTATAAATCAATAAATCTTTAATTTTTTGCAAAAACAATTTTTTGTTGATTTTTACAATGAATAGAAAATCTATTTTCCATTTTTTATAACTTTTCTTTCAGTTTTACATTGATGATGCGAGTCAGAATGATAGAAACGTTTCCTCAACTGACTTTTGGCACATCGAAAAAATGCTTTGTCATGCTGTGTTCAAATCAATGCCATGGTATGGCCAATTGTGTGATGTTGATAAGGTCAAGATTTAAAAATTTTTTTTAAAGAAAATTCAGTCGAATTTCTTGTGAAATTATATAAAAATATGAAAAATTTTAAATCTGGCTGGATTGCTTTTTATAAACTTAAGTCAATGGGGAAAATATGGTAGAAGGGAAATGGTTAGTTTCTCTAAATAGAATATCTCATCAGCTCATTATGAATTATTTAAGATAATTTTATATATCATTTTTATAAATCAAACAATTTCTATTGAGATATTTAAAATTACTTACAAAATTATTTCGGATATAATGTAATATTTAATAAGCTTATATTTGTTAAATTTTCTTACTTTAAATCATTATAACTTTCTTTAATTAATTTAAAATAAAAATGATAGGATAAATAATTCGATGCCCTATCAAAACAATATAAAAAATTTAAAAATATTTAATTCGAAATGAATTACTGCTTAATCGAAACAAATCCGCAAATGTCAGTAGTTAAAAATAACATTCTTTATTTATACTTTTCTTTTGCTGTATTTTCAAAAGAAAACAAATATACAAAAAAAATTTTTAGCTCATTCTGTTGGAGCACGTCGAAAGACAGGCAGCTGTGATGATTAGCATTTATTACAGTGTGTTTAAGGGTAAACCACAGATGGTTTGGTTCAACCGAAAAACATTACAACATTGGAAAAAATGCGGCCAGAATGAATCATTTAAAAGGTATAGTAAATAAACAAATAAATTTCGCGCAAAATTTTGTGAAAGATTTTGAGAAATAATTAAAATTAATTTTATGCATCGATTGATCTATGATCTATTTACAATATTAAATACAAAATATATTTTAAAATTTACATATTTTCTTTAACATATTTAGTCATTATTTTAGCACTAATAATATAAATTTTAAAATTTTATTTTGAAAAATTCTAAACCTTTCTATAAAAACTTCAAATTAGGTATTACTTATTTTAAGAGTGAAATGATTAAAAAAATTAATGCTAATTTTTATTATCTAAAAATACCATTTTCTACATTCAATGCGTAATCCATTGCACTATTAAAATTAAATTATAAATTTTTCAAGAATAATTTTTCCTGGTAAATGATAGGTCAAATAATTTTCATGATTAATTCTCTAACAATAAGACTATTTAATTAATTAAATTTATTTTGTTCTGTCAATAATGTCAGAAATTATAAAATCAATTACACTTCAAAATTTTCATCTTTGGTAAAAAATCATAAAATAATTCTTTACCATATGCGATGACTTTTTTCAATATATAAAATTATATTTGAATTATTTATTATTATTTATTAACATTAAATAATCGAAATTGCATAATTTAATCTCAACTTTATTCCATTTTTTCAGTATTTCCACTCGCATTGTGGAAAGCATCGCCAAATTGCATACTCAAATGAAAAAATCCCATCTGAATGAGAATGAATTTGCACTTTTGTTGGCAATCATTTTTGCTCAACATAGTGAGCTATTTAATTTTTATGGGGATAGAAATGTTCAAAAAAAATAGCTAATCACAAGTGTCTATTTCCTTTCAAATGGAATAATAATCGCTGTATTTTAAACTTTCAATAATAAATTTTTATTTGACATTACATAATAATTTTGTATTGAAAAAGTAATATATTATTTAAAAAATTACATAATTACCATAAAATTTTATTTTTATAATTTTGAAGAATAATTTATATTTAAATATATTGGTTATGATATTTAATGCTTATTCTATTCAAAGATGACATTCATTTATCCAATTCGGGTAGTCAATTGTTGCATCAGGAATCGACAAATTTGCATAATATTTTGGGCGAAATTTATAATCAAAAATACGGCCAAAATAGCTATCCCATGGCTCAGAGAGAATTGATGGACATGATGATGAGCAGCCATGAGATTGGCACTCAACTAGAACAATTCGAGATCCTCTTGGATCTGTTCAATTTAAAGAGGGCAAAATCACAACAAAATGGCCAGAATATATCAGTGACGACTATTATTGACAATCATCACAATTCATTTGGCTGTAACCTTGAAAAAACACAAAATCAACAATATGTTAATCAGCAATATGATAATTCCTTTTTTCCTTCGCCAAATAAATCGCAACAAACAGTAACAAATTGGACATGGCCGCCTGTGCATTGGGAGATGATGCCGATGACTTCCACAAAAATTAACAATAATTACATTCCATTGATATATCCACTTATTGATGAAGATGATGAAATTAATTTGATGAGCCTATGATATTCGTACAAAAGAATGGCAAATAGAGTATTGAAATTGGCAAATAGGATTTCTGTTTTTGGTTTATAATTTTAATAAAACTAGGTATTTGGACTTAGGATTTAGTTTAGGATTTAGGTTAGGGTTAAAGCTTGGGGTTCGGAGCATAGTTATCTTACAGAAGTTTGACTTGGCCAAGTTATATGGCCTAAAAAGGAAATGAGACATAATATCCTATTTGCCCATTTCTTTCAATATTCTATTTGCCAAATTAAATACTATCCAAATAATATCTATATTGTATTCATAAAAAGCGCGTAGCCTCTGGTAGGCAGTGGACCTTTATTCAAATAATTATTTTATGAATTCATATTTCTTTTTTTTCGTCAAATTTATTGTCTAAAAATAACGTATAAAGAGAGTAAAAATTTTCAATACATATTTATTTAGTTCTTCATAAAATCAATTTCTTTCGTGATTATGTTGCGCAAAAACATCAATCAACCCATTCTTGATGTTAGCCCGGCTATAACAAATCTTAGTCTTTAATCTGATTCGAAATAAAAAAAGTTTATTTTATTTAAATTTTTTAATAAACATTTTATCTTAATTTTTTAATCATTATAACTCATTATTTAGTATACTATTTTGGAATTATTCAGCGATATCTATCATTGAAAACCCAAAAATCATATCCATATCTGATTCTTATTCGCGGATATCCGTTTCCCACTCTTGTATCAATGTGTCAACAAAAGAGGAATTGGTATCATAAGCGCGAAAAGTGAATATCAATAAATTGATATTTTTATTTTTAGCACATTTATAGAAGTGATAAATTAATTATAACCAAAAAAATATTTAAAATAATTAAAGCATATAAAATTTGAACCAATAAATAAAGAAGGAAAAATAAGCCATTAGTAATAATATGCGAAGTGTCGGTTGATAGAAAATAACTTTATTCAGAAATGGGAAATGACATTTGGCGATATTTTGGAAATTGGGGCTATATTGAGGAAGAATGAGACAATGACAAGGAAAATAGGGAGCTTAAATAGTATTATTACAATATGAAATGGGGACAATAAGGAATACGTATATTACAATAATACAAAACAACAATATACAATATAATACAAAACAATCAATATCTTCTCATTATTACACATTTATAAATATGAAAACTCTGCTGTCTTTATATGAATTAGTTAATTTAATATTTAATTCTTTTATTCAATTTCTTTATTCCTATTTATTATTTTAACTTTTCCATTCGCCCTAATTTATTCCTGTCAAACATTCTATCGTAAATGCCATCCAATCCTTTCTCCCCTCTCTGAGCCCGTAAACAAAGACCGAGGGAAGATTCCCCGGGAAGATTACCGGGGAAAATTTCCAGGGAGATTCCCCTCTTTTTCAAGAGAAAAATGGTAAACAAAGAAATTAAGGGAATCCCGCCCTCTTTCCCTCGAAATCGGGGGAATCTTCCCTTTTTACAAATATTATTTAAAAATCTATAAATAAATTGTATTATTTTTAAAAATATTTTTTCTTCCATAGGGATGTGTAAAAAAATTTGGGCTTTCTTGTGAACCTAAAATTGATTTTCAAAATTAATTTAAAAATATTTAACATGAATAAAAAATTAAAATTTTTATATAGAAAAATAGAGGAGAGTCTTTTCTATAAGCCAAAATTTATTTCATATTTTTTATCTATTTTTTAATATTTTTAATTAATTAAATAAAAGGTGAGGGTAGGCATGTTCCCCTACTATTTCTATGGGAACATTTCGGGGGAAGGTTCCCTCAAAATCAAGGCAAAACCTCCCCGGGAAATTTCTTTGTTTACTGGTGAATCTTCCCCGGGAATTTTCCCCCGATTTCAAGAGAAACTTCCCCTGAAATCGAGGGAACGTCTTTGTTGACCAAATTGAGGGAATTTTCCCCCAAAATCGGGGGAACCTTCCCATTTCCCTGGTCTTTGTTTACGGTCTCTGAATATTCATCCAATCTCCTCTTTATGTTATAAAACCTTTCTGGGCATTGCCCAATTCCCCAAATCTCCCTTTTGATGTCCATCCAATCCTTCTGGCGAATATTCTTATTTCTGTCCAATTCCCCCTACGCTCATCCCAATTTCTTGACCTATTTAAGATGCCCCCTTACATTGCCAATCACCGTTCTCACCCCTCTTTCTCGACTCACTTTTCTTTTACTCAATTGAAATCAATCTTTCTTTTACTCAATTGAAGTTTTTAATTTATTTTGGAAGCAAATAATATTTGGAAAATTGAGTTAAGTTAAAAGGGTTTGGCAAAAGAACCGGAAGGCTCGGACAGAGCAAAAACTATTTATTTGCGACTTTTTTCCTACTTTTATTCATAAATTTTGTTCACAAATTTCCTTGGCAGTTCATTTTTGAAGAAAATTGATTTATTTCATCAAGAATAATTTTTATTTTATCAAATTTATTGGAAATGAAAAATAACAAACATAGAATTAAAATAAAAAATATTTAAATGAAATAATTAAAGCAGAAAAATTTATATTTAAAAATAGAGGAAGAAAAATAGACGAAAAAACTGATTAATGAATAAATAATTTTGGAAAAGGAGTCAAATCATAATCGAATGAATGCACGATTTGATTTTAAATTTGCATCATTGCGAAAAATATTCTGGCTTTTCTTACATTGGTCGGATCGATTTTGTTTCTCCCTGTCTTGATCGAATTGATTTTGTTTTTCTCTTTGATTGAATTAATTCTTCTTTTACTGGTCGAATTGTTTTTCCCTTTGATTGAATTGATTCTTCTTTTACTGGTCGAATCGATTTTGATTTTTCCTTTGGTCGAATTGATTCACCATGTTGTAATCGAATTGATTTTGATTCATCTTCGGACCATTTTATACTGGAGGACGAAGAATCTTCGTTTACTTAAATTATTATCTTATTTTTTAAATGTAATTTTTGCTAACCAAATGAATAATAATCAAATCCCAAACGAACATCGCCATAAATGCTGATTACAACCAAATTGGTTTTACTTTCCAAGAATATTTGATCATTTGAAAGTATATCTTCTTGGCAGCAAATGCTTTTAAAAATAAATGATTAAGTTGATGCTAGGACAATTATTAAATTATGAAAATATAGTTAATTCCTAAATAGAGAAATTTGATTAAAAATAGAATTAGATTAATAATTTTTTATTCCAAAAATATAATTTTTTTTTCTTTTCAAACATTTTGTATTCTTGTTTTATACTTGTTTATTTTAAATAGGGTTTTAAAAATCAATTTTTATTTTTTAGTTTTAATTTATTTATGCTTTAAAATACATAAAATTTATTTATTTTTTATGAATTTTTTCTTTATTTCTACTAAATTTATTTCTTACTTTCATTAAAAAAAAAGAATATTTGCTCTATTTAATAATCGCTAACTTTCTATCATTCTGTCATTAAGAAATCGTCTTAAACAGTTAAAAACGGCAAAAATTTCTATATAACAAAAAATCCTGTTTCCCCCTTTACTAACCAAGTGCCTAAATTTTACCTCAACTCAAATCAAGTCCATAGTAGTCTATAAGCATTTATATCTGACAGCCTGAAACTTATTATAAAATAGAGGGACAAAGTAATATTGAATATATTTTTATGACTCAGAGAGAATTTTGATTATTTGGGATGAGGATTGCTTACCGGATTCCAGCTGGACGCATATCTTTCCTGATTTTAATCTCTGCAAAACCAAAATCACAAAATTCATGACAGCGTGCCGTCAACGAATGCATCTCCAATTTTATTCTGTGACTGGGCGGGGCGCGGATATGCCAATGGCATTCAGCATTTCCCCCTCTCCAAACTCCTACATGCCGTTTTCGACGTCGATGATTATTTTGTGCAGGAGGATACTTTTTAAAACTTCCAACTGTCTCCATAAACATCTTAGGATTTTCGGTAGCCTAGAAAACGCATAAGTATATGTATACTCATTCATATTGATAAATTGAAATATTTTTTGAAGCGTCCTAAAATTATTATTTTGTTTCAATGATGTAATGAATTTTAAAAAAATGCATATAATATAGGTGTTAAACATTTAAAGTGAATTTAACATAGTCCCATTGTAATAATTATTTTGTATAATTTTCTTATTTTCGAATTTATGTTCTAATTAAAATTCCATTTTTATCATGCTTGTATAGAAACTTTCATCTGATCAAGTTTGGCTATATGAAATTTTGGTTCATAACTGATTTAACTTTATTCCTTGGTTTATTTTTTGATGGCATAACATTTAAATATGAAGATGTTTCCCAATAGAATTGTTTCTAAATTAAATAAAATGATGGTTGGACGATTTAAGTTAAAAATATATTGGCTAAAATGTCAAAGAATACTATTTTTGACCGTACGGGGACATGTCCTGAATAGACAAAGGGCAGTGCAAATGTGGTCATGTCCTGAATAGTGCAAATGTGGGCGTTTTCGATTTCTAATTAAACAGAAACCAGTTTTAGACCCCACAAAGCTTATACCATTTTGTAGATCTTATCGTGACGCATCGATTGGTATATAATTTGTTATGGTTTGGCCAAAATAAAAGAGTTTAAAACCAAAAACTTAAAAAATGGTTTAATACCATTTAATTTTGGACCAAATCACGACAATTTATATACCAATCGATGCGCCTCGATGAGATCTGCAAAATGGTATAAGGTTTATATTGTCTAAAACTGGTTTCTGTTTAATTAGAAATCGAAAACGCCCACATTTGCACTATTCAGGACATGACCACATTTGCACTATTCAGGAGTTGACATAGCACCTTTTTTTGACATTCATATTTGAAAGCAGATATTACTTATCTGTTATTATAATTTTGTATGTAAATATTCACATTTGCCGCTACATAATTTACCTCAAGTATACTTCCACAAGTGCCGGCTGGCTCCATGCATGAATTCCCGCCAAAACCGGAAGGACAAAAAAATTTTGTGCAATCTTTTGGATTAGGGAATCCACCACCCAAATGGCATTCTGCTTTGAATTTTTCGCAAACATCTGAAAAATATTTTATTGTATTTTTGCAAAAAAACATTCGAATAGATTATGTATTATAAAAAAGATTAATATAAAATATGCTAAATATTTTTAAAAATTTTTAAATTGTACCTTTACATCCATAGAAAATGTTCAGCAATAGAAGGTCACAGAATGTTGGATGCATGCTTTGGCCCAGTGCCCGTTTGTATCTTTTATCCTTGGTATCCATCACTTTAATTAGATCCATACCCGCGCTATTAACATAATTTAATTTGATTAAAATGTATTAAGATTTAATTATTTAATGAATCGTTAAAAGAATCCCATATCCATATGATCTAGAAATAAATTCGTAAAATCCGAACTTTATTCTTTTTTTCCATATTCTTTTATTTTATTTTTGGATCACAATTTATTTTCGCTATCTATTTTATTTTTTTTATTAGTTGCTTGGATTTTAAATAATATAAACTGGTTTGTAAGTAATATTGAAATTTGGATAAAATAGATTTAATTTTGACCAAATGTTACGAAAGTTGGTGCTCGGAATGATTTAGCCAAATTGGTTTAAATGGTTTAAAATCCTGTAATTGATTAAATTAGTTGTTTTCGATAATGGTGAACATGATTTTGGTGTTTATTTATGTTTAGATCCGGTTTTGATTCTTAAATCAGTTGTGCGAGCGTGTAGATTTGGCCTCTTATACTTCTGGCTTCGTGAGATCCTATGCTCCGAGCCATGAACCCTTAACCCTAACGAAGCAACCTAATGCTTTATACCCTTGCCAGATTTGAAATGAAACCGTTTAAACCGAATTCGTGCCAACCGGTATTTTAGAAATTTCGGATTATTTTGAAAATAAAATTCTAAAATTTCCCAGCAAAAACCTGTTCAATTCCGGAAATATAGATTTCAAAATTATCCATAATATAAAAATTATGAAGACTTACAATCCACTATAGCTCATAATTGAAGCCGGATCATATGGTACATCAAAGTTTCGACTACAATGCCGAATTTCAAATGATCTTTTCCAATCCTCGATAATATTACTTTCATATACAATCAAATATTCATCCCTGTCTTTCCTTTGGTGTGTATGTTCAAAGCCGAGAGCATGCCCTAATTCATGTGTGATTGTAGTCATCTTAACAAAGATGATATATGACCATTTTAAAGGTCTAATTTTTATATTATTACATGATTTGATGAATATTGTTTACGATAAAGATATTTAAAAATTCAATAAATAGTGATTAAAATTTATTAAAAGCTTCGATAAATTTATTTTAGAGTGAAAATAGGGTTGCGCCCCCGTCCCCGCGGGGACGGGGGAGGATCCCCGCACTTTTTGGGCCTCATCCCCGTCCCCGCAAGTCCATCCCCGCATATCCCCGTCCCCGCAAACTCAGCCCCCGCGGGGATTCATCCCCGCGGGGATGAACATGCACCCCATATTTTTGGATTTTTCAAGGAAAATGGAAAAAATTTTAAGCAAAATTTTTATAATTTTTGAATTTTTTTTATAATTTTTGATTTTTTGGCTAAAATTTTTTCACTACATGGCTAATATTCGCTAAAATTTTTCGCTGCGCGGCCATTATTGAGCAGAAATTTTTCTTTAGAAAAATTTTTTTGAAAAATTAGACCTTTTATCAAAAATTCAGTCTATCCCCGTCCCCGCGGGGATCCCCGCGGGGATCCCCGTAAGGGTCATCCCCGTCCCCGTCCCCGCAAGTGCCATCCCCGCATATCCCCGTCCCCGCAAACTCGGCCCCCGCAGTGCGGGGGCGCAACCCTAAGTGAAATTTAAATATTAATGAAATTAGAAAATTTGCTATAATTCATAATTTTGATTATTATAGAGATTTTTTTAATAGTTATGTAAAAAATGATGTTAAACAATTAAAGAGTTATTAAGTTAATATTTTATCACGTATAAGATCATCTTCGATAAATCAAAACAATTTAACAAATGAAATGATATTATATTTTATAGATCCTCTTACGCAAGAAAATCTACAAAATTTAACTGAGTTAAAAAAATTGTTTATGGATTGATTCGTTTATGTTTTTGAAAAAAGATTAAATAATCGCATTTATCTTTATTGTGAAGAACTCTTCCGATCCAAACCCAAATGTCCAGCAAGAGCGATTATGAAAATGAACAAATTGAAATTACTATGCAACACTTTCACAAGAATAGGGGCATTATAATGGCACGAGGTAATTTTAATGAGTAAGAAAAAATTGCTCATTTCTTATTTCCTTTATATTTTAATTATTTAATAAAAATATTTTTACATAATTTTTTAATGAAATAAATTTCAAAAAATTAAATCAAAATATTTTAATCCAAAAGAGCCTAATGTAGAATACAAAATTTTAATTTCAATAAAAAGAAGTATATAATTTGAATACCAATAAAATATAAATTTCAGAAGAAAAACATTCGACATGAGCTAATGTTCATAATATTTGAATAATTAAGAATAATAAATAAATAATTTTTAGCTTTTAAAATCGCATTTAATTTATAGATAATGGAAAATTTGGAATATGCGAGACATGAATTCGGTGGTTATTATATGCTTAATGATGGATTTGTTTATGAAAGACAAGTAGAAAATGAATGGAAATGCATAGAGATAGAGAGAAATGAAGAATTGGCATGCTTGGGAAGGGCTGTCGTTAGCAACGACAATCGGATAATTTACACAAGCAAACATAATCATGGAAGGTACAAAATTGTAATTGTATATTGATAATTCATGCATGAAATATATACTATATTTTAGAAGCTTTTCAGCTGATAATTGCCTAAAATTTTATTGATAGTCCTAATCAATTTCGATGCTATCCGTCAAAAAAAAATAGTGCTGATAATTTTATCGTTTTTCCTCCATTCATTTAGGAAAAATCTTTTCCCATAAATTATATTGGATTCTCCTGGTAAAAAAAAACTCGAATCTGAATTTATTATATCATTTTTTGAATTCAAAACAAATATCAATTTTTCATGAAAGTGCCAATATCAAAGTGGGACAAAGCTCAAAAATTTTCATATTATACTTGACGAAATGAATCAGATTTTATTTTTATAGATAATATTATACATCATGGTTAAGTTAATGGTCGAAATAAACTTAGATTTAGATTATTATTTTCATTTTTTAAATTCATTATTTTAATTTTATAATAGTTCAATTTTTTTAAAAATTCATTTACTTTCCTTTTAAATTATTAAAATTTTTAAAAGATAATTGTGTTTTTAGAGACAAAAAAAGAGTAATCATTATGAATTTTAATAAAATTATTCCTTTCTATATTTTTTGAAGTCAAATGAGCGGCTTTATTCCTGTGGAGGAATATGTGCTGCCAAATGGATGGGATCCACTTTCAACCGAAAATATATTACAAGCAGAGCGGGGCAAACCAATTACACATGATGGTTTCACATATTATCTTGATGGGAAAGTCACATCTGATGAAAATCGGATTTACCGATGCAAAAACCATCAAAATACGTAAAATAAAAATTTTCATCATTTCTTTCTGAAATTTTAATATATTAATGATTAATCGGAGATAGATTAAATTTTATAAATTAACTAAAAACGATATAAATAAGCGTTGCTACAAAATAAGACTTTATGTTAATTTTAAGATAATAAATTACCTAAGCGAAATAATAGGTTTTTTTTAATTTTATTCATTTTTTTTTTTACTAATTTCCCAGTTTTCTTATCACTATTAATAAGAAAAGAATATTAAATAATTTAAAATTTTCATTTTGAATCAGGAAAAAGAGAAAGATCTGTCATGGCCGGGCCTATATCAGATATGGTTTGATTGATGTTTGGGCTCAACATAATCATGAAAGAAATTGATTTTATGAAGAACCAAATATGAATTTAAAATTTTCCTATCGATATATTATTTTGAATCTATATAAATGATGAAAAATAACGAAATTAGAATTTATATTATAAAAGAAAGGTCCATGGTGGATATCCATCCGCTTTTATGATGAAAATATTTTCCACATTTTTTAGAATAGAATTAAATGAATTCTCTTTTTCGTAATGTTGCAAATATAATCTCAAATTGCAAATTAAATTGTAAAAATAAAATAATAAATTCAAAAAATAAAATACTGCAAATCCACAAGATTTTCCATTTGCAATTTTGTCAAAGACCTCTTTTTTCCTTTTCATTTTCTTGTACTAAGAGATCTTTGTTGGTGGTAATAATCATCTAAAACAATGTCTTTTCTTTATTTTTTGGAAAAATAATTTCAAAAACAAGTCCCGTGTAATAATCTAACCTACGAACTATAATCAAAATGATTTAATCTCTAAAATCACTACTGGCTGTCACATTTTTCTCATTAACAAAAACTCTGATCAATCCAAAACCTGCCTCTGTTCATCGTTGCGTGTACCGTGTATTTGCGCCTTCTGGGCTTTTACCAACTATGCGAAAAACTTAATAGAGGATAGAAACCAACTTTCTTTTCTCACTTTTCCCACGTTCATTTCATACCAAAATCGGCAGTTTATAAACTGGATGCTTGAATTTTTAAAATCAATAAATTTTAAAATTTTATGACATTTATTATTTCAAAATTAAATTATAAAACCAAATTCAAATAACATTTTGCTTTTTTTGTGAAGAATTTTCATTCAAAATATGTAATAACTTTTCGGAGAGCAATCAATAATATTTTTTGTTTAAAATCATAAAGTAAATTTATGTTTTCTGAAATTATTATTGTAGTAAAAGTTAATAAAAGTATAGAGTGAATGAAAATATTTTTTTATTTTTTTGAAAATTACTCGATTTTTAAAAAAAAATTTTTTTTTAAATATTGTCAATTAAATGAAATTATTTTAAATAATTTTTACCATCCTCAGTAAAAACTATTATTTTATAAAAAATAAAAAGGCAGTATTTATTACATTTTCAAGCATTTACATCCTTCTTTATATTGACATTTTTGCCTATAATCCTATTTTATAATCTTTTTTGCTATATTTTTAAGTAATTACCTCCCTTTTTATAGTTTTGTAGTTAAATAGCCTTAATTTGCTATTTTTTAAATTATAAAATTGAGATTTTTGAATTTTATAGTTTTATACATATAAATTTAGCACAGAGCGAAAGCTTATTTACAATGGCTGAATAAATGGCAGAAGGAAAAGCGATCTTTTAAAATTGTTTTATTTCGTTAGTGTCCTGCAAAATTATTTGGAAATTTCAATCGAAATCCAAAAAAAATAAAACATCGCATAAGAGAGAATTTTAAAAATTAATTCTATCCAAATTTGCAAAAAATTATTTAATTTTATCTAAAAATTATAGATTTACAAAAATTTTATTAATAGTTATTTTACTATGATTATAATTTAATGGTTTAGATAATAAATAAAAGAAATCAATTTACTAAAAAAAAGTTTTATAAAACTATAAACCTATATAAATAAAAATCGTGCTAGCATTCTTATTTATTTGATCATTTAAATTGATTAAATAAAACTATAAAAATTTTATATAAAACTATATTAATAAAATTTGTGTGAGACTTTTTTATTTATTTTTTCATTTTTACTAATTTAATAAAACTAAAATATTTTATATTATAAAATATGGCGAAATCGTTAGTCATTTTCATTTAATTCAAAAAATTTATTCAGAAATAAAAAAATTAAATAAATTGAGCAAAATAATTTTTTATTGTTTTGTCGATTTTAGTTAAATTTTATTCTTCAAAATCAAATAAATAAAATATATCCTGTCATGTCAATTGACAGCCGAAATACATTCCAACTCCTCTCCCATATTTAAATTCTAAAAAGAACAACCGCAAAATAAAATTTTATTAAAAATAATTAAATAAGTATTATTTTTTAAATATTATTTAAATAACAATTAATAATCATTTAAGGACAAAAATCATTATTAAGGACAAAATAAAAAAAAACACAAAATAAATATGATATTTATAAATAAAAATATGCTAATAATATATTCCATATTCTTATATTTTCTGTTCTCCATTACTAAATCGACGACATCTTCAATTATTGAAAGTAAAAATATAAATATAAATTCCTTTAATGAAGATATGTTTTCTTTTTAAAGACACAAAATTGCGTCATATTCGACAAAAGCGACAAGCAATTGGTTCAAATTCTATACGATGGCCGCGAACCATTGACTATGAAATTTATTTTCGTAAGATTTTCATAAAAAATATAATTAAATTCAGCTTATTAAATAGGAAAAAATACTGTTTTTCAACATATCCTCATAAAAAAAAGATAACTATACAATTTCTGGTCAATGGAAATGGAAATCATAATTGGTTTCAACATAAATAAGTTCGAAAGCAAAGACATTAATATTTCAAAACTATTTCATATATAAAAGATTTTTGCGATTTTTTTTATTAATTCATCTATGCTTTTTTAAAGAAATAAAAATATAAATTTTAATAATTTTACTATTAAAAAATTACCAATAGCTGGACGCGAAAATGACATTCTGACCGCAATGAAACCGTGGGAGGATTATAGTTGCTTGAGTTTTCATGAAGATGCAAGCGCCAATCCGCGGATACGTTTTTCAGAGGGCCCAAGCGAATCATTAATGGGCATGAAGCCGGGAGAAGATGGCTACCATGAAGTAACATTCAAGGAAGATTCGGCGGTAATTAATAATATTATTTTAAAGAGCCAAAAAACACCTGTGATTAAATTGGTTGCTAGAATAGGGAAAAGTATACTATAAAATTTTAGTTTGTTAATTAATAAAAAAACGCAAGGAATATTTTAATGATATATTATATTTTGATTTTAATGGCATAAAAATATTATAGTAACAGACAATCCATTTTTGATGTATGACCATAACTCAGCTCGTGGATTCCTATAGTATTAATTTATCCAATTGGTCTGGACGATTAATTTGGAGAATATTAATTTTAGAATAATTTGGTAAAATTTAGATTAAACCAGTTTAATATTTGCCCTATCTTTGGTTCAAACATATAAATCGATTTGAAATCGAACCATATGAAAATTAATATTGGCTGAAATAAAAATTGAATTCGATGGAAGTATAAAGTTGGATTTTTTAAGATATTATTACTTTTCCGCTAGATTTTTATTATTGAAAATATTTTTAAGATTTATACAATCATGCACGAATTAGGGCATGCTCTAGGCTTCGATCATACTCACCAAAGGAAGGACCGGGATGAATATTTGGATGTGGATGAAAGTAAAATTAGTGAGAAATGGAAAAAAGCTTATGAAGTAGAGCCAGAGAGTCGACACTATGATGTACCTTTCGATCCGGCTTCAATTATGAGCTATTCAGGATAGTAAGTCATAAATAATCATAATTAAATACTAAAATAAAAATGTATAAAAATTATCAACAGAAATAATTTAAAAATTTTTTTATGACAAATATTATATTTGAACAAAATTTAAATAATAAATTTGATTAATTATTAATTTTACTAAAGCAGAGATGATCTTCCTCTATTTAAATTTTGATTACTATTTTAATAGAAATTATAAAAATCCGAAATTGTTGAAATATATCGAAAGGGGGATAAAATGTATTAATGATTATAAGATCCTTAAATAACTTGAATTGCCATAATATTATCTTTTGATATACATTTTTCAAATCTTATTCGTATTAATTAATATTTTTAGTGATGATGGAATTCAAGTGATGGTTACCAAGGATCATAGATACAAACGAGCACTGGGCCAACGTATGCATCCATCATTTTGTGACATTCTAATGCTAAATACATATTATGATTGTGAAGGTACTATTAAAAATTTTAATTTAAAGCATTCTTAAGAAAAAATTTAATTTATTTTAAATTTATTTTTTACATGCGATTCTACAAAAATATAATAAAATATTAACAGATATTTGCGAAGAATTCGAAACAGAATGCCAATTGGGCGGTGGATTCCCAAATCCAAAGGATTGCGAAAAATGTGTTTGTCCCTCTGGTTTTGGTGGGGATTCTTGCAAAGAGCCAGCCGGCACTTGTGGAAGTATACTTGAGGTAAATTATTTGCGACAAATGTGAACATCAAAAAAATTGGTTCATATATTATGGAACATAATTGTTTTTAACTCACTCAGATTCTATAAGTAACATAGAAATTTTTAGCTGAAGTATAGATGACGCTCCGCATAATTTTCGCGTTAAATCGGTTTCATCAATCTCTTATGGTCTATAATGAACGAATTGGACATCGGGAAGTTGCGGAAATGTGGTTTTTAAGATTAGACATGAAGAAAATTGTAAAAGTGAAAGGACACCTATGCGTCTAAAATCTAAAAATTTTTGAAATTTTTTTCATGGCCATATTATGGCTCAATCGGCTCGATGAGCAGAGTACGAATTTGGTATCCCTTTCGCATAAAACTCAAAAATAAAATATGGTGACTATTTTTATCTCGCTGAAATATGTGTTTCGCTGGAATGTGTTGGAACTGCGGAGGAATGTAAGAGTGGACTCTGGAGCGCACGTAGCCGAAGCGCGGGAACTGGATGAGCGAGATAAGCGCTTGTCTGGTCGCGCGGAGGCGGAGCACACGGAAGTGTCCACTCTGAAAGAGATAATATTAATTTGGCGAAAAAAATACTGAATTTGGCGAAAACTTTTCGTGTCGAAAAATATTATATTTTTGAGGCCAGATAACTTGGCCCTAACTAGGGGTTTAGGGCTAGGGTTAGGTTCAGGGCAGGCATGGGATTAGGGGCTAAGGGCTAGGGGTTAGGGAATCTTAAAGAAGTCTGATTTGGCTAAGTTATGTGGCCTCAAAAATATAATATTTTTCGACACGAAAAGTTTTCGCCAAATTCAGTGTTTTTTTCGTCAAATTAAATGACCTCCATTCTGAAATGCCCAACAGAGCAGTTCCAATCTGTATTTCCTTTGCGCAACTTTATTTTTTATTTTCCATTTTTGTGCGTTAAAACTGTATTTTCGCACCTTGTGGATGCTCATTTCGTGCATCAAAAGCCATAAGAGACCGATTGAAAATGTTTTTATGAAAATTCTGCGGGGCGTCATCTATTAAAAAAATCGGGCATGACAAAATGATACTTAATTAGAAAGAGCATCAATTCGAAAAAATGCAAAATAATTATTACACTAAAATTAAGAAAATTTCGCCTTATATACTTAATGCATATATTTTACTAACCATTTTGAAAATTGGATACATCATCCAATCAGAAAAATTATTTTCGGATTCTTTAAAAAACATTTCAATAATTTTCCAATCTACAATATTCATAAAAATTAATAATAATTTGCATTTTAGGCTACAGAAAATCCTAAGAGATTTGCGGAATCAGTTGGAAGTCATTATCAACCATCTGAATATGAGTTTTATCCATCACATTTCTATCATGCTACTACATATCCTCAGCCATTTGTACAATCATTTGGAAATGAAGATCCTCCGCAATTCACTCAGGCTTCCACAAATTCTAATATTTTTACAAAATTATTTGGAAGTGATGATCCTCCGCAATTTTATCAGAGTTTTCGTCGGCGTCGAAAACGACACTCTTTGAGATATGGAGGTGGAATTGTTGAATGCCATTGGCATATCCGTGCTCTACCCGGACACAGCATAAAATTAACGTTGATCTCATTGACGGCACGTTGTGATCGAAGTTGTGATTATGGTTTTGCTGAGTTGAAAATCAGAAAAGATATGCGTCCAACTGGCATTCGGTGAGATTTCCTCATCAGTCTCAATTCTCATTTTTAAGAGTTTATTTTAAAGTAGAATAAAAATATTTTATAATTGCACTATTTTGCTATTTTGATCCATATTGGGCGATTCTAAATAGTGTAAATGCTAATATATGTTTAATTTCTTCATTTAAATTTAAAAAATTTGATTAGATAATAATTAAGAAGTAAAATTTTTAAAAATAAATAAAGACAAAAAATATTTGATTTATATGTCTTAGTAATATATAAAAAATGCCAAAAAAAATTTAAAAAATTAATAAATGATTTGAATGTATATGAAATTCTAAGCATTTGAGAAGAAAAAAATAAAATATTAGAAAAACAAAAATATGAAATATTTAGAAAAGCAAAAATATAAATTGCTTAAAAATGAAAACACAATTTGTAAACAAAAAGACAAACTATTTAATGAACAAAAATACATAATATTTCAGTGAAAACAACACGAAATGTTTGGAAAAACAGAAACACATAAATTAAATAAAACATAAATATATTAATTGGAAGAGTAATTTGTAATCCAATTTTTAATTTAAAATTATTACAATATGTAAAAAAATTAGCATTGTTATTATTTAGACTACCCACATTTGCATCCTTTTAAGGATTGTCCTAGCATCATTTTAATCATTTCTTTTTTTAAGAATTTGCTGCCAGGAAGATTTGGATATGATTTTAGAAAGTGAAACTAATCTGGTTGTTATCAGCATTTATGGTGATGTTCAGTTGGAATTTAAATATCATTCATATAGTTAATAAAAATTACATTTAAAATAAATAATATAATTATTTAAGAAAACGAAAATTCTTCGTCTATAATATTTTCCGGCGAAGAATCAAAATCGATTCGATCACTAAAGGGAAAGTCAATTCGAACATCGCAGAGAGATTCGAAATCGATCCGATCACTATTGGGAAATTCAACTCGATCACTGTGGGGATCAAAATCGATCCGATCACTAATTGGAAAGTCAATACAAACATCACAAAAAGAATCGAAGTCAATTCGAATATTACATGGTGAATCAATTGGAACACCTGGAAAATCAGAGTCAATTAGACCACAGAGAAAATCGGAGTGGATTCCAACAATTCATAAAGAATCAATTAGGCCAAAGGGAATATCAAAATCAATTCGATTAATGCAGGGAGAATCAAAGTCAAATCGATGTTTATATGAAGAATCAATTCGATCACAACATGGAGTAAAAAAATCAATTCGAAATTGAAGAATAAAAGTCGAAATCACAATCTTAAAAAGAAGATCAAGCAAAATAAACGGCATTAATCAATAGATATTCCTAAAATCATCATTGTATTAATCCTCTCTTTATAATTGTGTAAATTAGACAACAAAATTAAATTCAATTAAATAATTTCTCCCCGTTAAAATTCAAAAATTTTCCCACGCAAAATTTGCAAGCGATCCTTTTAAAATACTTTTAAATGGCTTTAATAAATAGGTTAAATTAATTTATTTTTCGGACTTTCTCCATTTTTAAAAAAATATCATCGAAAATCGAGTTATCAATGTCAATCCTTCACTTACTGATTTTTCAATCAAATTCGGTTTTTTAACGGCTAACCAACATTTGCAGACGAAACGTCTGGTTCCGATAATGGAAAGCTGCTCTGACATTGTTTATGGCCAAATAATTAAACATAAAATTAGCTACAAAATTATATCAAATACATTGACCAATGTCAAATATTCACCTAATTATGACCAAAAAAACGGTTAAAAATAAAATTTAATTAAATAAAAGGTTTTTTTGCCATAATTCAGTGAATATTCAATATTGGCCAATACTTTTGATGTCATTTTTGCTAATTTTAAGCTTAATTAAATGCCATAAACAATGTCACAGCATCTGCGCCAGACAATTTCGCTGCAAATGTCGGGTCTGTAAATGTGGTAACACATTTTAATCAATATATAAATAATTAGGCACTTACGTATTATCTGTGCGGAGATTTTTTAGGTCAACTGGGGAAAGATACCGGTGTCCCTCATGAGCCATCTGGTATAGGGTTAGGGTCTTTAGGGAATATGTTATCATCTCAAATATCCCTAACCCTAACCCTAATCACCTTAAGGAGGGACCCTTCATTCTTTTCACATCTCCGCATAGATAATACGTAAGTACCAATAATTATTATTGGATTATGATTTTATAAGGTAATTTGCTATAATTTTCATCACTATAGTTTCATTGGATGGAATACCGTTACGACATTTGCGTAAGCGACAATTGTGAATGAAAAGTCTCTGGTGTTTTTATCAATCATAAAATTATTTACAAAGTTAATTCAAAAGCATTGGCCAATGTTGAATATAAACTGAGTTATGACCAGCCTATTCTAAAATTAATGACTTGCTCCAAAAAATTATAATTTAAAAATTCCTTATAATAACAAAAAATGACAAATACATTATTAAAAATATTCTTAAAAAGAATAGAAGACAATATTTTTAATCTTTTTTTTCTTATAGCAAGGGAAGAAAATTCAACAATAATTATGTAAATGATAAAATTTCGTATTTTTTCGAAATATCAATCGTTCTTTTGTGAATATGTTGTGCCGTAACTTCGATCAAGCCTTCCTTGATATGGGCACGACCCAAACAATTTTTAGAATTTGGTCTGATATAAAGTGAAAACGTGTTATTATTTTATATTTTTTCATATTTCAGGGGTGCCATTCGTATCCTTATTTTATAAGAAAATTCCTTATATTTTGATTTTGATTCCCGCATGAGTCAAATTTCCAAAGAAATTATTATTATAAGATTAATATAAATATTTCGAAAAAGATTAATTAAATTTTTATAATAATTAATAATTTTACATTTCTTTTTATTTTCAATTTTTTCCCTTATATCCATAGTCCATATAAAACCAATATTTTTTTTCCTATAATTTATATTGCTCGATGGCAACCCTGTAATATTTGCTCATGACTAGAATATGAAGTTAAGTTGACTGAAAATTCAGAAATGGGAATGGGAACCATTAGTATACAAAGAATAAAATTAAAAAAATTTTTTTATTTATTAATAATTATTCACCAGAGGGCGGATTTATAGGCATGGAAAAATGCTAAATTATGTTAATTTTATTAAAATTTTACTAAAATATGCACTTTTCAATCTAATACATTTTTGGGGTAAAATTTTTGGTTAAAAATTTCGAAAATATGCAAAAAAAATAGCACTATAAATTTCCAAATATCATAAAATAATTATTATTTTCCCAGAAACCCATAAAAGATACTGGCAAAAAAAATGCACATGCAGATGATAAATTCTCCCTCTATTCATCATTTAAAATTTTTTATAAATTCAGCTATTCTCGGTGCTCATTTTGAATTATATTGGAAACAGTTTAAACCCCTTTCCTCTCTTACATATTATGTTTGTGTTTGCATCTGTAACCCGAAATATTGGTTATTTCGCTTTTCCTATCAAGATAATATGTGTAACCATCATGTGTAATTGGTAAGCCTTGTAGTGCGTTTAATTTATTTTCGGCAGAAAGTTCGTCCAATCCATTTGGTCTCACCATTTTTGGGAAAGGTCTTGGTGTTTGACGTCAAAAATAAGGAAAGGGAATAATTTAATAAAATTAATAATATTACATTTAATCTCTAAAATTCGAAATTTCACACATTGAAAAGCGAAAATTAAGCCATAAATAAAATAAACAATTATTTTTTTTATCTATCTATTACTCTGGCGAAAAAAGTGTAATATTTTGTGTATATTTTTCAACCTTGGCGTAGTCAAATTTGGCGCCAAGATATATTTTAGAAAATACAAAAAAAGGAAATACTAATTATTTTTCAAAAAAGGGAAAAGGAAAAATAGTTTCCAAAAATATATTATTGTAAGATTGGACCGAAATCGATTACTATTTCACTAGAAGCATAAGTTTTTTGGTGATAATTAATAATCAGCTAATGTACATTACATATCTATAATATATGGTAAATAATGCCCGCAGGAATTGTCAATATATAAAATAATATTTGAGTACCTTTCATGGTTATGATGTGCTTCTTTGAAAAATATCTCATTATTGCTATTTACGATGGCTTTTGCAATGCAGGGCGAATTTTGCTTTCGCTCCACGCAAGCCCATTCTTTTCTTTTTTTTTCATAAACATATCCATTATTAAGCATATAATAACCACCGTATTCATGTTTCGCGTATTCCACCACTTTGTCAGTATCTTTGCAAATGCAAATTTAAATAATTATTGTTTTTTTAAATAGTCAATCTCAAGAAGTATGATTTTTAGAAAAATTAAAATTTTATGTATGCTTAAAAATGGATACAGAAAACATTTAAATGATTTTCTTTAATAAAATTATTCCATAAATTGGCATATATTAATTTGTATAAATTTTACTTCATTTATGTTTTAATTGCGATAACTTTTATTTTTTTACTTTTATTTGCGAAAAAAAATCCGGAAATCCGTTTCCGTACAATTTTACTAGGTAAGGTACAGATTATTTCCGAGCCGGATTGTGATACGTTTATCCAATCCTCCGGCTCGGGATTTTCTTTAGCTGGAAATCTGGTCCGCTGCCCAGGATTTTTCATTTAGCCAGCCTCTATTATTAATCTTATACCCTATTCCTACCGTAATAACAATTTTGTGTGTCTTTCTCAAAATTTTCAACTTTCGGCTTTTCCCATCTATTGACTTAATTTAAAAATATGATAATTGTTAATTTTTATCTCATCAAGATTAATCTATTAGATTGATTATTTAATTTTGTTCTTAAAATACAAGTTAATAAATTTAAATCTATTTTGAATCTCAACCCATTGATCCTTGCATTTTTTCTATTTTTCTGCTTGATCCATGAGCTCTCCTAGCTGGTCTAATTGATCCAGCTTTTTTTCTGATAGATTCTCGAATTATTCCACTTTCCATTTTTTTCTTTTTGCTTATTGATTCCATTTGCAAATGTTCCAAATGCCTAATTGAACCACTAATTCCAGATACAATCGAACCACTTGATTGCCTTTCTCCTTTTTCCTTTACATTGTGTGATTCATTTATTTGTTCAATATGTCTAATTGATTGTTTTTCTTTTCCCCTGATTGATTGTGTTCCCATTTCTCTGATTGTTTCAGTTCCATCCATTTCTCTGATAAATTGTTCCTTTACCAATCCTTGGGCTACATTAGGCCGAATTGAACCAGTAGATATTTCATTCTCATCAGAACTAGATAATTAATAATTTTAATTATTAAAAAAACCATTAATTTAAAAATTCAAATTTCAATAATATCTCTTCGAAAAAATTATTAATCTTACAAACGAAGCGCCATTAATTCTCGATATATTCTGTAGCGATTTTCCGGTATCATATCTTGAGTGAAGTGAAAAGGTGTCGAAATATCACCATTCATTATAATTTGTTCTGCGTACATCAACAGAAATACCCCACAATCCCAAGAATTGGTTTGAATTGGAATATCTGCTCTATTTATCCATAAAACATGATGCATATTCAAATGCATTTTAAATTTGTCATAAAAATTGATAAAAAATTTAAAGAGGGCTGCTTTGAATGCCATATTTTCAGCTGTATCTCGGCCCTTATTTAACGAATCGCAAAAGACCACATATTTGTCCACTTCAAAAACTGCCAATGCCCAATGATTTTCATATAAATTTGCTGGAATTAACCAAAATCGGACTGTTTGAATGCTGCTTCCTTGTTCAATTTGATGTTGAAGCCAATCAGGCCTAATCACATTCGTTTGCCAAAAACTTGTTATAATATCGCCCGGCACAAATCTTACATCGTCCCGGTCTCGGGTCAACAAATGCAAATATGCATTGATCACAAAATTTCCCAACCATCCATGTGGATTGGCTAATTCTTTATCCATTTCGCTGAACGGAAATGCTTTGAAGTAATATTTATCATCATAATTTATTCCTTGATTATCCCTTATCCGTGGCTGTACATATGAGGGCATGGCATCCTGTACAGATTCACCATCACTCTCTTCAATTATTTCTGCTGGTAAATGTTGTTTTATTTTTCGAATACTTTCGCTAGCAATTTTCCTAATTGACTTATTAGTTGGAATCTTTTCCGCATCATCTTTAATGGATCCACTTTTAAAACTCGTTTTGGTTGAATCCACTGGACCTGATGATAATTTTAAAAATGTCGGATCGTATTCCGATGATATTGGCACAATTTCTCCAATAGGCCTGATGCTTGTCATGGGTACATCTTCTCCAATAGGCCTGATGCTTGGTGTGGGTACATTTTCTCTAATAGGCCTAATACTTTTACCAGTTGTCGGATTATTGTTACCGGAAGCATTTATTGTCTTTGTAAAATATATCAATAATATTGCGAGATAAATGTTGACGATTGTTAGTCTTGCCATTTTTCTTAAATAAAATCAGATAAAATAAATTTCAAATTTTTAAATCAGTTTTCAAAATTAATATTATTATTTAAAGTAAAAATGCTGCGAATTTGATAATTTTTTAATAAATGAAAAGATAAATATTTTCCGTGTCATCAAATTCCTTTTTATTTGCCATTTTATTTAATTATTAATGAAAACTATAAAACTATTTACTAAATGACATTTTTGCTTATTTAATAAATATATTTAGTTTCTTTTTTGGAGTATTATAGTTTTATATTTTAAAAAAGCCAAATTCGTATTATATAATACTTTTGAATGTTCTTTTTTTATTTTTATAGAATTATTCTACTTTAATAATGTTATTTAATCTGTTATGGATGGAAAAATTTTCATCAAATGCGTTTTTTCTCTTTATTTATAAAATAGGCATAGGAATGCAATATGGACTGCAGCAAAACATTCTGGGGCCAGTGGCAGTGGGCCCAATGTTTCGCATGCAATATCGGCAGGTATATTTCAAAAGCGGCAACAGTTACTACACCGGCTAGCACAACGGCACAAGCATCGTAAAACTTTACAAATTGCTAAAAAAATTATAGAAAGTTACAATATTAATTATCACCATTGCCAAAATGTATTGTTTTTTTTCATCAATAGAGCTCGTCTTGTTGCATTAATTGTGTTGGGTCTTCGGTTTAATACCAATAAGAAGACAAAATAAATTAAGAATATTTATTTATTTAATTAAAATGTGTGAATGGGAAATAGGTCGAATAAATTGGGGAAATTAATATCAACAACCTAAGTTGGAATAATGTGAAAATGACAACGCAAAACAATGGGGAAATTGGGAAAGGATGAATTGTCACTTATGGAAGATGGGAATATCAAAATGCCATCATTCATTCAAATCATTTCCTAATTCCAATTTGACCATATCCCGAACAAAGTAGCCTATAGATTTTTGGAATTTAGAATATAAATCAAAGGAAATATTTAAAAAAAAACCAAAATATAATTTAGACAGTTTTATTGAATTGTGGCCAAACCGAAAAATATATACATGTTGCGGCCAATACTGATTACCGGCCAAAACTGATTTTGGCCGGTAATCAGTATTGGCCGCAACATACATACATCAATCAATGCATTTTGTTGAGTTATTTCGAAAAATGTACATTTGAGTTATTTGATCTGAGATCAAGCACAAAAGTTATTAAACAAAATCCGATCTTTTGACAAAATCGTATTTTTTCGCAAATTCCATATTGAAAATATTAATATTGATATAAAAATTTACCTTCATCCCAGAACATTTATTTGTTATCATAACTAGCATAGGCGAACGCCCTAGCGGGCGTTTCTGACTAGTCAAATCTTTTTCTCTGTCTTACTCATCTTATCTAAATTCTTTTTCTTTTCTCTTTCTTATTCATCTTATCTACGATTTCCCCCGAAACTGGAGATTCCTGTATCATTTTCACTTCTTCGGGGCTCAGTTACAGCAACATCAAACTTGGCCAAATTTTATGGCCTAGCTGCACGAAACTGAACCAAATGAAAAATCATTATCGTATTCGTATTCAGCACACTCGATTACCCTATACTTGACATTTCCATAAATTTTAATTTAGGGCTCATATTTTCGGATTTATAATATAATAATTTTGCAAAAATTTATTTGCAGAAAAAATAAAAATATAAAACTATTTTTTGGTCTAAAAATTCTACTATTTTCCCCTTTTTTCCAAAAGAGAAAAATAATTTTTATAAAAAATTTTTAATGTGAAAGATTAAATATAAAAATACTAAAATATAAAAATTAAAATTGACTATATATTTTGCAAACAAAAAAAAAAATTTTGGAATGTAATATTTGGAAAAAAAATTTGCAGCGAATTTATGGTAATAAAATCAATAAAAAAAATTCTGCTGACCTACAAATATATTCATTTGTAATTTTTTTAGTTTTATCCTAAATTTATTGCCAAATAAAACAGATCTACCTACCTATTTTGATTATTTATTTTGGATATTTTTTGTATTTTTATAGGCCTTTCTTTTAAGCATTCGAATTTTCATCTCATTTTAAATTATCTTTCCATTTTTATCATTTTTTTAGGAGGATTTAACAAAATTCTGGATTTTCTATCCATTAAGCCCAAATGTTTTAAAATAACTTTGTGCCAGAAATTATAAATAAACAGCATAACTAAATATTATATGAAAATATTTTTTTTTGCAGAATAAATTTTTTTTTGTAGAATAAAATATTTTTTTACGGAAAAATAGTTTTTGACTTTTATTAAATCAGAAACTGATTTTATACCGTCAAACCTTATACAATTTTATAATTGAGATGCCAAATTCTGATTCCCTAATATCGAAAACTCTTAAATACATGTTTTTAGCAATAAAATTAAAAAATTTTTTTGGAAAAGAGGATTGTTACAAATCCTCCTACTATCCAACCTAACAACTAACAATATGTCAATTCATCCAGAAAAGCCAACTGGCAATATTTCAAATCATCAAGTAAACAAGCAGCAGGCACTACTTCAATTTCGCACATTAGAATTAGCGAAAAATTTTTCCGAAAATTTTAATTTTTTTCTGAATAGAGATAAATAATTTTTATAAAAATTTTAATGAGAATGAAAAGTTAACTATAAAAATATTCTCAAAAAGCTAGAATAAAAATTATTATATATTTTGCTAACTATAAAAAAAAGAATTTGGAATATTTGAAAAAATTTAGAAGCGAATTTATGTTATTAAAATCAATAAAAAAAATTCTGGGCCTGCACAGTTCTTTTGTATTTTTATAGTTTTTTTTTTTTAAAATTTAAAACTGAACAAAACAGTTGTATCTTATATCTATTTCGATTTTTCATTTTTAATATATTTTTATAGACCTCTCTTATTAATATCATTTGAATTTTCATTCCCTTAAAATTAACTTTCCTTAACATTTTTATTTTTTTAAGAATATTTAACAAATAATAATTCTGAATTTTTATCCAATAAATCCAATCGAAAATATAGCTCAACCAAAAATTATAACCAGCAAAAATGCATACCTAAATATTTTATAATTTAATTACATAACAATTATAAAATTTAATAAATTTTAAAAATTTAATATTATTAAAAAAATAATCAATATTAATTATTTTAGATTAAATTTCTATTTATTTATTATAGAAAAAATGAATATAAAGCTATTTATTACGACATTCTTATTATTTTGCATTTCTCCGCTTAATCAATGCCATGGAGTAAAGGTAAATTTTTTTAATAATAATAATGTCAATATCAAAATATTTCTAGCAATATTTCAATTCGTCCACAACATGGCATCGGTTCAAATCGCCGAAGGAAAAAGCCATCTGGCACTGTTTCTTGAATGATGGCTTTAAAAGGTTGCGGATAGTAAAAGTGTGGATAAAATCGGAGTGCGGATAACGGGACGGATAATTAGCCCAAAAATCTTGCGAATATCCCTCCCGCGTACCCGTCCCGCCCACGGATAATTTACCCTAGTTTTTTCGTCTACATAAAAGAAAATAATGAAAAAAACTTGATGAGAATTAAACACAAATCTACAAATGGGTTCCTTTTTAGTCTAGCCGATATTTGCATACCCGACAATTGCGGAAGAAACGATCAGGAAAGTTTCCCCGGGAAGCTTCCATGGGAATCTTACCTCCGTCTTTCTTACGGGCTCAGTCAGGGGTTGAAATGCAGTAACGCAAAATAATCCATCCTAGTCCAATTCTAACCTTACTCTAGCCCTAGAACCAATGTCAACACTAAGCTAGCCCCACCCTTACACTATCCCTAACTTAAAATTAAAATGGCCATAACTTTTTTTTATTTTTATGCGAAACAGATGGAAGATTCAAGCTTCTTTAAACTCTTATCAAGACACGACGAATAAGCTATAATTTGAACGAAAACATTCCCAGAAAATTATATCAATTCAGTTTTACAAGATCTTTTGAATGAGCTATCATTCACCTAAATCCGTTCAAAAATAATAAAAATCCATGATTTATATTTATCCCAAGAAATTTTACTCAAAATAATGGAATAATTTAACAATTGTCAATTTTATGTCTAAAATTGATTTATGCCATTGAATATAGACGATCTACAGGCTCAACAAATGAATTTCATCTTCATCATCAATAGTAGTATATGTTGATGAAATATAATTATTAATTTGGGCAGATGTAATCGGCATCATCGCCCGATGCTCGGACCCTTTCCAATTTGTTACTGCTTGTTGCGATTGATTTGGCGACAAAAAATCGCAATTATAATATTGTTGATTATCATATCGTTGATTATCATATTGTTGATTTTGTGTTTTTTCAGGGTTACAGTCAAATGAATTGTGATGATTGTCAATAATAGCCATCACTGACATATTCTGTCCATTTTCTGGTGATTCTGCCCTCTTTAAATTGAACAGATCCACAAGGATTTCGTATTGCTCTAGTTGAGTGCCAATCTCATGGCTGCTCATCATCATGTCCATCAATTCTCTCTGAGCCATGGGATAGCTATTTTGACCGTATTTATTCATATAAATTTCGCCAAAAATATTATGTAAATTTGTCGATTCCTGTTGCAACAATTGACTACCCGAATTGGATAAATGAATACCATCTGTGAATATGAAAAAAATATATATAAATCATAATTAGAATATTTAAATATTAATTGTACTTCTAAATTAAATACATACTTAGAAATTTTATGGTAGTTATGAAATTGTTGAATATGATATAAGTATTTCAAAACAAAATTAATAATTTAATGAAGAAAAAATCTATTTTTCAAAGTTATAATAAAATGAGGTAGAGAATTCTCATTCCATTTCAAAGGAAAAACTGTGATTGGTTAATTTTTAAACATTTCTATTCCATAAATAATTATTAACTCACGGTGTTGAGTAAAAATGAGCCCCAATAAAAGTGCAAATTCATTCTCATTCATCAGATGGGATTTTTTCATTTGAGAATGTAATTTGTCTATACTTTCCACAATGCGAGAGGAAATGCTGAAAAAAATTGTATCAAGTAGAGATTATAAATTATGTAAAATTCAATTAATTATATTCAAGAAAAACCCAATTTTTAACTATTATACGTGTAAAAAAGTAATCGTATGTGGCAAATAAAAATGAATAAAATAAAATAAATTGAATAATTGATAGATTAATTTGCGCGATGCTTACCATTTTTCATAATTATTCTTGAAAATTATTACCCAATTGTAAATTTAGTAGTGCAATTATGCATTGATTGTAGAAAATGACATTTTTGGATAATTACATAACAATTATTATTTAAAGATTTCGCAATTTAAAAATGCATTTATCTTTCCAAAATATAATTAGATAATTTATAAAATTAGCTGTAACATAAATATTGATAGCCAATCATGGAAATTTCTATAATGTTGTTTTCAGCAAGAATTATGGTTGCAAATTTTTAAATTAAATTAAAAAATATTTTTATAGTTAGAAGTACTTTTAATT
This sequence comes from Pratylenchus scribneri, assembly GCA_030063045.1. Classification (NCBI taxonomy): domain Eukaryota; kingdom Metazoa; phylum Nematoda; class Chromadorea; order Rhabditida; family Pratylenchidae; genus Pratylenchus; species Pratylenchus scribneri. The sequence goes on from JAQSEB010000164.1 coordinate 333,395, forward strand.
AAAAAATCTTATTTTTTAAATAGATCATTTGATTCATAGAAATTAATTTTCTTATTTCTGAAAATCTTTCGCATAACGCGAAATTTATTTGTTTATATGTTATTATACCTTTTAAACGAATCATTCTGGCCGCATTTCTCCCACAAAGATTGTTCTAATGTTTTTCGGTTGAACCAAACCATCTATGGCTTATCCTCCAACACACTGTAATAAATGCTAATCATCACGGCAGCCTGTCTTTCGACGTGCTCCAACAGAATGCGCTGAAATGTTTTTTTTTGTATTTTTGTTTTCTTTTGAAAGTATTTTAATAGAAAATTATAAATATAGATTGATATTTTTTTAACAAAGCTATCGACATCGGTTATGCTCCAGTTAATGGCAGTACAATTATTAGCTTAACTCATCCCAAACAAAAATTTTATTTTTTTTATAAAGGTTTGATAGGGCAACGAATTATTTATTCTTTCATTTTTAATTTATTTTGAATAAAGAAAAATATGATATTCTAAATAAAATTGCACAAATTTTAAATTATAAAATATTAAAAAATTTATGAATTAATTTTGCAAGTTAATTTTAAATGTGTCAATAGAAATTATTTGATTTATTAAAATGATATAATCTTAATAACCATTCTCCTTTCTCCTTCCTCCTTCAATATTTTTTCCATTCACTTAATAAGTTTATAAAAAGCAAGCCAGATTTAAAATTTTTCATATTTTTATATAATTTCAGTAGAAACTCGTCTGAATTTTCTTAAAAACTAAAACATTCTTGACCTTATCAGCATCGCACAATTGGCCATACCATGGCATTGATTTGAACACAGCATGGCAAAGCATTTTTTCGATAAGCCAAAAATCAGTTGAGGAAACTTCTCTATCAGTCTGACTCGCATCATCAATGTAAAACTGAAAGAAAAGTTATAAAAAATGGAAAATTAGATTTTCTATTCATTGTAAAAATCAAAAAAAAATGTTTTTGCAAAAAATTAAAGATTTATAGAAAAATTATTTTTATAGGGATAATTACAACTTTATTACTTTAAAGATCATAACCAAAAATAAAAATTATTTTTTTTCGATTAAATTTTTTCATTTGCATTTAGCGTTTATAAATTAAAAATATTCCTAACATCTTTTGAAAATAATAATGCGTCACCCATATTATTCTTACATTTCTTTGTTGCAATAAATTTCCTTTAAACAATAAACGATCCAATTCTGGCACCAAAAACATTTGTTGCTTTTCTTCGGCCTCAATCATTAACAATTGGTCCAATGAGCTATTATTTCCTTTCTCCAATTCTAATGCGTAAATCCAATTTTTGTTTGCTCGCATTTGGCGCAAACGACATTCAATTGCACACAACAATGTCAAAGTGGCTGGAATTTTGTCTAACTGCTTATCATCACCATCATCATCATTGCTATCACTCTCCATATGCTCTGAATTGATATCATCATCATTTTCCATATCAATAATTGTTTCAGCGGGGGTCATCATCATCGACTCCAATGGCATTTTTATTTGATTCTCCTCATCAATGTCCATTGCTCCATTTTTATTGTTTCTTTTATTAATTTTTTCTTTATTATTTTCATTTGACTTTTTCTTCAATTGATTGCTTATTTTATTTAATTTCCGTATTTCTTCCTTCTTCTTCATTTTTTCATTAATCAAACATTTTGTGTATTGATTTTGAACAACTAAATTTTATCAAAAAAATATTAAAATTTAATCAATTATTTCGAATATGCAATACTGAATTTTATTAATTCCTGATTGGAATTATCATTGAATACTATTTAATACAAAAATCAGCCTTTATGAATAATTCAATTCTTTTAATTTTTTTAGTTACGAATAATAAAAAATTTAAAAAATTTATTTTTAAAACACACAATTTTTGTTCATTCCCATTTGTAAACATTTCTTGAGACGACAATGGCGACAGATATTTCGAGAATCTTAAAAAATTTCATAAATTTATTTATTTATTATTTTTATTACCCTCCCAAATCACGCATTTTCCCTCCCTTTTGCATTCATATTCACGGCCTTCAACGAATGATTTGCTGAAAAAAGAGATAATTAATAATTTATTTTATTAAATTTTCATCAAATTTTACCGAAAAAAAGCGGCACAGGCCAAACACGTGAAAACGCCAAAATTATTTCCATGTCCTGACAGACCACACACCACACAATTCGTTAATTTATTAGGCGGACGGGTTCGGCCCATTTTTCGATAAAAAATGATTTTATTTAAATATTAACAAAAAAAAAATTCTAAAATTTGTAATAATAAATTTGATTAAATTAATTAAAAACGTCGATTTGAATAAATTATATTACAAATATGATATTTTTATGTGTAAAAATATTACATTGAATTAATTTTTAAAATTATTTTTATTTATTTTTGGAATATTATGCCAGTCAAGAGCTATCTTCTTATTCTTAAAGAGTCATATTTTACTTTTATGCGAGTAATTATATTGTAATAATCTACAACCTAGCATTTTTTTTTTGATTTCGTCGGCTAACTTTTCGGCTCAGTTCTAATACAAATATTTTTTTAGAAGGATATTATTAAATTTTTACAATTGACTTCTCATTCTCAGATGGAGAAAAGCCCTATTTTCTTGTATAAAAATTTATTTCTTTTGGTTAAACCGAAACAAAGTTTAATATATTGTACAAATTGGCTCTGAAAAATTCAATGTTTGTATCAATATTAGGCGAAATTCAGCCGTAAGGTTTTGATTTTTTATATTTTTTTAGTAAATTATTAAAAATAATATTTTAGGTAGTAAAATAAGTAAAATGTGAGTTTATTAGTGAAATTCAGCATTTAAATATTTAAAAATCCTTCTTGGACATTTCCCTTATAATTCATTATTGTTATTGATTAGCTAGCTAATAGCTATCCATTTCGCATGATTTTTTAAAACAGTCTGCGCCATTTCCCTTAAAATCTAATTTAATGGTGCTCCTTCGACTCTTAAATGCTAAATAATAAATTTTACTGGTGATTTTAAATATTCTACGGGTGGTTTTTAATGTTGTTCTTTTGATTTTAAATGCTGTATTAGTGATTTTTAATAATATAACGGATGATTTTAAATGAATTAATGGCCTTTTTCCCTCTAAGGCGACGAACCATCGTCGATTTCATTTCGCCAAAATGAATTTGTGCGCTTTTGAAATGAAGAGGCAGAAGAAAAATTCATGTGAATAAACTCGACAGAATAATATTCCGCCTATGAAATTACAAATGGCGGGATTTCATAAATCCATTATGGTTATGGGATCGATTCTAATATTGACAAAGAGTGATGCAAATATGGCCAGTTTCATAATTTTCCAATAATAAATTTTTGATTGAATATTATTTATTTGACAAAAAAGTGAAGATTTCGAATAAATAGTAATGCTTTAATAATGGATCAATGATTTAGTCTAGAAATCTAATCGATAAATGATTTTAGCCTAAATTTATGATAATGCAATTTTGTACTAAAAAGAGAAAGACGCTTTAAATGTTTTAACACCCTTTAATTTTAACCAAACCATGACAAATCGATGTCTCTTATCGAGATCTACCTATTGGGCATAAAGTTTAATTTTCTCTTTCAAACTACTAAATTAATAAAATTTCGACATTTTCATACTTTTTAATATTTCAAAAATTTCTGAAATTTGAAATTATATATTAAAAAAATTTCATAAAGAAAATATTTCTATAATAGGAAAAAAAATGTGTGATCTAAGTTACTTAGTAGCTAATTCCATATTTAGACAAGATTAATTACGTTCGTACACTGTTAGTTTTAAATCGTTCTTCACTCTTTGCCGTTCTCGGTTTTCCGATTTACCAAAATACCATATTTTTAAATTTGAATTTCTTAAAAAAAAATAAATCAAATTAAATCTTTCTTAAATATTTTTTACCTTCATTTAAGTATTTTTTTGACAAATATAAAAGAATTAGCCAAAAATGGTAAAGAAAATAGAAATTTTATAATTAAGAAAATAATGGGAAAAATGAAACAAATAAAAACATTATTTTATTGTGAGTGGAATTAAATAAGAATTTAGATGTAAATTTTCATAATTAATAGGAAATATAAATATCAAAAATATTTCTTTAATCATTAATCCGAATTTACGTAAATATAAAAGAGAATTTGACCATAATCATCCTAATTATTCTTTCAGTCCCAGCAATAAATATGTGGAAAATATGGCATTTAATTCTTATCAAATATCCATATTCACAACAATTTTGATGCTTTTCGGTTAATCTATTATAGCATACATTTTCAGTTATTATAAATCACTTATAATAATTTTTACTATTTATACATTTTTATATAAATTATATAGTAGATATTTATCAAAATATTTTTCGGAAACAATTGTACTATTGTAAAATAACAATGTCATTCCAAAACATTATACTCACTAGGTTCATCAAAATTAATAGGATTTTATATTATTATTTTTAATTAATTTTTTTATCATATTCAATCCTTGTTGTTTTGTTCGGAAAGATTTTAATTAATTTTTCCGGAAAGATTTTCAAAATTAAGAGTTAAGCCACAAAGGGAAAATGGGACTCATCACAAGCGAAGAGAAATGATAAAATTAGTAATTGGCTGAGTTTCTTATTTTCAGTCATTTACTCAAGAGAAAAATTACAAATTAAATAACAAATTTAAAGAATTAATATATAATTATATTTAATAAATTTAGTTGTATTAAAAATTAATTCATTTCTAAATAAATTGTAAAATAAATAATGCATTTAATTTTCAATAATAAATGACTAGAACATTTCATTTTATATCTTCATTCTAATTTCTATTCGAATTTACATCATCAATGGACGCAATATTTTTGGCATCAATGCCGAAAAACTTCACTGTTCAGATATGGTATCAATGTAAATAATTAATTCTTTATGCTTCTGAATCGAGTAAATTGTGCTCCAAAGCAATCGAAGGCATTCCGCATATCGAAGTGCGCCCTCTTGATTAGAGTAGGAGAGAGTCGGTTAACCGAACCGAAACCGAAACCGAAACCGAAGATTTTAGGCCCAAAAACCGAAACCGAAACCGAGACTCTAAAACCGGCCAAAACCGAAACCGAAGGTCAAAACCGTCGGTTTTTCGGTTTTGCCGTTCACCCTTAAAAATGATATTTTGCGAAGAATACTTGAAAAAGATTTTAAATTTCATAAAATTGGCGTTTGTCATTTTGTTTTTCTCATTCATTTTCCTTCAAATACATCATTATTTAAATATTATTTTCATTATAAAACAATATTTATTTATTTATTTTTAATTATAATTCTAAATGCTAATGTTGATTCTAAAAAATAATTAATTTTAACTTTTAGGATATTCTATTTAATAATGGTAGCGAAAATTTTTAAATTTTTTCAAATTGTTAAAATTGATGGCAAAGAACAACGAAAATGTTTGAAATGTGGAAAGCTTTTGGCAATTCCCACGGATTCTTCAACTTCAAATATGATAAATCATTTGAAAACTCCGAGCCATGAAACAGAATGGGAGAATTATCAAAAAGCTGGAGATGATGGAATTCAGGTTCAACATTACTAAAAATTTGATTCTTCTTATGTATAACCACAGGATATTCGATCACATTTTGTCAAAAGTGAGAAGGAAATAAACGCCCAACGCGAAAATGATCAAGAGCTTGTGCGAATTATGGTTCGACAAAATGCTAGTACTTATTTTTTTGATGATCCAGACATGCAAAAACGATCAAAAAAAGCCTATCCAGAACTTAAGGTTTAATAAACAATATGAAACAAATTAAATATAAATAGGTGTACGGAAGGAAGCATTTTACTGAAAATGTTATCCCCAAAATGGCGGAGGAAATAAAGAAAAAAATTGTCGATCAATTGGCGGGAAGACGTTTTTCCATAACTTCCGATGGTTGGCAAAAGCCTTCTCGTTTCCCTGCATTATTGAGGTTTAATTAATTAAATTTATTTCTGTCAATTTAAATAAATAGCATTACAACACATGTTGTAAATGACGAATTTGAGAGATGTGATAACATATTGGCAACGATTGTTATTGAAAATGAGCATACAGGCGAGGAAATAGCAAAATTAATTGAAGAACGTTTACAAAAACACGATTTGAACATAAATTCCTTTATGGCCTGTGTGCGCGACAATGCAAGCAATATGCAAAAATCATGTCATCTTTTGCAAATTGAGAGGTTTTATTTTTTTTTGCAATAAATTTTTAATATAAATATAGTTTCCAATGTGCGGCACACATGTACCATTTGGCAGTGACCGAAACATTCAAATCGGTGGAAAATTATCAAATCTATGAAATTGTTGCAATTGTGCGCAAATGGACTGCCAGCACACATCGTTCAAATTTATCAAAAATTTTGAACCGTCATCAAGAAAAAGAAAATTTACCAATAAATCGCATCCCAATTGTAACAATTTTAATAAATAATAATAATGGAAAAATTATTTATAGGACGTGGCAACACGTTGGAATTCTTTATTTTTGATGTTGGAATCATTTCATGAAATGAGAGTTGCTTTATTAAAAACTGAAGACGAATTACGAGAAATTGAATTTGGCCGAAAACCAACAGAAATGCCGCAAAATACTTGGAATGGATTACGAAATTTGGCAAAAAATTTACCGCCATTGAAAAGAGAATATTTTGCGATGATTAAGGAATTATGCAGTGTTCTAAAAATTATACAAATTGAAACTTGCCGGGTTAATTTTATAAATAATTTTTTAATTTTTGATAATTTAGCTTTCGGAAGAACAAGCAACGGCATCGAGTTATTTGCCGACAGTGAAAAGAATTTTAGCAGGAGTCCAGTTTTTGGAAAAAAAAGTCAAATCAAAAGAAGTCAGAAAATTTGCTGAAATTTTGGTTACAAATTTAAAACATCGGCTGGTCCCACTGGAGGTAAATAATGTTCTTCGTTTGGCTATGATGGTCGATCCACGCTTTGTTTATGATGAAGAATATTTGAACAATGTTGAATGGACGGAATTTGAAAATATGTTGATTGATTTCATTTTGAAAGGTTTATTTTTTTTTATTAAATTAAATTGAATATTAAAAAATTAAGAAAAGCAAATTGGACAAGAAATTGAAATTACCGAGATAGAAAATGAAAATGCTCCGCAAGAGCTGGATGAAGATTCGATGGATATCGACAATTTCGGTAATTCTGTAAAATTGCATTTTTTATTTATTAAATTTCCAGATATTTGGGCACCACCAAAAGAAAGAAATCCTTCCGAGAAATCGGCACAGTCAATAAATTCACAAAATGAATTGAAAAATGCAATAAAAGTTCGTTTTATAATTTTAATTTGAATAATATTTTCAAAAAATTTAGGTTGAGCTTGGTCTTTTTCGGAATAATTTGGCCATCAATCGCCCACTCCGAACTGATGATGTTTTTTCTTGGTGGCGAAAAAATCAAGAAAATTTCCCACAATTGACTTTTGCAGCAAAATGCCTTCTTTCAGTGCCAGCAACTTCAGTTTGCAGTGAGCGCACCTTCTCTATGGCTGGCCTCCTTTATGCAAATTCATTGCGCAACAGGCAATTTTATTTTATTTATTTATTTAATTGAATTTTGATAGACTCAGCGGAAAAATGGCCGAAATGCTCATATTAATAAAGGCGCACTTAAAAAAGTTGAAACTTGGGCCAACAATTGAAGAAGAGGACCCAGAAGAAGATATAGAAATCGAGGATGATGAAGATTAAAATATTGGAGATCGATATTTAGATTATTTTTGTTTGATTTTTTTCCGATATTTTTTGAAAATTAAAATTTGAAAAATTTTTAATGCTTTTTCTAAAACCCCTCAAAACCGAGAAAACCGAAACCGAAACCGAGGATTTTTAAAAAACCGAAACCGAAACCGAGATTCCAAAACCGGCCAAAACCGAAACCGAAGACCTCGGTTTAAAACCGACTCTCTCCTACTCTACTCTTGATCACCAAATTTCATTTGTTGGAATCGAAAAGCATCAATTCCAATGCATCATAATTTGAATTTTTATTGAAATAAATTTAAAAATAATAGACATAAATGGCTTTTATAATTAATTTTCTTTGGATTCATTCAATTTGCCCTTTGCCCTGTTAGCCTTATGCCCTCTGCTTTTACTCTCTTAAAATGAATGGTTGCTCACTCCAAAATTTATGGATGATCTCAGTCAGATCGAATGTGTAAACGAAAACGCTTGATCCATTAGCAGGGAGGGAGAATCAATAAAAATGAAAAATATATATTATTTATTATATTAATATAATATATTATTTTATATTAAATGATGCTTAAAGTGAGTTTAAGTTCTAATTGTATTTCTTATATTTTTGGCAAATAAATAAATGGAAAAAAAATTTTTAATTTAAATAAAACTCGCTGAATAACTTTACCGAATGATGATGAAATTTTTCTAAATATTAGAAATTAACAAAATGAATTAGTAATTCTATTATTTTGACTATGTAAATGGATTTGTTAGAGAAAAATTTTAGCATTTGATTCAAGTTCAAGGGAGGAGTAATAGATGGACCAACAAATGTGAAAAGAGTCTCATTAAAAAATTTTTATTGAATAGAAACTTTTTAACCGACCGAGAACTCGACTGAGACTATCGGTCCAATCTCGGTTTTCATAAAAAAACCCATCGAAACCCAGCCCGTAACATTCAGTTTGAGTTTGAGACTCGGCCGAGATCTAGGAAAATCTCGGGGAGAGTCTCGTCTTGTTTGCTGGCTAGTCAGCCGCAGGTGGCTAAATAAATGTTAGCATGGTGGCGCACAATACTCCTTTGGATGGAAGAATTATGGGCAGTGGCCGGTGGCCCATTGATGGTATTTTATTTTTATGTGAAAGAATTGTTGAGTTAGAGAAAATATTATAGAGAAAGAAAATAGTATGGGAGAAACCGCGAAATTAGAAAAATGTCAATATCATTTGGGATAGTTTAGAAATTAAAAAAGTGAAAGCCAATTGAATTGAAAATTGTTGACTTTTAATTTTAATTTTTCAATGAAATTTAAACTAGAAGGGTAACTTAAAAAAATAATAAGATAAATAATATTCATAAATTTATTCAAATTTATAAAGGTAAACAAAATTTAAAACAATTAAAAATATAAAAAATATGAACACATTTGGGCATTATTTAAATTCGAGAGAAATTTATGCTCTAAATCAATTTAATGGTAGCTTCCTCTATTTGGGACAAAATTTCGAAATTTTTGGTGATGTGTTATAAAAATCAATGCATCGCGGTGGCCAGCTGGTTATGAAATGTCAAAAATTTTGAGCATGAAAACTTTTGGCCAAGTTATGCCATTGAAATTTGGGCAATCCTAAAGAATCTGGGTCCCTAAATTGTTAAAATTTTTTTTGCCTAAAAATTCGTTTTTAAGGGTAATCGGGGTCGTTGAATTCAAAATTGTTGTTAATTTTTTGATATCTTACCATCTTGGTAATATTTAATTTTAGGTTATAGGCATTTTATGGGACTAATAAGAAATCTTGAAGAATCATATTAATTGCTTATTTTATTTATATGTCAAATTATACAAGAAATGATCATTCTCTGGTATTTACTAGCTATTCCAATTTTTTTAATACTAGTTGACTGAAAAATCTACCATAAAAGTTTGTCTCGAATTCGTCGATACCAAACAATTCATAAGAGCATTTTTATCGTCATTCATCCATTGTCTCCTATAATACTAAATTATAAAATTGGATAATATTTATTGAAATACGACCTATTAAACTAGAAAAATTAAATTTTTTACAAATAAAATAGTGTCTATAATATTTATTTACGCATCCGCCTATTAAACTACATATTAAAAATTTTCCAAAATAGATAATTGTCTTAAATTTAAAAATTGTAGTTTTATTAATTTTATTAAATAAAAATTCTATTTAAACCCCAAGACTAAGAGCAACCAGTTAAATTTATTACATAATATTATATAAAAATTATTAAAAAAATTTTTCTTTTCCTTTAGAAATTATTATTGATTAAAAAAAATTTTTATTATAAAATGATAAATATATTTTATTTATTTTATCTAATTATGTTTTTCCTTTTTACTAATTTAAGTCAGGTAATGAAAGTTATTATAAAAATTTAAAAATAAATTTTTATTTTACAGGAGAAAATATTATCGATCAAAGATATGGATGAATTAGAAAAACCAGATGGGTGGCTGAGCATTTCTGTGATTGAAGCATATTTGGACTTGATAACTCGAGATCGAGAAAATGCGAGATTTGTACCCAATGATGTCTTCGAAACTTTTCGGGAAACTAATGTGATTTCGCCTGAATGGCTGCAACAACAACAAATAGACGAAGACAGCATCAATTCAGTTCGATATTGGTTAATCCTAACACATATAGACGGCAATGATTGGATATTGACACTGTTTCATACGGGCATTAACTATATGTTCAATTATGATTCATTAAATAGAGAGCGAACTCCAGATATACTTCATGATGCATACAAACCATTGGACACATTTTTCATTAATTTATATGTCCATTATGATGAGTATTTTAAAAAGGACCCAACTGGCTATGGATATAGTCCAATTCGGCGACAAATCAACACATGTGATTTTGATATATTTCTGTTGATGTATGTCGAAGAATTTATAACGTATAATAATGTTGCGCCAAATGTACGCTCCGATCAGGAAGCAATAACAAATTATCGGGCCAAAATACATCGGGAATTGATGGAGGATAAATTGTAAGATATTTAAATAAGGGAATTTGAGCTAGAATAGATAAACAAATCAAAACTTTTGCTTTCATTTTTAAAATATTAAGTTTTATAGATGAATAGAATTCAATTAAATATCGATTTTTTGAAATACATTGTTGGAATTTAGCAGGAATTTTTAATTGAAATTTATAAATTTTAAAATAGTTAATATTTCCATTTAAAAGTTTTATGAAATATAGCCATGTATGATTATTTGTAATAATTTTCATTCTTATTAATGAGATTTAACATTTAATTAACAAAAATTATTAAAAAATTTTTATTTTCCACAAATTTGAATGATGCTTTATATATTTGCTTATAAAATATAATAAATTAGCTAATTTTGCATCTTTGATTCATTTTGAAAAAAATCAATTTTTAAATAATTAGATATTCCCAAACTCAGAATTAAATATTTAACAGAAAATCCAAAAAGAATATCTTAATAATAAAATTTTTAGCTCTGAAATGCTAGATAATAACGAAATCGAAAATATATCAACTGGTTCAATTCGGAATGCACCAGCCAGCGAATCTATCCGGCCTAATGAAAGAAAATCAATCCGAAATCAGAAAGGCGGCCATAATGATAAGGGAAAATCAATCCGAAATCAGAAAGGCGGCCATAATGATAAGGGAAAATCAATCCGAAATCAGCACAACGAACATAATGATGAAGGAAAATCAATCCGAAACAAGAATACGAGTGATTCAGTAAGAACAATTGAAAACAGTGCTGGTGTTTCATCGTCTTCTGATTCAATTCGGGTTGCAAATAAAGAGAAAACTGTTTCAATTCGAAGAAATAAGAACGGCAAATCAATTCAGCATGGTCAACGAGAAGAAAATGCCAATATTTCATTTCGTCCAGAAAAACCAGTTAGCAGTACAGATTCAATTCGGCATGATCAAGGAGAAGAAAATGCTAACATTTCAATTCGTCCCAATTCTGTTGATGAGGAAAATCCTAAAAGTGGTTCAATTCGTCATAACCAATTAATGGAATCAGCTTTTGTTTCTTCAAGTGGATCAATACGAAAAGTACAAGCCCAAAACGAAGATCAATTCCATAAAGATATGGATGTAGAAAATTTTTTCCTTTTGGATACATTGATTGAGAAAGAGAAAGAGGCTAAAACAATTTGCATGAACTTAACTGAAAAGTTGGCCAAAAATATAGAATTATACGGTGAAGGAAAAAGAGGATTTCCGATTTTAAAAGGCCATAAATTTCGAAAATTTGATACTGAAGAGGATGACCACTTGTTGCATTCAATCATGAATGTATTTTCAGAAGCAGCAGAAGAAGTAGAAAAAGCAGCAGAAACTGAAAAAGAAATAGATAAAAACACTGGAATTATTGTGGCATATGTGCCTAGCAATGGAGAATATCAAATTTTTATCGCCATGCGAGAGGATTTAGATAATATCCGGGCGAATAATCCATCCGTTCGGCCGAGGAAGAAAAAAGTTGGAAAATATCGGAAATTCATACATAAAGCAATGAGAAAAACAGGTAATTTAAATTATGTAAAATATTATTTAATTTTAAATAAAAAATATTTATTTAAATTATATATATTTTTAAAAATTTTAACAAAATTTGCCCTAAATTTTCTTTTAGCAAAACTTTCTCTGATATTGGGGCATAGTGTAAAATATGCTTGGCTCTTAAATATTATCTAATGCATAACGAAATCTAATTATTATATTTTGTAATAGAATTATTTTTATTTAAAATTTAAAACAAAGTTAAACTATTTACTATATCAAGTAAATTTTTACATAAAATAAGCTTATATAAAATTACATTAATTTATAACTCTTAAAAATGTAATTTCCTAGCGATGTGTTTCAATTCCATGTAGATTGGCATATATTTTAGCATTTTAGGCTGAAAAAAGTTTACTTAATAATAATTAAAATCTTTATTTTTATTAAGATAAATCTAGACTAAACAGAATCCTGGGAATAAATTAAAATTAAAATTTCTTTAAATATAGGCTAATAACTATTAAAATTCATCTTGAAGCAAGCAACATTAAACTTAAATTATTTTCTAATTTCATAGTTATTTTTTAACTCTATTAACTAATCTCTTAAAAAATATTAAAAAATCATGTTAAAATTTGGAACATCACAATAGAAATAAAATTTTAAGAAAAAAGCTAATTTTTATATCGATTTTATCGTAAAATAAATAAATGTATAATGAATAAAAATAAGCATAAAATTTATTAATATAATTTTTTCTTTAGGCAATGTGATCGCTTGGACTCTGGGAATACCATTAACCGTAGCAGGATTTGTCGTTGGATTTCCACTTGGTGGAATTATGGCAATACCTGGCGCTATGTTAGGAGGGGCTGTAGGATTTGGAATCCCAAAAGTTGGTGCAAAATTTCTGGAGATACTTTTGACTGGATTTAATCCTGTCAATGAAAAAGATTTATCTGAAAGAGATCGAGGACATGATATATTTTTAAATTGATTAAGAATGAAATATCGAAAATAAATTGAAAAATTATTTGCCAATATTTTTTCGATTTCTTTATAAACATTTGTTTATCAGAATTTTTCATGCATAAATGTTGATATTAATTTATTGATTATTAACAAATTTTAGTTTTACATTAAAAATGTAATGATATAAAAAGAAAAAAAATATTTAAGAATAATTTACATCTTAAATCTTATTAGAATTTGCCGAACGAGAATGAATTTTCATTCTTTAGAGAGATTATAAACAAAAATTCAATTTATTTCGATTTTATTATAATCAAGTCTTCTCCTTTGATAAATTTTTTTAATTTAAAACTTAATAACTGATTCTATTTTTCCAGTCAATTCTTATTTTTTATGTTTTGATTGCACTTAAACTTAAACAAATGATTAATCCATTTTATTGGTATGATTCAAGTTCCAAAACAAGATTGCGTCGGGCTGATTCGTACTCGAACCCTTGGCACGAAAACCCCTACTTTTTTCAACCCGCACAAAGAAATTTGAAAATTAAAATATGGACAAACTCTACCCGAACCCGCGAGTTTACGATTTTTACCACTCATTTCTGAATTTTTTTTGTTTATTTACGATTTTTATGGACCATCTACTCGAAATTTTAGAGTAGGGGATTAACTTTTCTAAGGTTTGGTTTAAGGATCAATTCCTTTTAGGAAATAACTTTTTTACATTTTCACAATAATGCCGAGACACGAACTGGTACTTAATTATTCCACATCAGAATTCGATAATATCAGCTATCAGCTGCATTCATATAAAATAAAAATTTAATTGATTTGGTTTCCTTAATTACCTTAATTCACAGACTTAAGTTCATAAAAAGGAAAAACCATAATTAATTAGATAAAATATATTTTCGGAAATATATTAAATAATTCCTTAAGAGGGAAAAATTTTTTAATAATTTTTATATAATATAATCTAATAAAGTAATAGTTTAATAGGCACATATATTCATAAATATTATCCAATTTTTTAATATAGTTTTATAGGTGACGATAGTAATCGACGAATTCGAGAAGGGAAATAAAATCGGCTAAATCTCTAAAAATTAATTTATTGAAATAAAAGACAGAATTGAATTCAATAAATCGAAATATGTTGACTCAAAATTATTATTTGTTTATTATCTCTGTAAATGAATAAAAATTCATTCTCGTTCAGCAATTATTGATCTAAGGTTATATCCCCTTGAATTTTATAATTTATTTTAATACTTCTATTTTTTTTTCTATTACTATTTTATTTTAAATAAAAAATTAAATATGTTAAATAACCAACAATTTAATATCAAAAAAATTTTGATAAACAAAATCATCTTTATAAATTTAAATCGAAAAATATAGCAAATAATTTCTCAATTTCATTTTGATAATTTCTTCTTCATCTTTCTAAAAATTCAACAAAAATTCATCATTTCCTCTATCTCTTTTAAATAAAACTTCTTCATTGAGAGGATTAAATCCAGTCATTCGAACCTCCAGAATTTTCCCACCAATTTTGGCCAGATTTTTCCGGTCGAATTGAAATGCCGTCATTTTCTTCTGCTGAACCGTGCCCTATAACATTTTGTTGTTTACGTATTGAATCGACAGTCGGCTTTGTATGAATAAAAATATTTTTCCCTTTATTTGCATTCCGAATAGAGGGAGAATACGATGCATCGCCTTTGTTTGCCACTGTTCTTATTGAATCAACCGTATTCGATTTGATGTTTTGTCGAATTGATTTGGACGGAATTTCTGGCTGGTATCGAATTGGATTTCCTTCATCATTATGTCGGATAGATTTGGTGGCATGCTCTTTCCGAATTGAACCTATTGATGGCATTCTGCTTTCATTGTTACCGAATGATTCAGCAATGCTAAAAATTTTTTATTAAAATTTTTCTAGTTAATATATCTGCTTTATATATTCAGTTTTTGGGTTAGTTAAAATTTATAAATTTCATTTTAGAATTCTTCTTAACTTCTAATAAAGTTTTTCAAAAATTGTTATTCTTAATGGAATTTTATTCATCCATTAAATCTATTTTTTTAAAAGAAAGGCAAATATTGATTTGAAAATCTATTCTGGCTCGAATTACATTATTTAAATATCTTACAAATTATCAGCCATCAATTCCCTATGTATTTTGGCTTGCAATTCTTTTATTGTATCCTGATTGAGATGAAGAGAACTCGGAATAGCATCATTCCTTATAATATGTTCGGCAAGGATCAACAGGAATATCTCATTATCCCATGTATATGATCGTTCATTCCATTCAATTTCAAACGAATAAAAATGCTTTTCATTAAAATGGGCATATAAATTGTTGAAAAATTTCAGAAGATTTTCTTTTATGGCACTTCTTTCTTTATAAACATGGTATGTCCTGCTCTCTATAGAGTCGCAAAAGACAATTTTTTTTATTTTTTTAGCAAATATTGCCAGTGCCCAATGATTCCCGTACAAATGTGTTGGGATTAACCAAAATTGAACTGAATGGATATTGCCTTTGTCAATTTGCTCTTGCAACCATTCAGGCGCGATCTCATTCGTATTCCGAAAATTTTCGATGACATCATTGGGTACAAATCGTGCATCGTTCCGATCTCGTGTTATCAAGTCCAAATATGCTTCAATCACAGAAATGCTCACATTACCAGCAGTGTTTGCTAATGATCCTATTTTCGAACCACCCGTATTCGGCTGGATGATTGGTCGAAATGAGATGGACGAACTGCTCTGCTTGTTTCGGATTGATCTTCCTTCATTATTATACAAGATAGTTTCAGTGGCATGCGCATTCCGAATTGAACCAGTTGACGCCATTTCGTTATTGGCTAATATTTCAGGGCTTAAAAATTTTTTTTATTAAAATTTTCTATTTGTTTTATCTTTAAATATTTGGTTTCCTGTTTAAGAATATGTAATCTAGAAATCGATTCTTTTCAAAATGAATCAAATAAAGTTCGCGTATTTCGTTTATCTAATTGATCTAAAGCGTCTTTCTTGTGATTGGAAATTTATAAATTTTCAATAATTTTTCGTTCAATTATATCTTATTAATAATAATGATAAATTTTTTATCAACAAATTTCAAGAAATTTCGATTAATTGCTAAATCTCTTTAAATTATTTTGAAGATCTTGATCAAATTTTTTGTAAAATTTCTATTAGCAAATAATTATAAATGGCTATATTTTGCAATATATTTAAACAAAATATCTATCAAGTTAAAATTTATAAATTTCACTTTAGAATTCATTTATATTTTCTAAGAATGCCTTAAAAAATCAATATTTTATTGAAATTTTTATTCATTCATAAAATTTATTATCCTTGAAATGAATGTCAAAATTTTGTTTTGGATATCATCCAAGCTCAAATTACTTTAGTTAAATTCAAATATCTTACAATTTATCGGCCACCAATTCCCGATATATTTTGGCTCGACATGCCAATATTGTATCTTGTTGAAAATCGAAATCGGTAAAAATATTTTTTTTCTTTATAATTTGTTCGGCATACATCAATAGGAATACTCCACAATCCCATTCATATTCTTGGTGTGGAATACTTTTTGGATTAAATGATTCAACTATTACATGCCTCTGCCCATCATTAAAATGATTAAATAAAACGCTGAAAAATTCGCGAAGTTTTCTTTTGACGGCATCGTGTTCGTCTAAAACATCGTCAGTTTGGTACCATTTGTCCCTAGGGTCGCAAAAGACAAGATCCTTTAGTGTTTTATCAAATGCTGCCAATATCCAATTATTCCCGTTATTGCCATTTACATGAATTGGGATTAACCAAATTCGGACTGAATGGATGCCGCCTTTATCAGTTAATTGTTGCAGCCAAAAAGGCGAAATCTCATTTGTGTTCCGAAAAGTTTTGATCACATCACTTGGTACAAATCTCGCATTCTCCTGATCTCGGATTATCAATTCCAAATATGCTTCAATTACAGAAATGCTTAGCCACCCTTTAGGTGAACGTAATTCATCCATATCTGAAGTCGATAATGCCTTCTTAATTAACCCAATTGATTCCGGTCTGATACTTTTTTCTCCATCCGATGGTGGCATCCATTCCTATGAAATAAAAATTTAATTTATTTAATTTCTTTAATTACCTTCATTCCCCGATTTAAATTAGAGAAAAGGAAAAATATAATTAGATAAAATAAATAATATATATTTATCATTTTTAGCGGAAAAAATTTATTAATCAATAATAAATAATTAAAAGGAAAAAAAATTTTATAATAAATAATTCCTAAAAAAATTTAAATAATTTTATAATGTAATTTAATTAATTTTTGTTCTCTTTTTGGGGTTTAAATAGAATTTTTATTTAATATAAATTTATAAAACTATAATTTTTTTTATATTATGTGTAAAAAAACAATAATTTATCTTGGAATTTTTTTTATAGTTTAATAGGTCGAAATGTCAATAAATATTCACAATTTTTTTAAATTTAATGTAAAAATAAAAACATTTATTTATTTTGGAAGAATGTTTATTTTTATAGTTTAATAGGTCGAAATTTTTTTATGTTTGATGTAAAATAAAAACAATTATTTATTCTGGAAGAATTTTTATTTTTATAGTTTAATAGGTTAACCGATAGATCGGGCTCAACATTTCGGGTTTGACATTTCGGGTCCGAAATAGGTGCCCCATGAATATGAGCGAAAATAAAATAAATGACCGAATGCGCGACTCCCTTTCAAATTCATTTGTTAAATTCTTTTTCTAATACATTAAAAATAACATATAAATATGAAAATTTCAATACAATACATTTTTCATTCATTGTAATATAAATTATTTCTTTTATAATTTGTTGAGCCCAAACTTCTATCAAACAATCCTTGATATAGTCTCGTCCGTAACAAATGGCATGGTTTGATCTGATTCAAATGTGAAATAAATTTAAAATTATTTTATTCTATTGTTATTGTTCATGGCTAATATATTTAGTTAAACGGTAAGAGAATTGGGAAACATTTAGTACAGGAATTGGAAAAAAATATTTTGCTTATTACCCCTCGTACACAATGCAGCGGGAAAACGCGGCGGGAAAACGCTCGGCGGGTTCCCGCAAAACCTGCCCTGTTCACAATGCAACACCGATTTTGAACCCGCGAAAGAAAATAAAATCGCCGCGTATTCCTTGTTATTATTCTGAAATTTCCAAAATTTCTATCTCACCTATTCTGCATATTGTTTTTGCATCTGTAAGTTTCATTATTTTTGGTTTTCGTTCTATAATATGTGTAGCCTAATCGATTTTCTTTCCTGTGCATTTAATATGTTTTGGGCTGAAACTGAAAGTCGATCACATCCATTTCGTGGCACATATTCCTTCATTGGATTAAGAACACGCATTTTATTTCAAAAATAATGAGGGGAAATCATTTAATAAAATTTATATTAATCAAAAATTTTGATAATGGTAATTTATTTTGGTACCAGCTTGTCCCGGTTAGGGTCACTACTCATTAGAGTCTTGGCAATTAGTGTCTCGGCGAATTGAAGAGTGTAGCTCATCAGCCAATTAAAATTTAAATGATGATGCATTTAATAACCTAGTATTGATTATGCATTTATGATATTAATAATCCAAAAAAATACTGCTTTGGCTAAAATATAGCCAAAAATATAAAACAAGATAATTTTTCCAAGTTTTTGGTCTATCTTGACAAAAAACACTATAGTTTTGGTTGATCAATATACCATTGGATAGCCAATACTCAAGGTTATTAAATACATTTTAGAAAATTAAATTTAGTTTATTTGCTAATGAGTTATGATTCGTCAAACTTGCTGAGACGCTAGTAACCGAGAAGTTAATATCCCTCGCCGACCTGCCTTATAATTAAATAAATAATCAAGAATATTTCCTTTCAATTAATTGAGTTATACATATTTCATCTTTATATTTTTAAATATTATATAGGTTTTATTAGCAGGTTTACAGAGAAAAAATAAATTTATTATTTGCCAATATAAATTTTATAATCTTATCCATTTTTCTGCGCCAAACACGTGGTCTTGTTCATAAACTTGGGTTTTATAAATTTTATTGTCACGTTCAAGATAATATAAATAGCCATCATGTTTAATTGGTAAACGTTGTCGTATTTGTAATTTGTTTTTATCTGAAAGTTGGTCCCAACCATTTGGTCGAACATATTCATTCATTGGAACAAATTTTGTTGTTGGTTACCTAACCAATAATTCATGGTTAAATGGCTTTGCCCCCACCCATTGTTTGCATTTGACTTGAATATTAAACCTATTTTTAAAAATTTTGTGATCGAAAAATTCTGAAAGATCATGCTTATATAACTCAGTCTCTTCTATCGAATGATACTAATTTTAACATATTTAATTGAAAAATAAGAAAGTTATAACCATTTAAATTGAGCATGTTTTTTAAAGGGAATTTTTGTGGTGTTTGAAGGAAGATGGTTACCGGGGTAATTGATGATCACTAAAAAGAGCTCATGTTTCGTTTCATTCAATGCCAGCAACCATGGTTGATTGTTATTGACTTAGTCAAATAACGATGGTTAAATGACTTAGTTAAATATCAATGTTCTTTCAATACGGTCCAGATTAGTGAAGAATAAGTCCAGTAGTTTTTACTTAGGCATGGGAATTCAAAATTATTTTTATTTACGAACTAAACCAATTATTTTTTGACACAATGGTAAACCAATTTTTGACCAAATGGCTCGAAGATTTATCACAATCGTGGCACCATTTTGCCAAGAGCCAATTATTTCATCAATTAACAAATATTCTTTTATCCAATCCATGAAAATTAAAATTTTCAATAAATTCCAAGCAATATTTTTTTTGTAAATATATACGTTTAGTTTGTGAATGATCAGTGAATTGGTAAAAATGAGAAATAAACTAACTGTTGAATAAGATTCGAATGAAATTTTTGGGGGCTAGAAATAAAAAGAAAAGACATTGTTGGTCTTTGGTGTTGATGGACGAATTTGGAGAAATTGGAATAGAAATTAAATGCAAATGAAAAGGACAGCCAAATAAATGTGAAAAAATCCAAAAAAGTAAAATATCAATTAATTAAATAATCCTTCGAATATTAACATCCAATACGCAAATTCATACTCGTTAGTCCTGTGGTATGGCTTGCCAGAATCTAATAAATAAGAAAAGAAAAGAAATAATTTTTAATTTAGAAATTTTTATACTTGAAGGTGAATAACCAGAGTTTCGTCCTGAAGAGCCAAACAATCTTTTGTACCACTCTTTCTTTCCCTTTTTTCGCAAGGATCCAGAGGCTGCAGCATTGCTGCCCTCTCCTGCACCAGTGTTTCGGATAGAGTCATCCTTGTTGGTGCCACTGCTGCCCTCTCCAGCATCAGTGTTTCGGATTGAGCCACTGATGGGCTTGTTGAAATCTCGGATTGATTCACTCTGCTTAATATCTTTGATTGAATTAATTGAACCATTCGCCTTTTTTTGTTCAATTAATTGCCGAATTTGTTCGTGGGTGATGGGCTTGTATTCATCGGTCACTTCCCTTGCCGGCTCTCCTTTTGGCTGATGCCATATTTTGCCAAATCCAATTTCCCATACTCCCTACTTTTCACTGTCGAAACGAATGGTTAGAACGTCATCATCACCTACTGCCACTGACATTTTTCCATCATCTGGTTCTGTCCATTTCTTCAAAAATTTCATTTTTTCGAGAATTTTGATTTCAATTTTAATCACTCACTTTTTTCTCGCTTGCCGTTCTGATTGAATCCTTGATTTCTGCTTCTCGAATTGAAACATTTGCAGCTGTTTTATTTCTTATTGAATCGTTGGCTGGCTCTTTGCGAATAGAATCAGTTGCTGTTGCTTTATTTCTTATTGAGTCGGTGGCTGGCTTCTTACGAATTGAATCAGTTGCTGTTGCTTTATTTCTTATTGAGTCGGTGGCTGGCTCTTTACGAAATGAACCATTAGCTGAATTTCTGATTGACTTTGAGCCGAAGTTTGGTTCCTTCGGAAATGAACCACCGCCTGTGTTTCGGATTGAGCCACTAGTGTATAATGGCAAGACTAAAGGTTCATCCGTTTTCAGATCGATTAAACCATTGTTCTTTATTATTTCCCCTTTTATATAATTAATATCTGCCACATCAATTTTATTATAGTTTTCTGTAGCATTTTGCCACATTCCCTTTCCTAGATCTTTCCATATTTCATTTTCTCTAATTTGCCATTTTCCAAGGGTTGGACTGTCGAAAAGTATGGCTTCAACTCCGCGAACTGCATCAACTCCATTTATTAATGATGCTGTTCCATCGGTAGGCATTTTCCAATCCTGTGTTGGTAAAAGAATGCGGATTTTTACAAAAAGATTTATATTTTTCGCAGTTAAATCAATGAATATTTAATAACTTTAATTGAATTTAAATACAATAAACCAATACCATTTGATTAAGCTCATCAAACACTTACATTCTATAGATTGTTATGGTATAAAAATCAAAGCATTTTGATGAGCTCTATCAATAGTATAAAGTTTTTATTAAAAAGCATGTAAAAATATTCCAATATAAACCGATTTTTTTCAAATTTTTTCATTAAAAACAGATCTCTCGATAAAAAAACCTATTCGTTGTTTTGTATTATTTTATTTATTTTATTAATAATTATATTAATTTGAATAAATCACCTTTAATCCGTTACAAGTATCTAACATTATTATTGAGAAAAAGAGAAAAGCGATTGTTGCTGACGTTTGGAATAACATTTTTAATTTGTTTAATTTAATTGTTAGTTTGTAATTTTTTTTAGATTTAAATGAGAATATCTCTCATTTCGCCTTAATTTATAATATAAAATTTTCAAATTTTTATAGTTTTATTTAATAAAAATGATCAAATAAATATGTCTCGCACAATTTTTTATTTATTATAGTTTTATAGCTTAAAGAATCTTTATTTTAGTGAATCGAATTTTTTATAAAACTATTAAATTATAATTATATTTAAATAATCATTTATAATTTTTTGCAAATTTTATTTTAATGAATCGAATTTTTTTATAAATTAAACTATAATCATAATTTAAATAATTTTTTGCAATTTAGTATAGGAATATTTTTTTTAATTATGTTGTAAGTGAAAATATTTCACATTATTTTATTTTTATTTATTATTTAAATCCTTCAAATATGATTTCAAAAGTCAAATAAACTTTTTGTCATTTATTTCTAAGAAATGATTATGTTTCAAAATGATTTTTCAAATTTTTCTTGTAAAATTAATTTTTATTTCAGTTATATATTTTTTTCCATAACATTCAGCAAGATCAATGGTGAAGAAAAGTTTTTTATTTAACTTTATTTTATTATCTCAAAATGGGTTCAAAATTAAACCTCGAAATATAATTTTAAATTTGATATAATTTAAATCTTTTCTTATTTTATAATAAAAATTTGATCATTTTTTAAAATTTCAACAATTTTTAACAAGAGAAGATTTTTTACCGAAAGATCATTTTTTGATTTAAAATTTTTTTGCTTCTTCTTTAGACACTATATATCTGTTGCGGGCATTACTGATTGCCGTGCAAAATTGATTTTGACCGTAAATCGGTCAAAATTGATTTTGCTTCGTCAAAAATGATTTTGCACGTTCAAAATTGATTTTACCCGGTCAAAACTTATTTCGTCTCTCCGCTCAAAATTGATTGAAGATCGAAATGATGAAAATCATTAAATAATGCTGAAATCACTAAATAAAGTTAAAAATTAAATAAAAAAAATAACCCAAAAATTCTAATAATTAAAATAATGTTATTTAAAATATATATATTATATAGGATCAGAAAGATTATTAATTAATTAATTTTGCAAATTTATTAGATTTTTTTATTTAGCTAAACAAGTATCTCGAATTCATTGTAAAATTCGCATTATATTTTCAACAAAAATTACACATCTTAATTCCTTCAAAAGAAAAATATGATTCAATCATTGAAGCAGTTATGAAAAGAGCAAGAGAGGAAAAGCCATATGCAAAAAATTAACTAGAACGAAATTGGATGACAAGATAATTTAATATTTATTTAAATATTTGTTATTTCGAATAAAAAAAATATATCAGGTATAATGTCAAGATGATTGTTGGCAAGCCTGTGCTTTACAAGAATGAAAAACTTTATATGCGGTTGGTGTAGAATTATTTAACGGCACTCAAGGTTCAATTATTCATTTATTATTTTTAAAATTAATTTTAAATTTATAGGCTATGTCCATTGCTAGTGCACCACATTTGTGTGATTATGAGCTGTAAATGTTTGAAACTTGGACGAAAATGCAACAGCCGATGCCATGGAAACCTCAATTACAACTAGGGTTGCACCCCGTCCTTTCCCCGTCCCCGGGTTTTTTGCCCCCGTCCCAGAAAATTTGGGAGCCATTCCCCGCTACCCTCCCCGTGAGGTCGGGGATTTCGGGGAAAATTTTAAGGAATTTTTTTTAAAACTTAACTAAATCATCTTTTTTTCTTTATTTTCTTGCATATTAAATGATATTTATACGTTAAATCATCTTCTTTTTTCATTTCACAATTCATTATAAAAAATTTTTTTTGAAAAATGAAAAAAAAGTTGCAAAATCCCCGAAATTCCGGGGTCCCCGTCCCCGTCCCCGGGATTTTTTGCACCCGTCTCCCGTCCCCGAAGTTTGGAAAATCCCCGTCCCCGAAGCTTGCCTCCCCGCAATTCCCTGTCCCCGAAAATCGTTCCCCGGGCTCCGGGGTGCAACTATAGTTGCAACAACAAATGATTGATATTATAAATAATGCATTTATGCCAATATTTAATTTGCTCATCCATTTTTGTTTTATTTAAATTTATCCATTTTATTTATTTCATGCAAAATTTTCACTTAACGTGATAAAAATATGTTTTTACAATGAGTTTTTGGTATTTTTAATTATTCTGATCTTAAATCAAATTTGACAGTGCAAAATCAGTTTTGATCGGGCAGAATCAATTTTGCCCGATTTTCGGTCAAAATCAATTTTGCACGGACAAAATCAATTTTGCCTGGCAATCAGAATTACCCGCAACATATCTAATACTATTAGATAGAGCTAATTATTGCATTGATTGATGTATTGATTATCATGATTTTGCCGAAATTAAAATGTATTAAACGGTTTAAATTTTATTTTGATTTTGAAAAAATAATTTTTATTATTGAACTAAATCCCAACAAATAAAATTCTACCATTCATTTCGATAAGCTTTACACCACCAATTTAAATTTTCACCCAAATTTCTCTTTTCATTTCAATTTCAAAAAATACATACTAAAATTTAATGAAATGAATTGCATTTTAGACAATATTTTCAAATTTCATCAAATTTTGACGATCTTCAAATTATTTCCTTAACATAATCGCCTGTATCCCATTATTTAAAACTCTGAAAATTTTGCCAAAATATTTTCAAAAAATCGAATTCCGAGGATTCCATCAAAAGAATGTACCCAAACGATGACAAACAAAATTTTAAATTGATTCTCTCACCACTAGTTCATCGATACAATATTTCGAGCAAGGATGGCTTCGATTTCTCAAAAAAAATTTTTTTTCAAAATCGAAAAACGTAATTTCGGTGCCAAAAATGACCGAAAATCGGGTTCGAATCGAAAAAATCGAAATACGAAGCCATCCCTTATTAAGCTAAGTTCACAATGGAGGGTGAGAGTGCAGACTGAGAGTCAATGCTGCGAGTGCGATTCAATGCTCAGTGCTGCGATTGCGCTACAATTTCAGGCTCCATTGTGAAATATAAAATAGGCAATTTTTTGAGACTGAGAGTGCGTGTTCATAGTCAATGCTGAGAGTGCGAGTGCGATTCAGACTAAAAGTGCAAAAAGGTAAAAAAACCTGTTCACAATGGAGCGCCAGAGTCAATGACTCGTGGAAAAATATCTAGAGTCAATGACTCGTGGAAAAATATCTAATTTTCTAGATATTTTGGTTTTCCCTTGTTTTGGAGTCAATGACTCGAGTCACTGACGGTTTCGTTTGAATTTTGTGGCACACTCATTGTGAACACTCAAAATGTCGTGCACTATGAATTTGCACTATGAAATTGCACTATTTTTTAGTCGCACACTCTCATTGTGAACACCTTCTTAAAAATAGTGCAATTTCATAGTCAATGACTTTTTTTGATTTTTTGGTTTCCCTTCTTTTGGAGTCAATGACTCGAGTCAGTGACACTCGGGGTTGAGGTGTTCACAACAAAAACATTCACTTGCGTCGCAGCATTGACTCTCAGTCTGCACTCTCACCCTCCATTGTGAACTTAGCTTTACAAGTAATATTTTTTATTTGTTCTAAATTTTCCTAAAAGGACTCATTCTTTTTCCTGTGAGTTAAATAAATTTTTCCAATGCTCGAAAATAGAGGAATTATAAATGCAGATGGATTTTTAAAAGAATATATTTATATGGTAAATAACGAATTCAAATTACTTTTTTTTCAATCATTAGTAACATAAAAATAAGAAAAATTTCGCTTTGTTTTTAAACTTCGAAATATCAGTCTATTCTTTTGTGATTATGTTGAACATAAACATCTATCAAACCATCCTTGATATGGGCACGTCCATAACAAATGCCCTGCATTGATCTGATCCGATTGGGAAAAATTAATTATTTCCATCTATTTAAATAATGCAGCTTATTTTTATTCACTCCAGATGAGAATATATTTTGGAAATTTTAATAAATATAGGGAAATAACTTGAGAGAAAAGTTTTTGATTGTTTTAAATCATTTAATTAAAACAATTTTAATTCTCTTTTCTGTATATTTTTTTATTCATGTTTTCGTATTTAATTTTAATATTAAACATATAAACTATTTTTTCATAAGGCTAAATTTCCCTTACTTTTCTCTTTTATATTTGCAGGTATAATGATGGATTCTTTGACGGAAATAGACAAAGCCATCATGTCTAATTGGTTTTCCCTGTTCTGCTTGTAATTTGTTTTCATCTGAAAGTTCGTCCCATCCATTTGGCCGAACATATTCCTTCATTGGGACAAGACCACGTGTTTGGCGTCAGAAAAAAAGGATAAGGGAATAAATTTTAAAATTAAAAAATACTGTCTAATTTTTTTTCTGAAAATCTGACAGTCCCTATATATATAGATGAATTAAAAAATCTATCAATTTTTTCTGAAATGAAATATTTTAGAATAATTTTGACTATATATTTTAATGCCAAGTTGGTACTGAACCGAAATCAATGAGTATTATCAAAATTTTTAATCAGAGCTAGATATTTGTAATGCTTAGGACAAACGTAAAGAAGTGTGGTCCCGCCGGGTTTTAATTTTAAAAATAAGAGAAACAAATTTCTAAGGGTAATCTGGGGCGTAGAACATGATTCTGAGCTCTGATTTTTGATATCTTGTCATCTTGGTAAGATATTGCCAACTTTTTCCAAGAAAATGCATAGGGGGGACCAAGGGCATTTTTGGTGAAAAATTTTTTAGAGCCAATATATAGCTCATTCGTAGCGGCATGATGAGTGGAATCCAATGGTACCAATTTCAGATGGAAACAATTTGATATTTCAAAGTTGTGACCGAAAAAATTTTTCATCTTTGTAAGGTTTTTGACTTATAACATTCCTATATTGCAATATTATCTAATAAAAATGGTACCACTGGATTCCACTCGTCATGCCGCGTCGAATGAGCTATATATTGGCTCTAAAATTTTTTACCAAAAATGCCCTTGGTCCCCCTATGCTTTTTCTTGGTAAAAGTTGGCAATATCTTACCAAGATGACAAGATATCAAAAATCAGAGCTCAGAATCATGTTCTACGCCCCAGATTACCCATAGAAATTTGTTTCTCTTATTTTTAAAATTAAAACCCGGCGGGACCACACTTCTTTACGTTTGCCATGCTTAGTATATTGTTCACAGTGGTATTTACATAATCAATATATAAAATAATGTTTGAATACCTGTCATGATTATGCCCGCTTGTGAAAATTATTCGATTGTTATTGTCTACGCCAGCCCTTGCCAAGCATGGCGGATTTTCCTTACGCTCCTCACATTTCCATTCATCATAAGATTGTCTTTCATAAATAAAACCATCATTAAGCATATAATAACCACCGAATTCATGTTTCGCATATCCTATCTTTTCGTCAGTTTCTATGCAAAAATAATTTTAAAATTATTTTTAATTGCTAAAATTTATTTGATAATTTTAAAACACATATCTTAATTAAATATTCTTTATGCAAAAATTATATTTATTTATATTTTTTGATATTTTTAAAAATTTTGATAATACAAATTCTACATTTTGAAAAATATTTATTATAATAATAATTATTATTAACGCATTTAGAATACCTGGTACTATTATTTTGCCTTTATGATTGTGTTGCTTGGTAACTTCAATATGGTCATTTTCGATAATCGCTCTTGCAAGGCACTTTGAGGAATTAATTTCTTCGCAATTAAGATAAATTCGGTTTTCATTTTCTTCTTTATATACATAAGCGAATCCATCCACATATACTCTTTTTATCTCTTTTAAATATTGCAAATTTTTCTGTGTAAGAGGATCTGTAAAATAAAATAATCTTTTCAGCCTTTATTAATTCCCTGAAAAATAATTTCTATTAAAAAAAATTAAATTTAAAAAATCGATTTAAACAAAAATTGTTCAAATCATTCAAAATTAATTTCATACTAAAATTATTTATCTTAGCAGATTTTCGGAATTAATAAATATTGAAATATTCATTCACCATTACATTTTCTATGCTAGTCTAACTCTAGTCGTGCTAATCGAAAGATGTTTCATCAAATTATGCATAATATATAGTGTACCTTTAAAATGATCATATATTTGCAATCCTTTTAGTTTGTCTGAAAGTGAATGTGGTTTATGTTGTTTAATGACCATTATTTGATTATTATTGTACACTTCCACTTCTCCTGTACATTTTGTTTCGGTATTCCATTCCTCACATATCCATAAAGGTGCTCTAGTTTTAGGTATAAAATTTTTTTTACTCAAATAAATATATTCATCATGAACAAGAAAGTGTCCTCCATATTCATTTTTGATATATTTTGCTGCTGAAAAATAATAGAAATAAAAAAATTAAAAATTCCATTTGCAGTAAGTTATTTGTTATTTTGTTTATTATTTTATTTAAATTTTTTATAATATTCTCTCTAGGAAAATATTTTTATTATATTATAAATTGAAATTCATTTTGAATTTTAACTCATTGATTCATCCTGCACTTCTTCTGTCTCTCTGATTGAACCAAGAGTTTTCTTTGCTAGTCTGATGGATCCAGTTGTTTTTCTAATTGATTCTTGAATTATTCCACTTTCCATTTTTTTCTTTTTTCTTATTGATTCAATTTGCAAATCATCCAAACGCCTAATTGAACCGCTAACTCCAGATCCCGTCGATGAACTTGATTGTTTTTCTCCTCTCTCCATTTCTTTAATTGATTCAGTTCCTTCCATTTCTCTAATTGATTGAATTGCTTCCATCCCGCTGACTGATTGTTTTTTTATTTCAATTTAATTTGTTAAATTTTTAATTAATAAATTTATACTCTATTTTTAATAAATTTTTAAAGTCAATTTTCATAGTAATGAAATAGGAAAATAGGCAATTATTCACCCATTAAATTATTTTGTTTCATTATTTTGTAATGATTGTGTTGTATAGTAACTTCAATATGTGCATTTAATATAATCGTTCTTCCTAGTTAATTTATGTTGGGTTTATCTAATCGATTCTATGGAAGTTAATCAATCAACTTTTATATGAGAATCGATGATAGATTGGATTTCATTAATTGTTTCTATGGATTTATCCTTTATTTGCCATAATTTCATTTGGCCTAATTGAAGTAGGCTTTTAAATTTTTTCATTCACATTATTTAGAGGTTGGCTTATTTTATTTATGACTAATATTATTAGCTGGACCTTTTTTTAAATCAATAATATTTCTAATTGAAGTAGTTGGAGTGTGCATTCCAGAAGGATGAATTGAATCAATTTTGCCAGAAGTACGAATTGAATCAGTTTGAGTTGGTATGCCAGAAGGACGAATTGAATCAGTTTGAATGGGTATGTCAGAAGGACGAATTGAATCAGTTTGAATGGGTATGCCAGAAGGACGAATTGAATCAGTTTGAGTTGGTATGCCAGAAGGACGAATTGAATCAGTTTGAGTTGGTATGCCAGAAGGACGAATTGAATCAGTTTGAGTTGGTATGCCAGAAGGACGAATTGAATCAGTTTGAGTTGGTATGCCAGAAGGACGAATTGAATCAGTTTGAGTTGGTATGCCAGAAGGACGAATTGAATCAGTTTGAATGGGTATGCCAGAAGGACGAATTGAATCAGTTTGAATGGGTATGCCAGAAGGACGAATTGAATCAGTTTGAATGGGTATGCCAGAAGGACGAATTGAATCAGTTTGAGTTGGTATGCCAGAAGGACGAATTGAATCAGTTTGAGTTGGTATGCCAGAAGGACGAATTGAATCAGTTTGAGTTGGTATGCCAGAAGGACGAATTGAATCAGTTTGAATGGGTATGCCAGAAGGACGAATTGAATCAGTTTGAATGGGTATGCCAGAAGGACGAATTGAATCAGTTTGAGTTGGTATGCCAGAAGGACGAATTGAATCAGTTTGAATGGGTATGCCAGAAGGACGAATTGAATCAGTTTGAGTTGGTATGCCAGAAGGACGAATTGAATCAGTTTGAATGGGTATGCCAGAAGGACGAATTGAATCAGTTTGAGTTGGTATGCCAGAAGGACGAATTGAATCAGTTTGAGTTGGTATGCCAGAAGGACGAATTGAATCAGTTTGAGTTGGTATGCCAGAAGGACGAATTGAATCAGTTTGAATGGGTATGCCAGAAGGACGAATTGAATCAGTTTGAATGGGTATGCCAGAAGGACGAATTGAATCAGTTTGAATGGGTATGCCAGAAGGACGAATTGATTGAGAATTTAAAGATTTATCTTCCCGAATTGATTGGATCATATGTGTAGACGGTATTGAAACAATTGCTATTTCACTCGTTTGAAGTAAAGCAAATTCTTCAGGACTAAATTATTTAAATTTTATAATATTTTTAATGATTTGAAAGATGAAAAAAATAAAATTCCATTTAAATAATTTTTCTAGAAAAAATATAAATTTCAAACATACAATCGATGCGCCAACAATTCTCGATATATCCTGAGTCGAGAATCTGGTATTATATTTTGAGTGAAGGTGAAATATGTGAAAATATCACTGCTCCTTATAATTTCTTCAGCATACATCAACAGAAATACTCCACAATCCCATGCGTTCATTTGAGGTGGAATATCGTCTCTATTTGTCATTTCAACTTGATTCATATTTAAATGCACATTAAAATGGGCATATAAATTGACAAAAAAATCGTTCAAAGCTGCTTGGAATCCCCTATATTCTTTTGTATTTTGGCCCATATATAGTGAATCGCAAAATACAATTTTATTTATTTGCATATCCAAAACTGCCAATGCCCAATGATTTCTGTATATATGTGCTGGAATTAGCCAAAACCGAACCGATTGGATGTTGCCTTGCAAAATTTGCTGTTGCAGCCAATCGGGATTAATCACTTTCGAATTCCAAAAGGTTGTTATAACATCGCTCGGCACAAATCTGGCATCGTCTCGATTTCGGGTTATCAATTCCAAATATGCATTGATCACAAAATTTTCCAACCATCCATGTGGATTGGCTAATGCATCCATATCTTCAGGATTCAATGCAGTAAAGAATCGTTCACTGCCAACATTTATTCCTTGATGATTCCTTATCCGTGGCTGTACATTAGAGGGCATGGCAGGAATTTCTTGCAAGGATTCATCGTCACTGTCTTTTTCTATATTTATGTTATATATTAATAAAAAAATAATTTTTGCGAATAATTTATTTCTGGCAAATGTTTTCGAATACTTTTACTATCAGCCTGGGAAGTTTTCCATTAAAAAGTTATATAATAAAATTGCGTTTCTTTTTTTTACAATTTATGTCTAACATATGAAATATAATTTTCTGATTCAAAATCTAAAAAATTTTAAACATTTCAGAATCCAGATCCAGATATAAGAAAATATTTTTAAAAATTATAAATAATTAGAAAAAATAATATCATATTAAAATTTTATTTAATTGTCTCTCTTAATAAAGACCCATGTTAAGATCATAAAATTTTGAGATGGAATTGAAAATAAAAATTAATAGTTCAAATTATTTAAAATGATTCTAGTAGATTTGTTTCCAAATGATTTAAAATTAAAATATTTTTCATATTCTACCTTACCCGTTTGTTGAATGCCTGCCATTCGTAATTTCATATTTTCATTAGTTTCTCCCTTTTTTATGATAGATTTTATTTCTTCCGTTCCTCTGATTGATTGAGGTTGGGATTCTCCCATTCCTCTTATTGATTTAGTTTTTTCGATTCCTCTGATTGAATGTTTTTCTTTCATTCTTCCGATTAATTGATTTTCTTCCATTTCTCTTATTGATCTTAGACTTGATGTTTTTTCCATATCAATATCAGTAATTTTTCTAATAGAAGCAATCTTAATTGGTATCATGGAAGTACGAATTGGACCCGGATTTGACGGATTATCATTAGGATTTCGAATTGATTGGACTACTTCTGTAGGCCGAATTGAACCAGTTGATGGTTCCCTCGTTTGATTTAAGGCAAATTTCTCAGGACTAAATTTTTTAAATTTTATTATTAGTAACTTAAAATAAATTAAATAATAGTTGCGATAATTTAGCAAAAATATTAATTTAAATAATTTCTCCCCAATTTTTTTTATTTTAAGCTTACAATCGATGTGCCATCAATTCCCGATATATCGCGATTCGACATTCTGATATTGTGTCTTGAGTGAAAGTAAAATTTTTGAAAATATCATTGCTTCTTATAATTTCTTCGGCATACATCAATAGGAAAACTCCACAATCCAATGTATTGGTTTGGCGTGGAATATCGTCTCGATTTATCCATTCAACTTGATTCATATTCAAATGCGCATCAAAATTGCAATATAAATTGGTGAAAAAATTGTTCAAGACTGTTTTGAATTTCAAATATTTTTGCGTATTTTGGTCCATATATAATGAATCACAATAGACAATTTTATTTATAATCACATCCAAAATTGCCAATGCCCTATGATTTCTTTGAAAATTTGCCGGAATTAACCAAAATCTAACTACTTGGATGTTGCCTTTTTCAATTTGATATTTCAGCCAATTAGACCTAATCACATTCGTTTTCCGAAAAGTTGTGATCACATCGCTCGGCACAAATCTCACATCATCTCGATCTCGGGTTAACAGTTGCAAATATGCATTGATCACTGAATTTCCCAACCATCCATGTGGTTGTGCTAATTCATTCATGTCAAGGGGCAACAATGCCGTTAATAATTCATCACCAACACTTAATTCCTGATTTTTTCTGATCCGTGGATGTACATGAGAGGGCACGGCAGGAGTTTCTTGTACAGATTCATTGTCACTGTCCTCTTCCATTATTTCTGGCAAATGCTTTTTGGACATTTTTCTGATGCTTTCTCTAGCACCACGGGAAGTTTGAACTTTAAAAATATTTATCTTTTTTTTAAGGATCCTTTATAATTTAAAATTGCGTCCATATTTGGTAAAATACATTCATAGGTCTCAGGCGCAAAATTATAGAAATGATAAATCATTCGATAGAGCTCCGACGAATTCTATAAGAATGTACAAAAAAATCTGCTCGGAAACGACATTTGGCAAAACTAATAAGGTCGAATAGATTCATTAGTTTTTTAATATTCAAAATCATTAATAAGATTAAAAAAGCATTTCCACGCAAAAAATTGTTTTTTAAAGAATTATGTTTTTTTTGTGGTATAGAGATTTGGTAGTGAAAAATGTTTTTTGCATTGCATATAGTATTTTGGATACTCACTGTAGTTTCGTGGTTTGTTTGCAATGCAATCCGGGGCATGTTCGTGATTCAGAATTTTTTCACCATTTTTATCTATTAAACGTGTCATTGTCATTTTTCCATATATATCTCGACCTTTGCATTTTCGCGCACATTTATAATATGCAACCCATCCTCCTTCATTTAAATTTTTCAATTCTTCAAAATGATATCGGTAACCACGATAAATAATTTCTGAATTTTGTTTAGAAAAATTTTAAAATTATTTTTATATTTTTATTATAATAACAATAATAATTCTTTTTATCTATTAGAAATGGCTTCTAGTCATTTGGTCAACGCACATTTGGTCAATTACTATTTGATCAGCTAACGGTATGGTAATCTAATATAAAAAATACAATTTAGTAAACTAGGTTAAAAATTACTATTTGGTCAAAAGCCTATAAAAAAGAAATTTGGTCAACAGATAGTTTCTTTTTTGTTTCTATGCTGTTTTACGTCTCAATTGCATCGTCTCGTGGGTTTCCGACCATTCTGAATCCAATTCTAGCATCTATTTTTTAAAATTTTAAATCTACACATTTATTAACAGTCCAGCAGAAAATAAAAAGCTAGGACCCAGGAGATCGCTTCCTATGTTAAAACTCTTTATTGGACCTAAAAGGTTTTAGAGGTTTTCGATCATGGAGAATCCATATTTGATGTCGGTTCTCCATTTTTAATTAAATTATTTTTATTGATAATTATTAAAAATTTATTTTTATACTCAGTGTATATAGTTCAAATAAAAGGAAAATAGAGCCATCAAAAACATAATATTCCCATGTGCGTCCGTGGTCGATTCCACAATAGACAAAGCTATGCAATTATGGGCGATTCCACAATTCTGCAATTATAGGCGTTTTCGGATATATTAAATCATAAACCGGTTTTAAACCCTACAAACTTATACCATTTTGTAGATCTCATCGAGACGCATCGAATGTTATATAATTTGATATGGTTTGGTCCCAAATAAAAGAGTTAAAACCGAAAACTTGAAAATGATTTAATACCATTTAATTTTGACCAAACCATAATAAATTAAATACCAATCGATGTGTCTCGACGAGATATACAAAATGGAATAATGTTTGTAGGGTCTAAAACCGGTTTATGATTTATTATAATCGAAAACGCTTAAAATTGCAGAATTGTGGAATCGCCCATAATTGTGGAATTTACCTAGCACCACCCATGTGCATAAAATTCAAATAGGAGGAAAATTGAGCCACAAAATTATTATACATATGTGTATTTAAATTAATGATCTTCTATATTTTTAATATATGGCTATGGTTTAAAAAGGATTACATGCATTTCATGTATTTCCTTCTTCAAATGGTACATGTTTTACAATTTTGTGGTATATTGGACTTAATTTAATCACTAAAGTTTATATACACATCAGGGATGGGTTCGATGTTTCGATTTTTTCTTTTCGATGTCGATTTTCGGTCATTTTTGGCATCGAAATTTCGTTTTTCGGTTTCAAAAATTTTTTGACCCATAGAAATTTCGTTTTTCGGTTTCGAAAAATTTTTTGACCCATCGAAATTTCCTTTTTTCGGTTTCGAAACATTTTTTGACTTCCGAAATTTCGATTTTTTATTTTGGGCCATCGAACCCATCCCTGATACACATGCGTATATTGAATAGATTGATTTTGATAGAATAAACACCTTCCTTTCTTATTTCTTTCAGCTCATGATATACTCATTATATATGTTACGGGCAAAAGTGGAAATCGGGCAAACTGGTTTTGCCCGGGCAAAACTAGTTTTGACCGAAAATCGGTCAAAACTGGTTATGCCCGGTCAAAACTGGTTATGCCCGGGCAAAACTGGTTATGCCCGGGCAAAACTGGATTAAGCGATTAGGTCGGATTAAGCCCCGAAATGGAATGGAAATGGCCCGGAAGGCAAATGGAAGATCGGGGAAGTGTAACAGATGCCTGGAGTGTGGGCGGGATATAGCCGGATATAGAGGGAATAAAGTGGATATAGGGGGATTAGGCCGGAATAAGCCCCGAAATGGAATGGAAATGGCCCGGAAGGCAAATGGAAGGTCGGGGACGTGCCTGTGAGTGCTCGGGATTAAGCCGGATATAGGGAGATTAAGGTGGATATAAGGTGGATATAAGGGGGATTAAGGTGGATATAAGGGGATTAAGGTGGATTAAGCCCTGAGATGGGCGCGAGTTCTGGTTTGGCTGTTTTGATTCCGGCTTCGCGAGATTCCTATGCTACGAACCCCTAACCCTAGTCCCTAACTATACTTATTCCGGCTTAATCCCCCCTATATCCGGCTTAATCCCGAGCACTCTCCAGACATCTGTTACACTTCCCCGATCTTCCAGGGGCTTTCCGGGCCACTTACCAATCATTTCGGAGCTTAATCCACCTTAATCCCCCCTCCCCTATATCCACCTTAATCCCCTTATATCCGGCTTAATCCCGAGCACACACAGGCACTTCCCCGACCTTCCATTTGCCTTCCGGGCCATTTCCATTCCATTTCGGGGCTTATTCCGGCCTAATCGCTTAATCCAGTTTTGCCCGGGCATAACCAGTTTTGACCGGGCATAACCAGTTTTGACCGGGCATAACCAGTTTTGCCCGGGCATAACCAGTTTTGACCGGGCATAACCAGTTTTGACCGATTTTCGGTCAAAACCACTTTTGCCCGTAACATATACACATATGTATAAATAACTGTGAAACAAGGTACTAAAATATGGGGACGAAAATATTTCCCATCGTTAAAATTTCGACAATCTGAAGCCATAATCGGATTCAGGATGGTCCGAAATCCTCGAATGTACCTAATTGGCACT
Source organism: Pratylenchus scribneri (assembly GCA_030063045.1). Classification (NCBI taxonomy): domain Eukaryota; kingdom Metazoa; phylum Nematoda; class Chromadorea; order Rhabditida; family Pratylenchidae; genus Pratylenchus; species Pratylenchus scribneri. The sequence goes on from JAQSEB010000164.1 coordinate 369,725, forward strand.
TATTTCAATTAAAAACAATATTTTTATTCTGTTGACAAAATGTCAATTTTTACCCCAGTTGACCAAACTGTATTTTAAACATTAGTTGACCAAATGTCGCGTAGAACAAATGACATGTAGCCATTAGAATATTTTATTTTTATTTAAATCTACTCAAATAATATATTTCACAAGTAATTGAGATAAAAGATTGAATGAATAAAATATAGATCTATTAGTTTACTTATTGAAAAATTACAGTGAAAATTATGGAATTAAACATTAAATAAAAAGTGTTAATTGTAACGATAAATCTTATAGTGCAATTTTAAAAAATCGACACATTATCAAAATAAGGGAAATTTTTAAATTTATTCCAAAGTAAATTATCAAATGATCATTATTGATTGACCATTATAATATATCGATTTTGACTTAAAATTAAAAAATTTATATAAAATATTAATTTAATTTAAATTTAAAAGAATATTCTCAATTTTAAAAGAATATTCACTAAATAAAATTTTAAAAAAAACATACGCTCTTTTTTGGGGGGCGGTGTGCGGATTGAGCCGAAATTTTCAGCTGGAATTTTTTTTATCAAAATGAATAAAAACATATTTATATCTTACTCAATTCCTTTGAATTAACAAGAATTAAAGTTTAATTTAGGTATTCCCATATCATGTTCGGGTTTAGCTTGAGGAAATGAAATAATTTTGTGAACTAATATTTCATTTAATTTTTGAACCGAATTTATAACAAATTTGTCATTCGAAAAACCAAAAAATTTATTGACTTTTACTCAATATTATGTAAAAATCATTAAATCGAATTTATAGCCAAAATTTAGTCAAATTTGAATCAATTATTTATTCAAAATTAGCAATATTGATTTCAGATAATTTTTACAAATTTATCTAAATTTAACCAATAACTGAAGATTTACTTAAATTTAAAAAAAAATATCGAATTTATTGAGCAAATTTAACTATAAATCTAGAATTTCTAGGGATGTGGCAAGTGAAAAATTTTAATAATTTTAAATTTTTTCGTATTGTATTATTATCAATAGGATATAAAACATTGATATCATTTGCCATTTCCTCTATAAAATGATGATACTTTTGTTCGCATTATTTTATTTTTTTGTTTTCTTCCTCGCATTTTATAATAAAATTAGTGTCTCTAATCCCTTTCATAACAATTATTGTTGTAATCTAATTTAGTTATTTGCTAATAATGAGTCTGCTTGCCCAAAAATTATAAAGTTTATTGATCCAATTTTTAGTTTTTATTATTTATTATTCGGAAGAACCATCTAATTTATTATTCTAGCATGTTTGATTGAAATGAATTCAAAATTAATATTTTCTTTTGTATTTTGTTAAAAATATTTTTACCAATTAGCCGCCGGCTGCCTGCCGTATCCAATTCCATATCAACAGGACCAAAATGTGACTGTTCCGATGCTTCTCTGGCACTTATCCATTTAATACTTTTTTCTTGTTCTTCCTGCCATTTCCTGGAATTTCTTTCAGATTGGAAACTTTGCAGATCCGAGTCGACCTAATTTTGTATTTTTTTTAAATTTTATTCAACGCATACCGGCATATTTAAGGCGAGAATTTCATTGCGTTCTTGCTCTGGCATTTCTTGCAACCTACGATAGAATTCCTCTACAGTGTTGGCACTGGGAATGGGCATATTTACAGAACGAGATTGAGATGGATTAAGAATTTTATTCCGTTCTTTCTCTGGCAATTCTTGCATCCGCCGGTAGAATTCCTCCACAGTGCTAGCACTTGGAATGGGGGCGTTAACAGATGAACCACTTTGTTGTGGGTTTTGTCTTGCCTCCGGATTTTGTCTCTCCCTAGACAATTCTTGCATAAATTTGTTATATGCTTCATCAGTGGAATCAGAAGCACCACTTGGTTGCGGGTTTACGGATGAACCACTTGGTTGAGGATTTGGGTTTTGCCTCTCCCTAGACAATTTTTGCATATATTTGTTATATACTTCGTCCGTGTTATCCGAAGCATTGATTGTCTTTGCATAATAGATGCAGATTATAAGAAGGAAAATATTGAAAATTTTATTATTTTTCATTTTTCTTAAAAATAAATATTTGATTAATTTATTGTATGAAGTGTAAAAAATTAATATTTTAACCAAAAATATTTTTAAAATTTTTAAAATTGTTATTTTGAATGGAATAATTTTATTAGAAATTAATCAAAAATGAAATAAATCTATAAAGAAAATTATTCCATTTTTATTGATTATATAAATATATCCATTTTCATAGGATCAAATTTTAGTAGTATTATAGTTTTATTTTTACAAATGAAAACAAATAAAATTTAATTCTTCAAATTATGCTGTAATATTGAAATCTAGATTTTTAAATATATTTATAGTTTTTAGTCACCCAAAAAAATTTTGGCAATTTGTTTTAAAATTATTTTAATCAACAATACAGGGTGCGAGAAAAGTTCTGTCACACAAATTTTTCCTTATAAAATTTCGGATAATGAATGGAATTATTTCATATTTTGTTTAATTATATAACATTATAATTCTAATAAGAATTTTTTAAAAAATTGTGAATTTAAAGTTTTTCTTTCGAGAGGCAGGCGAAAATATATGCCCACATCAAGGGGCAAATGTCCGCATGTAATTTTGTTGTATTTTAGTTTTTATTTCGCTTTAAAAAGCAAATTAGAAAATTTTAAATATTTTTTCTGACATCTACGATGGAATGCTAATTATTCCGAAAAGTGGAAATCAAAATATTAAAATATGATAAAGTTAGCATGGACGAACATTTTTCTGCCAAAAATGCAAAAATCAACTTCTGAAAAGACCAATTTTTACTTTTTTGTAATTGCATTAGCCATTTGGGTTCTTTTGGACTAAATATTATTTTTCTATCTGTTTTTATGAGAAAAGCTAATTTTGAGATCAGCCATCCTATTTCTATATCATTTTTGAGGGACACTTTTAGGTGGGATTTCGTGTTTTCCCCTGTCCGTACGATTTTTTAAACGTTTTTTAGTGCCACCTTTTTGTATTAAGAGTGGGGATCCTATTTTAAAGTAAATTATAAAGCTATGATTTGGCTCAATTAATCCTAAAAATTTTAAAAATTTTTATTTTCCTTTTCTCGAGTTACAATCAAATGAATTTTACGTAAAATTCGAAATTTTCAGGATAAAAATGAACTGTCCTTTTTTGAAAAAAAAATTCATTATGAAAAAAAATTAATTAAAGTTCTTTCTAGAGTAAAATAAATGTAAAAAAGGCTGTAGAATATAATTCTAAAAAGAAAATTAATAAAATCTAAATAAGAAAGTATAAAAATTAAATTTAAAATGTGTGACAGAACTTTTCTCGTACCCTGTAGATTAAAAATAAATTGGGGGACAATATTCTAGATAAAATTTTTATATTGAATATAATCTTTTCAAAAGAAATAAATTTCATCTCTGTAATTGTCGTGTATCGCAAAAAGATGGATTTGGATACGACAAATTTTTAGAATATTGATATCGAATTTCTGATAATTAAAAATTTTTTCCATTTTTAAACTCAAAAAAAATTTTAATTGCGGAAAATAATAATGTAATATGTAAAATTTTATGAAATTAAATAAAAAAGTTAATATACAAAATTTTTTAATCGAATATTGAAATGAATGAATGAATAGCTACTTTTCAAAATTATCAGCAATAATAAAAATTTTTCATTTTTTTACGCTTTTGCTGGTTCTGTATGGAAAATTTCAGCCAAAAATTAGTCAAAAAATTGCCTCACAAGGGGAAGATTCAGCCAAAAATGACCTCGAAGTGAAAAATTTCTGCGATTCAATGAGACAGCAAAATAGTTAAGTTGCAATTTGGAACCGCAAAATGCGCATTTGAAACAATTTTTATGAAATTATTAGGAAAAGAGAAGTCAAAAACAACCTGCATGTAGCTTATTTCAAGTTATGAAATTCGCAATAAACGCATACACCCGGAGCCCTCAATGGACGAAATTCCCAATGGACGAAATTCTCAAAAGAAGAAATCCCCAAAAGACGAAATCCCCAAAAGACGAAATCCCCAAAAGACGAAATCCTCAAAAGACCAAATCCCCAAAAAGGGAAAATGGAACGAAATCCCCAAAAGACGAAATTCCCAAAAAGGGAAAATGGTAAGAAATCCCCAAAGGAGAAGTTACGCCGAAGTCCCCAATGGACGAAATCTCTAAACTCCCAAAATGGGACGAAATCTCTAAATTTTAATTTTTTTTATATTAATAAAAAGCTGATTGAGCGGGATATAGACGGATATAGGGGGGTTAAGGAGGATTAAGGAAGGAATTAAGCCGGAATAAACCCGGAAATCGATGGGAAATGGTCTGGATAGCCAGTGGAAGGACGGGTAAAATTATATTTTTCTGTAGTAACAGATTCCTTTTTTATTTGCAATTTTATTTAAAATATTATTACTGAAAACTATTTATTTTTAATTATATGATATTTTTTGTTATTTATTTAAATTTTTGGAGTATTATAGTTTTATTTTTAATGAAAATGTAAATACAAGCCAATTTAGTTATATCTAATTTTTCTAAAATACTATTTTTATTTTTGTTTAAAATTTTTATTTTGATGTTTGAAAATGTATAAGTAAAATAGAATAAATAATTTTTTTATATGTTGAATTTTTTATTTTTATAGAATTATATTTTCAAATCTATATTGGAGATGGTAAAAATCATTAAATAAACTCATTTAATTTCCGATACCATCATCATTTATCAAGAAAATTTATATCGTTTCAATATTTATTCTTTCTCTATTCTCTGTTCCTGATCTGAAAATTAATAAATTTATTTTTTTAAATTTTTAAAGAATTTATTTTTGCTGATGAAAAAGAATTATAAGGAGAAATTTATGGAGATGGTGATAATGGAAGTGGATGAAAAGAAGCGCTGCTTTCTTTTTGACCCAATGACTTATCTCAAAAATGAAACGAAAAAATGAAGCATTCTAATATCCAATATAAAACTATAAAAATATAAAATTGTTTTTAAAAATTCGCACACATTTTGTCAGAATTATAATTTTTATATTTAAAATTGTCTTGAATGGACGTTAATGTTTAAGTTATAATTATAAAACTATAAATATATAAATCCATAGAAAAAGGTTATAAATAAAATGTAGAAAAAAATAAATTTAATTCGTTAGTCTTTCTCATTTTAAAATAAATCCACTTTCAAATTTTTTAATATTCAGAAAAAGAACCAGCGGGGCAAGCCCGCTGGTTCTTAAGGGGTGACGGAAGGAATACGTGGGATGGTATAAAGAAAGCGCTATCGCGCTTTAAAAGATTCCTAGGACGGTTATATTTAATATTAGAATCCATTCCCCACATTTCTGATAAAAAATCAACTCGCGCAGAACCGGTTTAAAAATTTGAACCGGTTTAATTTTCAAATTAAACCTCAAATTCGTGATCCCCATCATCGAAAACCCCTAAAAAAATTATTAGCCTTTGGTGGGATTCGAACCCGCGACCTCCGTCCCCATCCCTCCATCTTCACCAATCGGCCATGAAGGAAAAAGTGCCGACATGGCCCCATTTGCCGGCTTCTAGAGCCCAGGGTTTTGAGTTTAGACCCCATAAACCATATATCATTCGAAAGCTGACATTCATGCGCAGTGCCATTTCTCCGGGCCCAAAACCCAAAAATCAAAAGGAAAAAAGTTTTACCTGAGCAAACTGAAAAAGTTCAATTTTTTAAACCGGTTTTGGGCTAATATCTCGAAACCGGTTGGGACTTTTGGAAAAAAAGTATTTATTTGATATGGGCCATGGAAATACGAAACTTTTAAAAAAAAGACCTCGGAAAACGGCCGGCTAGAAAGCCGTATTTTTGAAAAAATTAACGAATTTCAAATTTTTTATATATATATATATAACTAGCCCCTGCGGGGCTCTCTTGCCTTGAGATATGTGGATCTATACTTGGGACACTTCGTTTTTGGAATCCCTGCGGGATTTCACTGAGTCTAGCCTTCTTTAGACTATTTGAGTGACTCGGAGGGAATTGATCTATTTTCGCAGGGGTTATCTCCATCTTCGCCCCTACGGGGCTCAGAGGGGTTATCTCCATCTTCGCCCCTTCGGGGCTCAGGGGGGTTATCTCCACCTTCGCCCCTTCGGGGCTCAGGGGGGTTATCTCCACCTTCGCCCCTTCGGGGCTCAGGGGGGGGGGGGGTAATCTCCACCTTCGCCCCTTCGGGGCTCAGAGGGGTTATCTCCATCTTCGCCCCTTCGGGGCTCAGGGGGGTTTGTTTCCATTTTCGCCCCTTCGGGGCTCAGGGGGTGGCCTCCGGCGCCCTTTTCCCAACTTAATCCCATCATTTTTACCCTTAATCCCCCTTAATCCTGCTTAATCCCCCTATATCCGGCTATATCCCGCGCACCTACCGGGCCTCCGGCCCGGCCCACGTGCCTTCGACACGCTTCCCCTTCACTTCCGACCCATTTCCCGCCTTAATCCCACCATTTTGACCCTTAATCCCTCTTAATCCCCCTTTATCCGGCTTAATCTCGCGCACCTTTAGGTTTCGTGAAAAACCATTATCATATTCGTGATCCCCGACCTCGATTACCCCATAAACGACTATTTTTGTGAAAATTTTGAAAAATCCGCTCCGCGGTTTATACCGCGGTAACTCGCGCACCGCTACGCGGATTTCGAAAAAATTTTCATATTCGGGATCCCCGACCTCGATTACCCGTTCCCCAGTGTTTATCTCGAAAAAAATTTTTTGAAAAGAGAAGGGTCCCCCCTATGGGTCGTAAAAATACCGTTTTTTGGCCATAACTCCGCGCGGAGTGAAAATTTTAAAAAAATAACATTTTTGCGCCATATCTACACAAGGTCAAGATATGGTTTGCACCAAACCGCTTGTCGATACGACCACTTTGAAGTCAGATATTTGAAATAATTCCCGCGTTTACCCACCTTATTTTCTAGTAATAATTTACAAAAAAAATAATGACAAAAATTAAAACGGTCTTCATTTTTCTCGCTTTAATTTGTATTTATTTGGCAATAAGAACAATTGCTTCTGATATCACCAATAATGAATTCCATGAACGGATTCACAAAATATTGGTAAAAGGACAGAATCAAATTAAAGGCGAAATTCAAACGTCAATAAGAAAACAACTCCATATCCCTAATGAAATTCAACAAGAAAAAGACTTGAATAAATGGCTAGGTGAAAAAGAAGAAATTACGGCGAATATGGAAAGAAGAAATTTAATTGGTAAGGGAGGAAGGAATATAAATGGATTATTGAAATTGGTAAATTTTTGGCAAAAAACTAAATTTATTATAATATATTTATACAATGTATAATTACACAATAATGAAAAAAATCAGAGCTTTATTTTGAATTTTTTTATTTTTATTATTTGACCGAATCAACCCAAGGTTTATTTTTCTATCAAATTTTTAAAAATTTTTGTGAAAATTAATTTAAATAATAATTCTTCATTTTTAAGAATAAAAGTAATTATATAATACAAATGAAATTTATAAATAATTAAATATTCTTATGTTCTTTATTCATCATTTCCAAATTAATCGAGGTATAAAATTAAAAAATTTCATATTTTTCAATTTTTAAAGATTTACAATTGCATCCTATTCGTCAAAAAAGACAAGCGTTTCATGCAAAGGCTAAACTTTGGCCACGCACCATTAATTATGAGATCAATTTTCGTGAGTTTTAAATATGGGATTAATTTTTAGACGTTTATATTAACAAAAAAAAAACAATAATTTATATCTTTTCCCATTCTTCATATTGTTTTTGCCCTTCCATTTTTTTCAAGAAAAAAAAAAGAAAGTTTAAAAACCAATTTTAATTGGATTTTATAAAAAAGTCACATTAAAATTTAAAAAAAAATATCATAAATATTAATTCAATTAAAATTTATGTTGGTTTTTTTTTCATGTTCAAATTTTATATATAAATTAATTTTTGTTTCATCCAAAATTATAAAAATTTAATTATTTCTATTATTAAAATTACCTAGCTGAACTAGAAAGTGACATTCTGACCGCAATAAAATATTGGGAAGATAATAGTTGCTTGACTTTTCGTGAAGATGCAAGCGCCAAAGAACGAATACGCATTTCAGAAGGTCATAAAAACTTATCAATGGTAGGCCGGTTGAAAGGAAATATTTGCGAAGTGACCCTCATGAGCATTAATTCGGTAATGATAAATATTTCATAGATCCAAGATATCGTAAATGTTCTTTTAACTCTCCATGGTGAATTATTTTACAACCTTTTCAAAATGTGCGGAATTATTAGAAATGGGGAATTATTGGAGAGTAGGGAATTAAGAGAGCATTTACGGTAAAAATTACAGAATTTAATTTATCCACCATATTGATTCAGGAATTTCGTAGAATTTTACCCAGTTATTTATTAAATAAATTTATTAAAAAAGAATTCAATAGAAATACCATAGTTCCACTTTAAAAAGGGAAATATTTTTATTCATCGATTTTTGGGAAATACATTAAGTGGCAAAAAAACGAAAATGACGAAAATTATGACAATTTATCTTTATTAGAGACTCGCAAAACGTAAACCATTTGCCCAATTCATAAATCTCGTCGATATGCCTCATTTGATAATAATTTGATAATTTTTTAATTTTATATGTACAAATAATGGAAAGTTCGTTTAAACGGTTTAATACCTTTAATTTTTGGTCAAATCGTGACAAATTAAAGATCGTTCAATCTATCTTGAAGAGATTTATCGATTGGGTAAAAATGTTTGAGATTCTAGGTTTACCCACTAAATCACTTCAAACAATTATAATTTTTTAATCACATTAAAAAATTTATTGCCTTTTTCAATATTAATTTTTATTTTATAAGTGCAAATTTTTTAAAGGTTGGTGTAATGATGCATGAAATTGGGCATGCTCTCGGCTTCACGCATAGTCACCAAAGGACGGACCGGGATGAATATTTGGAAGTGTATGAAAGTAAAATTAGTGAGGATTGGAAAAAAGAATATATAATAAACCCTGATATTCGATTACACTCTGATGTACCATATGATCCGGCTTCAATTATGAGCTATGCTGGATAGTAAATCATAATAATTTATATATTATGGACAATTTTTTGAAATTGGTCATTTCTGGAATTGTTCAGGCTTTTACTGAGCAATTTTTGAATCTCTTTTTCAAAATAATCAGTACTAGATTATCTTATTTTTTCAAATATTTTGGATTTTAGTTTCTTCAATATAAAATTAATTTTAAAAATATTTGTATTGTCTTTGTTTATTATAGAATATTTATTTTTAAAAAAGTTAAACAAATATAATTTCTATTATTTATTTTGTTAAAAATCCGGATTAAGAAATTAAAATGGTTATTTTATACTTGAAAGCTCTCTCAATCAATTTTGGAAAAAAATTCTTCATATATTTGGGAATTGAACACATTTGGGAAAATGGGCCATCAATCGATTTTCCCTTATTAGATGCTGACTATTTTTTTAATAAAAGAAACTTGAATATTATTTTTATTTAAAGTTCAAATTTTTGTAGGTAAAAATTCCAGAGCTTTTTAAATATTAAATACAACGAAAATAGAATAAGGATAAAAAGGGTAAATGGTTGTTTTATCGAATTTATAAACAAATCAGTGTGGCAAATGCTGAAAACTATCATGATAAATAATAAAAAATGGAGTCTGGATTCTTTTCACAATTCATTAAATAATTAAAAATTACTATTTCTATAGCATGGGTCGGCGTAAGGATCGCATTCAAGTGATGGTTACCAAGGATGCCAGATATAAACGAGCACTGGGCCAACGCATACATCCATCATTTTGTGACCTTCTATTGCTGAACATTTATTATGATTGTGAAGGTACTTTTAAAAAAATTTTTAGTTTGTATTTTTTAAAATATATCCAATTTATTTTAAATTTTTTTATTCTGCAAAAATGCAATAAAATATTTTCAGATGTGTGTGAAAAATTCGAAACAAAATGCCATTTGGGTGGTGGATTCCCAAATCCAAAGGATTGCACAAAATGTATTTGTCCCTCCGGATTTGGCGGAAATTCATGCAATAAGCCAGCCGGCACTTGTGGAAGTATACTTGAGGTAAATTATGTTGCGGCAAATATCGAAAAAATAATATTTAGATTGATTTAAATTCAAATTCTAAGCTTTATAGAAATTTAATTAAGGTTCAATTCGATTCAGCAACGGTTTTATTAAAGTACCCTTCACACGTGAGGGCAAAGTACCCTAAAATTTAGACAAAACCGATCGATTTTGGTACCAATCGATCCCTCAGACCCTTGCGGTAGGCCCTTTCTTCCGGAATAATTTCGGTTTAGAACCTTACAGAAAAGTTACTGGCCAAAAACTGAATGATTATTTAAAAGTTTTAATTTAACAAATTTAAACCTAAATTATGGAAAATTAAAATTACATATTTTAAAAATGCTTTAATTATGCTATTTTTTTATCACAAATTAATTTTTTGGTCAGAAGAAATCAAAACAGGGAAATCAAAATCAATTGTAAAAATATGTATTTTTAGGCTACCACAGATATTAGATTATTTGCTGAATCAGTTGGAAACCATTATGAATATCATCCTCCGCCGAATTATCATCAAAGTACAATTGGAAGCCATGATCAATATTATCCTTCGCAATTTTATCATAATTATCATCGACCTGCAAAAAGAATCAAAGGAATTTGGATGGGTGGAAATGCTCAATGTCATTGGCATATTCGTGCTAGATCCGGTCATAGCATAAAATTGACAGTGCATTCATTAACGGCAAGTTGTGATGAAACCTGTGATTATGGTTTTGCCGAGTTGAAAATCAAAAGAGATATGCGTCCAGCTGGCATTCGGTAAGCAATCCTTTATCTCAAATCAATCAAAATTATCTCCTTTTTTATTCGTTACCATATTTGCAGACGAAACGATCTGGTACCGATAATGGCAAGATGCTGTGACATTGTTTATGGCATATTATTAAAACAGAAAATTAGTTATAAAATGGTATCAAATACATTGACCAATTGAATATTCACCGAGTTATGGCTAAAAAACCGTTGGTTTAATTAAAATTTTATTTTTATGTTTTTTTTGGCCATAATTCGGTGAATATTAACATTGGAAAATGTATTTGATATCATTTTGTAGCAAATTTTAAGCTTAATAATACGCCATAAATAATGCCACTACATCCTTGCAATTATCAGTACCAGTCCGTTTCTGCAAATGACGGATCTGAAAATGTCGGTTCGCCGAATTTTTACCATTTTTATTTATAAGACGATTCCTAAATTGATAAATGATAAAAAATGTGGACTATTCTCAAATATCGCAAATGCCAAATAATTCTTTTTTTAAATTAAAATAATTAATTTTAATAGAAATAAAGAATAAAGTTTTAAATAAATTTTTGGAGATAAATTTTAAAGCAAAATTAAAATATTAACAAAAAAAAAATAAAAAAAATTACAAAGTGATTTGAAAAATAAAATATATTTTCAAAAATACAAAATGTTTTGGAAAATATAAATGCAAAATATTTGGAAAAAAAATATTTAGTGAAAAAAAAAACAAAATGTTTGGAAAAAAAACATAAAATATTTCGAAAGACAAAAACACAAAATATTTGGATAGACAAAAAATTAAAAAAAAACAATTATTAAACTAATTAATATTTAATTATAATAATAATTTATAATTAAATGAAAATTAAAATTAGCAATTGTTTTATTTATGAATCACCCATATTATCATCAATTAGAAATTTTTCGCCCCATTTTAATTTTTTTAAAAGAATTTGCTGTCAAGAAGATTTGGATTCAAATGGTCAAATGATTTTGGAAAGTGAAACCAACCTGATGGTAATTAGCATTTATGGCAATGTTCGTTTGGAATTCGATTATCATTCATTTGGTTGCAAAAATTAGATTTAAAAAATAAAATAATAATTTAAGGAAACGGAGATTCTTCGTCCTCCAGTATAAGATGGCCCGAAGATGAATCAAAATCAATTCGTTCATTAATGACAAAGTCAATTCGGACATCGCAGAAAGAACCAAAGTCAATTCGAGTGCAACATGTAGAATCAATTCGACCACAGAAAAAATCAGAATCAATTCGAACACAAGGAAAATTAAAGTCAATACGATCAAGACAGGGAGAAATAAAATGATTCCGACCACAGTAGTAAAAAACAAAATATATTGCAATGGTGAACAATTAAAATCAAATTGACCATTCATTCCTTTTTTAAGATATTACATATTACTCCGTTTTATGAATTATTTTTTCATTAATCGTCGTTTCTTTCTCGTCGTTTTTCCTTTTTTATTTTTCATTCAAATTTAATTCCGTTTTAATTATTCTGCTTTAATTATTTCATTTAAATATTATTGTTTTAATTATAATTTATTTCCACTTTCCATTAATTTGTTAAAAATAAAATTTTCTATTTATTGATAAAATATTTCAATTGTCATTACAGTGCGAGTCCTTGTTTGCGCTGTTTTAATTCTTGCTTCGCGAGATTCCTATGCTTCAAACCCCTAATCCTAAACCCTAACCCCTAACTAAGTAGTCTAAGCATTAAACTCTACGAGATTTGAACCGAAACCGTTTAAACCCCATTCGCGAACTAGCGGTTTGAGCATCTAAACCGAACTGATTAACCTCGAATTCGTGTTCCACGACATTGGATATCATTTATTTTATTAATTACATACTTTTAAACCACTTAAACGGTTTGGTCAAACAGGTCCACGCACTCCCTTTTGGCGTATTTTGGCCATAACTAAACTTATTTCATCCAAAATATTTATTATTCAAACAATTTTTATCATAAAAAATTTTTTAAAACATTTTTGCTAATATTTGAAACCGGTTTGCAATGGATATAATAATAATTTTTTGCTATTTGGAAAAATTAAATATTCTGCTTGATAATTTAAATAATTTACCTGGCAAATTAAATATTACTCAAAATTTATTATTAATATATTTTTAGAATTTAGTAATTTCAAAATAATGAATCAGAAAAATCAGAGCTTTATTTTGAATTATTATATTTTAATTTTGAAAAAAAAATTAATTTATAATTAAGCAAAATTTTTTCCGTTTTAAAAAAAATGAATTAATTTTTAATGAAAATAAGAGCGTATTTAATATTAATTTTTCTTAATAAATAGCATGATTATATTTTTACGAGATCAGAATAGAGACAGGAATTTTTAAAAAATTCTATATATAAAACTATAAAAAAAGAATTTATTTTATGCGGATGAAACATACTGATTATTAAAATACAATAATATATAAATGATATCAAAAATGAAATATTCTTATTATCATATAAAACTATGAAAAAATAAAATGGAAAAACATTTTGGCTGAATTATATTTTTGAATAGACGTAAATATTTAAGGCGTAATTATAAAACTATAAATATAGAAAATAATCCATTGAAAAGGCCGAAAATAAAATGGAGAATGAATGAATTTGGTATCATATTAGTTTTTTCATTTTTAAATAAATCCACTTTCAAATTTTTGTATAAATTTAACAAAAAAAATGACAAAAAATAAAATGGTTTTCATTTTATTCGCTTTAATTTGCATTTATGTGGCAAAGAGCGCACTTGCTATGGATAATACAAATGATGAATTTCAAAAACGGATTCATAAAATGTCGATAAGAGAACAAAATCAAATTAGAGCTGAAAATCAAGCGTCAATAAGAAGACAAAACAATATTACTCCTAAAATTGAATCCGACAAAGACTTATGGCTGGATGAACAAGAACAACTTACAGCGAAAATGGCACAAAGAAATCTAATTGGTATAGAAGGGGGGAAATAATTGAATGGCTAAAATTTATAAATTTTTGGAAAAGTCGTAATTTATTATTATATATTTTTCAAATTTAATTATTTCACAATAATTAATTGTAAAATTCAAGGCAATATTTTTAATAATTATATTTTGTTATTACTAAAAAATAATAAGCAAAATTTTGCATTTTTTTGAATAAAAATGAATTAATTTTTAAAGAAAATAAGAGCTATTTGAATTTTTTTTCTTAATAAAAATAGCGTGATTATATTTTGTAAATTATTGTTCATAATTTTTCAACAAAAATGATTTTTTCATAAAATTGAAAATTATAAATTTTATTAGTATCAAGCATCAGGCCTATTGGAGAAAATGTGCCCATACATCCGGAAAATCCTACTTTTTTGAAATTATCAGAAGATTCTTCTATCAGAACCAGTTTTAAAAAGGGATCCATCAAAGTGGATGCTGAAAATATTCCAATTGATTCAATTAGGAAAATTGGAGAAAATATACCTTCGGGAGGCACAATTAGTTTCTCAATTAGAAGTAACAAAGATAAACCAAATGCTGAAAAAAATAAATCTGCTGAAGAATTTCATGATGAGCAAATTTGTACAATTGATATAGCGAAAAGAGGGCGTAAGTTAAAAATTTGAATGAAAGTAAAAATTTTAAAAATGATTTATTTAAATGAATTTTCAAATAATTTAATTCTTTTTTTAGATTTATTGAAAAAATTTATTTCAAATTAATATTTTAACTGGTTTTAAAATTTATAGTTTTTTACAGCAATTTATCAAAATGGTTATCGCTTCCATTTTGAATCGCTTTATCAATTAATTGGGTAATAGTTGACTTTAGTCCACACCTTTTTTGAAAAAAAAATTTTATTTTATTTTTCGCTAAAAACATGTATTTTTGGGTTTTCGATGATGAGGAATCCGAATTTGAAATTTATTTTTCATTAACTTTATTGGTTGAACCAGTATAGATTTACAAATCGGTTTCAAAAACTTTGTTATTTTGGGACATATTATATATCATTCGACGTGTTTTGATGAGCTGATCACGAATCTGTAATCCGTTTTGCATAAAACCTAAAAATAAAAAAAATTGGCCATTTAAAATTTCGTAAGATGTTTAGGTGCACGCATGACTAAAATGGTAATACCTTTTTTGCTTTTATTATGCTAAACAAATAGAAGATTCAAGCTTAGCTCATCGAGGCGCATCGAATGAGCTATATTTGATGTAAAAATTTTTCACAAAAATTAACATTTTTTAATTACAGGGCCCCCTAAAACTTCACATGTTGTTAGTAAAAGCATTCGAAAAAAAATTCCTAAAGAAAATTTGCCAGAAATAAATATGGAAGAAAGCAGTGACAACGAATCTGTGCAAGAAATTCCTGCCATGCCTTCCCATGTACAGCCAAGGATAAGGGATAATCAAGGATTAAATTATGATGATGAATATTACTTCAAGGCATTGCCGCTCAGAGAAATGGATAAAGAATTAGCCAATCCACATGGATGGTTAGGAAATTTTGTGATCAATGCATATTTGCATTTGATAACCCGAGACAGGGACGATGTGAGATTTGTACCGGGCGAAATTATCACAACTTTTTGGCAAAAAGAGGTGATTAGGCCTGATTGGGTGCAACATCAAATTGAACAAGAAAGCAGCATCCAAGAAGTCCAATTTTGGTTAATTCCAGCAAATTTGTACGGGAAACATTGGGCATTGACAGTTTTTGAAGTGGACAAATATGTGGTCTTTTGCGATTCGTTAAATAAGGGCCAAGATACAGCTGAAAATATGGCATTCAAAACAGCCCTCTTTAAATTTTTTATAAATTTTTATGCTAAATTTAAGATGCATTTGAATATGCATCGAGTTTTATGGATAAATAGAGCAGATATTCCAATTCAAACCAATTCATGGGATTGTGGGGTATTTCTTTTGATGTACGCAGAACAAATTATAATGAATGGTGATATTTCGACACCTTTTCACTTCACTCAAGATGCAATACCAGAATGCCGAGCCAAAATTTATCGAGAATTATTGGAACAGCGTTTGTAAGATTATAAAAGATAATTGAATGAAAATGATTAATCAAATTGAATTTTTTTTAAATTAATATGTTGGGTCTTCGGTATAATAACCAATAAGAAAGAGGCAAATATTTATATTAATTATTTATTTATTTTATTAAATGTATGAATGGAAATAAGATCGAAATAAATTAGTGTAT
The DNA here is from genome assembly GCA_030063045.1 of Pratylenchus scribneri. NCBI lineage: Eukaryota > Metazoa > Nematoda > Chromadorea > Rhabditida > Pratylenchidae > Pratylenchus > Pratylenchus scribneri. The sequence continues at coordinate 385,930 of JAQSEB010000164.1, forward strand.
AAATTGGACAATCTTAGTTGGGATTAACTAAAAATGACAAAGCAAACCATGGGAATTTGGGAAAGGATAAAATGTCATTTGTGAAAGGTGGGAAAATCAATATGTCAATGTTCTTTCGAAATGCATCCTATTTCCCATTTGATCATATCCCGAATCCAGGGCTGCCAGAATGTACCGCTACAGGGGGGGGGGGGGCACCCCCTTTTGTGCCCCCCGAGCCGAGTTGCCCCCCAAATGCCCCCTTTTGATTTTTTGTTTTCCCCAAATGGATCATTTTTAGTTAAAATTTTTCGCTTCGCGACCATCTTTTGGTCTAATTTTTCGCTGCGCGACCATTATTGGCAAAAATTTGCGCATTTTTGGCACTTTTAAAAATGCCCCCCAAAATGCCCCCTTTTTTACCGAAAATGCCCCTAAATGCCCCTTTTTTTCCCGAAATGCCCACCCCCTAACTGAAAAACCATCTGGCAGCCTTGTCCCGAATATAATGCTATATTTTTATTAAAATTATTTAGTCCTGAAGAGATAACAACAACTGCTGTTTCAATTCGTCCTACGCAAATAGCCCAAAGAATGGAAAAAGAACAATTTATCAGAGAAATGGGAGAAACTCAATCAATCAGAGCAATGAAAGAAATTCAATCAATTAAACCTCTTAAACAAAAATATGAATCGAAAAGAGCAATGGAAATAGATGAAAACCAATCTCATGAATCAATGGGATCTGGAATTAGCGGTTCAATTCGGCCTTTGGATAAATTGCAAAATGAATCGATAAGAAAAAAGACAAAAATGGAAAGTGGAATAATTCAAGCATCAATCAGACCAACTGTGGAAATTCAAAGTGGCCCAATCAGTCAAACTTGGGTATTGCCTGAATCAATCAGACCAACTGGGGAAATTCAAAGTGGCCCAATCAGTCAAACTTGGGTATTGCCTGAATCAATCAGACCAACTGATGAAATTCAAAGTGGCCCAATCAGTCAAACTTGGGTATTGCCTGAATCAATCAGACCAACTGATGAAATTCAAAGTAGCCCAATCAGTCAAACTTGGGTATTGCCTGAATCAATCAGACCAACTGATGAAATTCAAAGTGGCCCAATCAGTCAAACTTGGGTATTGCCTGAATCAATCAGACCAACTGATGAAATTCAAAGTAGCCCAATCAGTCAAACTTGGGTATTGCCTGAATCAATCAGAAAAACTGGGGAAATTCAAAGTAGCCTAGTCAATCGTACTGGGGAAATGTCTGGATCAATCAGATCAACCGGAAAAAAGCATGGATCAATTGGTCAGTAACATAAATTATGTCATTTTTCATATTATATTTCTCTCATTATCGCAGTATATATTACAGATAATCAAGCAGATTACTGAGCATTGAGCAATAATTTAATATTTAAAATTTTTCAGCAGCAAAATATGTAAAAAATGAATATGGAGGATACTTTCTTGTTCATTATGGATACATTTATTTGAATGCCAAAAATTTTGTTTCTAGAAGTAAAAGTCGCGGATTATGGATGTGTGAAGAAAGAGAAACAGCAAATTGTATGGGAGAAGTGAAAGTGGAAAATAATAATATAATCGTCAGAAAACAGCATAATAATCATCCACTTTCCAAAAAACTAAAAGGATTGCTGACATATGCACATTTTAAAGGTACAATTAAAATTAGTATATTATAAGATTTGGTATTGAAAATAAGAAATTTGACTATATAAACATATTGATTGCGAATGAATATTTCGATATTAACATTATCTTAGTAACACCAACACCTTATTTTACTAAATTGTTTAAAAATTTTGAATCGATTTGCAAAAATTGAGAAATAACACCCAAATCATTATTAAATCTAATTTATTAGTCGTCAAGAGAAATAATAATGGCTAAAATTAAATTGAAAATTTGATATATTATATATATTATTTTATTTAATAGATTCAATTACGGAGGAGAATTATCAAATTTTGCCGGATGGTAAAAGAATGTATGTGGATGGATTCGTCTATTTTAGAGAATTGAACACCAATTACTCAAGTCGTAATAGAATTTATCTTGTTTGTGCAGAAAGTTCCACAGGATGCCGAGGCAGAGCGATTATCGAAAATGAACAAATTGAAGTTACTATTCCACATACTCATAAGGGCATTGAACACGGTAATACAAAAATTTAATAGGATAAAATTTTTATTTATTAGTTATAAAAAAACCTTTAAAAATTCTTTAATTATTAATTGTGTATCAAATTATTAAGGAAAAACTTGAAAAATTGTCAATTTGTATAAAAAAATTTGGAAAGTATCCAATTTTTTTTTATCTAAAATTTCAATGCAATGCAAACTATTTTTCAAAAATGAAAGATTTTCAGACAGTTACGATTTAATTTCGGACATTTCCAATCCAATCCATTATATATGTTACAAGCAAAAGTGAAAATATATGTATTAGCGGCATAACTGAAATTCACAATCAAGCAAAACTGAATTTACCTAGGTAAAACTGAAATTTCTATCACGACAATCAAGTGTCAAGCGCAAAATTTTCTATGATGCTGCAGAAAGCAGCGATATCAATTAGGACCGAAGGTTCAAGCCCCGGTCCTAATTCCTCAGTGGCGGAAGCTGCTAAATCGCTAGGGAAGTGAAAAAAACTTTCTAGAGAATTTTTTGCGCAGCGGCAAAATTTTCTTTCCATCGACTGAGGGAAATTCAACGCTAACCCACAACGCAAATTCTTTATTGCAATTTGCGATTTATTCGGACCATTCTTGCTTTGTGCATTAAATAATCTGCAATGCAGCAGAAAGCAATGATATCAATTGGGACCGAAATTTCATATATTATTCCTCAAATAGTTAGAGAAATAATTTAATTAAAATGCTCATAATTTTCAATTAATAAATTAGGTGAATTAAAAAAAATATTAATTGCTTAGGTGCTGGGAATTTGGTACAATATGCAAAACATGAATTCGGTGGTTATTATATGCTTAATGATGGCTTTGTTTATGAAAAGCAAGCAAATGAAGAATGGATTTGCGAGGAGCATAAAAAAGATCCACCTTGCTTGGCAAAGGCAATTGTCGACAGAAATAATCGTATCATTTACACAAGCGGGGAGCATAACCATGAAAGGTACTCAAATAGTACTTGTATATAGTTTTCATGATATCAGAATTTTGTTAATGATATTATAGTAAAAAAGGTATCATTAAAATGATAGGATTTTGATAGAGGCAAATATCACTATTATATTATATCATTATCACTATAATTATCAGAATAATTATCATATTTTATTTAACATTTTCAATAATAAAAAATTGTCTAGCAAATAGTAAATTTCATTTCAATTTGAAATAGATAAGATAAAATAATTATTCATTAGTATAAATAATTTATGGGAATTTTTTTACGTAGCATTCGGTGTGATTGGGAGAAATTTATTTTTATGGATTTTAAATTAAAATCCCGCATATAATAAATAACATAATGTACAAAATAGAAAAAATTAAGTAGCAAAATTATAAAATATATTTCATATCAAATAAACCGTACGGGGTCAAGTCCTGAATAGACAAAGGGCAGTGCAAATGTGGTCATATTCTGAATAGTGCAAATGTGGGCGTTTTCGACTTATAATAAATCAGAAACCGGTTTTAGACCCTACAAACCTTATACCATTTTGTAGATCTCATCGATACGCATCGAATGGTATATATTTTGTCATGGTTTGGTCAAAATAAAATAGTATTAAATAATTTTTCCAGTCTTTTGTTTTAAACTTTTCAATTTTAGCCTAAATAATGACGAATTATATACCATTTGATGCGTCTCGATGAGATCTACAAAATGGTATAAGGTTTGTAGGGTCTAAAACCGGTTTCTGATTTATTTTAAGTCGAAAAAGCCCACATTTGCACTATTCAGAATATGACCACATTTGCACTATTCAGGAGTTGACATAGCACCCAAATAAACAAATAAAAATCAATGGCCTATTCATAAAAATTGAAAATATTAAAAAATTAAATGACAAACTCCAGAAAACTTAACCAATTAAAATTAAACATAAAGCCAATAGAAGAGTTAATAGAAGGGAAAAGAAATAAATAAAATAAAATTCTTAAAAATGTTTATCATTTTGATACTAAAATTATCATTATTTGCTCCATAAAAGTATATAATTATTTTATTTTAAAAAATGACTTTTTTCGAGAGACAATCTGAATTTTAAGGGTGAGAGTAATGAATAACTGTCATTAAGAATATTTATTAAACTATTCCTTCCCCCTTTTTGATATCAAATGCGCGACCTTATCCCGTTGGAGGGATATGCTGGTCAAAATGGATGGGACGAACTTTCAGCAGAAAATAAATCAAATACAGAACCGCACAAATCAATTACACATGATGGCTACACATATTATCGTGATGGAAAAAGTTTAGATAACAAGCAGTATTACCATTGCAAGTACAATTATATTACAAAGTGAGATCTCGATTTCTTTTTAAAATATTGGAATAATAATTGGGGTTAATCGTTAATTCGATAATTGTAATATAAAATTAGAAAAAATAATATAATTTTTAGGGCCTAGACAAACTAATTTTTCAAAAATGATTAATTATTAAACAATAATCATATTATTATTTTTAATTTCTTTATATTATTTACCCTTACTCTGAGAATTTAACAACATCTCATAGTCATGAGAGAATAAGAAAAAATTGTATATTTTTAATTAGGAAATCATAAATTTTAAATAAATTATTTTCAAATTTTAATCAGATTAATTGTGGAGAAATGTATGGGCCGAGCAATTGTCAGAGATGGTCTGATCAATGTTACAGGAAGGCATAATCATGAAAGAAATTAATTTTATGATAAATTAAATTTGTTATAAAATTTTTCTATTTATATGTTATTTTTAATCTATGAAGATGATAAAAAAACAGAGGTCCCAGATGTACTTTTTTAAAAGATTTGTACTTTTTTCGAAGGTCAAATCTTTGAAAATAAAAATGTACTTTTTAAAAAGATTTGTACTTTTTTTTGACTTTGGTGTACTTTTTGTACTTTTTTTCACAAAATCATAAAAAAATCGTAAAATTTTTGGCTGCGCGGCTATTTTTGGCTTAAATTTTTCGCTGCGCGGCCATTCTTGGCTCAAATTTCTTATTTGCGACAAGAAAAATTTTAAAAATTTCTTTTCAAAAACAAATGATCTTGGTTCTGGATGATCCCTGGTTGATCATTTATGATAAAAAAAATATAATTAAAAAATTTTAATCAATTTATATTAGCTTAAAACGAAAATCTTTTTTTGAAACCAAAAATTTTTTTTTCTTTTTCATGACCAATGTACTTTTTTTGAAAAAAAAAATCTTGGCCTCTGTAAAAAAAGAAAATAATATGAAAAATTTTGAAAATAGGATTAACTTCCCATTGTCTGAGTATTCATTCTTTTACGTAAATTCCTTTTACGGATCAACATTTTTGAGATCTGAATTATATAGACTTTCATGTGCTAATGTGCTAAATTTAATTATTAATTTAAGCATAAACAAGAATTGACTTTCTAAAAAAGATATTTTTCTATAGTTTGTATAGAATATTGGTAATTCATTAATGAATATAATGTCGCTAAATGGGCGAAAATTGATTGAAGAAAATGGAATTTTGATGAAATTGATAAATAAATATATTATTTCCATTATAGCTCATTCCATCAATTTTCATTTTTTTGGGGCTCCACACCTTATTTTAAATCAACTTTCCCTATTCCCTTAATTTCCTTTCATTTTATTCTGATAAAATCCATTTTCAATGCAAATTACACCTGATTTTGATATATTTTATTTGGCGATTGAAAAACTTGAATAAAAGAAAAGGAAAACTTTTAAAAATTACAAGTTAAATGCAAAATGGGAAAGCATTAAATCGCACAGTTTTGGGCTAAAATCATTCCAAAAAACACCAAAAAAGGGTGAAAAATTGTTTATATAGAGAATATTTTTTAAATCCATTAATTACATTTTAGAACAAATCATTTAAATTTGAGTAATTTTTTGTTAACTGGTAAATGGATTTAAAATTATATAAAATTATAAGAAAATTTAACTCATAATTTCTTTTACTTTCAACAATAAAATTAATTTCAAAAATTTTCCCACAAATAATAGAAATATTTTTATGTGAATTTGATTTAACATTTTTCTTTCACATTTCCTTTTTTAAAAAATTCGACTTTTTTCTCATCAATTTTTCCACTATTTCTCCCATCAATCCAAATGTCGAATACTCTCTTTTTTTTCTAATCCGCTATTCCCGGATTTGTCAGCATTTTTGAAATTTTCCAAAATGTCCTCATTCATTCGTGTCTTTTTGTCATCGGTGTCCACTTTGAATCGGAATGAATAATCATCATCACGCTTGCTATTTTCATCCTAAATTAGAAAACGACAATTTCGGGATTAATTGGGCATTCAAAATTCTTAAATAAAAAAAATCAATTTTTTTAAAAATTGTTTTACAGTTATTCGTGAATTCCTTTTAAATAATCAATGAAATTAATTTCGTGAAAGCCCGATATTTATATTAAGTAATTTAATTATCGCAAATTATTATATAATTGAACTAATTTTTGTGTATTTTTTAAAAATTTATCGTTTTTTTCCTATATTAAATTGTTTTTTAATTTATCGAAGGAATAAAGTTGCAACAGATTAATAAATTTTTAAAGATATATTTTTTTAACCATATGCGAAAACAAGAAATTCACAAAAAATGAAACACACTATTTTCTCCAGACAATCAAATGAAAGCTTTGAATTAAACAATTGAATATTCTAAGGCTGGGCTTTGGTTTAAGTTAGATTAGTGTTCTGGAAGGTATCTAACTTTTGTGCTCAATTTCTTCGGTGAAATAATTTGTTAATTTTAATTTTAGCGGATTTTCATTTTTCGCCTAAACATATCTAAGATATTTATCTAAATTTCGTTCAACTCTCTAATTACAAATAATTAATTATCTTTATTCCTACCGTAAATGTATCTCTTGCAGATTCGTAGGCCACTTTTTCGCCATCAATGATTGTGTCATCGCCAGCAGAATGAGTTGAACTCTCTGTTGCCTTCTTACGAATGGATTTAGATTAGGGTTGCTCAAAGTCGGTTTTAAACCGAGGTTTCCGGTTTTCGGTTTTCCCGGTTTTCCAATGTCGGTTTTCGGTTTCGGTTTGAAAAAATTCTCGGTTTTCGGTTTCGGTTTTCCGGTTTTTCGGTTTTTGAAAAATGGTCAAAAAATTTTTGAAAAATTTAATTTTTCATAAAATTTCGCAAAAAATCAAAGAAAATTTATTCACATATCACATAACCAATATTTTACTTCAATTTTTATTTATTCTTCTAGGTTTGCTTCAACAAAAAAGACCCAAAAGAGAAAATATTTCAAAAAAGCCCAACAGAGAAAAATTTTAGCCTAAATAATTCACAAAAAGAAGAATTTCTAATAAAAATGGCCCCGCAGGGAGAAAAATTAGAAAAGAAAGGTCATAAATGAAATAATTTATATTAAAAATGCCCGTTTAAGCAAAAAATTTCAGTTGAAAATGGTTTTGAATAAAAAATAGACCAAAAATTTTCTTGGAGAGTAAAATTAAAGGCAAAGATGGCCATAGAGCAGGGTTCTCAGATGTACTTTATTTAAAGATTTGTACTTTATTTGGGTCATTGTGTTACTTTATGTACTTTTTTTCATGAAATTATAAAAAAATGATAAAATTTTTCGCTGCGCGGCTATTTTTGGTCTAAATTTTTCGTCTTCGGCTCGAAAAATTGTAAAAATTTCTTCTCAAAAAGCATGTAATCTTAGTCCTGCTTGATAATCTCATGCTCATTTATAATAAAATTTTTTTTTTATCGATTTATATAGCTTAAAACGAAAATCTTTATTTTGACCCCTAAATCTTTATTTTCAAGGCCAGTGTACTTTTTTGAAAATAATCTGAGAACCCTGCCATAGAGTAAAAAATCAGACAAAAATAGACCCGAAAGGAAAAATATTAAGCTAAAAATGATCCAAAAGATAATATTTTAAGCCTAAAAATGGCCCGTTAGGGAAAATTTTTAATTAAAAATAGTCGAATAAGGTAAAATTTTAACCAAAAATTGTCCCTCACGGTGAAAAATAAAAACCGAAAAACCGTCGGTTTGGACCCTCGGTTTTCGGTTTTCGCGGTTTTCGAACCTCGGTTTCGGTTTCGGTTTTTGGGCCAAAAAACCCGGTTTTCGGTTTCGGTTTCGGTTCGGTTAACCGACTTTGAGCAACCCTAATTTAGATGATGCCGACGGTCTTATTGAAACAGATGGCTCAATCACATTTTCATTTTTGGAGAATGCTGGTCGAATGCTTTTGCTTGGGTTGAATTCAAAATCTTCAGGAATAGTACTGAGTTTTGTTTCTTCACCCGAATCGTGTCGTATAATATTTTGTCGTTTTCTTATTGAATCGGCGTTCGAATTTGTTCGAATTGGTACGATTTTCTCTGACCCTGCAATCCGAATTGAAGCAGGAGGCGATGCAATGACATCTTTAGCCACTATTTTTATCGAATCATTGGTATTCGGCTTAGAGGTTGGTCGAATTGAAGCGGTCGGATCTCCTTGGTTATTCGATGATTCCCTAAAGATTTATTTTATAGCTAATATTTTAAAGCTTAAAATTTTTTTTATTAATCTATAGATCTCCTTATTGATTTATTATATAAATAATAAATCGCTTTAATATGGGATAATATTATACCGGATCTTATAAATTATTGCTACATCATTATCTTTATCGAAATTTTTAAATCTTTATTTTTAAAATAGCCAAATATGGTCATCTTATATCGAGTTAAAATTTATAAGTATTATTTTTATTTCTAACATGTCTTTATAAAATTGATTTTTTATAAAAGGAACAATGTTCATCAAGAGAAATTAAAAATTTGCAATCAATATCTATGCTTGCTAAAATTTTCTTATTTTAAAATTCTTACAATTGATTGGCCATCAATTCCCGGTGTATCCTGGCTCGATATTCAGGTATGAAATTTTGAGTGAAAGTGAATATTGTGGAAATATTATTGCTCCTTATAATTTCATCAGCATACATCAATAGGAACACACCACAATCCCATGAGTTCGTTTGGCGTGGAATATTAATTCTATTTATCCATTTAACTTGATTCATATTCAAATTCCCATAATTTAGATGGCCATATAAATTGTTGAAAAACTTGAATAGAGCTTCTCTGAATTCTTTAATTTCTTCTGTTTCTTTGACCGTTATTATTGAATTGTAAAAAACTATAGAATTCTTTTGCACATCGAAAACGGCTAAAGCCCAATGATCCCCGTTCAAATGTGCTGGAATAAACCAAAGTTGGACCAACTCTGATGAGCCTTTCCCAATTTGATATTGCAGCCAATCAGATCTAATCATTTTTTCTCTCAAAAAAATTATGATCACATCGCTCGGCACAAATCGAACATTGTCACGGTCTCGGGTCAACAATTCCAAATATGCGTTGATTACAGTATTTTCCAACCATCCATCTGGTTGGGCTAAGGCATTCATATCAGAAGACGAAAATGCCCTAAAGATTGCATCATTTCGTATTGAAGAAGTCTCTTTTTCTTTGATATCATATTTTTGGATTGGTCTTTCGCTTCTATCTTTATCCTGGTTTTCTTTTATGGATTTCGAATCCCGAATGCTTTTTTTTCTACCTTCCTCCACTCCTCTAAAAGTTTCCGTTCGATCATTTTTATTCTCCAAATTTGTTGCATGACTTGATGGTGGCGGCATATTATTTTTCGGCTCTCGAATGCTCTGTGTTCCATATTTCTCCGCACCGAAAATAGGCTCTCCCATCTTCATTTCCGGATTAATTTTACTCCCCATGTTTGATTTACGAATTGATTGTGTCGACATTTTATTTTGCGGAATATCGCCTTTATTTTGTTGTGTATTTCTTATTGATTCGGTGGATTTATCAATTTCCTAATAAATTTAAATATTTTGACGGAATTTTAAATAAAATTATTAGAAATGCTGAACTGTAAATTTTCTCATAATTTGAAATTTTGTGATATATTTTTAAATCTATTTCATATATTTTAAAGCTTAATAGCAATTTTTGATTATTTTTAAAATTGATAGAAATGAAATTTATGTGTAGAATCAATAAAATAAAATTCTAATATGACCTCCAAATCCCTGCTGCTATCACTTATTTCTTCGTATAAATTGTCATTATTGCGATGTTTAAACGGATTACGAATTGATTGTGATGGCACAGTATAATCATTTCTAGGTGATGATTGGGCCGACGATTGGGACGACGGTGAAGCTGTATAGAAAGTATTGCTATCGCTACTCAATATCTGCTGTCAAATAAAGATTAATTAAAAATTTAAATGTTCATTAATATAATGGTCATATATATATTTCTGCCTTATTCTTTTATCTTTTCTATTTTTTTTTTAAATTTTATGTATGAGCATTATAAGATATTAAAACAGGAAAAAATCAAAAAGCACATAATCGTGCTTACATGTATTAATTAATCAGATTACTATGAAATAAGAATTTAAAAATTTATAATATGTGGAACAGCTATTTGAAATTATCCAAACTCAGAGATTTGATATAAAATTGGCTCTGATAATTGGCGAGTAAATTATGGTATGATTTGTAATTTGATGCGGGTAATCAGTATAAATATAAAAAATTAGAATGGTTTTGTAAATTGTACCGCTACGGTTCCAGTTGGATTTTTAAGGTTTAATCCCTGGCTAAGATTAATTCCGCATGGTAAAATTGATTCCAGCTAGAAAAAGATTCTTTTCTGGAATATAATTCTATTGGAATTCTTCCTTTTCCAGTTTCCACCTATCTTTTTTTTTTCAATTTCCACCTATTCCTTTTCCTTCCAGTAATATCAATATCACCCCAATGTCCCTAATTTTAACTAGTCGGGCTGTTAAATTTTTTTCCTCAATTTTTTCCTTTTTAAGCATCTATTGTTCAAGATCGAAAATTATCAATATAAAATGAAGATTAATACAAAATTTTAACAATTAAAAATAAAATGGCTGACATTGTGATCTGAGAGATTCTGGCCGAATATTGGTGATGATAACAGCCGAACAGAATCTAATGTTTTTGCGTTCTCATATTTCTCAATTTTCTTTTCCGCCTTCGCTTTCCAAATGTCAAACTTTTCTTTCCGCAATTTTTTGAATGCATCTTTATAATCGCACTTTGCATCACGCATGATAATTTCAAAACCCATTTCGGACAGAGTATAATGACCGTCAATTGTTTTTTGTATGAAATGACGATCTCTGCGTGAATTAAGAAAATTATTAAAAATTTAAAGAGAATTAAATTCTAAAAAGGCCGACATTTCTTAGTTAAAAATAAATTTGTTTTTTAGAACTTTGGAAAACGAGAAAAGTTTTTATTTTAAATCATCCTAAACTGTAAAGTTTTTAATGTTTTATTTTAGCTAGTATAACGCATAATATTAAAAATCATGTTTTGGATAAATTTGCAGAATAAATTATAATTGTTTAATTGTTTATTATACACGCTTAATTTCTTTTATTTTGTTTAGATTTAGATCTCGTCAAGAATATTGAATGATTTATAATTTGTAATCGTATTTTTAAGAATTAAAGGAGTTTGAATTAGCTTGGTTCGAACTTAAGCTTGAAATGATTAAAACTAAACTGTTATTAAATGAGTGGTTTGGCGGTCTTGAAAAAAACTATAAAAAAATATTAAAATTTTCTTCATATTAAATATTTCCCTTTACATTATACTAAATTGAGAAAGCTATGTTTTTTTGAATATGTAAAAAAAGGGTAAAATTTTGTAAAAAGCATTTTTAAATTCATCTATAAAGAATATTTTTAATCTTTTAAATAATAATAAAATTATATTCTAAATCATTCATTATGCGCTGAACTATTAATTTTCGCATAAATCGATCAAGCTTATAGGAAGCAATAAGCAAATTTAATTATAGGATTTTATTGAAATATTTGCTACATTTATTAATTGCTATTATAGAACTAATTTCATAAAAAAATTTGGGAGTGAGAATGAGAACATCAATTTAATGCTTTAGCATTCTACTATTTTTTTTTGCTTTTGCTTAACAAATCTAAATTATTCTGCCTTTCATATATTCAATAAAATTTTTGTAAAATTTATTCACGCCAACTTTTTGATGCGTTCCATCAGAGCTGCATGCCATTCCATATCCGCTTTAATTCGTTCATATTTTTTAATTATTTGATTATATTCATCGGTTCGATAATCATTCACCCGTTTCTTTGTATCTCGCGCCCTTCTTGCATTCGAATATTCCTCCACTGATTTGTCATAGTCTCGTCGAACATATGGATATATTTTTTTGAGGATGTCCAAATATGCAAAAAGTACTTCGACAACCCGCTGACTAACAATCCATTCTTTGTCTTTACCCTTTATAAAAATGGATAAATTAAATTGTCCTTAAAATTTAATTTACTAATTTTTTTTGCTTTAAAAATGCTGAAATTTATTTTTAGCATTGAAAAGCTCAGAGACTATTAAATATGAATATAAGCCTATAAAAAATGTTTATATAAATAATATCCAATCGTTGGCTAAATTTCACGGCCAACAAAATTATTTATATCGAATAGGACAATTTTTTAAATTTTAAAAGTATAAATTTTTTATAAAATAATTAGGCCTAAATTTTTGGTAAATATTCTGAATTTCATATTAAATGTTTATTTTTGGAACAATATTTGAATGGTAAAAGTAATTTTTTCCAATTAATAAAAATCATAATGTTTTTTCTTTTAATCCATTCACTTTTTTTTATCATAAGTTTGGTTTTTTTCTTAATAATAACTAGGGCTCGGATTTATATGCACCAAAAAGTGCCAAAATATGCAAATTTGGGCAAAATTTCTTGAAATATGCAAAATTTTGATCAAAAACCATTAAAATATGCAATTTTTCGATTTTTATTGCATTATTGAAGGATAATTTTTGCCAAAAAAGTGCCAAAATATGCATTTGCATATGTTACGGCCAATAGTGGAAATCGGGCATAACTAGTAATGGCCGGCCAAAACTGGTAATGGCCGGCCAAAACTAGTAATGGCCGGCCAAAACTAGTAATGGCCGGCCAAAACTGGTAATGGCCAGGCAAAACTGTATTAAGGTGAAAACAAGGTGGATATTGGGGGATTAAGGTGGATATTGGGGGAATAAGCCCCGAAATGGATGGGAAATGCCACGGAAGGCCACTGGAAGGTGGGGAAGTGCCTGAAAGTGCGTGGGATATAGCCGGATATAGGAGGAGTAAGATGGATAATGGGGGATTTAGTCGAATTAAGTCCCGAAATAATTGGGAAATTTTCCGGAGGGACAGTGGAAAGTCGGGAAAGTGTAACAGAGGTTAGTAGATACGCGGGTTTAAGCCGGATATATGGGGATTAAGGAGGATTAAGGGGGATTAAACCCCTAAATGGAAGGTCGCGAGTCCTGGTTTAGGCTGTTTTGCTTCCGGCTTCGCGAGATTCCTATGCTCCGAACCCATAACCTTAATCCCTAGCCCCTAGCTAGGCTTAACCCGGCTTATTCTACCTAAATCCTCCTTAATCTCACTCTGTCTCCGGTCTTACACTTCACCGATCTTCCAATGGCCTTCTGGGGCATTTAGCATCCATTTCTGGGCTTATTCCCCCAATATCCACCTTAATCCCCCAATATTCACCATAAATCCCCCAATATCCACCTTAATCCCCCTATATCCACCTTAATCCCCTAATATCCACCTTAATCCCCCAATATTCACCATAAATCCCCCAATATCCACCTTAATCCCCTAATATCCACCTTAATCCCCCAATATTCACCATAAATCCCCCAATATCCACCTTAATCCCCCAATATCCACCTTAATCCCCCAATATCCACCTTAATCCCCTAATATCCACCTTAATCCCCAAATATCCACCTTAAACCCCCAATATCCACCTTAATCCCCCAATATCCACCTTAATCCCCCAATATCCACCTTAATCCCCTAATATCCACCTTGTTTTCACCTTAATCCAGTTTTGGCCGGCCATTACCAGTTTTGGCCGGCCATTACTAGTTATGCCCGGGCATAACTAGTATTGGCCGATTTTCGGCCATTACTAGTTTTGGCCGGCCATTACTAGTTATGCCCGATTTCCACTATTGGCCGTAACACATATAAATATATGCATTTGCATAAAAATCCGGGCCCTAATAATAACTAACATAAAACTTACATCGATTCTGGCATCAGCCGCTTTGGAAGCATAGAAATTGATCATTTTTTCGGTGCTCATCTTAATTTGACTATATTTTTGGGATTTGAAGAACTCTTTGGCCGCTTCAAACAGCCCGGTCGGATTGCATCTGCTGTAGTGAATTGGATTAGGCGCTAAAACGTAAGGCGACATCCAAAAGAAAAGCAGAAGGAAGCAGACCAGCAGGAATTGCGACATTTTGAAATTTAACATTATAAATGTTATTTTTCTATATTTTATCTGCAAATTTATTTTAAAAAAATATTAGAAGATAATTAAAAATTTATTGATCTATTTATAAAAATGGCTTATACTAAAAGCGCATATTTGGAAGCCAAATTCTTGCAATTAATTTTCTAAACATAACATTTTTCAAAATAAACCAATTTTCTGAATATTAAGAGAAAAATAGCTTATCTATATTTGATTTTCAAAAAATGATAAAATGGAAAATGCGCATTATTAATAAAGAAAAACTGACTGAAAACCGGAAAAATAGAAATTGAATTTTAGCCAAAAATCCGATTTCCCAAATTTTCTGGTTTAATATCGGCTTTAAGATTGCGATATTCTAAATTAACAATTTGCGATATATCATTTTATTGCCCTGTTTATATGGAGTAATAGATCCTATGAATCCATGATGGAATTATTAAATTTTAATACAGTTCGACTAAAAATCTGCAAATAAGCCTAAATATACCTAAATTTTTTGAATAAATATATTTGTTAATTTTTTATCTTTTTCCTTCCACATTAAATAATTTTTTGAACAATGCTTGGAGAAAATGTTCAAAATTCTTAAAATGATATACGGAGAATAGAAAATCCTCCAGAATCAGAATGATAACTTTTTGTAGATCAATGAATAATTTTCATTAAAAAATAAATTATGTTTATTTTTTAAAGTTGAAATTGGTTTAAAATCAAAAAATAGATCTATGTTTATAGAAATTATTATTGTAAAAGTTAATAAATAGTGAATGCAAATTTATTTGGATATTTTTTAAAAATATTTTAGAAAATTATTGGATTTTCTTATAAATGAAATATATTAGGAATTAAATGAATTTAAATGATTTTTTTTATCACCCCCAACAATTTAAATAGAATTATTAAATTAGAAACTATAATCCTATAAAAATTAAAAGAGCAATTTTATTTTTTAAATGAAATATATCAGGACTTATATTAATTTATTTTAAATGTACGATCCTTAACAGATTCGATAAAATTATTAAAATAGAAAAAAAATTCTATAAAGGTTAAAATTAGCATTTAAGAAAAATTAAATAATATTATTTTTGTTTTGTTTACAGTTTCATTAAAAAATAAAACTATAATACTCCGAAAAAGATGCTAAATATATTGAAAAAATACGATAAAATTATTATAAAATAAATAGTTTTATAGTTTTCATAAATTTTTAAATAAATATATTAAGGCACATAAAAAAATCAGATAGCATAGAAAATATTTATTTTTCTCAATGATTAAGAAATAACAGCATATTTATTATATTATTTGTACAAAAATAAAACTATAATGCTACTAAAATTTGATCCAATGTAAATAATTAGAAAAGGAAAAAATGTTCTCTCTCTCATTCAAAAAAGTAGATTTATATTTCATTTTTAAAAAGTAGAAATTATAATCCTATAAAAATAAAATAAGGAATCATTTAAGCAGAATTATACATAAAATATTTAGGTTTTATTTGCAATTTTTAAATAAAACTATAATACTCTAAAAAAGAAACTAAACGTATTGAATAAATAACAAAAAAAATGCCATTTAATTATTAAAAAAATAGTTTTATAGTTTTCACAAATTTTATTAATAAATATTTTAAATTTGCCCATAAAAAGGAACCTGATACCATTGAAAATATTGCTCTTTCCCATTCATTGAAATATAAAATTCATAGCATTTTTTATTTAAATAATATTAATGATTGATTTAGAAATGTTGAACATTATTTTATCTTGTATTTAAGATGACACCAGTTATAATTGTCAATCTTTCTCTCATTTTATTATTGATATATTTTACAAAGGCAGTCAATGCTTCGGGTAATCATCCGACAACTAGTACCAGCATCAGGCCTATTGGAGAAATTGTGCCCACACCAAGCATCATGCCTATTGGAGAAGTTGTGCCCACACCAAGCATCAGGCCTATTGGAGAAGTTGTGCCCACACAAAGTATCAGGCCTATTGGAGAAGATGTGCCCACACCAAGCATCAGGTCTATTGGAGAAAATGTGCCCACACCAAGTATCAGGCCTATTGGAGAAGTTGTGCCCATACCACCGAAAAAAGATCCGAGATTTTTGAAACTTTCCGAAGGCGCACAAGATTCAATCAGAATGAGTTTTAAAAATGGATCCACCAGAGTGGATGATGTTTCAGCCAGCATGAAGCCAATGGAGCGTATGTTTTTTAAATTTCAATTAAAATAATTGAAATTATCTAAGTTAATCAATCTCTGATTCCCTCTTTCTCAATGATTAACATTTATTTCCTCTAAAAATATTAATGATGAGAAATTCTAATCTTTCGCTGATTCCCTAAATCTTCTAAATTAATGGGCAATTTGAGTGACCGACCTTTGCCTTTCGTCCCACTCATTCTGCCCCAAATTATATTCACCAGTTACTAAAATTAAATCCGCCTGTTTGTTCCAATTTAATTCCGCCTATAAGCTCAAAACTAATTTCATCTGTTTGCCCCAAATTAAATCCGCTTGTTTACACGAATTATACGCTTTTTCTTTTCCTTCTTCTAAAATATATAAATGCAACAAATTTTAAATCTACCAGGCTTATAAAATGTTGAAACAAATTTTAAATCTACTAGGCTTCTAAAATGTTTTTATATATTAAAATAGTCCATCAATTGGCTCTAAAGTACCTTTCATAATATATCAAAACTGGAGTCGAGTTAAGAAGATTTATAAGGACAAAATTTTAGTTTTATAACGATATAACGGGCATTTTAAAATATGGTTTGTTTATTCCTTTCAATTTTTCATGCAAAAATTGTTTTTAACTCATTTAAAATGCTTGTATTTTCCTCATAAATGAATTTTTTTTATTATTGACTGTTTTGATTTTAGTTTAATAAAAAGATATCAGGATTTTGAATAATTAAAATTGCTTTCCATGGAAAAATGGTCTCTGGAAGGGAAAATCAAAAATATCCAATATAGGAAAAATTTTGCTAATGGCTCGATAAGGAAATTTTTACAAAATGGTCCAGCAGTAATGGAAAATTTTAATCAATTTGAGAATTAAGGGTTTGTAAGTATATTCTTATGGAATAATGACTTACTTTTCTTCGGACAGACGACGGATAACAAATTATAAGAAATTGACAAATACATTTCCTGTATTATATCAGTTTTCATTTCAAAAATGAGAATAATAATGAAGAAAAAAATTTTTTTGAACAAATTTGTAAAATAAATAAATGTTTTATTATTTTTTATTTTCACTAGTATCTAATTGAAATAATTTATTACAATTTTGCCCTGATTAATATTTATATATTTAAGGTTATATTTCATTCCAAAATCCTGGTGAAAATATTGGCTCAATCAGAAGAAAAATAAACACATTTCCTCCGCCACCGAAGAATGAGAGTATGTTTAAATGAATATAAAATTACATATAAGCATTTTTAAATTTTAATATGGAAAATTTTATTTTTTTTTTCTAAAATTAACCCTATATTAATGAATAACACTTTAAAATTAATTTTAAATAATTAAGAAGATATGCTTTAATTTGAAGGTAGTTATAATTTTAATTAAAAATTTCAATAGTTCCTTCAAATAAGCGCATTTTATTTTGATATTTAATTTAAAAAAATAAAAAAATTTATGATTTCGATGCTTTTTTTTTAATAGAACGGCATAGGCAATTTTTGTTAAAATTTCCTCCCAATTAGGGAAAAAATTCAAATTAATTTATTTCTACAATTAACAAAAATAAATTGGATACATGTAAAAAAAATTTATAAAATTAAAAAAAATCTTTCAGAAACATTTCACAATGATTATCAATTCAATTTTGTACAAATAAGAGAAGTAAAAAAAGGAGGATGGGTTGCATATTATAGATGCGCAGGACGATGCAGAGGACCGGATGGTACAATGACGCGTTTGAAAAATAAAAATGGTAAAATAACCCTGAATCACGAACATGCCATTGACTGCGAAGCAAATAAACCACCAGTTCATCGTTTTCGTAAGAATACAAAAAAAAGATAAAAATCAATAACTAGTATAAAACATCAACAATGTAGAATTCTTTTGAAAAAAGTAAATAGATAATTTAAAATGGATTTATTTTAAATGACCTAAGTAAGAATTGTATTGAGAACAAAATATTTTAAATTTTAAAATATCTTTATTGTTCACATTAATTGAATTTTCTAAATTTTATATAAAATCGACATTTTAAAGGGCCTTTGAAATATTCCCATGTTTTTAATGAAAAACCTGTTGCATCAGCAAATGTTCAAGTTGATGCTATTTCTCTCGCGCTATTTAAGCAATGGTTGCATGAAATGGAGGGGAAAGAAAGGAAAAAAAATCTTGTCGAAAATCAGTCTCAAACTATCGGCCATGTAAATCCTCCGATTCTTAGTGCTAACACTGTAGAGGAATTCAACCGATGGATGCAGGAATTATCAGATGAAAAGCGAAATCAAATTCTTGCCGAAAATCAGCTGGTATAGCCTTGGTCACAATGGTCGTGTTCTGTTCTTGTTCATGTTCGTGTTATACTAAAAGTTAATGCTTTTGTTGTGAACACCACTAAAATCGTCTCACAAGTTAATCCTTTCGCAAGAATTCTAGCACGAACAAAATGTCTATGGGTGTTCACAATGGAAGAATTAAAAAAGCATTAACTCAGCCGAGTTCATGCTATTGTATTAACTCGAAAGCAAGTAAGAGCCAAAATTTCAAATTTATTCGAAATTTGTTCGTGCACTTCATGTACATATTCTGTTTTCACTGTGAAATGGCATCGGTATTTTTGGCATTTTTTGACCTCACTCGCACACGAACATTCACATGAACACGAACACTCTCATTGTGAACAAAGCTTATGCTTCAATTGAAATTTTAAAAATTAAAAAAATAGGTCGACTCAGATCTGAAAAGTTTTCAATCTGAAGAAGGTTCCAGGAAATTGGTGGAAGATCAAGAATTAATTCGTAAATATGAAAATTTTGTCAATCGAGAATCGGAACGGCAGTCGCATTTTGGTCCTGATGATATGGAGTTGGGCATGCAAAGCATTCGACAAATTGGTAAAAAAATATTTTTAACGGAATATAAAAATAAATTTTTAAAACTTTTTAATCAAATCTATAAATGGATTAATGTATAAGAAAAATAAAACCATTAGATTTATATTTTTAATTTTCATAATATAAGCTTTAGAATTTTTTAAATTAATTTTTTAAATTTATATATTGCGGGGAAAATTTGCTCTCAGTCAGTCAGTCAGTCAGTCGTTTTCATAAGGTTCATCCCAAAAACTTCTAAAGAAGAGTTTTTATTTTATTATTTTAGAAAATATTGTTAAAGAATACTCAAAAAAGAGAAAAGGGACCATTAATTGAAAATGATAGAAAAAAAGAATGCCGATATAAAAATAATTGACAGGAATTTTTCCCCAAATATCGAAGAAAGCAAATTAATAATATATCAAAGTAAATTTTTACTAAGGATATCAGTATAAAGAATTAATAGGAATTTTTTAATATTAATATATTGTATAAAATATAGAAAAAAACAGTGACAGCGGATCTGTACAAGTAATTTCTGCCATGCCGTCTCATGTACAGCCACGGATAAGGGATAATCAAGGATTAAATTATGATGACCAATTTTATTTCATGGCATTAAACCCCAGAGACATGAATGAATTAGCCCAACCACATGGATGGTTGGGAAATTTTGTGATCAACGCCTATTTGCAATTGTTAACCCGAGATCGGGACGATGCGAGATTTGTGCCGAGCGATGTGATAACAACTTATTGGGGATCGAAAGTGATTAATCTTGATTGGCTGCAACAGCAAATTGTGCATGGAGGCATTCATTCGGTCCGATTTTGGTTTATTCTAGCACATTTGCATGGAAATCATTGGGCATTGGCAGTATTTGATTTGGAATTTAAATGTGTGGTCTTTTGCGATTCATTAAATAGAGGCCAAAATACAAATGAAAATATGGGATTTAGAGATGCCCTGTTTGATTTTTTCACCAATTTATATGCTCCCTTTGATATGCATTTGAATATGAATCAAGTTCAATGGATAAATCGAGACAATATTCCACGTCAAATGAATGGTTGGGATTGTGGGGTGTTCCTGTTGATGTACGCCGAGGAAATTATAAGGAGCAATGATATTTTCACAAATTTTACCTTCAGCCAAGAAATAATACCAGATTGTCGCGCGAGGATACACCGGGAATTGATGATGCATTATTTGTGAGATTATAAAAAAAATTTTTCGAATAGTTATTTAAATTGAAATTTTTTAAATTAATGCTATATTTTTTAATTAAAATTATTTATTAGTCCTGCTGGTGGGGTAACATCAACTGATTCAATTCGACCTATGGAAGAAACTCAATCTATCCGAGCAATGGGAAAATCACAGACAAAATCAATCAGAGGAATGGAAAAAAATCAATCAATCGGAGGAATGGGAACACAATCAATTAGACCATTCGATTTAAACGAACCAAGTACAGCAATGGAAATAGAAGGAGCACAATCACATGAATCGATGGGTTCTGGAATTAGCGGTTCCATTAGGAATTTGGATGATTTGCAAATTGAATCAATTAGAAAAAAGAAAAAAATGGAAAGTGGAATAATTCGAAAATCAATCAGGAAAACAGCTGAATCAATCAAATTAGAAGGAGAAAGTCATGAATCAATCCCACCAGCTGGGAGAATTCATGGTTCAATCAGACAAGCAGGCGAAATTTATGGATCAATGAGTTAGAATTCAAAATGGATTTTAATTTATTAATATAATTAAATAGATTATTATAAAATATTGTAATTTAGATAGAAAATATAGAATGAAAAATAAGTGCAATTTTTTTTTATTTCTATTATTTTTCAGCAGCAAAATATGTTAAAAATGAATATGGAGGATATTTTCTTGTTCATGATGGATATTTTTATTTAAATGCAAAAAATTTTGTAACTATTAGTAAAGGAACCGGATTATGGATGTGTGAGGAAAGAGAGACATCAAATTGCATGGGATATGTCAGAATAAGCGGTGATAATAAAATAATCGACAGCAATGGACATAAACATTATCCACGTCCAGCAGCAGAAAGATTAAAAGGAAAAGAGATATATGACCATTTTAAAAGTAAAATTTTAATCTTATTAAAATTTAAAAAAATTAGAGCGGAATTTTCATTTTTTGAGCCTATAGATAGAGGCAAAAAATTTACATAAATTGAATAATTTGATATCAATCGAAAAATTTGATATAAATTTCATTTTATTTTTTTTTCATTGAAAATTGATGTCAATTAAATTGATAAAAATTTAAATAATTAGATCATGTTTGTTCGCAGTATTATATTTACTGCTGAAAACTAAATGAAAAATTTTTTCATTTATATTTTTATATTACAGATCCTCTTACTCAAGAGGATTTGAAAAATTTGACCGAGGATAAGAAAGTTTATGTGGATGGATTCACCTATTTATTTAATAAAGGGAATAAAAATTTTGAACGTATTTATGTTATTTGCGAAGACACTTATACAGCAGCTAAGTGCAGAGGAAGAGCCATTATCGTAAATGGACACATTGATGTTACCATTCAACACAATCATAAAGGCAAACAAGGTGATTCTAATGTGTGAACAATTGTTCATTTCTTTTATATTAATAATATTATGCTTTAAAATTTATTTAATCGTAGTGTATCTATTTATTAATTTAAAAAGATTTACAAATTAAATCGAAATATTTAGTAAATAAAAAATTTTCAAAAATTTTTTCCATTAAATTAAATTTTTATAAATTGAAAACTCCAGAACTACAATGTGAAATTCCAAAATTTGAAAGTTATATTACCTTAGAACCATTGAAATTAAATGCATGTTTTTTTTCATGATTTATTAATATTGAATTAAAAATTTTTTTGATCCAAATAACATAAAAATTTCATCGCTCAAACTATAATTATTTTTGTGTTTTATAAAATTTTTACATAATTCTTGCCATTTCCAATTTACTTATTATAAGTCGAAATTATTGGAATGCTAGTAAACAACTTTTATTGTATTATCACAAACGTACAAATTTTTATAATAATACTAAATAGATTAATCTTTAGTTAAATAAATTAATTAAGTTAAAATTGGCTTCGTTTAAATTCAAAATATTTTCAATTATCAATTACATATATAAGGTCGATATAAAATTAATGATTGATTAAGTAAGAGAAAGCGGAACAATTTAATAAAATAAAGCATGGAATTATTAAAGTGAAAAATTTTTTAACAAAAAGATAATAATTATCCATATTTATAATTTTATAATAAAGAAATTTAATTAAAAGTAATAAAAATATTAAGTCAAAATTTGAAAAAGGGCAAAATTAAAAATTTTGAATTAGACAAAAAAAATCTATAATAGATATGGATTAAAGTATAGGGTTTGCAATCGGAATCATTGTTAGCCAAAAAATTGACTATCCTATTTTCGATTTTTTCCCAACAATCAGTCATTGGGCGTGATATTATAGAGATAAAATTGAAATTCTTTAAATTACGAGTTAAATTTTTCAAATTTTTTAAACATAAATTAATATTTTCCAATATTTTTTTAGAATTTTCTATCTATGTTTAGTATTGACTATTTTAATTTTAAATTTTTATTTGCAAAGATACTGGAGAATTAGCGGAATATGCAAAACATGATTTTGGTGGTTATTACATGCTTAATGATGGGTTTGTTTATGAAAGAAAAGAAGGAAATGAATGGGCATGCGAGGAGAGAGAAAAGGATCCACCATGTCTTGCAAAAGCGGAAGTGGATAGTAATAATCATATAATATTTAGAAGCGAACATAACCACGAAAGGTATTCAAATATTCACATTTTTATAGACAAAAAACATTTTAACATAAAATTTTTATTAAATCATTCTCGCTCTTTTTATTTTTGACGTCAAATGCGCGGTCTTATCCCAATGAAAGATGTGCTGCCAAATGGATGGGATGAACTTTCAGCCGGAAATATTTTAAATGCACAACAAGACAAACCAAAACCAATTACACATGATGGCTACACATATTATCTGTCGACGAAAAATAGAAATAGCGAAATTCTAACATACAGATGCAAATACAATCAGTATAGGTGAGTTAGAAAATTTCAGCATTTATTTCTGAAATTTCAGTATATTAATCGAAGGTTCACTAAATTTTAAATAATAAAAGTAATTTTAATATATATTAAAATTTTACAATGATGAGTTACTAAGGAAAATATTTTTATATCTTTTTAAATTTTTCTGTATTTAATGGTTTTTAATCGTTTAAATAAATATTCTAATCAAAATCAAAAGCGAATATTAATAGAATATTAAATAATTTTAAACTCCTTTTTCACATTTGAATCAGATCAAATGATGAAATTTGTTATAGTCGAGCCTATATCAAGGATGGTTTAATAGATGTTTGGACTCAGCATAATCACAAAAGAAACAAATATTAAGAAGAATGAAAAATATGGTGAAATTTTCATATTTATATGTTTCTTTTAATGTATTTGCATATTCGAAAGATAAAGCAATTTGAATTCATAATTTAACAGTTGGAATAAAAGTTCACTATCGCACTTATGGTACCTTTTTGAAACATTGATTTGTTTTTATTATTTATATGTTTCTTGGCTCATCTAAGTTTCTAGGCCGTTTTGTGGAGATTGATGAAACAATAGTCGTAAAGCGCAAATATGGGGTTGGCCGAATTCTGCAAAAAGAAGAAGTTTGGCTGTTCGGGGGTGTGAAGCGCGACACGATTGGGAGAATTGCTTTCTTGTGCCAGTGTTGTCCCGCACCCGGAACTGCCTCATTCCACTCATTCAAGATCACATTCTTCCCGGGACCACTATTTTGTCAGACGAGTGGCGGGCTTACCGATCGATTCCAAATTTGCCGCAGAATTATGCCCACTTGACAGTTAACCACAGCCAGAATTTAATCAATCCAAACAATCCCCAAGCGCATACGCAAAATGTGGAGTCGATGTGGAAGAAAATGAAGAGAAATTTCAAGCAATAATTTGGAAATACCACTAATACTTATGACACCTATTTCACAGAATTCATGTGGCGTCAACGTTTTGGACGCTATCTTTCCCAAATATTCTTTCATTTTTGGAGCCATGTGGCTGAATTTTATCCTTGCGAGTAATTTATTGTATTCCATTTTACTAGTTTACACATTATTTTGAATATTTTTTGCATAAATAAATTAAATCTAAAAATTTGAAATTTTGAACCGGTTCAAAAACCGATTTAGAATGGAAATTGGAGAAAAATAAATATCAAAATCGAGTTCTCCGCACCCGAAAACCTAAAAAAACGACATTTAATCCCAATTTAGAAAATGGAAAATTTTTTTCAAAAATGTGGGACACAAACAAAACTATTACCTAAAAAAATGTTTACAATAATCAAATTATCCTATTATCTATTGTTTGTTTCTGTTCTGAAAATCAATAAATTAATTTTTTAATTTTAACAGATTTATTTTTTTGCTCTTCAAAATGAATTATAAGGAGAAACAACTGAAGATGATGGTAATCGAGTGGATAAAAAGAAGGGCTGCTTTTTGACTCATCAATGTCTTATAATTTCAGCCGAATATTGCAGTGAAGAATTAGCTGGATCGCCATTAGGAGAGTGTGTATTTTCATTATATTTTTCCTGCATTTTTTTATATTTTTCTTTCTGTCCAGGTCGATATTTCATTGGAGGGGGAATTGGAACCACATTTTGTATTTGTTGATTTTTTTGTTCTGTTCTTTTAATTAATTCTTCCATTTTTCTTCGTTGATCTCTTATACTTTGTGTCTTGTAATCAGACATTTTAGGAAATTGCGGAATTGGAACGCCTGCATTTTCATTTATCCGCAGTGATTTTGAACTTTGATCAGGAGGAGGAAGTGGAAGAATGTAACCTGAAAAAAATTATTTTATTTTATTTTTTTTTCAATTAGTTTTTTCCCACTTGGACCCTTAAATCGATTTTTTGCCATTGGTGCCATAGAAATTTGATTAAATTGCCTCTCCAAATATTTGGTCATCTCTCCAAAGAAATTGACATTTTTTTGATTGGAAGAAATTTTATTGAAATATCTTTCTATTAATTCTTTGGCCGAAGGCCTCTCTTCAGGTTTCCATTTTAAGCAGTTCTTAAAAATATGTAATCAAAAAAATTAATTAAAATAAAATTAAATTTACTTTCAATATGCCCGTTATCTGTGGTGAATAAACATTTTCCATTTCTAATTCAATCAAAAATTTTTCCAAGTCAATTTCAAATGCCTCATTTAATTTTTTATTATTATTTAGATGATTGGTTGCATACGTTGTGAAAAAATCCATAGGATTTTTTATTTCTGTTTTTGAAGAAAATGAAAACAAATCCAATATGATCATCCCAAAAGACCAAATATCCGCTTTTTCAGAAATCTAAAAAATAAATTTTTAATAATAAATTAATTAAAATTTGATAATTTAATTTAATTCTTACCATAATTTCATTGCTAACTTTCGTAATTTTTTTCTGACCAGGTGCCATTATAGTATAAAACTTTGAATAAATTTTTGGTTCATTAATTTCGGGTGCCGTAAATTGTGGAGTTGTTATCAAATCTCGCACATCCACTTTCTTTTTTTGCCCATTTTCTAATTTTATGGCACTACCAAAATCAATTAATTTCAAATAAATTTCATTATTTTTGCTGGGCATTCTCAAAAAATTGTTGGTTTTAAGATCCAGATGGACAATATCTTGGAGAATGAATTAAAAGAATAAATTTAAAAAAATATTTAATATTTTTTTCAACTTACTTTTCTGATGCATTTCATCAATTCCAATTAAAATTTGCTTCAAAACTTTTAGCATTATTTCTTTTCTATTATCTTCAGTTTGTTCTTCCCAATAATCTCGAAAATCTTGACCAATTTCCATTACAATTATTGTCCCTTTCTCTTCAGCTACTGTATGGAATTCATCATTAGATGAAATTTTATAATAATGATGACTGTACGAAATTAATTAAAATTAACTTTTTTATTCAATATTATTATAAAATTAATAAAATTTTGAAAAATGGCAAAATATTGATGAAATTAGTAAAAATCGTAAAATTATATCAAAAATCTTAATAAATATAATTAATTTTTTTTTTTTTGAAATTTAAATAACTTTAGAATCATTTCAACAATGATATATATTATATTGTCAAATTCTTTCAAAAAATTTCAAAATCTATTAAAAAAGATCAAAAAAAAATTTTTTCTAAATTATAAAAATATTCCATATTTTTTTAAAAATTTAATAAAGTTCTTCAAAAATATTGAAAATAATTTACATTTGAACATTAATTTATTTGTAAGTTAATGCCTATGTAAAATATACAAATATATTTTTTAAAATATTTTTAATAAATAAATAGACTGAAATTATATTTCAAAAATAATAAAAATACTGATAAAAAAATAAATTATTTTTGTTTTTATTTTACAACTTACAGAGGGCCATAACCAATAATGTGATGTGCCCCTCTGAATGATGCAACCATTTTAAATTCTTCATTAAGTGAAATTTCGTGTTCATTTTCTTTGGCCAATTTGATAGCCACACATTCATGTGGCCCATTTTCTGGATAAGAAATTGCAGTTGCATGGAAAACCTTATAATCATAAAAATTGATAACATGGAATAATTTCTTTAAAATTTTAAATATTTTAATATTCAAAATTTTTTTTGATTTTTATTTATACAATTACTATTTAATAATGTCACCTCGGCTATTGTACCCTCATTTAAAAATGTTTTACTGATCAAATATCTGGCCGGTTTTTCTTCGCATGTTTTTGGATGTGTCCACTGAAAATAGGCCAAAACCATATCTTGCAACTTATCATTTCCACATGGACAATTTTGTTCTGGATCATAATTTAAATGATTGGCAAATGATTCAATTTTGTTGTATTCCGCATTTTTAGCATAGAGTTCAATTCGGGGATGTATATGGACTTTATAGCAATGAGTAGAAAAGGCAAATGAATTATTGATTTTTTTTTGTTTGTATTTCTTTATTTTTTTTCAATTTTGATGGATATTAATTTTTTTTATAAAATTATGTTTTTTAACAGCAGTTTAAAAATATTGCCGGTTTAGAGATATAACCCTAAAATCAGTTTCAAAAAGTGATCTTTTTCAATTTATATAGTGGGTAAAATTTTTTCCTTTAAATTTTCGAATTTTGGGACCGGAGACAGGAATCATCATCAGGATCTTTGCTATTGAATTATATAATACATTGCAAAATACTCAAAATGAAGGGTATTTTTGCTCGATATTTTGTGTCCATGTAGGCCCGTTTGAATCTTTGGCCGACTCGGGAAGAGGGGGGGGGGGTGGGGTATTTATAAAAAGGACGCGGGTTTGAATCTTAAAAAAAAAACAGCAATTAATTTTTCTAGATTTTTAAAAGTCGCATTCAATTTTGAGAAAAAATAAATTTAATTTATATCAAATTGCAATTATAGGCAATGAAGTTATTAAATAAAATTGGCATAGTTTTATTAATTTTTAAAGCATATCGATATTTAAATTTACCACTATTTGAATCACAGCTTTGCCTTATAGAAAAAGATGAAGTTTGAGTATGAATGGAATTGCTCGATGAAATGCCAGGCCGAATTGATCCAATTTGCTGCGCTATTGTGCCACCACCAGCATGTGCCGATGACGATGTGCCTGGCATTGAAACCGAATAACTGCCTTTTTCATTTTGGCCATGTTCAAGCCGAATCGATTTACTGGAAGAAACATCATAGGAAGGTGACATTGTTTGTTGTGTACGAATTGAACCACTGAGAGTTAGAGGATTCTCCCCTTTATGATGTTGGGCAGAAATGTGATGAATTGAATTACAAGTTCCTGTTCCGATTTTATGAGGAATTGAAGCGTTGCCAGCTGAATGTTGCACTAATTGATGAAATGAACTAGTGCCATTTTCTGGGCGATTTGACGTAATGCCACGATGGTATTCTGGGCAAATAGACATAGTGCCATATACTGGCAGAATGGACTTAATGACAGCTGGTTGATCTTGGCGATTTGAAATAGTGCCTGCAGATTGATCTTGACGAATTGACCTAGTGCCAGCTGGTTTATCTGGGCGAATAGACATAGTGCCATGCTCTGGACTATTTGACATACTGCCAGCTGTTTGATCAGGGCGAATAGATCTAGTGCCATATTCTAGGCGATTTGACATTGTGCCAGAAGTGTCAACTGGTTGATCTGGACGAATAGACCGAGTGCCATATTCTTGGTGATTTGACATTGTGCCAGAATTGTCAACTGGTTGATCTGGACGAATAGACCCAGTGCCATATTCTGACTGAATTGATTTATTGACAGCTGGTTGATCTGAGCGAATTGAAATAGTGCCATATTCTAGGCGATTTGAGTTAGTGCCAGCTGGTCGTTGTTCTACATGGCGAATTGATATAGTGCCATGCCTTGGAAAATTGCCAGTATATTCTGGAAGAATTGAAGCGGTGCCCTGTCCTGGAAAAGTGCCAGCTGATTGTTCTATTTGACGAATTGAACCACCGTCGGATTCCTTTATTAATATATTTTGATATTGACATTATTAAATAGAAAAAATTACCTTTGTTCCATGGCATTGATTAGGCAGAATAATGCAAAATAAGAAGAATTTCGTGAAAAATAATTTAATATAGCAATTCATTTTATTAATTAATAAATAGAAATTTTACCTAAAATTTAAATTTTTTAATGATATTTAATTTATTAATTATAATTTCTAGCTAAAAATTAATCTATATCCAATTGGAATTAATGGATAAAATATTCAGAATTAATATTATTTAATCCTCTTAATAAATAAAAATAAAATTGGAAAGACAATTTTAAGGAAGCCGAAGATTCGAATACTTATAAGAAAGGCCTATAAAAATACAAAAATATATCCAAAATGTAAATTCTGTTTTATTCTGCTTTAAATTATAATAAAACTATTATTGCAGAGTGCAGATCAGAATTATTCATCTATTTTAATAATCAAAATTCGTTGCTAAAATTTTTTGCAAATATTATATTCCAATTTTCATTTTTAGTTTGCAATATATCCAGTCAGCAGTTTTAATTTACAATTTTGAGAATACTTTTATATTTTTGTATTTTTATAGTTGATCTTTTCTTTCACTTTTAAAAATTTAAAAAAAAATATTTATCTCTTTTCAGTAAAAAAAATATTTAATACGATTTTTGGAAATAAAGGGAAAAAAAGTAAAATTTTCTAGATATACGAATTTTGTAGAGATCGGCGGACGGTAGGGATCCAGACCGTTGTTTTTCGGGATCCCAAATCGGGATTGATTCGGTAATCCCGAACGGAATCCCGACCAAAGATTTTAGATTTTTCGGTATTGATAAAAATGATTTTTTAGGTTTTTTTTTCGTGCCTTCAAATAAAATAAAGAATTTTTTTATGTCATTTCATCCATCTTTTTACTTTTTCTTATCATTTTTTTTTCGTTTTCAGAAAATAAATTATATAATTTAAAATTCCTGAATTGTTGATTTCATTTTTATTTCATATTTATTTTTTTTTCAAATAAATTTAAAGCGAATTAATTTACAGAGACATCGTAAATATTAAAATTAAATAATAATACCCAGCAATAGCAATATGTATATGGAAGATTGGCTTTTTCAAAAAAACTTTCAAAAACCGAAGCCGAGTGTCTGGAATGCAAAAAAACACTGAAAATTTCTGAAGGAAGTTATCAGATTTAAGAACTCATTAGAACAAGATTCATTCGGGTACAGAATGTGTTAAAAAAATTTGCTGAATTTAGATGAAGAAGGTGGGATAGGGGAAAGGAGGGATATTTCCCAAATTTTGCAAACTCTTGCTGACGATGAAAATGTAGGAGAAAATGGCGCATAAACAATTCTGAAAATACATTTTTGTTATTGAATTTTTATAGTCAATCTTCCAATTCAAATAAAGGTGGCCCAAAAGTTTGGAGACTTTTTATTTTTTTTATCTTTTTTGTAGTTGATCATATTTTATGTTCTTATACACATTTTATAACTTAAATAATTTCCTAAAATGAACGACAAAAGAATTTCCGTTATCGCAATATTTAATTCCGGAATGGCGCCTTCGAAAATTGCAACTGAAGTTGGCCTCTTTAAGGTTCAAAATAATCAAAAAATTCCGGTAAAAAAATTCAATGAAAAAGTTCAAATAAAATGCATATGAAGTTTGGCACAAAAGAGGAACTCAAAAGAAGCGATAGATCCAAAACAGCGCCGGAAAATGATCAAGAATCGAGTGAAGCGTAATCCAGGGATTTCCATGAGAAAAGTGGACCTGGAAACGGCATAAGCAAAACATCGGTTCAAAGAATGGCCAAATGTGAACTAGAGATCAAGGTCTATCAGCTCCAAAAAGCCCAGTTTCTGACCGACCAAAATAAAGAAATTAGGTTGGTCAAAATTTTG
Organism: Pratylenchus scribneri; assembly: GCA_030063045.1. Lineage (NCBI taxonomy): Eukaryota > Metazoa > Nematoda > Chromadorea > Rhabditida > Pratylenchidae > Pratylenchus > Pratylenchus scribneri. The sequence goes on from JAQSEB010000164.1 coordinate 417,184, forward strand.
AGTTTCGAGTGGCAAATTAAATTTTTGAGAATATTTTTATTAATAAATATCAGTATGTTTATGTGAAAGGTAATTATAAATCATAAAACATTAAATAATTTAAATGAATTTCATTATATTGAATTAATTTTTCAAACACTAAAAGGCAACAAATTTTTTGCTCTTTTAGGGGGCACCTAGACTTATAAACGGATCTAAAATTAATTATCACACACTCACTTATTATGAATCAGATAAAGTTTTCCTCAATATATTAATCATATTATCCCATAAATTAATTGATTTTGATGAATGAATGAATTCAATTAACAAGGAATGATATTTATATAAATAATACTCATTGTAACAATAATTCAATGTTTGTTATCCAATTTTAATTCGTTTCAATTCAATATGTCCTAACAATTTTGGGTTTTCCAAATTTCCATTTTCCATCATTTCCTCCTCCAAACTTTTCCGCTTACTCTCGAATATTTCCTTCACCTTCTTTTTCCAATCTTCTCGTTCTTTTGCCGCATTTTCAATTGGATATTTTTTCCCAGTAGCATAAAATTCAAACATTGCACTTTTTTCGGTAATTTTCACTGCAATAAATGTGCCTCCCTCAAAAACGGTGCCGCCATCCTCTTCCTCTTCCTTCTCTTCTTTTTTATTTTTCTTCTTTTCATCCTTCATTTCTTTTTTTTCCTTCTCATCATGTTGTTGTCTTCCCTTCCTCTTTTGCACTCCATTTGGATAGCTAAAGGCAAAATATTTACATAATTTCATTCAAACAAATAAAAAGACTGTATGACAATTGGGAACCCGTAAATTGGGGATGGAACGGTCTATCGTCGAAGGTCGTAAACTGTGTGGCTAATTTATATGCTATTTTATTAGTCATAAAATTAACTACAAATTGATATGAAAAGAATTGGTCAATGTTAATTATTCATCGGGTTAAGGCCAAAAAACAGCCAGAAACACAATTTTTATTAAAACAATAGTTTTATGGCCTAACTCAATGAATAATCAATAATCACGAGTTCTTTCAAAATCATTTTGCTAATTTAATGCCGAATAAAATGGCACATAAATTAGCCTGGCAGCATTACGAACTTTGACGTTAGACCATTCCGTCAACAATTGCCGCATCCCCAATAGTCGTAACACCTAAATAAAAAATCCTCTCACCAAAATTTATCATCAATTTGTTGTCTCATATAGCTAACATGCTTCTCATCCCAGCAATCCTCCAATCTGGATCCACCTCCAGACACAATTTGATGAACCATCGGTCCTACTACCTCAACCACTTCATCCACTTCCATTTTTATTTTCTCATTTAATCGCTTAATATACTTCAAATTGTGTTCATGTCCAGCAATATATGCGGTTACCTGAATTTGCATAAAAATTCGCACATCCCCCAAAAGGAGTGGGACGGTTCGTGGCGAGGCCGATTCGTGGCGTAAGCTTATGGCTAGGTGCCTAAATGGTCTGGAATGTTTTTTATATCATTGGATAGAGCAAAAAATTCTCTATTAGCTCATATAAAAATCATTATGAAACATATTTTCACATTTTTTAAAAATCAAAAACCTTCAAAATTGACACAATTTTGCCCACTTTTTTTTCAATAGCTCATAATTTTCTCAATTTTGAATAATTTAAAAAGATTTCTATATCATTCGATAGATAATGCTTTGCTCTATCAAATAAATATAAAAAAAATTCAATATGGTTTGGATTAAGATGAGTTATAAAGCAAAAACTGGTCCGTCACGAACCGGCCGGCCACGAAACGTTGCGTACTCTTCCCCTAAATACTAAACAAACATTGAATTTAAAGAACAATTCTTGAAGTTTTTCCGCACATAAAAACGATCGTTTCCCTTTGGTCACATAAAGTGGATAATGGCCCAGCACAAAAAGGAAATCTGGTTTCCTTTATTTGCGAATTTATTTAAAAATTCATTCAAATTCACACCCGCCAGAACTAACCAATTTTCGTTCACAAATGTCAATTCTCTTTCCAACCAGTCCATATTCACTTTTTGTGCCAATGTTTTCTCATTGCAAATTATCTTATGTCTAAAATCCTTTCTCGATGATCCACACAACAAAAAAGTGTCAATCATCACAAAAATCGCATTCACCAATTTGCCATTTTTCCCTTCAAATTGATAATGGACAATATATTGTTCGGCGGGAAAATTCCTAAAAAATAATTCTCAAAATAATCAAATTTGATAATTTACCAAATATTTTTATGACCATTTGGTTCGTAGCCAATTTGGGCTTTGGCCCTTTTCCTCGCTTCCTCAAATAATTCGGTTTTGTTCTGTTCATCATTTTTACCCTTTTGATTCAAAATTTCTTTCTCTTTCGGCACTTTATAATCATTGTTGCCATTAATTGAATAAAATGGAATTGCCAAATGATTTGATTTTATGTAAACTTTCATGAAAATCTGACCAATTTTAAGGGAATTTTTAAAATGGAATTCAATTAACCTCATTGAATCGTTGTTCCCTATCATCTTCACATATTCCTGAATCGTAGAAATTATCGCCCAAATTCAAGACAAAATCTAATTCAAAAGCCGAATGCTCATCCTTTTTTTGTTGTGCATATTTTTGAATGCCCATTGCCACCTTCCATTGGCCCGGTGTTGCAATATGTCCAATTAAATGGTCTTTTTCATTTTTGTATTCATAGCCTAAAGAAAAACTAATATATGGAATTAATAAAATAAAAACACCTCCAATGTCCCCCAAAAGAATAAAATTGATTTCATCCTTCTTTTCAATTCCACATTCCATCGTCCAATATTTCTGCATTATTTTAATATTTTTATGCACTTTTTTGCCATTTTCATTAATTTCTACTCTCAATTCTACCTCCTCTTCTAATAATTTTCTTTTACATCCTTTTTCAAATTTGCGAGGATAATCATTTGTTTTAACTTAAAAATAATTATAATTTTTTACTCAAATTGCACCTATCGGTAATGGAATCAAATTTTAAATAAAATTCCATTAAATTTCATGGATATAATATAGATGACGTCCCGTGAAATTTTTATGTAAAACACGTTTTAACTTTTAATCAATCTCTTATGACTTCTAATATACGAATTAGGCATTGGCAAGGTGCAGAAATGTCATAAAAATGCAAGATTGATTTAAAAACCGGTCTTACATAAAAAATTTCACGGGGAGTCATCTATACTACAGCCAATTTTATCAATTTTGAAAGCTAAAAATTTTTCTTTGAAAATTTAATTTACCTCTATTTGAATCATTGCTTTGCCTTATAGAAGACAAAGAAAGTGGAGTAGGAATGGCACGGCTTATTGAAATGCTAGGCCGAATTGATCCAATTTGCTGCGCTATTATGCCATCACCAGCATGTGCCGATGATGATGTCCTTGACTTTTCATGATGGCCATGTTCAAGCCGAATCGATTTGCTCGGAGAAGCATCATAAGAAGGTGAAATTTTTTGTTGTGTACGAATTGAACCACCAGCAGTTAGAGGATCCTCTCTATGGTGTCTGACATAATTGGGACGAATCATTTCAGTGCCTGTTTGTTGATGAATAATTGAGCTAGTTCCAGCTACTTGTTCTCTTTTACGAATTGAAGCGTTCTCAACTGGTTGTTGTTCTGCTTGTCGAATTGACATTGTGCCAGCTGGTTGTTGTTCTGCTGGACGAATTTTCCTTGTTCCATCTGGTTGTTGTTCTGCTTGTCGAATTGACATTGTGCCAGCTGGTTGTTGTTCTGCTGGACGAATTGACCTTGTTCCAGCTGGTTGTTGTTCTGCTGGACGAATTGACCTTGTGCCAGCTGGTTGTTGTTCTGCTGGACGAATTGAACCGGTGGCAGTCATTCGTTGTTCTCTTTGAGTAATTGATCCGTCACCGGATTCCTATTATTAATATTTGATATTGAGTATTGAAATGACAATATTGAATAAAAAACCTTTGCTCCATGGCATTGAGTAGAGAGAGAAAAGTAAAATAAGATGAAGACCGTAAAAAATAGCTTTATTTTGCTATTCATTTTTTCTATTTTATATATAGAAATTTTTATTTAAAATTATTAATAGTGAAAAATATTCATAAAAATTTAATAAGTTCAATTTAATAATATTAAATTTCTTAAAATTTATTAATTTTATAATGGTAAGCAATTAGAATATTATTTTTGCTGCTTATAATTTTTGGCTAAGAATTATTTTATGTCCGATTGGACTTAAAGGAAAGAAAAATCAAAATTGATATTTATTAAATCCTTTTAAAAAATAAAATGATAAAAATGGAAGAATAATTTTAAGAAGGTGAAAATTCGAATGGCTTATAAGATAAACCTATAAAAATATAAAAATGTATCCAATATGAATTCGACTTATAAATTAAAATAATAAATAAAACTATAAAAATACAAAGAATATGTTGTAGGCCAGAATTTTTCATTGATTTTAATAACATATTTTTTTCAAAAATTACATTCCAAAATTCTTTTTTTATAATTTGCAAAATATACAGTCAGTTTTAATTTACAATTTTTAGAATACGTTTATATTATTACATTTTTATAGTCAATATTTTCATTCACATTTAAAAAGATTTATATATTCTGAAAAATTGTTTATTATTTTTGGAAAAATTGTAAAATAGTAAAAATTTTCTCGATTTTAGTCTTATAGTCTGTCTGGTACTGGTACCGATGGTGGTAAAGGTGAAATTGTTTAGAACCTTTTATTGAAAAATGGTCAGTAAAAAAATAAGACTAAAATGCTCTAACTTTTATATTTTCGAGCCATTATAGGAAACCATTATTTGATTTAGGCATAGCTCAACGAATTGCATTGATTTAAGCATAATATACTTACGGTCTGTCTACCTAAAAAGAAATTACCCACTGAATACTTTCCCACTGACCAGTTTACCGTACAGACCAGATTTCCCCACTGACCAGTTTTCTGGGAACCTTCGATGTGTCTTATCGAGTTCTAATTGCAATTTAAATTGAATTTTATACCAAGCCACTAAGCCTAGGGGAAGTTGGCGAAGATGATAAAATGACTGATGAGAATGAATGGGAATAGAATGAAGATTCATATATATGTTGCAGCCGATCTCGTTTTTTAGCCGATTTCGAATTCGAGCCGATCTCGTTTCGCGGCTAGCCGATTTCGAATTCGGCTAGCCGATCTCGAATTCGGCTAGCCGATCTAGAATTCGGCTGAAATATTGTTTCTATATGGGGATTAAGGTGGATATAGGGGGATTAAGGTGGATATAGGGGATTAAGATAGATGTTGGGGGATTGAGGTGGATATAGGGTGATTAAGCCTCGAATGGATGGGCGCTAGTCCTGGTTTAGGTTGTTTTGCTTCCGGCTTCGCGAGATTCCTATGCTCTGAACCCCTAACCCTAATCCCTAACTCCTAGCTAGGCTTAACCCGGCTTATTATACCTAAATCCTCCTTAATCTCGCACTATCTCCGGTCCTTTGTTACACTTCCCCGATCTTCCAAAAGCCTTCTGGGGCATTTACCATCCATTTCTGGGCTTAATCCCTCTATATCCACCATAATCTCCTTATATCCGGCTTAATCTCGCGAATTCTTCCGGCCTTTCTTTCATTTTCCCTACCTTTCAGTGGCCTTCCGAGCCATTTCCCATCTATTCCAGGGCTTAATCCGCCTTAAACCTCCTTAATCCCCCTATATCCGGTTATATCCCAGGGCCAATATTGATTAGAAATAAGAAGAAACAATATTTCAGCCGAATTCGAAATCGGCTAGCCGATATTGATTTTGAGGAATTCGAGATCGGCTAGCCGAATTCGAAATGGGCTAGCCGAATTCGAAATCGGCTAAAAAACGAGATCGGCTGCAACATATAGACTAATTGGAAAATGAATGAACTTGCAATGCCTTAAAAGATCTAAAAATATTTACTATTTCAAAAAAAAATAATTCAAAATGTTATCAATAAAACATCGCACAATCCAATTCAATGCATTTTATGAAATTGACATAAAATCGCTTCCTTTTTTATCATTTCATTTAAAAAAAGAAATTTTAATAATTCATAAATTGAATATAAAGAAAAGAATTAAAATATGTTTTGAACGGGTAATTTTCCTTTTTTCTTCTTTTTATCCAGTTATCCATAATTTTAGATTCTTATTCAAAGAGAGATTTGAATTCTTTGAATTGCCATTTTTCTTTGTCGAAATTCACGCGAACTGATTGGCCAGAAAGATCAAACATTAGGGAAGGAAAAATTTGGATAATAGCAAATTTTATTGGCATTTCAGCTTTCCCTTAATTTTGACTTTTGTAATTGAAAATTTTTTATAAATTATAGCAGCTTCCTTATTAAATTTTATTGAAATAATTTTACCAAGCAATTTGCCATTGAAGGTAGCAAAAGATTCCATTTTTGAATTTGCATGATGGATTATGCCAAGCCCGATAAAATCTCCCTTGTCAGAACCCTCAACATCATTTCCAAATGGAGTCAAAATTCCATCAATCTGCATTCCATGTTTACTCCAAAATCCAATAGAATTCAAATTTCCAAGTTTATTATTAGGTTGTAATGAAAATTGTTGGTCACAAAATCCGATTTTAATATCGCCACTTCCACACGGATGGTTGGAAAATTTTGTGATCAATGCATATTTGCATTTGTTGACCCGAGACCGGGACGATGTGAGATTTGTGCAGTGAGAAATTATCACAACTTTTTGGCAAAAGAATGTGATTAGGCCTAGCTGGAACATCAAATTGAACAAGAAAGCAGCATTCAAGCAATCCGATTTTGGTTTATTCCAGCAAATTTGAACGAGGATCATTAGGCATTGGCAGCAGGGCTGGGCAAAATCGAAAAATAAAAAACAATACACGATAACGATAAACGATAGGTTTCCAAAACACGATCACGATTACGATACGATAAAAAAATGGGCCAAAAACACGATATTTCACGATAAACGATAACGATAACGATTTTTTTTTGAAATTTTTTTCTAAGTAATTAAAATCAAAATTTTTTAATAGTGCTGATGAAAAAAAATTTTTTAACGTTTACAATTTTCAAACCCTTTCTTAAATTAATAAAATATTGTCTAGCTGTTTAAAAAAACAAAAAGCCTGTGATTATAAGCAGCTAATAGTCCAGCAGGGCTTTAGCATTTAGCCAAAATTATCTGATGAGGGAAGAAGGGCCAGATTTCTAATTTTTTGTACTTTTTTATTATTTTAAATGATCGATACAAAAAATTGCATAAAATTTTAATTATAAAGCCAAGTTTTGGGCTATGGCCGAATATAATTACCAAAAAATGGCCTCGTCGAGGGAAAATTTTAAGTCAAAAATGGCCCCGCCAGGGGAAAATTCAGAGCAAAAATGGCCCTGCCAGGGGAAAATTCAAGCCAAAAATGGCCCTGCCAAGGAAAAATTCAAGCCAAAAATGGCCCTGTCAAGGAAAAATTCAAGCCAAAAATGGCCCTGCCAAGGAAAAATTCAAGCCAAAAATGGCCCTGTCAAGGAAAAATTCAAGCCAAAAATGGCCCTGCCAAGGAAAAATTCAAGCCAAAAATGGCTTTGTCCTCAAAAAATCAAAAAAAATTTTCTTCCGAAAAGTCATTTTTAGGGGGTGTATTTCGCACGATAATCCCGGAAAAACGATAGACGATAACGATAAACGATATGTGCCAAAAACACGATATTTCACGATATACGATAACGATAAACGATACGATACCCAGCCCTGATTGGCAGCATTTGATGTGAATATTAAATGGGTGGTCTTTTGTGATTCGTTAAATAAGGGCCGTGATATAGAGGACAATATGGCATTCAAAGCAGCCCTCTTTAAATTTTTTAAAATAAATTTACAATCTTTTAGCAAGCGAAAACACATATACAAACGTAGCAAGCGAAAACACCAATCTTAGCAAGCGAAAACACATATACAAACGTAGCAAGCGAAAACACCAATCTTAGCTAGCGAAAACACATACAATCTTAGCAAAAGAAAACACATTTACAATCTTAGCAAAAGAAGAATGTATTTTGGTTTTGGGGTCCACAAATTTCTTTAGTAGTCCGTTTTTTAAGAGAATTGATGAATTTTATTAATAAATAACCAGCGGCTTCGCCGCTGCATAAATGGTTTTACTTACGGTTTGAGAAATCGCCTTCGGCGATTTCCATACCGGGCCTAGTATCTCGCCCCTTTGTGTCTCGATCTCTCTTTTCGCCCCTTCGGGGCTCAACCCTTTTAGCACACTATTTCTTAATTTTTCTCTTCTCTCTCTTTCACGCTGGTTAAATATTGGCTGCGAGGAAGCGAGGGGCAGAGTGGAAGGAAGGGATTCCTCATTGAGGCTTGATTCCATAGAGATATAATACATGACAGACATAAGGGGAAAGCACTAATTTGCATATAACTCGCGCACATGTGAGAAAAATTTTACAAATAGCATCTGCACACGCTCCAAGGTTGTAATTCCCTATGGCCAAAATTTCAGAAAAATCGGTTGGCTAAAAAAAGTTATATTGAAAAACTGAGTTACCCCCTACTTTTATTAATAAATAGTAATTTTATATTTACCAAATTTGAACTGAAATATAAATAAAATAACAACCAAAATAAAAATATTTAAAAGAAATAATTATCGCAGAATAAAAATTTGGATCAAAAATAGAGCAGGAAAATAGATGTTAAAAGGAAATTATTTAATGAAAAATGATTCAGAAGAAGGATTAAAATCATAAAATCGGATGAATACTCAATTTGATTTTAATTTTTCACCATTGCGAACATATTTTGATTTTTCTTAAATTGGTCTGATCGATTTTGTTTCTTACTCTAGTGATGGAATTGACTCTGATTTTGCTTTTGATCGAATTGATTCTACTTTTACTGATTTTTCCTTTGGTCGAATAAATTCTTCATCTTTTGATTGAATTGATTCTGATTTTTCCTTTGGTCGAATAGATTCTTCATCTTTTGATTGAATTGATTCTGATTTTTCCTTTGGTCGAATTGACTCTTTATTTTTTGATTGATTTGATTCTGATTTTTCTTTTGATCGAATTGACTCTTTATTTTTTGAGTGAATTGATTCTGATTTTTCCTTTGGTCGAATTGATTTTTCATGTTTTGATTGAATTAATTTTCCCTTTGATCGAATTGATTCTTTTATTGAAGGTTTTGACTCTGATTTTCCCTCTTTTCGAATTGATCCACTATGTGATGGTCGAATTGACTTTGGTGCATCTTCGGACCATCTTATACTGGAGGACAAAGAATCTCGGTCTTCTTAAAATGTTACCTTATTTTTAAATATTATTTTTGCCAACCAAATGATTGATAATCAAATTCCAAACGAACATTGCCATAAAAGCTAATTACCATCAGGTTGGTTTCACTTTCCGAAATCTGATTGGCTAGCCGAAATTTCCGGATCGAATTTTCCGGACCGAGATTTCCGGATCGAATTTTCCGGACCGAGGTTTCCGGACCCGAAATTTCCGGATCGAATTTTCCGGACCGAGGTTTCCGGACCGAAATTTCCGGATCGAATTTTCCGGATTTCGATAAAAATTTCAATAAAAAATGGTATTAAAAAATTTAGGAAAATCAATTTGGAAGACAAGAATTAAAAATGTTAAATAGAAGTTTTTTGCAAAAAAAAAACTAACTGGATAAATATTCTTTTAAAAATTGTATATTCATGTTAATTTTAGATATGATTATTATTAATTATGATCAATCTTCCCAACAAAAATTTAATTGTTGTTTTGAACCAAAGAAGAGTGGGAGGCTAATTCTGAGCACACTGCTCGTGAGTCGGGAATATATGAATGGCTAAAATATTCCAATGTGACCAATAAACAGAAAAGAGAAAGAAATTACTCAAATGTTTCCATTCAACATTATAAAGAGAGAGCATACTACCCAATGTTTTTGCCATTCATTCATTATCGATTTTTAAGGCTATAAGACGATTGGGGAAGACATTTGGGGATGCAATAATTGGGGATTATTTTTTTAAAGTTAAATATGGTTAGCATACGGAACAAGTTTTCCCTAACGAATTATAAATAAGATTATCGGAATTTTAATAAAATGATAAAAAAAATTAAATTCATATTTTTGTAACAATTATTTATTAACGGCAATTTTTAATATGATAAGATAATCATTAATATGAATTGCCAAATAATCAATCCTTGTCGATACAGCTCAGTCAAATTCCCTAGACTCGAAATTCCCCAAAGGCAAATCAAAGTCCAGCAATTAACAGTTTTATTTCGGCAAGAAAATGAGTGGAAGGAAAATGTGAATGCAATTAAAATCAAAATTAAATCAATTCAATTTGGTAAAAAGGTGGAAAAAGTGGTGAAGAAAGCGGGGCTCACAGGCCCTTAAATAATGAATCATTGCATCATGCTTATTCAAAATTGCATCACATTTGGCCTTTCCATCCTTTTCCCTCATTTCCAATTTTTTTGCCCAATCATCGGCGATTGCCGGCTGGTCGACTTTTTGCCCTTTGACCAAAATTCACGTCGGCATTGGCCGATGCCGACACTCCCGGCGAACGAGAACGGTCCCCGCGCAATTTCGATCCAACTGGGGTGCGGGCACGGACACGGCGTTCCAAACGGCCACTCGCCTCCTGACTTCGTTCCCGACGGCGAATTTGGGCAGAATTGGTGGTCCGATCCTCCGCAAACGTCCGCTCGAGTGAAACCAAGGCCGGGGTAAGTCCATCCATCCATCCGGTAATTAATCGGGCAAAGGGTCGGTTCACGGGACGGGCCAAATCCGCCAATTTGTCCAATGCTTTGGCCACATCCTTTTTTCCCATTTCCCATTCTGCCTTGGGCGGAGCTGGAGGTGCGGTGGCCTGTGGGGTGGCCGCCAATTGAGTTAAGGCCAAGGTGAGTCCTTTGTTTTGGGCCTCCAGTTCCGCCTTTTGGGCCTCCAGTTCCGCCATCAGAGCAAGGCGTTCCTTCAGCATTTGGTTTTCCGCCATTAATTCGCCGGATTTGGCCATTGACTTGTCCACCGAAGATCCATCCACCTTGATCACAACGCTCCGAATCTGTTTGGCATTGGGATTGGCATGGTCATTGGCAATGGGCAAATCCACCTTTGATGAAGAGCATCCCTCCTGCGGTTTTGTCGATGATTGAACGGTGGGATTGGCCAAAGTTGGGGCATTTTGCTGCTGTCCTCCCTCTCCTTCCTCCGTTTCGCTTTCCTCTCCTTCCTCCTCGTCCCCACTGCTCTCAATATAAAAATGTCCTTGCTTCTTCGCCTCCTCATGTCGCATTTTCCGGGCCTCTCTTTCCTGCGCTTCTTCCTCCTTTTGCCTTCTTTTCGCCTCCTTGTAGATTGCATATTTGGGGCATTGAGCCCAACTGGCGTTGTGCCCCATGTTTTGGCAAGTCCCGCAGATTATGCCCGGCATCCTGAGCTCGTAGCCCTCTGGGTCTCTTTGCCACTCGGCTTGTGAAACTGATCCCATCTTTCGGTTCAAATCGCTTGCCATTTTGGGCAATCTGCAAAAGGCAAAAATGAATTGTGTGGAATCCGAGAAGGCAATTGAAATGAAGAAATGTGGAGTGGCAAATTGGCTTATAAAGCCTTGGCCAACGAGGAAGTTGGGTGTCAATGCTGCCGTCAATCCATTTTTTGACTGTGATGAATGTACAAAATTGGGCAATTTGTTAGGAGATTGGAGCATAGAAGCGTGATTCACCCAAATTCTCGAATTGAGAAGGAAAGGTCGGCGGTCCAAAATTCCAAAAACGGCCCACATGAATGATGAATTGGCCAAAATGGAAGGTCGATCATTGGCCAAAATTTGCAAAAAAGATTGAATGGCCAAAATTGGGCAAAATGGCAAATTTTGCAGCCGGAATTGATCCGGATGCGAGTAGTTAACGGGCCACCCTTGATCCGGGGCCATTTGTGAGTGGTTAATTGGCCATCCTTGATCCAAATCCGATTGTGAGTAGTTAATGGGCCATCCGTGATCCAAAGTATTTTGTGTGCCATTTTGGAGGGAGAATTGCATAGTCGATTCCGCATTGGTGAAGAGATTGAATAAGGCCAAAAGCAGTAGGGCAAATTTGACCACCTTTGTGCCCGAATTCCGGTAGGTGACAGCAATCTCGGCCTCAGCCGTAACTCCACGGCCCAATTGACTGATTATGGGGCCAAGCTCGCGACAAGCGATCCGGCGAATGCGACCGGTCATTCCACCGCCCCAAATGCGGTCAATTACCGCTGGCCAAACTCCAGCTGCTCTCTTTCTTCTTTGAATGCCAAAGTCGCCTTCCACATTCAGTCCCTGCATTTGCCTTCCCAACTCTTCCACTCTTTGTTCCGGTTGAGGTGGAGGATTTTGGCGAGCTCCGGTTGGAGGGGGATGGATGCGAGGGGCCTTCCTCCGGCGACGAAGCACTTCCTTGGCCGCATTTGAACGCCTTTTGGCGTCGCCTCCATCGTATCCATAGACCACTCGCCCTCCTAAAGTCCGCATATTGCGTTTCACCAGTCGCCCTTCACTTCCACTTGGCGCATCACCCAATTCCGATTGCTGTTCCGCCTCCTCTCTTCCCCTTTGATTAAGGATTCGATCCTTAATGGCTCGAGTTGGGAAACATGCATCGATCAGCTCCAAAGGGAAGAATGCGTTGGCTTGAGTCTCCTCCAAACACGGGGCAAAAGGGTGGCGGAGCTCGATTTGATGCCGACTCCGGTAATGCTCCACCACTGTCACAGCCACCCTTCCATTGTGGTATGCCGTCAAAGTATGCGCCGATCCAGGCGAAACGCGAATTGGGCCAAGCGGTTTCTCCTTTGGTAAGTGGCTCGTCACCAGCTGAACTCCATCGCTTTGTATGAGTTGCTCCATTCGCTGGGACAGCCATCTTCGTCCTTCCACGGTGCTCATCCAGTCCGAGGCCTCCGATTCCGTTTTGTCCAGGAGGATGCTCAACACTTTGAGAAGATTGGTCCGTGTTTGCATGTCGATGATTGCAGAGGGTTGAATGTTGAGAATTGTTCGATTGGAAGGAAATGGTGAATGGAGTGAGATTGGGTGGGCTTTTATATGGCCCAAAGGCCCTTCAGCCCCTTCCCCTTGACATTCCCTCGAATTCCATTTGCCCTTTCCAAATTCCCTCGCCCCCATAGTGCCATTTCGATTTATGCTTGGCCAATTTGTGCCATTTGACTTTTTCTCATTCCAAATCATTCCTTTTGACATTCCAATTGGCCAATCCAATTCGAATGACATTCCTTGAGGCCAATTGGTGCCATTTTGATTCCTCAATGGCCCTCCCCCGGCAAATTCAACTCCGCCATTTTCCTGAATCATCAAGCAGATGATGAATGCCATTCGGACTGCTATTCGCCAAACACGAAGCCAAGGGTTACAGCGAATGCAGGCTAATGTCAAAATGACTGCTCCAATGATGACTAGGCCAGAGATCAGAATGTTTGGAAATCCAAAGAAGAATTTGGCCACATCAGAAAGGTCAATCCCAGTCATGAAGCAAGTCCAGCATCCAGATGAGTCAGCCTCCAATCGTTCTGAATGGCGAAGTCCAAGAGCTTGTTCGAAGCGAGGTTCGACATAATGGAGATGGCCTTTCATCCGGAATGAGGTCCGACCGCCACTGCAGGTGACGGTACAGTTTGTGTCGATTTCAGCCTCGTCAAAGGACAGTGTGATGGATGAATTGATCGACTGTGGCTGGCATTGAGCAGTGAATAGTGAGCCATCCTCACAGCTGATTTCAGCCAGCGCTGTTCCAAAGTCTGTTGAGCAATCCAGCGTCAAGCGAGCTCCAGTCTGGCAGCGGTAACATCCTCGCAGTTCCTTCGCTTCCGCCTTGCATATGCTTCGATCCTGTTCCAAGGCGAGTCTCAAACCATCGAATTGAATGGCTAATTGGATAGGCGAGTAGGATGTTTCCATGAATATGTCCCTTCCATCGTTCTGAAGCGTCATTTTCGGCAATTCCAATGGAAGGCGAGTTTGTGGGTCCTCAAAGTACCGCTCCAAAGGCAAATCTCGGCAATGGCAATTCACGGTGCTCGCCTCGTTGTCCACTGAGCAATGTGGGCATGCTTCTTCGCTCAGCGTGCAGTCCAACTCTTCTGCCGCCTTCCGACTCGAGCAAAGCAAGTCCGAATGAATTCCTTCGACCAAAGCCATGTCCCTTTCTCTGCTGAGGAATTTTCCCCGTAAAACGGGAGAAGGTGGATGCGAAATTCCAATCGGCGTGATGCTTATGTTCTGCCAGTGGAAGGTGATGCCTGGAGTGAGCAAAGCGCTTTGCTCCTTTGTCTCATTGCCTCCAAGCTCCAATTTGAGTCCGACTCGTATTCGATATTCCCATGTTGGGCAGCTAATCAACTCATAAATGGAGTTCGATTGAGGCACAGCGTGTGGACGATAGAAGAAGCAGCTATTTCCAGCTGACCAACATTTACATGGCCAAAAGCCGCAGCCTTCCAAGCAGCGCGTGTAGCCTGGCATAGAATAGGCATTGCCTTGGATTTCGTCAATCTTCTCGTCCAATTCTCCTCGATTGAGCTTGCTGCATCGTTCCTCAAAGCAGTTTCCCATTCCTGGACAGCTTTTTCTGGCGGGAACATTCACTCGATAAGAACGAAGGAATTGTTCCGATTTGGGGATGCAGCCAATGACAAGCGAGTCCGTATGGAGCTCCAGTGCGCCCATCAGCTTCTCTGCGGTCCCACGGAGCAGCATTCGATTCTGTTGACCAGCAGGAAGGAGGGTCACCACCGTTGAGCTGTGAATGCGACAATCGAGTCGGGCAGCTGATCTCCAACAATTTTCGGCTGAAGCCGAAATGGAGACGACGTCAGCAGTAGCCTCCGCTTTGAATGATACAAGCAGGATTCCGATCAATGCCATCAGCAATGGAATTCTCAAGCTGCTTGATCGACGATTCCGGCCTGAGTACCGGATTCGAGTCCTTGTCGCCTTCTCGTTTCCTTGTCCTTTGCTCCTTCGGCAAAATCTGTAGCATAGCCAACGGGGAATGTAGAGGAATATTCGTGTGATCCAAATGATGTTGGTCACAATCTGCCTTGACATCGCAATGAGCCAACAGATGCCCAGGACTGTTCCAGAGACGATGAATCCAATCATTCCAAATGACAGTGTGGGGCGACATTCAGGTTCGGCTATTCGCTCCCAACAAAGCCAACATTGAATGAGTTCACAAACGTCCTTTGGCTGACAATCCACGCTTTTGGCGAGTTCCTTTCCGTCCCTTGTCCAGAATTGTAGTGCTCCGGCTCTCCTTTCCTTCTTTGAGCTGGTTCGATCATTCCGTTGCGCAATTGTTCCTTGAAGGTGGCGTCGTACCGTGCCATGCGTTCCGGATCTGCAGCCAACTTCCTAGCCAATGCACCCAGTCTGGAGTAGGCCATATCGAAATTAGAAGGCAAGTCCGGTGGGAATTCCTTCCATGGCCATCCAGCTGAGTAGCGTCCATCGGCTGATCTACTCACCGACATGTTGAAGAGCTCCATTGCTCGATCATCATCGTTTTCCTTTGGATCGTCCCGGATTCCCAGCAGTTCCAGATCCCAAAATCGCTGAACTCGCTCTGGTTCCGTTTCCATAATGCTCAAGGGCATAATAATCGGCCTTCCGTCACCCATCCATTGGTGTGATGCCTCTTGGCCGCAAATGATTCGTCCGACCGTTGTTTCAATGCTGAACATTCCGGAGTTCAGCTCTTCCTTCCTCAGGAAGAAGGTCCAGAAAACAGGCATTCCCAGCAGAACATCTGGCTCTTTCCTCTTTGCCATGAGTGTTCCGGACTCCATATCCGCGTATTGAATCGAATTGACGATGCGGTCGGTCACGAAGGCCACAATGATTTGTGTTCGCCCATCCTTGAGGCCAACTGAGAAGGCCACTGCCTTTGCATGCATTCTGATTGGCCTCCTTGCTCTGTATGTGTACAATTCCAACGATTGATAGCCAATTGGTTTGAGGCGAAGTTGGCGCGCAATGTCCTTCGTGATTAGATTCACTTGCGAGCCTCCATCGAAGAAGAGAGTAGCCTCACGCTGAATCTCTGGATTCTGTTCCGCAAATATTGGTGCTTGCGTAGCCATCAGCCAGACTGATGCTGGGCCATCCATGGCTGCAACGGCGGTGACTGCAGTCACTGCCTTCCCTTTGTCGGCTCCCTTGGACCCATTTTGACGACGGCCTTTTCCTCGTTGGTTGGAGCCATTTGACTGGTTTTGGCCTGAACTGCTTGATTTGCCATTCTGCGGACAAAGTGCTCTGTGATGACGTCCTCCACAGTCCGTGCATCCCTTCTTGTTGCTTCTGCATTCGGCAACTGTATGGCCTTTCCTTAAGCAGTTGAAACATCGTTGCTGTTCGGCCAGAATCTGCTTCCTTCGGCCAATGTCCGGGAATTTAGGGCATTCTGATACCCAATGGTCACCCTCGCAGCATAAGCATGCAGGCTTCTTCCTATCCCGCTTGTTTCCTTGTTGAGCGGCGACAGCGAAGACACCCCGGGCTTGTCCCGATTTCCTGTTTCTCTGCCTGTCTTGTTGATTCCTGTCTTGCTGTTGTGGCAATCCGAACATCTGTGTGCTTCGAGCTCTTTGCAACGCTTCATGCAAAGACACGATTCCAGCCAATTCACGTCTCCAATCGGCTACGCACCACTCTGTGAAGGATTCACTCTCCTTTTCCAACAGCTTCATCAATACGGAATCAGGCAGCTTGTTTTTGATCACTTGTGCCACCAGCGGACTCTCCTCTGTTTGTCCGAGTGCTTCGAGCTGGCGGCAGACACGTTCCAGCGTTTCTACCATCCGCTGGAGGCTCTCAACTGACTCGTTGGCATTTGGTAGATTGATGAGTTCAGCTTGCAGAGCTTCGATTATTACCCGTCGATTTCCGAACAACCGTTCCAACGTTTGGACCACGGCATCGTAGTTGACTCCTCCTCGATATCCTTGAACAGCTTTGGCCGCCTTCCCACTCAAACATCCCAGCAGGTAGTTGAGTTTATCCACTTGCTCTAAGTGAGGTTGCCCGTCCACAGCGCTTTCGAACCGAGCCCAGAAGGCGGGCCATTCCAGCGGATTTCCATCGAAAGTCGGCATGCTCAAAGGAGGAAGTTGTGTGTTGTTCCGTCTTCCCGCATTATTAAATGGTGCGACGGGAATTGCCCCAGCTGCTGCGCCAGGGAGTATGCCGGCAGCTGCTCCGGCGTTTGGGTTTGCCCCGGCGGCTGCACCGGCGACAATTGGCACTGCCCCGGCGGCTGCACCGGCGACAGGAATTGCGGGAATATTGGGCTCATTAACCGCTCCATCGGCTAATCCCATTGCTCCTCCGGCGTTTGGATTGGCCGCTGCGGCCCCTCCCCCGGCAGGATTTAGCCCCTCCACGACGACGGCCGCCGGATTGGCCATTCCAGCTCCTTCGTTCGCATTGGGCTGAGCAGCGTTGGCAGCATGATTGGCCAAACCATTCACCTCGGCTGCTTGCTCGGCATCAGGATTCGATTGCAGTTCCTGATCCAAATCGTCAGCTAACTCCGCAGTTAGCTCATCGACCACTTCTTCTGCTTCAGCAATCCACTCGAAAAGTTGACGTTCCTGTGGGTTGAACCCAGCCATCACTTGTTCCTCGGCTTCCCGTGCTTGTCCCTCTAATCCGTTGATGAGAACCCGCCAGCGGTTGACTTCGGTTCGGATCCGGCGTAAATGGCGGCGCAGATGGAAGCGCTCCTGCTCCAGAGTCCGGTTGTCCTCGTCCTCTCGTTCCAAAGCCTCCCTCGCAGTCGTAATCCGTGTTCGTAATCTTCCAACGGCCGGTCCTAGCACCATTCGTATTTGTTGAGACATCGCACAGCTCCTTTGTTCGTTTTTGTAGCGGCACCACTTGTCGATACAGCTCAGTCAAATTCCCTAGACTCGAAATTCCCCAAAGGCAAATCAAAGTCCAGCAATTAACAGTTTTATTTCGGCAAGAAAATGAGTGGATGGAAAATGTGAATGCAATTAAAATCAAAATTAAATCAATTCAATTTGGTAAAAAGGTGGAAAAAGTGGTGAAGAAAGCGGGGCTCACAGGCTCTTAAATAATGAATCATTGCATCATGCTTATTCAAAATTGCATCACATTTGGCCTTTCCATCCTTTTCCCTCATTTCCAATTTTCTTTGCCCAATCATCGGCGATTGCCGGCTGGTCGACTTTTTGCCCTGTGACCAAAATTCACGTCGGCATTGGCCGATGCCGACAAATCTTCCCAACAAAAATTCAATTGCAATTTGAATGGCTGCTCATCCCCTTTTAAGCTGCGGATTACAATATTATCTAATTCCGTTTTTTGTCCGATATTGCGATAAATTCTTCTTTTGTCACCATTTTGATCGTAGTAGCAAATGTTTTGGACATAGAAAAGATTTTCTGCCACAGTTAGCTTTTGGAAAAGAATTTCTGTGTCGAATTCTTCGTAGGTTAGCATAAATTCGGCATGAGGAGTTATGACACGGATGGGAAAGAGATTTTTTGCTAATCTCGCTAAGTCCTCGTCATTTTTCTCCAAATATTCATTCAGATAGATGCCCGATGCGGCACCAATTCCGACTGCTGCACCTGTTTTAACTAAAAAACATATAAAATTCTATTATTTACTATTTTTTATTCTTTATTGAACCTATATATATATTAATTCAAATTTAGTTAAATTTTCATTTATTAAAAGAAATTTCGATTGTTAAGGCCATTAAATGGAAATAGAATTATACCTAACATTATTCGACAATTAACGAAATATAAACTTAAAATTAATTAAAATTGAGCCATTTAACTGAAATTATCGTATTCAATAAAATTTGAGCAAAATTTCCATTTCAATTAACCATTCAATCTACTTATTATTTCAATATCAAATCTTATTTTAGGTGTTTGGAAATGAGAATTCCAATAACTAAACATCATTTTTCGGAATTAAATAGCTGAACTTCACCCAATGAATGACTAAAATTCAAATTTAAAGTTTTACATAAAAAAAATAAATTTATATGGAAATTCTTGCTCATTATTTTTAATTTTAATTAAATTTGAGACAATTTTCAGAAATTAAAATGAATACATTAATTTATAATCTCATAAATAACCAAATTTTATATTATTCATATAATTGCTTATGGCTTCAATCAAACCAAAAATAAAGATAATAAAGAAAATTCGTATAGTTAATTTAATATAATTCCATAATTTTACCAATTTCCGGAATATCCGGTGTATCAATTTCCAGCATTGCTGCTTTTCTCAGAGGCGGAATAGGATTTTTTTGAGCAGGAGAAGCAACTTTTGCCGCATTAGCTATTTTTCGTGAAGAAACTTTTGTTGCCGATGCTGCAGCTTTTGTTGCCGATGCAGCAGCTTTTGTTGCCCTGGCAACAGTAGATACACCTTTTCCAATTAATCCAAAAAGACTTCCAGATCCATATGCGACGAAGAAAATAAAAAGAAATAGAAGAATAATATTTAGTTTGTTCATTTATGAAAATCGTTAGGGGACGTTTCAGTACCCGTTATTTAACTTTTGCAATTTTGACGAGTAATGATAATTTAACAAAAAAAATTTATATTTATGCACTTATTTTGCCACTTAATTTCACTAATAATTTTCGTTCAATTAGTTCTAGAAAAGGATAGAAATTGAAAAAATGATTTCTTCTTGAACAAATTATCGTCAAAATTGCTAATTTCTAGTGAGGGTACTGAAACCTTTTTTTGAAGGTAAATTGAATAGAATGGAGATTGGTATTTGACCTTTAAACCAAGAATATAGTGGACTGACCACACTCACTAGTGGGTCGCAAATAAATGAAGGGCGAAAATATTAGGCTAGTGTGGCCTGTATTTATGCTATGAAAGAGAGAGAAACTAAACTAAATGTGTTCATTGTCCATTCGAGATACAACATCGAGAATAGCTGAAGGACAAACTAGCCAATGTTCTGCCATCTATCTATTATCGATTTTGAATGGACATTGGTGCCGGTCCCTCCCGTTTCTCCTTTTAGAGGAAACACAAGCTAAATTTTTAGCCGTTCATATTCATATATTTTCGATTCCTGCTGAGTTGACAAGATGAATGAATCTCAGTTCCACATATTCAGTAATATTAACCAATTCTGTTATAGTCTGAAAAGATATTACAATAAAAATAATGGGAACCAATATGCAAATTGAATCAAATATAAAATTGTAATATTTTTTAAATAATTTTAGTTATGAATTCATTACTAAATTTGCTGTTGGCTTTTTTATTATTCAGTATTATTAGAAATGAGGCTGTAAAAACAACAAAAGGAGTAGATATGACCACATTTGATGGCTACCAATATAGAAAAAAAGGGTATTTCCGCAGATGGAGGAACTCAATTTTGGCAATGTATTGTACACACTTGTAATGGCCGCGCACACTCAAATATAAATTCCGAACATCTACGCATAGTTTCACAACATAACCATCCTCGAGATTTAATTGGAAATATAGTTCGCGAAAGGAAAGAGCAAGTATTAATTTGGAATTTTTCATTTTGGTTAATATGATTTCAAATTAATTAAATTATTAAATTTCAAATATTTTTTTGATTTTAAGTTGAAAGAAACATCAAGGAACAATCCTCTGCTACCACCTAGGGTAGCTTATTTACAATCTAGAGAAGGATTGAGTGATGAAGCTTTAATGGCAATGCCGTCATATTCTGCAGCTCAAAGGCAGGTAGAAATTCAGAGAGAAATCCCTGGACGTAGATTGGTCGATGCCAGGGAACTTGCTGATATTGTCATAGATGTATTTTTTTAATAATATTTCGGAAAGATAATATAATTTAGGGCGAATTTGCTACAGATTATAATGGACAAAGATTTTTATTGTACGATAGTAGGGTGGATGAGCCTGAAAATGTTGTTTTTTTTATCTGGTCAACTGATGAAGGATTAAGGCGGTTAAGAACATATACCCATTGGAGATAAGTTTAAAATTGATTTATTTTAATTTAATAAATTCTTTTTAAAATATAAAAATATATATATAATATTTTAAAATATCAGAAGATTGGTTCTAGATAAAAATTTAACCAATACAAAGTTCATTGAATACTATTATTTGATAATGCTTTACTCAATTAAGAAATATTTTTTTTAAATTAAATGAAATTTGGGTGGTTAAAATTTTAGAATCTTGACGAAATTTTTTTATGCGAATCATATATCTAATGATATTTATGTGATTTTGATATGGGAAAATCTTTTTGGAGCTAAAACATTAATATTCGCTTTTAAATATATATAATTCATTAGTTATTTATTTGTGAATTTTAGTTCGGACGGAACCTTCAAAGTGGTTCCGTCATCTTTTCTCCAATTATATACAATAAATGTGCTAATAGAGGAATCATCGGTTGTTGGAGCTTTTATACTAATGGCAAATAAGGCTTTTGACACTTATGTGCGTGTTTTTGAACAAATAAGAGGGCGGTTAAATGGTGTGGCACCGCAAAGCATCATAATTGATTTCGAGCAGAGTAATAATTTATATCTTTTCCATAGTTCTTTTATTGTCGATCATCACTCTGTGATGATTTAACAGATTATGGGCTTAGTTTACTAAATTTGGAGCATTGATTAAAATGTTTTTAAGGTGCAAAAAATGCCATTAATCATGTCTGGCCGGGAACGCAAGTGCGCACATGCCTTTTCCATCTGGGCCAAAGTATATTAAGGCGAGTACAGGTTCGAAATTTTATTTTAAATATTCAATCATTAAATGAGCTCCTATATACCATATTATTTCTTATTGTATAGGCAATTGAAAGTTTATCAAATTTAAATTTCACCTATCTGAGATGGAGTTTTATTTTTATACTCTCTATTTTACCTTTAATCAAAACTATTTTATTTTTTTAAGAAAGAAGGCTTTATTGGGATGTATGAACACGATGAAGATACCAGAATTATTATTCGATGTTTGGCCTCACTTTCTTTTTTACCAATTAATCGAGTTCAATATGGATTTAATTTATTATATCAAAATCCCGCCGCCCAAATTGTCCATCCCATCTTTGATTATTTTCGCCGGTAATTATCAATTTGAAAGTACATTTACTAAATATTTGTAGAAATTATATTATGAGGGATAATAACGATCCCCCTTTATTTCCAATTGATCTCTGGAATCAACATGATGCCGTTATCGCAGATTTATGTAGGACAAATAACGCTATTGAATCATTTCATCGAACTTTGAGAGGCCATTTTGCCAATGTCCACCCTCCTTTATCTAAGTCAATTTTTATGATTTGGGTAGAATAATGGTTGCTATTATCACTAAATTATTCCTTTTTTATTTACGTTCGAATATAATTATAAATAAAGCAACCATTATTATCTGCATCAATAATAATAAACAATATTTTTAGAGTTATTAGTGCATTGAAAACGGAAGAGAGAATGGTTCAAGATAAACTTAGAATTTATGAACTGGATTTTACAAGGGGAATCACATTGCGAAAAAGGACACGAACATATGTGAATAATGACGCTGCATTGAAAAGAATGGTTTTACAATTTGATCAAAATCCAAATATGAACGATGATGAATTTTTTACCCACTTACGTGCAATCCAATTTAGATTAGCACAAAATGGATTTAACCATTGGGATGATTAATTTATATAGCATAAAAATAAATTTTTGAAGAAATTAATTAGACTTTTTTTAAATTATAATCCGGAAAATTCGGTCCGGAAACCTCGGTCCGGAAAATTCGGTCCGGAAATTTCGGTCCGGAAACCTCGGTCCGGAAAATTCGATCCGGAAATTTCGGGTCCGGAAACCTCGGTCCGGAAAATTCGGTCCGGAAGTTTCGCACCACCATCTGATTCATATGAAAATCTTCTGGGCAGCAAATTCTTTTAAAAATAAATGATTAAAATGGTGCTAATAAGACAATTTCTCAAGGAAGTAAATATGGGTGACTGATTTATAAATAGAGCAATTGCTAATTAAAATTTTCCCTTAATTTGAAATAACTATGATTAGAATTTGATTAATATTTTTTTCCTAAAAATACAATGTTTTCTTTCTAAACATTTTATATTCTTGTTTTATTCAATATTTTGCTATTTGATAAATTTTTAACGAATATTTATTTACATATACCTAAAATCGAACAAATCCCAGAAAAAAAGTTCTCTGTTTTTATAAATATAATCCGTGATGATGAATTGTTATTTAAATTAAATTAATTTTCAAAAAATTTGGAAAATTAAAGCTTGGATTGATTCGGTCAAATTACAAAAATTATAACAATTCAAAAAACAGATCTGAATTTTTTTACCAAAAATTTAAAAATTTTAAGCATTTAATTCTTTCTCCTTCCTTACCAATTAGATCTTTTCGTTCATTCGCCCCAAGTTGTTCTTCTCATTCACCCAGCCAATTATTGAAACCTTTTTTTGTTTCAATTTCACTAGGATTATGGATTTGTCATATTGACGCTTGATTTTCTGCTCTAATTTGATTCTGTTCTCTTATCGATATTTTGTGAATCCGTTTGTTAAATTCATCACTTGTGGCATCCGTAGCAAAAGTTCTCATTGCCAAATGAATGCAAATAAAAGCGAATAAAATGAAAACCATTTTATTTTTTGTCATTTTTTGGTAAATTTAGACAGATTTAAAAAAAAATTGAAAATGGATTTATTTTAAAATGAGAAAGACGAATGAATTTATTGGTATCAAATTCACCCTTTCTCCATTTTATTTATAGCGTTTTCATAGGATTATTTTATAGATTTATAGTTCTATAATTATGCCTTAAAAATTTAAATACATTTAAGAAAATTTTACTAAGGTAAAATTTAATTCTGCAAAAAATTTTTTCTTTTTTTTATTTTTATAGTTTAGCAAAATATTTCATTTTTAATTTCATTTTTGATTGACAGCGTTTTTATATTTTTGTATTTTTATAGTCCGTTTTTTCATTCGCGCAAAATAAATTCTATTTTTATAGTTTTATATATAGATTTTTTTGAATAATATTATTTATTTTTTGTATTTTTAATCCGTTTTTTTAATCCACATAAAAAATTCTAATTTTATAATTTTATATATAGATTTTTTGAAAATTTTTATTTTATTGAATTGTCCATATTTCCATTACCCTTTGATTTTGTGGAATCAACCTTGGATATTAATAAAATTTAAGATTAAAATAAATGAAAACTATATGCTATCGGCTTATTTTTTTCACTCTTTTGTCATAGGGATTCGCATATTTCTTTGGCAGTTTCTTTTTGAAGAGAATTGAATTGATGTATTTTAACAAGAATAAAAATTTTTATTTTTAATAAATTCATTGGAAATGGAAAAAAATTACAACTAAAACAAAAATAATATTTAGATGAAATAATTAAAGCGGAATTAACTTTGATTAATAAATCGAAAAGAATAAAACGATAAAAAATGACATTGATTAATTAAAAATATAATTGAGAAAATGTAATAAAATCTTAATAGTATTCAATTTGATTTTAATTTTTCAGCATTGCGAATATATTTTGTTTTTTCCTACTGTGGTCGGATCGATTTTATTTCTCCCTGTCTTGATCTTATTGACTTTAATTTTGCCTGTGTTCGAATTGATTCTGATTTTTTCTGTGGTCGAATTGATTCTACATGTTGCACTCGAATTGACTTTGGTTCTTTCTTCGATGTTCGAATTGACTTTACCATTTGTGATCGAATTGATTTTGATTTATCTTCAGACCATTTTATACTGGAGGACGAAGAATCTCCGTTTCCTTAAATTATTATCATATTTTTTAATAATTTTTGCAAACCATATGAATTATAATCAAATTTCAAACGAACATTGCCATAAATGCTAATTACAACGAAATTGGTTTCACTTTCCAAAACCATTTGGCCATTTGAATCCAAATCTTCTTGACAGCAAATTCTTAGAAAATGAAAGATTAAAATGGAGGCAGAACAATTACTAATCGAATAAAATATTGCTGATTCCTAAACAAAACAAATGCTAATTGAATTTTTCATTTAGTTTTGAAATAACTTTTTTTTTCTAAAAAATATAATTTTTTGCTTTTAAATATTTTGTATTCTTTGATTTTCATAAAATTTTATGTTTTAGTTTATTCCAAATATTTTGTATTTTCTTTAATTAAATATTTTATAATTTTTTTATTCCAAATATTTTACTTTTTTGTTTATCCAAAATTTTTTTGTTTATAAAAATATTGCCTTTATATTTTCAAAGTCATTTTGTTTAATAAAACATTTTATATTTTTGTTTCCCTAATCATTTTGTGTTTTTGTTAATTCTAAACATTTTGTGTTTTTGTTTATTCCAAACATTTGTGTTTTTGCTTATTCTAAAAATTTTGTGTTTTTGCTTATTCTAAACATTTTGTATTTTATTACTTTTCAATATTTTGTATTTTAGTTTATTCCAAGCAAAAAATTTTAAATCATGAGCGAGAATTTTGATTGATTGAGATGAGGATTGCTTACCGTATACCTGTTGGACGCATATCTTTTATAATTTTCATCTCAGCAAAACCAAAATCACAACTTTCTTCACAACGTGCCGTCAATGAGTGCACCGTCAATTTTATGCTGTGACCGGGTGGAGCAAGAATATGCCAATGGCATTCTGCATTTCCACCTCTCCATTCTCCTGTGTGTCGTTTTCGACGTCGGTGATAGTTATGATAAGAATGCGAAGGATAGTATTCAGATTGATCATCATTTCCAACTGATTCCGCAAATATCTTAGGATCTTGGGTAGCCTAAAAATGCATATACATTATTAATTTTTTCGATTATTATGGATTTGAAAATTATTGAAATATTTTTTGAAGGCAATTAGACAAAATAGTTCGTAAAATACACGCATTAAGCATATAAAACTAAATTGTCATTGTATAATTATTTTGCAAATTTGATTTTTTTTTATTATGTTAAATTCTTTTGAGTGAGCAAATGTTTTGCTATATAGAAATTTTAAATAATTGATTTATAACTATATCATATTGGTTTAATTTGTTGACGTCTTGTCTTCATTTATAAATAGGATCTTTCCCAATCGAAAATTTTTAATATCTGTAGGTTCTGATATATAAAAAAACTATATTGACTAAAATTTGGGTAAATTCAATATTTATATTTGCCAAGAGATACTATTATATATTTGAACATTACTGATTACTACTTTGAAGTGTACATAAATATTCACATTTGCCACCAAATAATTTACCTCAAGTATACTTCCACAAGTGCCAGCTGGCTCCATGCATAAATTTCCGCCAAATCCGGAGGGACAAACACATTTCGTGCAATCTTTTGGGTTCGGGAATCCACCAAAACGGCATTCTGTTTTGAATTTTTCGCAAGCATCTGAAAAATATTTTTTTCCATTTTTACTGAATATTATTCATCAATTATTTAAAATTTTTTTTAATTTTACCTTCACATTTATAGAAAATGTTCAACAATAGAATGTCACAGAATGTTGGATGCATGCTTTGGCCCAGTGCCCGTTTGTATCTTTCATCCTTGGTAACCATAACTTGAATGCGATCCTCATCCGTGTCCTTTTCCGAGCTATTAATATAATTTAGTGAAATTAGAAATATATAGGTTAAAATGATATGGTGATTTGATTTATTTAAGCTACTGTGAAAAGAATAGAACATCTTTTTATCTTTTATTATCTCGCTAATTTTTCGATAATTACCAAATATGAATAAAGTAAAATAATCAAATAGATTTAGTAACAAATTCGTTAAATCTATCCTTTTTTCTTCTTTTATACTTATTCTAGTTTCATTTTATTTTAAATTTAAAAACATATAGAATATATAAATAATGTCAAATTTGAACTGTTATAAAATTATATATTTTCTGTAAGTTGTGAAGAATCAAATTTATTAGTTAAATCCAGGAATTTTTTCACATTTTTAAAAGAATTATTATATTTTATACATACATTTTTATATTAAACATTTAGGTATATAGATCTAAATCGACTACTCCTAATCGTATATTATTATAAAATCTAATGATTATATAGAAAAAGAGATTTAAAAATGTGCCCAGCAAAAGGCCTGAGCATTTCCGGAAATACCAATTTCCAAAATTTGATGACTTACAATCCTGCATAGCTCATAATTGAACCCGGATCGAATGGTACATCAAAATGTAGACTATTAGTCTCTATCTTATAATTTTTTTTCCAATCGTCCTTACTAATTTTACTTTCATACACAACCAAATATTCATCCCGGTCCTTCCTTTGATGTGCATGATCAAAACCGAGAGCATGTCCTAATTCATGTGTGATTGTAGCAATCTTTAAAAATTTTTCATCTAAAAGACTATAATATGGCTAAAAAATTTTAATGTTATAATTATAAAACGGTTAAAAGGTTTTCCCTATACATCCAAACAATAAGTATATCGATAAATTTCTTTATGAAGAATTGAATGTTTTAATTTTTTACTATCAAAAATTAAGAATATTAAATCATTCAAACTGTCGGAACTCCGACAATCTTCTTTTCGCCAAATTGCCCTAAATTTATTTTTTTCAACAACGCCAAAAAATATTCATTACATAATGCTTAATGATAACATCTTCTTTTAGCCTACTTGTGGAGAGGAAGAAGCCAAAACAGAATTCATTCCAAAAAAGTTTTCCAACGAAAAGCTAAAAAACGATTCTCCAAAAATATTCTGCTTGCTTATAAAATTTCTGGCGATTGGCGAATAATATTCTTTTTTTCTCAATTTTAATTAATTTGAGGTTGGGGATTTTTATAAGTTGTCCACTTAGGTTTATCATTCATCTCAATTTCCCTTGTCAAATTCCCTAATTTCCAACGCCTTAATTCCCCTATATTCGGCTATATCCCACGCACCTCTTGCTTAATAATAATTTTATTGCTCTTCGATATATTCGGCATATTTATCCGATTAAATAAATATTCCCCTTTAAGTATTTCTCAAAAATCAAAGGGAAAAATATTTCGCTTTTTTTTTAACTGGAACTATGGTATTTCCAATGAATTTAATTTTTACATTGGTTTATTTAATAAAGTATTCAAAAAATTTGTACGAATTCCTCTCAATTTATGAGGAAAAAATTTAAATTTTTAAGACTTTTATGGAATATTTATTTATTACCGGAGCCTCGTCTTTTATTATTACTTCACGATTGCCGTCATCTCCTGGCTTCATGCCTATGTACGATTGGTTTCGAAGACCCTCTATAAAGCTTATCCGCGGATTGGCGTTGGCATCATCGCGAAAAGTCAAGCAACTATAATCCTCCCAATATTTTATTGCTGCCCGAATATCGTTTTCTCGTGCAGCTATGTAATTTTTATTATAGAAATAATTAAATTCATATATTTTTATTTTAGAATGATAAAAAATTAATTTACAAATATAATTTGAATAAGAAAAATAACCATAATAAATTTTAATCGAATTAATATTTGATATTTTTTTCATACGTCTTAAAAAATTAATCATATTTTTAAAACTCACAAAAATTTATCTCATAGTTAATGGTGCGTGGCCATGGTTTAGCGTTTGCACCAATCGCTTGTCTTTTATTTCGAATAGGACGCAAATATGAATCTTTAAAAAATAAAAATATGGAATATTTATTTTATTTAAACTTTTATTAATTGGGGCCTCATCAGTCGACTCGGAAATGATGTAAAAAGAATATAATAATATCGAATAAATTATTACCGCATATTTATTTAAAAATTTCATTCGTATTTTACAGTATATCAATTTTATTCTTAAAAATAATAATTATTTTTTATATATTTTCATGGCAAAAAATTGTTTATAGATTGATTATGGTGATGAATTATTATTTAAATTAATTTTCCGAAAATTTGTATAAAAATTCGAAGAAAGAAGAAAATTGAAGATTGGATTGATATGTAGAATTATATATAGCACATTATTTTAATTCAATAATTAATGAATGTCATTCAAGATTTAGGAAATTTTAATTTTAAGCTGTTATTATCTGATTTATAATATAATAATTTTGCAAAAATTTATTTAATAAAACAATAAAAAGATAAAACTATTTTTTGTTCAAGGAAATTTTTACTATTCTCCTCTTTTTTCAAAAGTGATAAAAAAATTTTTATAGAAAAATTTTAAATGTGAATGAAAGAGTTTACAATAAAAATTAAAAAATATAAAAATATTCTCAAAATTGTAAATTAAAAACTGACTATGTATATATTTTGCAAATTAAAAAAGAATTTTGGAATGAAATATTTGGAAAAAAAATTTTAGCAGCGAATTTATATTAATAAAATCAATGAAAAATTCTGGCCTACAAAATGTTATTTTATATTTTTGTATTTTTATAGCTTTATTTTAATTTAATGTCGAATAATTGGGTGTGTCTATTTCGATTTTTCATATTGAATATATTTTAATATTTTTATAGGAATTTCTTATAAGCGTTTAACTTAAAATTTTCTTTTCATTTTTATTATTTTATTTTTTAAGAGGATTTAATAAATATTAATTCTGAATTTTTCTATCCATTAATTTCAATCTGACATATAAAATAAATTTTCACCATAAATTATAACCAGAAAAAATTTATATTAAAACAGTTTTACAATTATAAATCAAATAAATTTTAAGAAATTTATTTAATTGAACTATTTTAATAATTATTTATCAATAATAATTATTTTAGATAAAAATAGCTTTATTTTAATTCGTAAAAAATGAATATTAATATAAAGCTATTTATTACGACATTCTTCTTATTTTTCATTTCTCTGCCTAATCAATGCCATGGAGCAGATGTAAATTTTTGTATTTAATAATGTCAATATCAGAATATATTAATTAAAGGAATCCGGGAGCAGTTCAAATCGACGAAGACAACAACGAATATCTGGCACAGATTCAATTCGTCAAACAGAAAATCCATTTTCCTTAATTCGGGATCTTGGCAATATGTCAATTCGTCAAGTAGAGCAACAACAAGCAACTGTCACTACATCAATTCGTCCAACAGAACAACCGACAATTCGTCCAGAGCAACGGTCATCAATTCGTCCAGAACAATCGTCAATTCGTCAAGTTGGGCAACAACAACCAGCTGCCAATATGTCAATTCATCCAGAGCATGGCCATCATGAAATAGGCAGACCAGGCACATCAATATCGGCACATGGTGGTGATGGCCAAACAGCGCAGCAGATTGGATCAATTTGGACTGGCATTTCATCCAGCGATTCCATTCATACTCAACCTTCATCTTCTATAAGACAAGCCAGTGATTCAAATAGAGGTATATTAATTTTGTATGAATTTATTCTTAGAAAATTAATGAAATTTAAGTTTTAAAATTTAAATGCCTTCATTAGCTATATAAATGCAATTTGAGATAAATTATATTAAAAATTTATTGCAAAATTTAATGCTAAAATAATTTTTTATATAGTTGTTTAGAAACCTTCATATTTTTCAAAAAAAACAAACAAATATTCCCAAATTTATTCAATTTTTTAGTATTTTCTCAAATAATCTAAAAAAGGAAACAATATTATTAAAAAAATAAATTTAATTTTTTTAAAATCATTTAATATAATAAGTAGACAAAAAAATTATACGGCATCAATCCGTAGAATATTTATTCTACTGATATACATATTCAACCATATGCCCATGCCCAATGTTAATTTTGCGAATTTAATTTTTTCGAAAATATTTTTTAAGGGGCAAAAAGAAAAAGGAAGAAGAGTGGCAAAAAATCTATTCGACAAAAAGAACAACAAATATCGTCCGCAAGGGAAGGAATTGCTTCTTCATCAAAAACTGGTAAATATTTTTTAAATGTATTGCTTTAAAAATCAGATAAATTATTGTTTCGACTTGTATAAAATTATCTATTATAAATTCATTTTATTCCATTATTTAATTTAATCCTTGATCGGATAACAATTTTTTGGAATAATTATTTTTTAATTTGAAGTTCGCATTTCACCTTTAAATCTACCAAAGGCCGGATATCATTTTTATTTTTATTCAATTTTTGCAAAAATCGGCTAGGTTGAATCATTCTCAAATTATTTTGTAATAAATTCGAATAAGAAAAAATAACTTCGATGAATAAAATATGATGATTTACGCACTTTAGACTTTTTTATTCATTTTAAACTTAAGATCTCTAAATTTTAATTTTATTATAATTTAATCTTCAGAAACAAAAATGGGAAAAACTGCGGTAAATCAAATTGAAAATATGAAGGTTATTTGTTTATACTATTTATTAATAAGGAATATATTTAATTAAGATGCTGGCTCTGGCTTTGAAGGAGGAAAATTTTAAATTGAAAAATGCCATGGAAAAGAAGAAGGAAGAAAAAAAATATTTCGGCGAATGTTTTATTTGTAAGTCTCCATTTAAAGTGGATGGTATTTCCGCATTGACATGCGGTCATACCTATCACTATGGATGCATAGAACGGTGGAACATTGTAATATAAAATTGTTAAAAATTTATTCAAATTCTTATTTAGATTAACCATAAATGTCCAACATGCAAAAGGACAATAGAAAAGATTATTCCACTTTTTATTGATGTGGATGCAACAGAAGATGAGGTAAATATTTAGTCTAATTTATATTCTACACAAAAACAAAGAAATAATATTCAAACTTAAAAAACTCCTAAAGTAAACGATCAATAGTTGTATAAATTTGATGATAACAAATTTTGATTTTTTTATTCACTGAGCCTGTTACCTTTATCATTATCATATCAGGGGAGAGGATTCCGTCTCATCAGTCAGCGATTTTGATCTGCAGCTAGCGACTCATTTAACCAATTTAAATGATCCAAATTATACTTTATAGCTGTAATTATTGGCTAATGGCTATTGATTGATCATCGAAAAATGTAAAATTTTGGCCAAGTTGTGACAAAAAATCTTCGAAAAATTACCTTTATTTTTGTATTTATGGCCATATCTTGGTCAAAGCCTATGAGTTTTAGATTTAATATTGGATATACACTAACATAAAGGGCTGATGTATTTCAGATAATTTTGATTCGTTAATCGGCTGATTAGTTATGTTTCCAAAATTGTTGAGACAGAAATGACCCCCAACCGCGAGGAGGTTGAAGGGATGCATTCGCCCCATTAAAGTATATGTAATTTTCCTGTTTTGCCGTTCGTTTACCATTCAGATTTGGGGTTAGGTTTCCGCAAATTATATTTTTTGTGCACACTAGTCAGGTTCAGAAGTAATGACTTGGATTCTTTGTTTTTAAAAATAATCGGAGTTTCATTGACTATTTTGAAAATAATCCTTTAATTTACTTAATATTTTAAGCTTTATTTTTCAGTAAAAACCATTTTTTGAATTAATTTCAGTTCGCCGCAATGACTAGACAAATTGATGGAATTGATTGGATCATATACGATTGGAACGCATATAAATTTAATGCTGCAAATTGTTCTCCAAATTTAACAATTAAAGGGGAGGGACTTGTTTTGAAGAATTATGGAAAAGAATTTGGTAAAATTTAAAATTTATAATATAATAATTTTATTAATTTTAGAAACGAATTCCGCTCGTGCCAATTTGCCCATTCCGCCATTCAATCCAGATACCAGAAAAACAACAATTTCTTTCTATTATGAAGTCAAAAATATGGATGGGTATATTTTTATATTATTATACATATAATCTATTATCGTGCTTTTTTTAGGGTTCAGCGGTACCGCAGTACCGGTCGGTACTGGTACCGAAGTACCGGCCTTTGGCCAGTACCGGTACCGATTTTGCCAGTACCGGTACCGACATCGGTACTACCGGTACCGTTTTTTCAACTCGGTACTAGTCGGTACTGACAAGCACCCCCTAAAATGGCATTTTTGGCCAAATTTTTATTTTTTTTTTTTTTTTCTTTAAAATGAAAATTTCAGTCAAATTTAAATCTTTTATGAAGCTATTTTTTATTTCTCTATATCAAAAATTTTTGATTTTTGAAAGAAAAAAAAATTGATTTTTTAAAAATTTTTATGATTTTTTACCATTTTTTCTCCAGTACCGTCAGTACCGACTAGTACCGGTACCGACCGGTGCCGAGTACCGGTACCGGGTACCGACCCTAAACCCAGTACCGGTACCGAATACCGAGTAGGCTGGTACCGGCAAGTACCGGTACCGATTTTGGTCCAAAGTACCGGTACCGCTGAACCCTAGCTTTTTTTAGTAACAACTTATTTATTGGATTTTCTGACAAACATTTTTCATTAGAAGGCAAAACGTTTGGATTGTATAAAAATACTATTGGAATTTGGGATAAAGAAGGAATTTTGATTGATGGATCTTTCTTCGATTTAGGAAATGGTTTTGAAGGGTTCAAGAAAGATGATTTTGTAGGCATTGGTATAATCCATCACGAAACTTCTAAAATGGAATCTTTTTCCACTTGCAATGGCAAATTGTTAGGTAAAATAATTTCAATTAAATTTAATAATTAAAAATACTAGAAAAAATTATAATAAAAATTTTCGAAAATAAAAATTAAAATTCAGGGAAGGTTGAATTGCCAACAAAATATGCCATAATTGAACTTTTCCCCGTAATTGATTTGTACATTCCTGGCCAATTAGTCGTCGTGAATTTTAACAAAGAAGAATGGAAATTCAAGGAATTCAAACAAGTCCTTGAATAAGAATGGAAAATTATCGATACAAACAAAAAAGAAAATTTACCACCTTTAAAATGTTTTATTCCGATTCAATTTTGGAATTATTAAATTTATATTTCTAGTATTTATGACATTTTTGAAATTAAATGAATTATGGAATGTAATTTTAATTACGTTTGAATATAAATAACGAATTTTATGTAGGATTTTTGGAAAATATAAAATGCTTTTCATTTGAATTCTAAAATTCTAACTGATAGCAGCATTTAGTACAGTTTTGGGTACCTAAAAATCGATAATCCCCAGCCCTATCCTATAGCATTACTTTATAAGATTGACCCCATTTCCAAGTGGGGTCAATTAATTAATTGACCATTTAATTAATTTTTAATTAATTTTCTTGAGACTACTATATTAATTAAAATTATTTACGCTTAATAAATAATAATAATAAATAATAAATTTTATAAAATAAAAATTCCATGACCCGACCGGGAATCGAACCCGACCACCACAAATCCCAAAGCCTTCACCTTTCGACTATTCAGCCAATTGGTGAGGGAACATTCAATTTTGCCCATATACACCCACCCAACCAATTCCTCACTTCCTTCCCACTGCATCCCTCTCCAGCATTTCCCTCTCTGCATCCTGTCCTTCAATTAAAATGAGGAGGGGAGTGGTCGGGAATAATTGAGGATTGGGAGGCCGGACTATTTTCGAGGGCAATAATTATCTCCCAGGGAGAAAATTGATTTTTGGTCACATTTGACAATAAATAAAATTTTTACATTTCTGAAAACAACAACATGTCTCATTTTCGAGAAAACATTCGCATTTATTGCAAAAAAAAAATTGGCATAATTCAAACTGAAGCAACTTCAATGTTTCGTTCAACAGACCAATTCATCGTTCAAAATCGCTTCCTCCAATTTCTTCTCTGCAACCATCAAAGACATTCCCATCGCAATTCGACGACCGATTCCATTCAAACAAAACCCTGCAAGAATTTATCAAAACCGGCAAAATCACTTCTGACATTGAATATTCTCGTGAATGGAACGAATTTTTGCGAATTGGCGCCCTGGAAAGCAAATTCAAAGAATTAAAACTTTCGGAGGAATACAAATTCAAGGATTATCCTGAATTTTTTGTCGAGGACCTGATTTTCGATATTGGCATTGGGTGGGTATTTTTATCCTTTCTCCCACAAAATATATTCCTATTTAGTGATCCGACCGGCTTTTTGGATTTGATCCAATTCAAACTTGTGGAGGACGACACGCCACCATTTATCATAGACATTTGGGAAATGTATGCATTTTATCCCGGAGTCCCAAAAGGTAAATTACAAAAACAAAATGACTAATAAAAATCAACATTTTTAGATGGGAAAATACTTGATTGGGGCGGAAAGGAAGTGAAGCTTCTTCCCGGCTATGTGGAGCAACCACCCGAAGTGCCGCATGATGGCGGAATTATTGTTGGGGAAGGAAATAATCTTCTCAAATTTGGAATTCAAAATGGCCAATATGAATTCGACATCGCCATTCATTTTCCCGAAGAAGGAACACGATCAAGGACAGAGGGAATCCGAATTGAAAAACGCAAAGTGGTTGGTAAAAAAACGGAAAAAATTATTTTCTCATATGCACATTTTTAGAATTCCCAGCAAAATGCCCACGATGGGCCGTGTTCTTCAACTTTCAAAGAAGAAGAATAAGAATTGAAGAAGAATTTGATGCGCACGCATTTTGTCAATTCGAATAATGGCATTTTTGATATGTTGAATAAAAAATGTTAACCATTTTTTTGAAACTTAGATTTAGAAAAGGAATTAGCCTTTAGAGCTAATCATAGGTGGTCTATTTAAGCAGTCAAATTTCGGCTAAATTGTAATACCACAAAAAATGTTTTTTTCACCATTCACTCTAATTTTGGCTGGAGCCACTGGCTCAGGAAAAACCCAATGGCTGTTGAAATTCCTAAAGCATAGAAAAGAGTTGATCGATCCTCCTCCCCAAAAAGTGCTCTATTGCTATGGGGAACTGAACGATGCAATAATGCGATTGAAAACCGAAGAGGGAGTGGAAACGCATAACGGCGTTCCTGATGAGGAAATGATAAAATCCATGCCCAAACCTCTGCTTCTCATTTTGGATGATCTAGTGCTGGACACAAAAAATGATTTCCTTGATCTCCTGTTCACTCGTGGCTCTCACAACTGGAATACCAGCATTGTGTTTGTGACTCAATCCATATTTGGCAGGAATATTCGTACGGCACGAAGCAATGCCCACGTGCTTGTTTTGATGCGTAGCCCTTCCTCACAATTGCAATCAAAAACAATTGGTTCACAGCTATTTCCCCGTAGATTGAATTATTTTTTGGAGGCTTGGACAGATGCCACTCATGAACCCTTTTCATATTTGGTAATCAATATGCATCCAAATGCACCGGAATATTTACGTCTGTCTACGGACATTTTTCCTGGGGAGAAGCAAAAAATTTATCTTCCCATTGATTAATTGATTGACCACATACGGGCGTGGTCTATATAAATACATAAAATTAATGGAAAAAAATTTCAATTCAAAATAGAATGACATATCAATACAGTCCATATATACGAGATAATTTAGAATTTTTGCAAAAGCTAGCAAAAACAAAATCTGACAAAAAGAAAAACTCACTTATATTGAACGCAAACGCCGATCAAATTTTGGCAATTGTTGAAATTTGTGCAAATATTTTGCGCTACAATTTCATTTTGACTCCCCAACAGAAAAAACGTTTAATAAAATTTGCCGATTATTATCGCGCAATTGCTCGGGCACGAACCGAAAAGACTGCTCGTAATCGTATTCAACAGGGTAGTGGCTTGGCGCTGGGTGCAATCCTTTTGCCCATTGTCGCAACATTGGCTGAACATTTGGTCAAAAAATTTTGCCAGAATCGCAATGAGACACACCCGAAAAATGATCATGATTCCAGAGGCAGAATACCGGACCCTTTTGAATTTGATGACTCGTACAGGGGATGATTTACAAAATGAGAAGACCAAATTGGATGCAAAAATTGCCACCACATTGGATAATCCCAAATTGGATCCTGGCCTGAAACAGAAACGATACAATGCGCTCTATAAGCAGAGGAGACAAATGAGGGAAATGATTGAGAATCGCCCTCAAAAAGTTTTGATCCAAAATCCAAAAACAGTCCCACCAAATGTGGCACCCTATTTGGGACTGACCACCACCACAGGTACAACTCCAAATACAGTTGATCCAAGCAGCGCTAATGAAGATGACAGGAAAAAGGTTGTCAGACGAGCGTCCACATTAGGATCAACCTCAGGAACTGATGAAAAATCTTCCGTTTACACTTCATCATCATCATCCGTAGCCAAAGAAGAAAATGGCTCAACACAATATGAATCAGCTTTAACACCTTCCGAACATGACTATAGAATGCCTGCCAGATCACGTAAAAAGTTGATTGCATTGGTAGAAGCAAATCCACAAAGATTCGGTGTTGCCCCAAATGGTCAAATCCTGAGCAACAAAAAATTGCGTATCAAAGAGAGCCACTTTAAAGATTCCATAGATTATATTGCTGGCATGCGTGACTCGCCACCTCGCGGCCATAAATTTTTTGATCAAGCAATCCGGAGGGATCCAGAAGCGCAAAACATAATTATGGGAAATTTTGCCGGACAATCCGGTCAAGGTAAAAAGCATAAAAAGCTAAGATTCGCTACCAATTCCACAAAAGTCGAGATTATAAAAACACCAGGTCTTCAGAGAATACCTCCCAAAAAACAAAAATTCAAACCTCAACTATGGGCAAAACTCTGATTAATAATTTACTGACCACACTTTTTTACAAGCTAAAATCTCCGGCTAGTTATAGTGGAATACAGGCACTTTATACCGAAGCAAAAAAAACACAATCCAAAAGTGACACTGAAAGATGTGGAAACATTTTTGCATAATGAGCGCACATGGACTTTATACAAACCAGCCAGGAAACGCTACAAGCGACTTAAAACCATTCCCTCGGGACTGAACACGGATTGGCAATGCGATTTGTGCATTTTCGATGATCTCAAGAATCAAAATGATCAATACCGATACTTGCTGGTTTGCATTGACGTGTTGAGCCGTAAAATTCATGTGGCACCTGCAAAGACAAAGCGGAGCGAGGATATGATTGATGCATTCAATCGGGTGTTCGCCAAATCTCAAGCACTCCCACATAAACTCTATTCGGATTCAGGGGTGGAATTTCAGGCCAAAAAAAATTGGAATATTTCCAGCAAAAGCAAATTTTAAAGCGTGTAATGTTCAGCCCCCATTTACATGCTGGAGTGGTGGAACGAGCCAACAAGACCATAAAACTTCGGCTGTACAAATATTTTAGCCAAAATAACACTACGCGATGGGTGGAAGCAGTTCAAAAAATTGTGGATGGCATAAACAATAGTGTGAATCGAACGATTGGCATCTCGCCAAATCAGGTCACATATGAAAATGCTCAAGAACTTTGGCAGAGGCTATATAAGCAGGAAGAAAATGGGGAGGAGAAACAACAATTACAAAATAAATTTGCGCGTGGAGATATTGTACGTATCGCTAAAGAGAAGGGCACATTTGGACGATCATTTCATCCAAACTATACGGACGAACTGTTTCGAATCACAAAAGTGAATCGCACCAATCCCCCATCCTATAGAATTGAGGATTTGGAGGGCAACAAAATTTCAGGCATTTTTTACGCACCAGATTTGGTCAAAACCACATTGGACACAACACATCGTATTGCCGAAGTCTTGAGGACACGAAAACGTAAAGGTGTGGTAGAGCATTTTGTGCGCTGGGTGGGATATTCCGACAAGCATAACAGTTGGATCAAAGATTCAGATTTGGTTACCACTCCAATAGCTGAATAATTGCCCAAATGGATTCATTCTACATTACTCTACCCAGCAATGATCCCTCCTATGAGAACAATAAGACGAGTCATTTCACCGTTAGGCTACCCGAAACATTGGAGCTTGACAATGCATGGACTGTATCGCTTTCCTCAATCATTTATCCAATTTCATTTGCCACACTCGGTGCTGAGGATGAGCAATATATCATTGTCAGCTATTTGGACCCGGAGGATAAGCAACAATCCGAAAAAATTATGATACCCTCTCTGAATTTCCATACAATCAAAGAGATGGAACAGAACATAAATGCTCTCATTCATCAGTATTTTACGCGCCGCTCCGCAGAGAAGGGCACAACCTCATTGGGCTATACAGAAACCACCACCACCAATAATAATAATCCAACTAGAATGAGAAGATCTGCGGCAGAAACACAACAACAGCAACTCACCCAAATTCAAGAAAGCCCAGAAATTGTCGCAAAAGTGGCCGCACTCAAACAAGCCAATCAGCAGCAAACTTTGACTCCAATCCAAGAAACGGCTGATATACAGGCCAGAGTGGAACGGGAAAAAGCTGAAAAACTCAAAATGGCAAAAGGTGCAGCAGAAAGAGCTTTGCGAGACACTGGGAAAAACTATCAAAAATTGCTGGAATTCATCACAAAGGCAACAAGCGCACTTGATAAAATCAATTTGCAATTGACGGAAAAGCGAATGGGAGAAAACACTGCTGCACAATTGAATGAAAAAATTGTAAAATCCGTGAGGAATTGGCCAAACTACAATCCCTAGGTCTGACACTTTATGCCCATCGTGACGCTACACAAAAAGCAAAAGATGAAACGCTACGAGAGGTTGAAGCAAGGGATTTACCAGCTGCAAGACGTGGGGCAGACAAAGCAAAAAAGATTCTGGCAGACTCGAATGAAACCCTCCAAAATGGAACAGCAACATTTGAGCAATTGAAAAATTTGAGTGGAGAGGTCCAAACCATACTCCAATCAATGCCCAAGAGACAAGAACCACCTATTGCGATTGGTCAGCAACCAACTGGTGGTGGTGGTGGTGATAGAAAATTGGAACCAATTGACGAGAAGCAATCCATAAAGGATCAAGTCACTGAATTGCAGCGTAAAAAGCAGCAGCAGCAGCAGCAAAAACAATTGGTACAAATTGAAGAAGACGAACGAATCCAAGAGCAATTGGCAAAATTACAGCAACAGCAACGGGAATTACTCAAATTTTCCGAAGATCAACCATCACAACCGGAACCACCTATAGCATTGGCCCAATTCAAAAAGCCAATAGAAGAGGACCGATTTGCGGATATACGCAAATTGTTTCATACTGACCCAAATGCAAAGGTCATTTTCCGATTTGATGACACAATGCAAAAATTTATTGCCTTTTTTGAGGATCGTATCCAGCATGTGGAACTTTCACCTGAGTTGGCCTATGCCTTGGGATACAGTAATCAATTGTTTGTAATGAGTGAATTTTACGCGCAATTTATGCCCACTCTATCGGGTGGAATCAAGCAACTCTACGTGTACAGCCCAATTGTGGAACAATCCATTGTGGGAAATGAGAAGGCGCCACTTTTGCGGGTGGTTAACGTAATTGGCGAGCCGGGTCAAGTCCAAGAGGCTATATATAGCTCAGAATATCATTATCGGCTGCAGAATAAACGCATTTCTGAAATTACAATTGAAATTCGTTCAGCAACAGGAAAATTAGTAAAATTTGCGTGGGGAAATACCCTCGTCACATTGCATTTCAAAAGATCACTTTTCATGTGAACAACAATTAGAATGACGCATGTTTTCATTGATCCAGACAATTTGAACTGGTTAGGAATGGTGGCGGCCCAAGAGGGTCGAGGTCCAGCATTGGCCTCTCAACAGCAACGATATTTTCAGGGTATCCGGTATCAAAGGGGTACTGGGGTATTGGGAGCAATTGGTCGATTCCTGATGCCCATTGCCAAAAATATTGCCTCAGCTGTGGGAGAGGAGGGATTGGCTGCAGGCACAAAAGCTCTGAGCGATATTACACAAGGTAAAAATGTAAAGGAAGCGCTGATGGAACATTCCAAACAAGGATTGGCCAACATTGCAGGGCACCAAGAAAAAGTCGCCATTCGAATTTGTGCATGCAAATTTGCGCACACTTAGTGTGGAGGCAAATGGAAACAGCTACCCAGCTACCCCATATGCTTTGGATTTTGGGAATAATCGCTATTTGCGCACATTTGTCGACATGTATGCCGGTTTGGGAATGGACGAAGGCGATCGGACAATGTCCATCAATTTGCAGCGATTTTTGAACGGTTGGTGCTTTTATGTGATCCCAATGCAAAGCACACTCGAGGACTATGGTCAAAATTTTGAGATCATTCGCAATGGGACCACCTGCATAAAACTCCACTTTAATGAGCCTATAAAGGATTCGATGGAAATGCTAGTGATTGGAGAATTCGATTCCATTCTCTCAATCGATTCAGCACGTGTACTCAGCTCTGATAATAGTGTGGTTTAAACATAAAATACAAGAAGAATGGTGCTACTTGAGGGTATGAATGGAAGGCAATTGGAGCGTATTTTACGCTCAAATCCACACACACGCCAGCTTTTTTGGGAGTTTTTGCTGCGGACAATTTGCCGCGCTCGAAAAAATATCCCTATTGCTTTGTGGCAAACACAGACCCTCATTACCGGAAAGGGCAACATTGGGTTTCCATTTGGGTTCAAAATCCTCATAGTGCCGAATATTTTTGCTCTCTGGGTGAACCGCCAAATGCCCGTTTCCAACAATATTTGTCCACATTCCAATCGGTCAAGATCAATAATAGGCAAATTCAGGCAAATTTGGAAGACACATGCGGCCATTATTGCATTTATTTTTTGACATGTCGTGCCCAGGGACAATCATTCCCCCAAATTATGCAAACCCTTTGGCGTAGGGGTCGGCAAATGTCGCTTTGCGCAAAAAACTTGCAAAAGAGGTTAGACGATCAGAGAAAAAAAGCGACATTTTGGGCTACATAAAAAATGTCGCTTTGGAAAATCGATAACGAGAGATAAATGCAAGTGCCCTGCGCAAAGCGATATTTGCCGATCCCTACTTTGGCGTACGCGCGCAATGGCGGATATGCTAGTAAAATTTTTTGTTCGTAATTTGAATATTCCCTCAACATAAAATCAATCTATCAATTTTCTTCCCCTTCTTCCTCTTTCCTCCCCCCATCTCCCTTTTTAACAAAAAAAGTCCCTTTCTCCCAGTGCACCCGTAGTGTAGTGGTAGCACGCTTGTACATTTTCGCCGGTGCATAACCATCGGCGACGGATTCGGCAGAGCCTCATTTTCTGGAATTTACCGAATTCGTGAATGGGTTATTGTGTCGTGTGGTGTCGAACAAGAAGCGAAGGATCGAAACCTTCCGGGGCCAAATTTTTTTTATTTATCCTAGGGAAATAGGTCTATAAAAGGACCAATAGACTTTAAAAAAGTAAAAATCAAAATAAAAATCACAAAAAATGAACATTATTATTATTATTATTTTATCAATTTTTTTCCTTTTTTCCACCACTCAATTATTTGCAGCATTCATAATTGGCCATAATGTGTATCGTCTACTAGAGGGTGAAACTATTATGGATCAAAACAACAGTTTTGACCACCGCTATTTGATCCATTCAAAAAGGAATAGGCCCTTGGTATTTCCCTACAATAATAGAGCCGTATGTATTTTGAAGAATGGAGGAGGAGGAGAAAATGTAGGCGGAAAAATTCAAATACAATTGGAATCTGCTTATACATTCCATTAATCCGCCCCAAGATTTTTGGAACAAAAGACAGATTCATCAAGCACTTTTCATGCATGCTTCGAGCATGACCGCCACTCATTTTTAATTTACCAAAATGGGAGGAACAATAATGAAACGCACATAATTAGAAGTGGAAATGAAAAGGTGTTCAATTTTTCGACGGGGTATACGCGATTCCTATTTGATCATATCCAATCCCTATTATACATTCAAATTGATGATCAATATTTGTATAGACTAAATCTAGATGCAATCATTTCCAAGTATTGGTCTCCCTCCACACAATGGGGAAACAAAAATGCACGATTTTTATTGGAGCCCATTACCCGATTGCCCCCAACAAGCCAAGATGCAATGATTGTGAATGGCGAGCTCTATTGGATCCTCGGGGATTCCATTTACAGGAGGCGTTTACAATTTGCGCAAGAGCGAAGGGTATTTGTATCAAAAATTGGGGCCGACAAATTTGGATTCATTCCATTTCCCCTTTCCACTGATCATCCACCAATTTTGTTTGCATCTTCCACTCCCAATACAAATTTACATAATTGCATTGCTGTATATTTGGCCATAATAAAGGCATGTATAATTGCCCTTTTGGTTTGTTGGTATCGTAAACCATTGATGGAGGGTATACGCAAAAAATTTAAAAAACCCTCATCATCTAATAATAATTCCACCACCATCGATGAGGGACAACAATTTGAGCTCTCTGGGGGTATTTATCCAACAACACCTCTCTTTTTGTCCGTCGATACCAAAAAAATGTAATTTTTTCTTTTTTGGTCGATACCAAAAAAATGTCATTTTATCCAGATTATTCCATAAAAAATATTTTTTTTAGCAAAGTTCCAAAAAATGAATAGTGACAACATAAAATTAAGAGGTTCAGAGAAATATAGAAGAAGATTTAATGTCTTTTTCATTCAAATAATAAATTGGATAGCCAAAGCTAGACATGTATTAGAAAGTTGTGGAATGAGAAACATACAAAGCCATTAAAATAAAAATGGGAGGGGGATTAACATGCCGAACTATAAAAGCCATCAATTTCTCAAGAAAATTTGAATTCATTTAGATGCTTGGCATCCATTTTTTCCTCCAACATTTGAGCCAAGAGCAATTTTTTCGGCATTTTTCCGCAAATCCAGAAGCCCAACTTCCAATTCCAAACTATCTTTGTGCCCATCCAATCCCCTCCTATTTGCGGCATATAAAAGAGTGTGAGATCATCGATTTTGTGCGCCCCTACGGTGAGCACATTAATTCACTCATCTGCATCTGCGTGCCCACAATCATCGATCCACCGGTCTATTCGCTCAATCCGTTGAAGCTTTTTGAGGAGATTCAACACTGTTGGCACGAATACATTTATTTGCCCCTCGATCAAATTGAAATATGCCCTCACAACAACAACAACGAGGAAGGGGATCGATGCCAATTTCGGAGGACTCATCATTATTAGCTCCAATAAAACGACCATTAATCCAAGTCCTTTGCGAATACAACAACATCAGCCAACAAGATCCATATTACCCATCCAAATTGGCCGAAGCATTCCAAAGAAATGGCCGCAATATGCAAGATTATGTGGGCAAGCTGGAGTTGCGCACCAATCACCTCCGCCCAGAAGGAAGAAATTTTCCCCTGCAAGCAGCATTCATCATTCGCAAATCGGCATGCTCCCTAATGGCATTCAAGGGAGGAATGGGTGCTTCGGTCGAAAAATTCTATTATTTGCGTCATCGTCTTCGTCTCCGCTTCCCGCAATTTCCATGTGTGGCAGTAAAAGGTGGGAAGGAGCAGGTATCCTTCTACCCTTTAGAAGTGATCGATGTCATCCAATCGGCAAATGAGCAAGAAGAAGAAGAAAAGGTAAAGATTTTTGAATTAATTTTTGAATATAAATAA
The DNA here is from genome assembly GCA_030063045.1 of Pratylenchus scribneri. Classification (NCBI taxonomy): domain Eukaryota; kingdom Metazoa; phylum Nematoda; class Chromadorea; order Rhabditida; family Pratylenchidae; genus Pratylenchus; species Pratylenchus scribneri. The sequence continues at coordinate 461,737 of JAQSEB010000164.1, forward strand.
TTTTCCCCTAAATTTAGATGACAATGATGTCCACCACCACTGCTGATGCCACCACACAAACCGACGACAATGATGATGCCGATGAACAAGAAGAGGGAAGCAATGGCTTTGAGGAAGAAAATGAAGAAGAAGAAGAGGAACGTCAATTGGAAGGAACAATTGTAATCAAAATTGCCAAAATCAATTTTTAAATCACACCAAAACGATATGATAATAATAATAATAATCAATCAATTCATTCAATAATATTGTGAAATTTTTCTAAATTGGATAAATTTAGTTGGGTTTGTGCCCATCCCAAAAAATAACTAATTGTCAACAAATGCTTTTATCTAAATGCTATTTTTTAACATTGATGATGATGATGACGCGAACAGCCCAATTGAATTGTTCGTCCGCGCAACGCTACCACGTCGGAGTATCGAGTCCCCAACGCAGGCACAAATCGGAATAATTATTGCCCCAATGAAGACACCAAAATTAGTAAAAATACTTTTATTTTGAGACCTCAAACTTGGGTAATTAAACCCCAAAACCCAACCCAAATATACAAATATGAATATGAGGAAATTCCAGTCATTTGGCCGGAAAAATATTCCAATATGAAGAGAATGATGGCCTTTAACATCGGCGGCCAATCATTCATAAATGATAAGAATATGTGGTCGGGAATTGGAAGCCGCCTCCTTCCCGATTTATGTATAAAATATGAGAAGATTTTAGAGGGGAACGGAGGCGGCAGCAACAATTAAAAGGAATGGAAAACATGGGAAAATGTTCGAGGGCAATTGGAGGATGGATATGGAGGGGAAATGAGAGGGAAGGAGGGGGGAGGTGATCAAAGTTCATCTCGAGAATTGGCCTTTTCCCTTCCTTCCTTCATCCCGGGTCACTCTGTGCCAAAATCCCCAATTTAGGATGGCCAATTCGCGACAATGAGGTATATTTTCTAACTAAGTGTGTTAACAATTTTTCCATCTCATCGATTCGGGGGGGGGGGGGGGCTTTATTCATCATTCTTTTCACCATCATCAGCTGGGGCAGCAGGAATCCATTTGCCATCCTCCGACACAGTGGCCAAAGCAAAAGGGCTGCATTTGTTTCGAATCAAAATTTCCTAACAAGAATATTCAAAATTTATACTTCTTCATCATCATCATCATAATTTTTCTCCTTCCCAACCTATGGGCCATTTTCCATAAAAAGGCGCAAGCCTCCCAGGCGACGCAATCGGCTGAATGCTGTATATGGCATTCCCTCTGCAAACATTGTGCTCTTTTCGGGCATGTAAATGCCCAAGCGGTCAATTGTTTGCGATTGGCCTTTATGAATTGTGATTGCATAGGCTAATCGCAAAGGGAATTGTCGGCGGCGGATGAATCCATCTTTGATCTTTTGATTCATTAGGAGAAGTGGAATATGATGTTCCTTTCCTTGGCCATCCGTGCAAATCAATGCCTTGCTGCGCTCATTTGATTGGTAGACCAAACGCGTCCCGTTGGCCAATCCTTGATCAACACTCAAATTTTTCAGCAACATAACAATGCAGCCACTTTTCAACTAGCAAGTAAAAAAAAAATTTTCTGACTTAACAATTTTCCCAGTAACTACCTTCAATGTTTTTGCTGGAATTTTGGAAAAATCTTCCTCCTCTTCGCCCATATCCAATTCTTTGGCCAATTTATCTTCTGCCTCGAAGCGTTCTTCCACTCCCTCCAATTTTTCCAGAACAATTTCATTGACAAAGTTGGTGGCTCGATTTGTTGGTGCAATGATCAATCCTCCTCCTCCATTTTTCTGCTCCATATTTTCGCCATAGACAAATTTGATCAATTCATTCATATTGGGCACAACATTTTCCTTTGCTATTTTGATCCATTTGATTTGACCACTGCCAATCTGTTTTAAAAATGAAAAATTTCCAGATCAAAAAAATGTATATTTTTTACCTTGCGAAGCCATTCAATAAATTCTGGATCATTTTGACGCATTTGCTGTTTCAATTCAAAGTGCTCAAACATGGCCATCAAAGGTTCATTTGCATAAATGCTCTTGCCCGAAGGCGGGACCAGTTGCCGTCGATCGCCTCCGAGAAGGACATGTTTTCCCCCAAATTCCTTTTCATTCTCACAAAATTTGCGTAGCTTCTGATCGACACATTCCAATACTTTTTGATCAAGCATAGAGATTTCATCGATTATGAGGAATTTAGCATTTTTAACAGCATGGGGAAGCTCCTTTTGCATCACCGCCTGAGCAATAGTGGTGCAAAATATGGACAAGCCGAATGCAAAGTGAACGGTTTTGCATTTTGGGATGGCCGAGGCCGCGATCCCCGTGGATGCACATATAACAATGCCAATGCCCTATTTTGGTCAAGTTTTTTTAATAATAAATTTGCATAAATTTAATTCCCACCATCATTTCGGCGGCTTTACAAATTTTGTCGTACAAATATGTTTTTCCCGAGCCGGCCTCTCCATGTAACATAAGGAAAAGGGGATTTCCATCATCATCATTCTTGCCATCATTTTTCCCGCCAATTAATTTGGCAAAAACCTTCTTAAATACTTGCATTTGTTCGGGATTCAATTCGCTCATCAAGGCTTCCACATCGGCTGGAAATGTTGGCATGGCTTCCCGTGCTGGCTCCTCCAATTTTGGTGGTTCCAAGCAACTGCCCATCATTTTGTGGTCGTCGAGAGAAAGAGAAGAATTGATTGATTGATGATCAGAGATAAAAGGGATTTTATGATTGAAATTTTGAATCAAAAAATGATATATTTTTTTTGGTTCGAATTGAACCATCATCATATGTAAAAATCTTTTTTAAAGCAAAATTGTTTATTATTATATCAAAAATGCATATGTCTGCAAAATGTGGAATATAAAAGTTGCTTACAAAATTTTGATTATTTAATTTTGTTGTATTTTCTCATCATCATCATCATTCTTTCTTCAACAATTCGCTCAATTTTAATCAACATCTTCTAATGAACGGTACAATTGATGCTGTGGCATTATTGCGGGGTCATTTCTGCCGGCGGCCATACAATTTCGGAATTGCACAAATTTCATACGCAGATGTAAACGGATCCAATGCTGTGGGCCAATGCCCAGGTTACACAAATCCTTCTGGATCAATTGGTGCCGTTGAACAATTTTCCGATTCACCAAATAGGGCACTCGCAGGCCCAGCTCAATGCATAATTCGACCAATGAGATATAGTCAAGGAGAGAATAGATTCTCTCCCTTACTACATGATGCACGAGAATGAGAAATTCACTTCGCTCCTCAGCATTTGAAATCCAATCCGTAGGAGCGCATCTTTAATTTGAGGAATGAATTTTCCAAATATAATTCCAAATTTCTCAATGAGCTACATATTAAATAATATTCACTTACTCGATCTCCTCCATTTCATTCACCTCATCAGCGGCAGGAATTCGCAAGCATTGTCCCATTTTTGATCGGTGATTGATCGATTGATATGATTGCTGTAAAATTTTCAAAAATTGAATTGTGAATTGACAAATTAAAATATGTTCATGTGTAATTTAAAAAAAACACATATATGTTCAATGGAAAATCATCATCATAAAATTTGTCAACAAAAATTTTTATTCTAAACGTGAAAAACTATGAGTATGTATGTGTGTGTGTGTGTGTTTGTATATGTGATGGTAAATAAAAAATTGAAAATTTATCATCATCATCATCATCATTCTATATTATTGATATCCAAAAGAGAGCACTAGCAATTCCAGATTTATGAGGCCTTTTTTCACGACGGGCAAGTATCGTTTCAACATTTGTCGAGTGATAATCTTCGAATTTGCCATTGGTTGAATCCGCTGATAATTGAAATTAACAGGCTCCTCTCCTTCCTTGCCAAAGCTCAAAATCATGTCCCTGAAGTGGGCATATTGCAATTGGTGGCAATTGTTCATGTCGAGTGTTATGTCCTAAAAATTTTGTACAATTTTTTTGTAAACAAAATTGGAATCCTTTTACCAACCCTAATTTTACGAATGTATTTATCCTCCCCACTTGTGCGATTCCTCAAATGAAAGGCGTATTGTTTGGGTCCCCCACAGCAAAACTCTGCAATTCGCCAGTCGACATACTCCCTTTGCATTTCACCCAACATTTGGCCACTTTTGATCGGCTCATTTCCCTTGGCATGTTGGACAATGATGGAATCGGTGTCTACAAAAAATATTAAAGAGGAAAATGAAATGATCAAATTACAAAATAAAATACCAGTATAGAGAAGTCTTGCGCCGGGAGTTTGCAAAACTTGCTGCATATACTTGAGGAGAACCAATCGCGCGGCACTGGTCGTCCATAAACTACATTGGGAAATTTTGTAGATTTTTAATTGCCCCAAAATTTACCTAATCACAATGTTGCTGGAACGATTTTCTGTGATAAAATCCTTTTTTGTTGTTGACTGAACCCTAATGGCCTCCTTGGATAGGCGCATAATTCGGTTTATTTGGCAACGGTGATCGTAGAATAGGTTAAAGAATTCGCCGGGATCACGAATCACCTCACTTTTGCCCAAATTATTGCGTTGCCCAAATTTACCCTTAAATTTATCAATTTAATTATCCCAAACAATCCTTCAACCAACTAACCCATAATGAGTTTAGGCAAATTTTACTAAAATTTCTCAAATTTTTAAAATTGGAAATTATTGAAAAAACTGACGCTGCTTATTGTGGAGATGATTCCTGACGGTATTTTGACATTTTTTATCTTCACTCAACCACTTTTCATCACTCTGGTATTAAATTATTTAAATGGATTAGTAATAGGGTTAATTACCCGGGAGTGGGTAATGAAAAAGCGGGTAACGTGTAATACGGGTAATTGGGGTCCGGGTAATGGATATGGTAGGCCAAACTCGAAAAATACCCGCGGGTACTATCCTACCCGTTTCTTGTTAAGACATTTTTCGAAATTTGTTTAACTTATTCTTCATCTCCGAATTCTTCTTCACTCAAATCCGATTCTTCTAGTTCTAGTTCAGTGGAAGGACCCAGGTTCAATTTCTTTTTCAAGTGTGCTTTTATGATCTCAATCTTTGTTGGCATAATTTGCAGATAACATCGAAAGAATCTGTGCTATTTCTTCGAAATATGTCCGCACTTTACTTTTAGACATTATTTTCTGGATTTTTTTATTTAATTTCTAAATGATCATTTGGGTAATGAATTGCCTGAAAATTTATATTTAAGGTTCTATCTTCTATGATAATGATAAAGAATTTGGAGATTGGATATTGGAATTCGAGACTGATGATGGCAAAAAAAAAAAGAAAAAAACAAAATGCTACGCAAATTTTGAAATGTATATCAGAATTCCCATAAAAAATACAATTTTTGTTCCCTAAATGATGGCTTTAAAAAAGGTGGTAATTGGGGTCCCGGTAACGGGTAGGGCAATTTGCCCAAAATCCTTACAGGTACCCTACCCAACTACCCTACCCGTCAACGGGTAATTAACTCTAATTATTAATAATAATAATTCATGTACCTGATCAAATTTGAATAATTTTGATAAGAAAAATTATATTTTATTTATCATAAAATAAAAATTTTTGAAAAAGCCATATAATTATCCAAATTATTTTAATGCAATAATAAATGGGAGAAATTCAAGAATTTGATAAGTTTAATTTTGGGCTGAAAAAAATTTATGTTAAATGAAAAGGTTGACTATAAAAATACAAAAATATAAAAATATTCTCAAATTTGTAAATTAAAATTGACTATATATTTTGCAAATTATAAAAAGGAATTTTGAATTATAATATTTAAAAAAAATTCTAGCAGCGAATTTATTTGTAATTAAAATCAATGAAAAATTCTGGCCTTCATTGTTTTTTATTTTTATAGTTTTATTAGATTTATTGCCGTAAAAACAAGTGTATCTATTTCGGTTTTTCATTTTTAATATATTTTTGAATTTTTATAGGCTTTTCTTTTAAGCATTCGAATTTTCATTCTCTCATTTAAAATTACCTTTCCATTATTATCATTTTTATTTTTTAGGAGAATTTAACAAATATTAATTCTGAATTTTTCTATCCATTAAATCCAATCGAACATAAAATAATTCTTATTAGCCTAATCAGAGCAAAAATGCATACAAAAATATTATAATTGCTTAACAATTATAAAATAAATAAATTTTAAAAATTTAAATATTATTTAAAAGAACTATTTAAATTTTGATAATTATTTATCAATAATAATTATTTTAGATAAAAATAGCTTTATTTTAATTCGTAAAAATGAATAGTAATATAAAGCTATTTATTATGATATTCTTCTTATTTTTCATTTTTCTGCATAATCAATGCCATGGAGCAGATGTAAATTTTTGTATTTAATAATATCTATATCAAAATATATTAATTTTAGCAATCCGGCAGCAGTTCAAATAGTCGAAGAATACTTGGCTTTATTCCAAGACGTGGCGCCGCCGGTTCAAATCGTCAAACAGAAAATCCACCTGCCACTAGGTCAATTCGTCCAGAACAATCAGCATCTAGTACTGCTTCAAACCGTCAAACAGAACATTCATTTGCCACTGGCCGAGAACATGGCACCAGTTCAAATCATCAAACAGATTCAATTCGTCAAAGTGAATACACTGTTTCAGTTCGTCCAGCAGGATATGGCACCGGTCAAATTCTTCAATTGGAAAGCACCGATTCATATCGTCATGCAGAACAACCAGTAGCTGGCAATTTTTCAAATCGTCAATTAGAACAATCAGCTGGCAATACTTTTAACCGTCAAATAGAACATTCATTTGCCTCTGGTCGAGAACATGGTACCAGTTCAAATCATCGAACAGATTCAATTCGTCAAACAGAAAATCTGGACCCCCTTCCAAGACGTGCCCCTAGTTCAATTCGTAGAGTAATGCTACCTAACGGCTCTTTTCAAATTGATATTGATACAGTACATCGCACCGGTTCAATTCCTCAAAGAGAAAATTATGGCACACGTTCAATTCGTCAAGAACAACCAGCAGCTAGCACCTCCTCAATTCCTCAACAAAACGACACCGGAATTTCTGGTATTTTTATTCGATACCATCTAGCCAAACATACGCATTTTTTATAAAATTAAGATATTTTAATTATTTAAAATAAATTTGGTTAAAATTTATTTTTAATCTTCAGAAAAAAAAATGGTACAAACTGTGGAAAATTATATTGAAAAATTGAAGGTTAATGTATATTTTAATAATGAAACTAAATATTATAAATTAAGAAGGAGATACTGGCTTTGAAGAATGAAAATGTTGAATTGCAAAATGCCATAATGGAGGGAGGAAAAAATTATTTCGGTCAATGTCCTATTTGTTATCTTCCATTTAAAGTGGAAGATATTTCCGCATTGGAATGCGGTCATACTTATCACCATAATTGCATATTACAGGCGAAGAAGGTTGTATAAATTTGTTAAAAATTTATAAAAATTCTTACAAAGGTCAATCATTTATGTCCAACATGCAGAAAGGAAATAAAGAAAATTATTCCTCTTTTTATTAATACACAAGACAAAGCAACGGTCAGCGATTCTGCTAAGGCCGACGAGAAAGGGAAAGAAAAGTCATGATTCACGGGCATATGGTCGAAGAAGAAAAAGAATGATTATTCACATGATGATATTTTTGACCCCAAAATCATTACAAACACTATTGTTAAACCTTTATATAGAGAAGCTTTCGGTCCTAAAAGCTCTTCCATTGTTCCCATTTTCCCAAAAAAAATATTTTGTTTTTATTCTATTTAGTTTAATTTAGCTTTTTAGTCGCAGAGCCCGTTGTCCAATGCGAGGAATCCGTTGCTAATTCCATTAAGTACCATCTCAAATTTTGCACCAAATTTGAATATTTTTAGGCTGTGTAGTATGAATGTATGGAGAAAGGTGCGATACCCCCTTCCCTATTCAACAATTATAATATTTTGCTACTGATTGACCATGAATATTGATTAGGGTTGCAAGTTAGCTTTGTTAAAATTAAATAATTTTTTAAATTAGGGTTGCGCTCCCGAGGGTCGGGGGCGAGTTGGACTGGGGCGGAGGTGATCGGGGGGTGGCACCTTCGGGGGCGGGGACGGGGCTGACCTTGATGGGGACTCCCGTGGGGATCCCCGCGGGGCGGGGGTAGCGTAAATTTTTTAAAAAGTCAAATTTTTCAAATAAAAAATTTTTTTGAAGAAAAATTTCATACAAAAATGGCCGCGCAGCGAAAAATTTTACCTAAAAATAGCCTCGCAGAGAAAAATTTTAATAAAAAATTTTAATATCCTACAAAAATTTGGTCAAAGTTTCCCTATCGAACCCCATTTTCCCTGAAAAATCCAATAATATGGGGTGTATGTTCACCCCAGTACCCCCGCAGGGGTGGAGGTTCGGGGGCGGGTGTGATCGGGGGTGGACCTTCGGGGGTGGGACGGGGGTGAGACTCAAACCCCCGCGGGGGCCCCCGTCGGGGGTGACCCCCGCGGGGACGGGGGCGCGACCCTATTTTAAATATAATCTCGTCAAGAGCACTGTGTATTGAATATGTTTCTATGTTTTTAAAATCGACTTTAATTTAATCAAAAAATTAATAAATTGATAAATAAGTTTTAATTTTTAGCTGATATTTTCGGTTTTATATAATAAAAATTATATTTTAGAAATAAAAAAATTATTTTAAAATTGATCCCATAGGTTGATCAGTGGTTTTCTTCAATACAAATGTAATATAATATGCAAAAATACTGCAAAAATCTTATTTTTTATACTCGATTTGCAATTTTTGAAATCAATATTTATTTTTACAACTTTTAAATTTTTCATTTTAGTCTATTTTTCTATTGGTGAAAATTCATCACAAGAATGATGCATATATAAAAGTTACTAATGTGGACATCCACACAAAAGTTAAAAATTTGTTTTAATTTATAATAATTTATTTCATTAAAAAAAAATTCCAAAAGAAAATAGTTTTATTAAAGAGCATTAATAAATCATAATGAAATCGGAAACAAAAAAAATTGGAATAGAAATTTTTAATGCAGCTCCTAAGCTGAGCTGGAGTTGGAGTCCGGGTAGACGCCTTAGCAAATTCCTGAATAAGCTTATTTCCAATATTATATACACATGTAAATGCAAGATTTCAATTAGCATAATCGATAATTTCGCATATTTAAATCCCCTGATCAATGTTTTGCTCTGCTGTTCCACCAAATTCTGTTCTGTTGCGAACTTCAGGAACAGGAATAGGAAGAGATAAAATTCTGGGATAGGAATAAAATTACTCAGGAACAGATCAAAATTCGAGCGTTAAGAAAATTTTTTACTCTTTTTTCATAATTTTCTGAATAGAGATAAATAATTTTTAAAAAAAATTAATGTGAATGAAAAGGTTAACTATATAAATATAAAAATATTCTGAAAATGATAAATTAAAATTAACTATAAATTTTGCAAAATAAAAAGAATTTTGGATTAAAATTTTAGCAATGATTTATATTATTAAAATCAATGAAAATTTTGGCCTGCAAAATGTTCTTTTGTATTTTTATAGTTTTATTTAAATTTAAAGCCGCATAAAAACAGTTGTATCTATTTCGATTTTCATTTTGAATATAAATTTTTATAGGCCTCTCTTATTAATATCATTTCCACCTCCTTTAACTCTTTGTTAATTTTATTTTTTAGGAATATTTAATAAATAAAAATTCTAAATTTTTTATCCATTAAATCTAATCGAAAATAGAATAGCTCAGCCAAAATTACAACCAGCTAAAATGTACATCTAAATATTTTATAATTGCATAACAATTATAAAATTTAATAAATTTTAAAAACTATCAATATTAATAATTTTAGAAAAAATTTCTTTTTATTAATTAGAAAAAAATGAATAGAAAGTTATTTGTGACGGCATTCTTTTTATTTTGCATTTCTCTGCCTAATCAATGCCATGGAGCAAAAGTAAATTTTTTATTTAATATTGTTAATATCAAAATATTAATAAAAGGAATTCAGCGGCGATTCAATCCCTCGAAGAGAGCAACCAGTGGCTGGCATCAGTTCAATTTGTCCAGAACAACCAACTGACACTGGTTCAATTCGGCAATCAAGTGGCACTATGTCAATTCGTCCAAATCAACCAGCTAGAAATATTTCAATCCCTCCAGAACGCGGAACTAGTTCAATTCGTCGAAGAAAAAGGCCACCCGTCACTGCTTCAATTCCTCAACAAACCGGCATTGGAAATATCAGTATTTCGATTCGTCCCAATCTTGCCGTACATCATCAAGGAGTAAATCTTCAAACTGCTGGTGATTCAATTCGCCCACAACAAACAATATCACTTTCTTATGATGCTTCTCCGAGCAAATCGATTCGGTCAGAACATGGCCAACATGAAAGGCCAAGTACATCATCATCGGCACAGGATGATTATGGCCTATCAGCGCAGCAAATTGGATCAATTCGGCCTGGCATTTCATCAAGTGGTTTCGATCGTATTCAACCTTCATCTTCTTCTATAAGACAAAGTAGTGGTTCAACAGGTAAATTAATTTTTTATGAAAAAATTTTAGTTTTAAAAATTAATGAAATTTATGGCAATTTGATTTAAAATTTGAATGCCTTCTTTAGATTTACACCCCATATAATTAGTATCATAATAATTTTTGGGTTCTCCTAATCAAATTCACAGAAAAAAATTGGTTAGAACATAAATGAACCTAAAGCCTAAATTTATCATTAAAAAACGAGTCTAATTTGTAAGCATGGAATATATTTATTTTTATTAAAAATCAAATTTTTATTTTTAATAAAAATTATTATATTAATGCATTAGCAACGCCAAAAAATTCAACTAATAACCAAAAAATTAAAAATGGAATAATTTAAATCAGAGCAGTCATCGGGGCCTATATCTTAAAAATGTGTAAAGGTAAATTTACCTATATTAAATATTAATTTTACCGGTAGAGAGACTATATTTTAAACAGTTAAGTCACAAACACAAGGGAAAAGAAAACGGAAAAAAATGGGAATTTTAACCTTGAAATGGGGCTTGGTCGTCATTTTACCCGGTGCTTTTATCAGATATTTTTACCACATTTTTAAGATTTCTCACCGGAATTGGAACATAAAAAATCGACAAAACCAATTTATTGGGCTGTGGCAAAAGATAAAAAAGAAGGCATTTATAAAACAAGAGACATTTACAAAACATGGAGAGAATGTTTGGAAAATATCGATGGCTATCCAGATGCCAATATGCGTACATTTGATAATGAAAAAGATGTACAAAAATTTTTGGACAATCCGGATGATTTCGAAAATTCGTTGGAAGAAACTGGCAAACGCGAATATTTCTATAATGATGCCATTGACCGAATAATTAGAGAAGAAGACGGTACAATAAAAGAACAACTTGTGGCCAGGCCAACTGAAGCCGGTAAATTCGGGAAATAGGGATGGCCTCTATGTCTCAAAAAATTTTTTGAAATCGAAAAACGAAATTTCGTTTGTAAAAAAATTTCTAAACCGAAAAAATTTTTCAATGGAAATATTAAAAATTTTTATTTTTGAGTAAAAATTGAAATTGAATAAATTTATTTGTCAAAAATGCAAATTTATTGTCACTCATAAAGTGAAAATGGGAATGAAAAATTGCCTTTTCTTTAAATAATGAAAGAAATTTTCGCCAACAATCTTTTATGAATTATAATTGAATTTCGATTTCGATTTTTCGGCGAAATTTGACGAAATCGAAAAACGTCATTTAAGGGGGCCAAAATTTTTTCGAAATCGAAAAACGAACTTTCGATGCCAAATGACCGAAAATTGAGTTCGAATCGAAAAAAAACTAACTTCAAAGCCATCCCTGTTCGGGATCAAAAACCGAAAATTTTAATCGTATTTTCATCTTATATAAAACAAAATAATGAAAAAATTTTGATGAGATTTAAGCAGAAATCTACCAATAGTTTCATTAATATATAAAATAACAAAAAAAGGAAATTGCTCACTTTTCCTTTTGCCATCACCAAATTGACATACCCCATTTGACCGTGGTCTAATTGAAATTCATGATGATAAAGAAATTTTATTTTCATAATTATTTAGAGATGAAAAATATACAAATGAAACAACCGATTTCTGCTGTTGTTCGTGCCGTCTACACTGATGGCTCAACCAGTAATGATCAACGTCAAACTTCCATTGGAGTGTTCTGGGGCGATGATGATCCACGGAATATTGGAGAATTGGTTAAAGATGCAATACCAGGCACTGAAGAATTGTTGGCTATAATTAGGGCTATGGAGGACGGCAAAAATTTGAATGGATTGGCCATTATGACGGATTGCCAATATTGCATAATAGTGATCAATAAGCATTTAGAAAAGTTAAAATACGATAACAATAAATGGTTAAATGCCCAAAGGAAGCAAATTAAGCATATTGAATTATATCGAAAAATAAAAATGTTGCGTCAAAGCTTTCTTGACCGAGGTTTTCCAGTCTATTTTGTCAAAGTAGATTCCCGCTCCGGTGACTATGGCAATATTCAGGCGGATCGATTGTCCAAAAGAGGGCGCAATGCTATGGCATACTATGTGGTGCCATATCACGGTGAGATGGGTGGAAATTGTGGCAGCCGGATAAATTTTACTATAATAATTTATAGCGATCAAAAATTTTACATTTTTGGTCTTAATTATTCATTGGCTAATAAGGTTTGTTTCTTAGAAATGGAGATTGGTTTCAAATTATAATAGAATGATTTTTTAAGCAAAATTATTTTTTTCAGGTATTTATACAGATACTTATCAAGCACGTGCTCATGTGATAAGAGTGAAGGATATAAAAAAATTCGGGAATAATCTACCGAGTGCTATTGAATACTATAAAATGACAAGCACATGAACAATGGCATAAAAAAGGGCAATATTATTGCAATGAATTTCAAAAATTTTATTATTTTTTTATATTTTTGAAAATTCCGCTTCTTTTATTATTTTATGAAAAAAATTTTTTTGTCATTTTACCAATAAATTTTCAGTGTTTCCATAACATTAATTCTCCCACCCTCATTTTCTGATTCCACGGTTTTCCTTGAACCATATTTTGGCAAAGGAAAACACATTTTGGCGAACATTTTCTAGAAAGGGAAAACACATTTTTGATGACGAATATTTTCTGGTGTAAAATTAATATAGCAAAAATTTTATTATTTTTTAATTTTAATATGGGAATTGACATAGAAAATTTGATGGGAAAAAATTACATATTTTATTAACTAATTAAATAATATCCTCATTTTCTCCTTAATTAAACTAAAATTGAAGATGAATAAATTATTCATAAAGATCATTTGTTAATAAGTGCCAATATGAATCGATATAAATATTTACTATTGAACAATGAACAGAGGACCATTATACTCAATTTACTTACGGAAATGTGTGCCACTAAAATTTAAAAATGATCAATTAAATTAGTAGAATCTCAAAAAATACATATTGATATAATTATATATATATATATTATCTATATTTCTAAATATTTCGACAGCATAATATCTATATATAAAGTCACCAATCAGTCATTTTCTTCCACTAAATTCTGTTTTGTTCTGGACTTTAGGAACTGGAACATGAATAGATTAAATTTTTGGAATAGGAATAGAATTGGTCAGAATAATCTAAAATACGATAGTCAATAAAATTTTTCCTTTTTTCTCGTTTTTTCCAAAAACATTAAATAATTTTTATAAAAATTTTTATTGTGAATGGAAACATTGACTATAAAAATATAATAATAAGCATTCTGAAAATTATAATTTAAAACTGACTATAAATTTTAAAACCTATAAAGAAAGAATTTTGGAATATTTGAAAAAAAAATTTTGCAGCGAATTTATGTTAATAAAATAAATGCAAAATTCCGGCCTACTTTTGTATTTTTATAGTTTTATTAAAATTAATGCTGAATTGAGTACATATTTCGATTTTTTTGATATATTTTTAAATATTTATATGTCTTTCTTATTAATAGCATTTTCTCACATCTCTTAAAATTATTTTCCATTTTTATGAAATTAAATATTATTAGAAATAATTTTTAAATTTTGGCCATAACTTTTTTATTTTTGACTTTTAGCATAACTTATAGTATTTTAATGCTCAGCATGTCGAGATGAGTCATTTGTAATATAATTTCTTGATTTTGAAAAAAATTTTTCAAAAAGTCCATTTTTGGTTTTACTTTAATTTTGGGCCAAAACAGACATATTATATCATTCGATTCTGAAGAGATCTACAAAATTCTATAATCTTTTTATCAACTTTAATAAATTAAGATAAAAATTTCTAAATATTAAATTTGAAAAAAATGAATAGCTATATAAAGCTATTTGTTGCGATATTCTTCTTATTTTGCATTACTCTGCGAAATGAATGCCATAGAACAAAGGTAAATATTTGTATTTAATATTATCAATAACAAAATATTAATAAAAGGAATTCGGCGACGGTTCAGTTCTTCAAAGAGAACCATATTTGGCCCTTCTCAACGATGCAAAGACTGGATATGAAGTGCAAGAAATACCAATCGATTTATTAGTATGTGCAGGCGGTGCAAATGACCAAATCCGTGATGAATTTATGGGTAAAATATTTTTATTATAAATTCTCTATCGTGTTTGGAATTATTTTGCATATTGTAACCGTTACAGATTTTTTTAACTAACTGATGAATCAGATTCGACTAGCCTATATTGATTTGCAAAATGAAAAAAATAATATAGTAGTTTAATTCAAAACAAATGTCCTCCACACTTCAGCACATAGAAATAATAATAAAACTTTTATTTTATTTATTTTCGAAAGTCAGATAATAATAATAATGGGCAAATTAATGAATTAAAACTAAAAATGATTGAAGATGGAAAAACACAAGAAAATAAAAGGATAAATTAACATAAAATGGGAGAATAATGTCAAAGCGCTAAAATTTTTATCAAATATCCCATTACAAAGACTTAAACCAATACTTCTTCTAACCTAGTTCTAGTAGCTTGTTAAAACGGCTTAGTAACTTCTAAATTTTAATTGGTCATAATTTTGGTTCAAATTTAACAAATCAATTTGGAAATGAAATCGAATGAAAAAAATCTGTTCTTTATGCAAAATAAAGAACAATTTCCTGAGAAATGTTAATAATTCTATAAGAAATTAAAGAAAGAAATTGTTTTTTTCAGGTACCGCAGATATTCTGAGTGAGCCGAAAACCTATGGGAAAGTCATATTTGTAAAGAGTTCAAGTGAAGAAATTGTGTTCAAAAAAAGCGATGATTACTTTGAAAGTTTTTCGGACACCGATATGGACGAATTAATGCCATATTTGCACAAACAACAATTTGTTGAACTGATCATGATCAAACAAACACCGTTGGCCGTGGAATTGTTCGATACAGACTATGCTGACAAATTCATGACCGCATTGAACAAGGGATTACGGCGTAATTGGCATCAAAATGGTTCGCCAAAAATCCAAAGAGACTGCTCACTGAGTATAGCGAGGAAATGGCGACAATTACAATGGCCACGGACATTCCAACCGAACTCAGTCAGATGATGGAAAAAATCGAGGCAAAAAGACGAATTTTGAAGCAGCAAGGCAATTTACAACAATGCAATTTATTAGAACAATTTCGGCGACGCATTGAACGAAAGTGGTTTTCAGCACTTTTTGAATATATTTATTGTAAACATAACAACAAAAAAGGGCATTTTCCCATTCAAATAAACATTGGTAATTTTTCAAAATTTTAGCAAAAAATTTACTTAAGAATTTGTGAGAAAATAATTTTTTAATTAAGGGAGCGGGATTTATATTTTCTTAAAGCAGCAAAATAAGGAAATAAATATTGACAAAATTTTAAAAATGATGACAAAATATTTAATAAAATTTTCCTTAAAATTTGTAAAAATTTGATAAATATTAAATGCAATTTGATTTTTATGAATGCAAAATAAATAGATAATTCCTCCTAGAAAAATTTTTATATCCGGAATAAAATTAATTTTTTTTTTCCAAAAAAATTTTTTATCACATATATCTTTCTCAAAAATGAATTATAACATTTTTCTTCAAAAACCATTTTAACAAATTTAGTACATTATTTTTTCTTAAAAGATTTTTCTTCTGACTGAGATTATTTATAAAATTCTTTTAGAAAAAAAGAAGAAAACTATTATAAAAATATAGAATTATTTTCAAATATTTTTCTTGAATATTGATAAAAACTTGATTAAAATCAAAAAAATTTCCTCGTAAAAAACTGAAAATATACTATTTTAATTTGCTTTAAATAACAAATGCGTAAAATTTTTAAAAAGATATATCCTCATTCAATCTATAATAAGTTAATAATAAAAAATACTATTGATAAATAAATTTACTAATTAGGTTTTTCGAATTTCTATGCATTTTAAAATAAAAAAAAGTAAAATTTATTAAATTATTGGCTCTTTTATTTCATAGAGTAATCTTTTTTTTCGCAAGAGATTTCAAACAAGTGTTTTATTATCCTTTAATTGCGAAGAAATTCCAAAAAAATTTTTTAATTTATTTTTTTTATTCAAAAAAAATATTTAGATACAAATGGCGATTTGAGCACAACAAAAATAGGACATTCTGCTGATTTGATTACTTTTGACCCATATCCCGTGAATAGTGGCATTTTCCAATATGTGGTCAAAGCAATCAAGCAGCCGGTCCAAATAAGAAGTGAAAAGGGCGTACATTTAATAATGGTTGCAATTGGCGATGCAAATATTACGCCACATTTTTATTTGGCCAATGGTCTTGCTTTAGGCAAGTTTTTTAAAATAGGAAAATAAATAAATTCATATACATATTTGGAAATTTATTGGAAATTATTAGTTTGGCAGAAGAAAGATTATATATATATATATATAATATTTTTTTATTTATATTCATTCTTTTCGTTTTTGAGATTTTTTTAAGTTTGCAATAATGATTAAGAATTTATTGGATTGATATTTAATGAAGCAATGTGGAAAAATTTAATATTTATTTAATAGAGTATAATGTGAATTAAATATTTTAGCAATTTATCGATTTTTAACCAAAATGTCCCTTTTGGAAAAAATTTAATTAGTTAGTTAAAATTGAAAAGAAATTTAAATCTGGCAAAATGGGAAACCAGCTGGCAAAAAAAAACTTGGATACAACTCGACGAACTGCATCAATTAAGCTGATGTCAACACAATTCGTATACTCTCAATTCGTATACCCCCAGTTCGTATACGTATACTCACATTTCGTAAGTTCGTATTTGGGTCAGTTCTCAGCAGGGATGGCGCCGGAACTCAAAAAAATCGGAATCGGAACGGAATTCAAACACCGGAATTCCGGCTTTCGGAACCGGAATTCGGAATTTCTCAAAAAAATTCTAAATCCATTAAAAATTGGAAAAAAAATTCTGAAATCATAAAAAAGTGAATTTTTTTCCAAAAAATAAAATAAAATTGCAGCGTTTAGTATTTTGTTGTATGAACGAAGCTTTTATAAATTTATAGCTATTAGTTTTTGGGCAAACCGTTGCCAAGAACCTAGCTATACTGAAATTTGTTCGTTCATTTTTTTAGTTTTTATTATTGTTTATATGATTTTGCTTGCTATGTTTTAAATCAAACATTAATTTGGGTTATTTCTTTTATTACGCATTGATAAATGGTTATTTTGAGTACTCTGCTCTTTCTATATTCCATTTCGGCGTGGGAGATGGGACATTAACTTCTTGCCATTAGCGTCTTAGCGTTTTTGACGAGCAGTAGCTCATCATCCAATTAATTAATTTAAATGATCTAAAATGCATTTAATAGCCCTAAATATTGGCTATCCAATGGTTTATTGATCATCCAAAACTTAAAATTTTGGCCTAGATGCGGCCAAAAATTTAGAAAAAATCGCCTTTTGTATTTATTATCATATTTTGGCCAAAAAATTATAGATTGGGATGATAAATATATCAATTGATAGCTAATATTTGTTTATTAAATGTACTTTAAATCATTTAAATGGGTTAATTGGCTGATGAGCTAGGGCCCGTCAAAATTGCTGAGATGCTAGCGGCCGAGATGCCAATGACCCCAACCGGTTCCTTTTATTGGGACAATTTTATCAAAAACTACCAAGAATCAAACTTTTCATTCTTTTTTTATTCCTCCTAAAATAATTGTAAAATATTCCTATTTGCCAATTTAATTGAAAAGTGAATTAAAAGAATAAAAAATTATAAGAAAAAGAACGAATTTTTAATTAAAAATGGAATTCGTTTCAAAAAATAACCCAAATTTCTGGATGAAACTATTTTCGGAATTTTTCGGAATTCGACCACTTTTCGGAATCGGAACGGAACTCAAACACCGGAATTCCGGCATTCGGAATCGGAATTCCGGCCCCATCCCTGGTTCTCAGTTCGTATACTAGGCCGGTTCGTATACAAAGTAAAATAGACTATTCGTATATTCGTATTATTTTTAATAAAAAATACCTGCTAATTCTCTTTATATTTATTATAGTTATTTTTTATTTATTATTTAGTTTAATGTATTATAATTTTATTTTGGAAATAAATATTAAAAACAATTTAATACGAATTTTCTATTTTCTTTTGTATACGAATCGTGAGTATACGAATTGGGAATATACGGAATACGGATTGAATTGAAAGTATATGAACTGGCCCAGTATACGAACTGTGGGTATACGAATTGAAAGTATACGAATTGAAAATATAAGAATTGTGCTTGACCCAATTAAAGGTAATTAAGCTATATATTAGTGAATAAAAATTTTCATCAAGAATGCCTTTGGTCCGCCCTTTGCCTTTCCATGATAAAAGTTTACCTATTTTACCAAAATGCCAAGATATTAAAAAAATCTAAGATAAAATTAATATTCAACTTATAGAATTGCACCCTATGCAATGTTTTCTGAATTTTTATTTTCAGTTTTGGGTTTGATACCAATTCTACATATTTGCTTAATAATTAAAATTCGATAATAAATAAATTAAGCGTTATTTTTAAAAAATATTTTAATAGATAATACAATTTTTATTTTATATTTCTTAAAAACAGGTAAATTCGGGATTGATTTCTTGTCATTTTACTCACGCGAATTCAACAACGGCCGAATAACAAAGAACCAATTTTTTGAAGATCTTAACAAAGCACTCAAAAGGGCACAGAGCATTGGACTTGAAGAAGTTGGCGGCATAGTGCGGCTTTTAGACCAACAGCCCAAAACAGCCGCTATTGGCAGTGGTCAAACGCCAGCTAGGACATCGACTAGGCTTTGATCAAGACATATAGACTTGAAAGGACTATGGGTTTATTTGTACATATCTGCTTCTGTGATTAAAAGAATAATGGTGATTTTGCTCGAATTTTGTTTTAAAATTTGGATTTCAGATTAAAAGAAATAATTTTGATATTTATATTTACTATTAATTATGCAATTTACATCTAAATTTTAATACCTATATTTAATTCCATTCCCAAAAAATGTATTTATTTATTTCACTTTTTCGATTATTTTTTTAATTAAAAATTTCCCTCTGTTTTGCAATTTTTGGATTAATTTTTATAATTATTAAAAAATGAATACAGTATTTCAATTATTTAATTTGATTTTTTCTATTTTGTTAAAGAAATTCAATTTTAAAATATAATATTTTTGTACATAAATCGGAAAAGGGAAAGGCAATGGCAAATCTTGAAGACGGCCTTAAAAAACCAACAGTGTTCGACCCTAATTAATCGAAATCAAAATATGGAATTAACTAATAAATATAATTGAATCACTTTTTCGAAGCTATGGCATACATTTTTCTAACAGTGGAAATATTTTCTCCATGTATCAGAAATTTTTAAAATATTAAAATATATTTAAAATGTCGAAAAGATTTTAGAAGTTTAATGGTTTTACAAAAATACGGTCAAAATTGTTTCTCAAAGCTCGGAAGGAATTGATGGACATGTTGATGTGCAGCCATGAGATTGGCCTTCACTAGAACATTTCGAAATCTTAATGGATTTGTTCAATTAAAAAGGGCAGAACCACCAAAAAATTGCCATAAGATGTCAGAGACTGCTATTACTCATTACAATTTATTTGGCTATAACATTGGGAAAACACAAAATGAACAATATGGAAATTGTTATTTTACTTCACCAAATCAGTCTCCACAAACAATGACAACAAATTAGATAGGATCTGAGCATTGGAGTTGGAGGATGATGCCGATGAAATCCACACAAATTAATAATAATTACACTCCATCGTTATATGCAACCTCTTCGGTTGATGATGACGAAATTCATTTGATTTTGATGAGCTATAATATTCGTAAACATAAGAAGCAGAGTAATTGCTGAGAAGAATAATTGATAAATTATTTTATTTAATTATATTTATTATTATTTTTAATATTGTGTTAATTATTTGTTAAAATTTAATAATTTTAATTTTATGGCTTAAAAAATTTCCAATTTACAACTGTTGTTCAAAGTCGCTTTTTAAATTTATCCATTTCAATAAATGGTTTTAGTTTTTAGAAAAAAGTCCGCTTTTGATTTTGTTTTTCTTTGATTTTGGTTATTGTGAGCTAAATTTCGGAAATTCATTTTGAAGTATCATCGATTTTATCAAATCGAAATCGATTTAGATAATGTAAAATTTATGTAAAATAAAAAGTTGATATTTTAAAATTTTACAAATTAATTTAAAAAATAAAAAAACATAATAAAATTTTAAAAAAAATATAATTCGCAAAAAATTCATTAACAATTTTAAAGAGGATAGATTTATTTGCAGGATCGGGCTAAAAATTTTCTTTAAAAAATATAAAAAATCCACTCAGAACTGCAGGATTCTGAAAAATTATTTTCAAAATAAAATTTGATTATTAGCATTTAAAAAAGGAAAAAATATAAAAAAACCTATACAATATTTTTGCAAATCATTAATAAATATAATTTTAGAATTTTTAATTAGATAAAAATCGTTAAATGTCATATGAATTTATTGATTGATTTATGCGATGATTTATTTAAAATATTACATCTTTAACAAGATTAAATAATTTTCACTTACAAAATATAATTTTGTATTCCAAAATTTTTTAATCATTTTGATTAATTCCTATCGAAATAATTTTCATTTTTTAATTAATTTGTTCAAAAATCATCGAATAAAAAATGTATTTGTAAATATAAATATAAATATGAAAATTGATTCAATTTCACATTGCAGATTGAATCGTTGATTGGGAGTTAAATAAGAATTAAATTTTTATTGGATGACAAAAAATAATCTGATAAAATTTAATTAAAATATCTACTAAATAATAAAATTTGATTAATGATTAGAATAATCCCGAAAAAAATGACATTATTTTTGAATTAAAAAACAAATAATTTGAAATATAGTAATTTTTTAACAATTAGAATCAATTTTAATTCTCTCATTTTATATCATTCATCAATTTCCTGAAAAGCAATGCACATTTTTGTTACGTCTTAATTATATCAGAATAAAAATGCATAAATTTAGTATAAATTTTGAATAATATAAAAATAATTTTAAAATATTTTTTGAACAAATTAGTAATATGATACTGTCCCTTTCGAAAACTATTATAATATTATGATGTATCTAATAAAAATTTCATTTCCAAAAATCAGCTTTTCGCTGTTCCCATGGTTAAAATCATTAAAAAATATTATTTAGAAAATTCTATTTATGTCTAATTAAAACAAATTAAATAATTTTTTTATTTTTTGACGTTTGAACTTTGCAAATGAAGACTCACATATCATTGCTTGCCCGCATTTTGTTTATTTTGTTTCAAGGCCTTTGCCCTTCTATTCACATTCTCGGCCAATACATTTTCAAATTGCTTCTTCTGTTCTCCAGCAAACACAATTAATGCATTGCTGAAGAGCAGTACGGTTTCGGTGTGGGAATGTTCTTTTTTTTTGGCCTGATTCACCACAACAGCCGATGCAGTCTCAATAATTTTTTGTGGATTCGTCAGCTTTGTTCGTAATTTTAACTGAAAGTCATTTAATTCATATTTTTGTTGGTGCGTGCCGCATATTTCTTTTGGCATTTGCAAATTGCTCTGCTTAAAGTTGCCATTTTTGTCCATCTCTATGGCACGTTTATGGGCCACAACAAAGAAGAGTGCCTTTGAATCAGCTGGCATGAAATACACTGTTGGAATAAAATATATTTTTTAAATATACATTAAAATTTGCTACCCATAATAAATTAATTTTTATTTATCTATTTTTTCAAATTTTTATCACCTTGATAAAATTCAGTTTTTCCATCAGTTTTGAAAAAATGTATGGCCACATATTCGGTTCCAGCCAACGATTCGGTGCACATGCCAAGCTTAATTACATATGCAATTTGACCTGGACATAAATTAATATTATTATTATGAAATGGATGAATAATAAAAGAAATTGATAAAAATGCGTCTGCGGAATGTGGAATATTTAATGACATAACTGATTAACGGCGAAATTTTATATTTCAGCGCAAAATAAATTATCTAAAATATTTTTTTTATTATTTGATAGAGCAAAAATTTTCTCTCAGCTTGTATAAAAATTAATTTACAAAAATTATTTTTTTTTTATTCAAAAATTTTAATTTTTTTTAATAATATTTTACACGCTTTTATTAAAATATTATAAATTGCGTCATTTAAAATGATAAAATTATTTTTACATCATTCGATTGATTATGAATTGCTTTATCAATTCTATGTAAAAATTTTCCACGATTAATTTTTAGAAGAGTTATAACAAAAATTCTTCTATATTACTTTTTTCCTTTTTAAATGGAATTTTAAACTATTAACATTTATATTTCAAAAATTATATTAAACAATTATAAATTTAAAATTTTCACAATGTTATTCCTACTAGTAAATTATTATATATGTGGGGGCTTAAATAAAATTTTACACACTATTTCGGCCAAAAGACTAAAAATTCAGCAAGAGAATAAAGCTAGACTAAACTAGACTAATGTATATTTCTCTGCTGGCGAAAAATTTTACTTTTCAACTATAGCAATGAGCAATGACATATATGTATCAAAAATTATTCAATTCACCTTCCTTGGAATTCACATTCATTTCTGCCAACAATTCTGGTAATGTTTTTGGTTGTTGTTGTACAGCAGGTTTCATGTTAGATGATGTGGCAAAATTGGTTATGTTCCGTGGCGTTTGACGAGGCATCGATGGCTGATAATTACTTGACGCAATTTGTGTTTGACGAGGCGGTTGTGGCGGATTATAAGATGGTTGGGGCATCGGTGACGCATAATTAGCTGTTGGAGCTTGGCGAGGCGTTGGCGGTGGATAATGAGCCACTGGAGCTTGCCGATGTGCTGGCTGTGGATATTGAGCCATTGGTGCTTGCCGATGTGCTGGCTGTGGATAATACGAGTGTTGAGGCGCTGTTGGCGGATAATATGCCGTTGGAGATTGACGAGGCGCTTGTTGCGGGTAATGAACTGGAGGTGGATGAAGCACTTGTGGCGGATAATGAGATTGTTGTGGTGCTGGTTGTGGATAATTAACAGTAGGAGGTGGACGAGGCACTGGTGGCGGATAATTAATTTTGGGAGATTGAGAATGTACCGGTTGTGAAGAAATTGTTGGCAGCGGCTTCGGTTGATTTGATGACGGTTGTGAAGAAATTGTTGGCAGCGGCTTCTGTTGATTTGAAACCGGTTTTGATGAAATTGTTGGCAGCGGATTCGGTTGATTTGAAGCCGGTTGCGAAGAAATTGTTGTTGCAGTTTTTGGATGACTTGAAGCCGGATGTGAAGAAACTGTTGGCACATGTTTTGGATGACTTGATGCAGGTCGCGAAGAAATATTCTCCGGATTGGTAGGATATACTCTGTCATTTGTGTTCGTATTCGTTGCTTTTTTTCCAGTTATATTTTGCCCTTGTTTAGTGGTAATATCATGCAAAGTTGCATCATTTGAATGTGCTCTAATTGAAATATTGGGAGCTTGAGCAGCCTGATTAGGTTGATCCGAATTTGTGACAGAATTTTGTAAATTATTTTTAGTTGATGCCGAAATAGATTGTGATTTACCGGCATTTTGTCGAATCGACCCGTTTTTCAATGCTGATTTTAGGGCGCCATTTTTTCCATTTGGCTCAACAAATCTGACGCTTTTTGTACTTTTATTATCAGTCATAGCCGGGGTTTTTCCACGAATACTTTTTTTTGAATCATCATTTCTGACATTTTCAATCTTTTCTTTTGGTTCAGTTGTTATTTTAATATTTTTTTCGCTTTTATCATTTTCATTATTTATATTTCCATGAATACTTAATTTTGGATCAATATTTATGCCTTGAGCATTTACTTTTGGATCATTATTTCTGACGCTTTGAACCTTTTCTTTTGGATCAGTAGTTATTCTGACGCTTTGAACCTTTTCCTTTGGATCATTATTTCTGATGCTTTGAACATTTTCCTTTGGATGAATAATTCGGACGCTTTTTTTACGTTTATCAGTGGGATTTTGTAAATTTCCATCGGCTGGTTGGTTCTCTGAGCCAATTTCATGAACATATGTAGGTTTATGTAATAATTCCTTTCCTTTGCCTATAACTGATTGGTCGTTTGATATCTTTCCATTTCTTATTGAATCGCCATTTGGTTCACTTATTGATATACCATTCGAAGATTGTTTATTTTGATCTTTATTCGATTTATCAGTTATCGAAAGTTGGATATTTTGATCTTTTTTC
Organism: Pratylenchus scribneri; assembly: GCA_030063045.1. Lineage (NCBI taxonomy): Eukaryota > Metazoa > Nematoda > Chromadorea > Rhabditida > Pratylenchidae > Pratylenchus > Pratylenchus scribneri. The sequence goes on from JAQSEB010000164.1 coordinate 486,672, forward strand.
GAAAAGCCAGCAGCAGTTGCGGTATTTTGATCAGTATTTTGTGATTTATTTGATAAATTATCGCCATTTTTATTAACGCCTCCAATGCCATTTCTGAGACTTATATCTTCATGCAATATCTGTGATTGGAAAATATTATTTTTTTCATTTAATTTTGGATCAGCTTCCCAGTTTAATTTTGGATCGCCATCTCTAATTGATTTTGGTTTAGCATCCAAGTTTAATTCTGAATTTCCATCCCTGATTGATTTTGGCTTATTAGTTTCCCAATTAGATTCTGGAATGCCATCCCTGATTGATTTTGGCTTAGCATCCCAGTTTGATTCTGGATTGGCATCTCTGATTGATTTTGTCTTATTAGCTTCCCGATTTGATTGTGGATTTGTATCCCTTGTTGAATACGGCTTCACACTTGGTTCCGTCCACACATTTGGTTCTGGATTGACATCCCAATTTGGTTTAGGATTAGCATCCCAATTTAATTCTGGATTTGCATCTCTGATTGATTTTGGCCTAGCATCCGAATTTAATTCTTGATTGGCATCTTTGATTGATTGTGGAATGGCATCCCTGATTGAATGTGGCTTTATATTTAAGTTTAATTCAGGATTGGCATCGCTATTTAATTCTGGATTTGCATCTCTGATTGATTTTGGTTTAGCATACAAATTTAATTCTGAAATTGCATCTCTGATTGATTTTGGCCTGTCATCCAAATTTGATTCTGGAATTGCATCTCTGATTGATTTTGGTCTGGCATCCAAATTTAATTCTGGAATTGCATCTCTGATTGATTGTGGATAGGCATCCCTGACTGAATTCGGCCTCATATTTGGTTCAGTCAACACATTTGTTTCCGTCCTCACACCTGGTTCGGTCCTCACACTTGGTTCTGTCCACATAGTTGGTTCCGTTCTCATACTTGGTTCCGTCCTCATACTTGGTTCCCTGATTGATTGTGGATTGGCATCGCTGATTAAATCCGGCCTCACACTTTGTTCCCTGATTGATTGTGGATTGGCATCACTGATTAAATCCGGCCTCACACTTGGTTCCCTGATTGATTGTGGATTGGCATCACTGATTAAATCCGGCCTCACACTTGGTTCCCTGATTGATTGTGGATTGGCATCACTGATTAAATCCGGCCTCACACTTGGTTCTCTGATTGATTGTGGATTGGCATCACTGATTAAATCCGGCCTCACACTTGGTTCCCTGATTGGTTGTGGATTGGCATCACTCACACTTGGTTCCCTGATTGATTGTGGATTGGCATCACTCATACTTGGTTCCCTGATTGATTGTGGATTGGCATCACTGATTAAATCCGGCCTCACACTTGGTTCCCTGATTGATTGTGGATTGGCATCACTAATCGAATCTGGCCTCACACTTGGTTCCCTGATTGGTTGTGGATTGGCATCACTCACACTTGATTCCCTGATTGATTGTGGATCGGCATCACTGATTGTATCCGGCCTCACACTTGGTTCCCTGATTGATTGTGGATCGGCATCACTGATTGTATCCGGCCTCACACTTGGTTCCCTGATTGATTGTGGATTGGCATCACTAATCGAATCTGGCCTCACACTTGGTTCCGGTCTCACACTTGGTTCCGGTCTCACACTTGGTTCCGGTCTCCCACTTGGTCTCTCACTTTCCCTGATTGATGCATTTATTTCATAGGAAGTTTGAATAATTAATGCCAAAATCAATAATAACATGATTTTTTATAATATTTAGTTGATAATAATTTAATTTATTTAAATAATTATCTAATTTTGTATTTTATAATGAAAAATGGTAAAACACTATGAAATTATATTTATTATATACACGCAAATAAAACTATAAAAACATAATAATTTTATATTAGGACATTGGCATATGATTATTTTAAATGCCCATATGCAAAAATATTAAATTATAGTTTTCTAGGAAATTTTTAATTTTTGAGCAATTTGCAAAATAAATCTCTCTTTAGTAAATATTATCATAATTTTATAATTGGGCAAATAAAAATTTTCCCTTTGTAAATTTTATTTTAGTTTTATAGTTGGAAAACCAAATTTTCCTATTAAGGATTTTTTGTTTGTTTAAGCTTTAAAAAAATTTTATAATTTTTTTTAATATATTATGATTTTATTTTTACCAATCTTTCAAATATTTTATAGTTTTATATGCAAAGAGATTTCCTTATTTGTCCTAGTAATGATTTTTTTTAAAGCTTTAAAAATTTATAGTTTTATTTTATTATATTATGATTTTTTAATTTTGCAATTATTTTATAGTTTTATATGGAAAAGATGCAAATTTCGCGTATATAAAGTTAAAATAAAGTCACATATTCTAAATAATTTTTAAATTTTTATTATCGAAAAACCCGATCTCTATATTCTTATTAAAATTATTATTAAATAATTTTTATAATTCAATATTATTTCCAAATTTTCACCTAGCTAAATTTGCAATAAATCATTATAATTCATTTAAATGCTTTCCCAGAAAAAATCTAATAAAACATTATAATTTAATATTATAATTTTTAAATTTAATCCAAATTTCTATAGAAAATCTATATCATTTTTTGCTTTTTTTTTGTCTTTTTTATAAATAATTACTAAAATATCCCCATTATACAAACATAAATCACAATTCTCGTAATTTCATTAAATACAGCCATTATCAATGATGATCCAATTATTTTTATTATTACTTGTAATTTCACCCGTCTCAACCATGAAAAAACTTGAAAAAATTGCGTCATTTCGTCAGCACAAAACCAAATCCGTACGGTCCTCGTGTGAACTCTGCCAGCAAGCACACACTTATGGACTCGAAAACAAAGATGTGCATTTTAAATACTACGGCACCTTGACAGACAAAATCCAGGAAAATGCCAATAAGGTTGCCAACTATGAGAATGCGGTATGTTTCGGTCCTTGGACGTAATTCATTTAAAAATTAAGAAACTATTAGGAAAATAATCATTAACTTTTAAGTACTATAAACATTGCAAGAATAGTAAAAGTTATAAACCACATTAGGGAATTAAAATTCCTATAATTTATTTTTAAGAATAGATTAGGATTAGAGTAAAGTTTAGGATTAAGTTAATCAAAGAGAATTTTTATGAAATTTTCGATATGCATAAATTAAAAATAACGAAAAGTTAATTAACATTTAGCCTAATTTTGATGGCTTAAAATGTAAAGGGCATGAGATAGCCGAAAATGCACTGATAATGGCCGTAGCATATCAAGATGTGTTGCTGAGCATTTATTTGCCATTGTTGGCATTGAAGAAATATTATAAAGGCGACTATGAACAGTATAAAATGCAATTATCAAATTACAAAAATCTTGAGCAAATGCCTTTTGATAAGAAAATACCATTCGATAAACTTGACGAACATTTCAATCACATGAACGAATTTTTGACAAATTTCAAAACGCTCGAAAATTACATAGGAGAATTGGAGACATCCATTAATGCGATTGAGCAGTATGTTATTTTATGAGATATTTTAACATAATTTTTTAAGCATCTTTTAGAATTAAAAAATGTGAATATTTAATTTACAGAAACAATTATGAATATGCTGAAAAGTATAACGGTTTAATATTTTATCATAGATCGCTTAATCATATAATAAATTGATAGATTTTGTTAGAATACCTAGAATTCTATATAACTAATTTATTGTGTTTTGGGCGAAAAATTGTATTTTCGTTTTATGTTTAAAAAATTAAGTTAGAATTGTTTAAATTTAGTAAAATAGATATCATTTGATGCTTATCGACGAAATTTTACTACTGGATAAATGGTTTGGAAGTCTAGGACAGATCTTCAAATCATTTTTAATATTTTATGCAAATTAAATAGTTTTTTCTACAAATTTCATCATTTTATTATAAAAAATTCGCTTATTTTTCGGGCGATTATAATAGAATAAAAATTTTTTTTAAATTTCCATTTAAGTAAATAATAGTTTCATTTTCTTTTTTATAATATCCTAATAATTTAATAGTGATTGGCAAGTTGTGGAACGTGCCGAAAAAGGCCGTATAACATTGGCTGATTACTTTGTGGATATAAAAAAACGGGGAAAAAATGAAAAAAATGAATACACCTTTCATTTTTTGCGAATCTTCAAAGAACGTTATCATCAATACATTGAGAATGCAAAAAGTAAAATACGTCACTCTCGCGATCCAAATGCGCTGAACACAATTGAGTCAACAAGCGGTGGCCAAAGCAGCAGCAATTTGGGTGCATTTTCGCGACAATCATCAAATGCATCTGAATTTGAGAAACTGCCTAAAATTAAATTTTATGCAAATCCAATTTTTGCTGAAAGTAGTGGAAAAGCGCTTGCAGAGGAGGCAAATAGTAGAAGTACATATTAAAAATTTAAAAAAAAGAGAAAATTTTGAAATTTTTCTTATCTGTTACTTTAATTATGTTACAACCTATACTGAATTTTTTAACTAATTAAGGAATTACTCTGATCCAAAATAACATAGTGACAAATATTTTAGATATTTGAATTGGGAGCTCATAAGACGTCTAGTTTATTGTTCCCGTTCTATTCCTACTATTTTTTTTAAATTCCACCTATTTTTAGATAAAATCCATCTGTTTTATTCTACCTTTTTCAATTCTCCTATTTTAAACAATATCCAAGTTAAACCGGTTTAAAAATTTGGAATTTCTATTGGCCATAACTTTGGTCAAAAATTATCTAATCGTTTTCAAATGAAAATCTATTCAATAAAATGGTCAATATCGAATCGATTAAACCATAGATCTAGCCTAAATATCAATTTGAAAATTCAGAAATAAAAATTAACTGAAAGAGCAAAATCCGTTACAATTTATAGTAAATATAATGGTGATATAGCAAAATTTAATATTTTTAAGCAAAAGATTTAGATTTAATTCTTTAATTTGATATAAAATTAAGTGGCAAATTTGCAAATCAATCCTGAACATAATTCAATTCGAAAAAATGCTGAACCGAGCCCTGTTCTAACCAAAAGCGGATCAATTCGAGATGGCAAAGGAAAAGAACCTGTTATTAGTTCAATTCGGGATTTGAAAGAATCAGCAAAAACTGATTCGATCCGAGGAAATAAATCTCCACAAAAAAGCACATCGATCAGATCAAATGCATCAATAAGAGGAAGGGAATCACCGCATAAAACTTCATCGATCCGAGAAATTTCCACACATAAAAGCGTAAAAGGGGAACAAACAAATGGAGACATTCAGCCGACAGCATCGAACCCTCCAAAAGTCAATTCCATTAGAGATATTTCGCCAGCAGCATCGAACACTTCAAAACCTTCTTCTATTAGAGACATTCAGCCAAGAGTTGAACATCCAAAACCCTCGTCCATCAGAGATTCTAACAATCCCGACTCAATCCGTGATTTAGGAAAAGCAACACCGAAGAATGGCAACGAGTCGATTCGCAGTAACCAGTCGTCTATTTTTGGCGGAAATGAATCTATTCAAAACAAAGGCGGTTACGAGTCTGATTCAAGCATGCGAAGCACGGCAACCTCAATTCGCAAAAAACCAAAAGGACCAACAGCTGATGGAACAGCTGGAAGCAGTGGCGGTTCAATTCGAAAGAAACCAAAAGTAATTTAGGGTCTGGAAAATGTGAAATGCCCAATCAATCAATTATACTTTCTCAATTTATTTAATTCAAATATTGAAAAGCAAAAATCTAAATGATCTCTTCTTATATTAATAGACTAAAATAAAAATCATTATTAAACTGAAAAATTAAGAAAATACTTATTACCTAATTATTTAAGTGTGTGAAAAATAAATGTTTAAGAAGGGATCGGATCCGAAATTTTTCGAAATCTTTTCAGAAAAATGTCATCAAAAATTCAGATTTCATTATTAAAATTCGTAAATTTTGAAAAGTGCCTAAAAATTAATGAAAATCTATTTATTTATAAATGAATGCGTTTATAAATCTTTATTATCTAAAAAAATTTTTGAATTATAAATTTTTTGGACAGCGATTGTGAAAATTAATGCCAAGAATGGCCCAGTAAGAGTAAACTAAACATTTTAAAAGGAAAAAAATTTTTGAGAATTAGAAAGAATCAGGGATTTTCTCAAAAAATAGTGAAAATCTGAGTAGCAATTATTTATTATTTCAGATTTGATTTCTAAAATCTGGACAAATTTGAAAAATTCATTAATGATCCAAATTCCAAACCCTTGTTTAATATGAGTTAAAAAGTCTTATTTCATCATCAATATTCATTTGTTATTAATAATCATAATAAAATTATTTAAATAATTCTTAAAAATACAATTTAATCATTTATTTTCTCAAATTATAAAGTAAAGAGAAAAAATGGAAATAAATAATTTAATAGATAAAATTAATCAATATATTTTATTTAAAATAATATTTAATTTTTCGTCTTCAGTTTGAATTTGAAATGCAAGAAAATGCCTGCATTATACAGTTAGAGGATGGCCTTCAATTCAGAAATGGCGACATCGTTTGGGAGATCGTTTTTGCAACCAAAGAGATTTTCTTCCAAAATGGTGACGACGGGGAAGATGTGACTGCTGAATATCAACCGATCACCAATCAAGATTTGCAGAAATGGATGAAAATGATACCGGATTCGGGCAAAAAAGAAGTAATTATTTTTAAAGAGTTGAATATTTAGGTGAATAACAAAGATAAATTAGAAATTATTTCTTAATGAAAAACTTATATTGATATCGATAGATTTAGAAAATTTTTTAAAAATTTATAAATTTTATCGATAGAAATTGCCATTTCAAAATTTTGGTGTATCATAGAACATTTAAATTTTTAATTATTTTGAAGCTTTTCATTATTTTTTTCGATTATAAAGTATATTTTAAAGGAAAAAACAAGTTTTAATATTTATTAACAGCATTTTAGGAGAATTAATGCATCTAAATCCAAAAAAAATATTATATTAATTGTATTGTTCTTCAGCAAAAATGAATAATATAATTAATAGCTTTTAGTTTTTCAAATTTTATAAATTTTACAGTGGAAAGTACCCGAAAATTCCGTACAAACGATGGGTAAGGATTATGTGAAATACACAAAAGGAGAAATTGCTTGGGAGGTGACAAATACAGGTGAAATTTGGTTTAAAAGAGGAAACAATGCTCCAGTGGAATTGACGGAATTTTATGAGCCATTGACACCGAATATATTGCAAGAATTTGGCCTGGTGGTGCAATAATTTTTGCATATGATTTAAGAATGGATGCTGATAAAATTTTGAAAGAAATTATAGAAGTTTATTTTACCACAATCATTTATATGTTAAAAAATATTTTCAAACGGTTGTGCGAATTTGATTTTTTATATGATGGTAAAAAGTATTTATATTTTATTTAAAATATTTTTCGATATTTTGGACAAGACTGAAAATTGATTTCACTAAAAATTTGATTTTTTAATATTTTTTAAATGGTATGCTCCATTTGATCCAATAACATCTTCTCTTTATTGATGAGTAAATATTCCTCAATCATCACCATCAATGGTGTCATCCCATCGGTTTTTAAATTTTAAAACTATTGCGGAAATGACAGAGTTGGCATAGTTGAAGAACATATTTTAATTCAATCGATGCAATGCGAAAATTTTAAATTAAAATTAAATACTTCATGATTGCAGATTTTTTCGTACAAATTCACCTATTTCACTTAAAAATTGTCATAATTTTTTATCGAAAATAAAATCGAAATTAAAAAATTTTCTAAATCTGTGTTAAGGTAATTAAAAGGTACTTAAAATTGTACTAAATATTACCAAAAATATGCAGAAAATATAACTAAAACTAAAATAAATATTATTCTTGGTCACAAATTTTTTTATCATTAATATAAATTTATTCCACTATTTTTAAAAAGCAAAATCAAATTCAACTCTAGACAATTTTGCTAATAACCTGCCTATATATATATAATTATTGAAAATTTCTTTTGGCTCTCTTTTTATTTCAGCGTATGAAATAAAATTTAATTTTATTGAAATAAAAAAATTGGTAAATTATTATTCCATTTTTCTTTAAATCTTTTTTTTATTTGGTAAGATTCCAGGTCCATAATGATTTTAATTATGGTAAAATAGGCTTAAAAATTTTATATTAGAATAAGATTAGAAATAGATTATAGTATGCATTGATTCTGTGCTAGTGTCAGTATAAGATTAGGGCTAGGACCGTAAATCAATGCTTTAGGATAGATAATTCATGGACATTTGTCACAAAATTATATTATCTTTCATAATACTATTTTTAAATCACAACTTATTAGTCCAATCTCGTAACTAATATTCTCGAAAAATAAAACAATTTATTTTCCAACATAAACACTCATTTTTAATTGGTGTATTTCAATTTCAATATAATGAAATATTTTAGATTTAAAAATGGTAAAAATTGAATAATTTAAGACGGAATCGCCGACCATAGTTTATCGGATTAATTTATGTTTTATAATATTGCCTAACTTTTGGCAGCAAAACTATTGATTAATAATTTTTTACCTGATTCTTTGCTCTCAAAATGTTCCATTAAACAATTTTATCGTCAGTCGTTATCTATAAAACTATATAATAAAATTTTATAATATTTGTTGTCAATTATAAATAAATTTTAGATTTATGTAAACCTATTAAACTATAAAAATTATATTTTTTTATACTTTTTTTAATTTTATGCAAAATATTAAAAATAAATAGTTTTATATATTTAAAAAAATTAATATCCATTTCCATTTTAAAAACCTCAATATTCTATTAAAGGCAAAAAAGCTAAATATTCGTTATAATTTTTTTAAATATTAAAAAAACATTTCTTTGAATTTTATTAATTTTTATTAATTTTAAAATCCCAAATGGCAAATCAATTTCGCGTATCAATATTAATTACGATTTTTATTTTAATAAATTTTTGTCAAGGAAAGAAAGTAATTTTAAATAAAAATAATTAAAATTTTATTTTTTAAGGAATGGCAACAACCGAAAGATGTATTGCCAAAAGTGGTGAAAAACGATGAAGATGGCCTTGAAACCATTCTTTACGACACTCCCGAGGGGATATGGGAATTTGGAAATGGCCAAATATGGCATCAACCAAAAGGGGAAAAGGCAAGAGAAGTAACAAAAGAATATGATCCAATCAAGGAAGAGGATATTCAGAAATTAATTCAAAAATTGAAGGCGAAGGGTCAAACCAATGGCAATGGGAGCCCTTCAATCCGAAATTTTCAATTTACCAGCAGTGATTCAATCAGAAATACGCGAGTGAAAAGTGATTCAATTCGGACAAAACCAGCCACCCCTTCATCAATAAGAAATAAAAATCTTTCATTTCGCCCAACTGATTCAATCAGAGCGGCAAATGGGAAAAAAGTGAGTGACAAAAATTGATAAAAAAAAATTCTCAAAAATAAAAATGAAATTTATAGAAATGGAAAACACCAGATAATGGAAAAGCATCATTGGTCGTAGGAGAAGATGATATTGAAACCGTTCGATTCGATTGTGTCGCGGGGATATGGGAAATTGGAATTGGTGAAATATGGCATATGCCAAAAGGAGGGCAGGCAAGAGAAGTGACAAATGAATATGATGTCATTCAACAAGAAAAAATTCGCAAATTAATTCAAATATTGAAGAAGGAGGGTCCAATCAATGATGTCAACCAGAGCCCTGCAATCCTAGAATTCAATTCAACCGGTGGCTCCATCCGAACCAATGCTGCTGCAATCGGAGGAGGAAATGCAGGGCCATCTTCATCTGGCTCAATTCGTACAATACCAAAAGGCTCAATTCGAACATCATTTCCTAAACCTGGATCGATTAGAACACAATCAATAAGATCGAAGATGGCGGGTAAGTTTTTAATTACAATTATATTTTTTAAAATAATTTAACTTTAGCCGATAAACATATTGTAGCCGGGAAGACAGTAAAGCAAAATCCGGCATTGTTACCGCCTGAAAATGTCGACAATACAATTAAGCCAGCATTTCCAACAAATGAAGCTGGTAAATGAAAAAATTCTAATGGAATTTAAAATTTTGAAAATAATGATTAAAAATTATGGCTTTTTCCATAGATGCCCAAATCTTAAACCCAATTGATAGATTTGATATATTTCCTCCTACAATAAAAAATGTTAGGATGTCGCCGTTAAAAGTTAGATTAATTGAATGTAAATTATTTGGCATAGTTTTCTGAAACAAAAAATCGGTTTAAGACAAAATTGCCAGATCGATTTTTTTATTTAAAATATATACTTTTTTTTAGGGGTCAAATCTTTGGATATAAAAATGGACTATTTCAAAGTTTTGTGTTATTTTTAACTATTGTTTATTTTTTCTTTTTTTTTAAGACCATATCAGATTTATCCATATTGGGCCAATTTTTTGTAAAAATTTTTTCCTTAAGGTTTAAAACTGAAAAAAATGGATTCTCAAATATTATCAATTTTGCCCATTTGTTAACATGAAAATTAATTTGAATTAATCCTAACAATTATACCAAAATTTTAATTTTATCTAAATTCTTTATTTTGAAAAAAAATCAGGCAATCCTGGTTTATAAATAAGGTTATTTTGACTATATTTAAAAGTGCCAAGCCCCGTTGGGATGGCGAATTATAAAAATTTTAAAATGTCTTTTTTCATTATCACATATCAAAATTTCAAATTATATGCTCTATTTTTGGGGCATATTAGCCTTTTTTTAAAAAAATATTTTTTTTATTAGAAAGTGCATCTGTAACGTCGACTGTGAAAAAAATTGAAAATCAAATTTCATTTCTGATTTTGAAAGAACCAATTCAGATCATCGCAACACACAATGAATGTAAGAAATATTTTAATAATTTTCAATTAAAATATATTACAATTTTGGGAAATAATTTTAATCATGGTATTAATAAATATAAGAATAAAGAACAATTAGAATTTTTTTAGATTCAATTTATTTGATTAATTTTTTTATATAAATTTAATGAATCAAAAAATTATTTATGAGCATTTATTTTATGTTTTTAGCATATTTTTTTGATCTTTGATTTATTTTTATATTTTTCTTTGAATATTTTATTAAACTATGGAATAAACCAAAAATAACCCATTTTGAGCTTTCCAATATTAATTTTTTGGAAAATTTCGCAAAAATCTTACATAAATCCCTATTTTGCGATTTAAATCAAATAAAAATCCTCTTGTTTATTAAAAAAATTTCACTATGATACAAAATTTCTTATATAAATAATATTGATTAAAATTGTACCGCAGTAAATTTTCTATAAGAAATTTTTATGTTCATAAATTTCAGAGAATTATCCTATAAAAAATGTTTTGGATGGGCTTCAAATAGAAACTATACGTATTTGGTTTCTTCTGTTTTTTATTATACTATAAATTCCAATAATCTCATGGAATTTCTAAAAATTTTATGAGGTTCCGCGACAATTCGTCATTGCGAAAATTCGTCTTCACGATTATCCGTCACGACAATTCGTCACAAATTTTTTTTTGTTGAAAATTATAAATCATTATGAATAAAATTTTAATAGCATTCGACGCACCACGATGAGCTATTAAGTACGAATTTATCATTATTTTCGGGAAAAAATTCAAAATAAATAGTTATGGACGTTTATATTTTATATTTAAGTTTAATTAAAATTAGCACTTCGAGCTCTATCTTATGAAAATATATTCCATTTAATTAAAATTAGCACTTCGAGCTCTATCTTATGGAATCATATTCCACCTAAAAAGATTGAATAAAAACTCTATATGTCCAAAAATTCATTTTAACTATTTTTTGGCCATTTTTTAGTATATGTGATGTAGAAATTTTTTTTTTAATTAAACAATTTAAATTAATTTTTAAGACAAAAAATTGGTGACGAATTGTAGTGATGAATAATCATGGAGCCGAATTTTCGCGGTGACGAATTGTTGTGGTGACGAATTTTCGTGCCACCATTTTATGAACATTATAAAAGTTTGTATTTGTAATATTAAAAAATATCTTTTCTATAAATCTCCACTATTTATTTCATCAAAGATATCTGTCGCAAATACGTTTTCAAATATTTGGAAGTATTTTTTGATCGTTTCAAATCACCACTTTCTGCGGAACCAGAACAATTGGAAATGTATATTGAACGAATGAAGAGGGACTGCTACTGTTACCTTGGCGATAATCGTAAATATTTTGCGAATGAAATTGGCTACAATTACTTCAGTGAAAACAAACTAGCCATATATGTTCACAAATTGTTCAAAGATTTGGAGAAACAAAAGAAAATGACAGAAAGAGCCAAAGCCATGATTGCCGTTGCATCATTATTCAAATTGACCGCCGAAATTCTGCAATCGATGCGGACCATAAATCCTTGGAATTTTTGCACATGTGATGGTATGTATTCTACATGTCCTAATTTTTTCTCAAGTTATTTGGGCCAAGCTTGGTATTTTCTGTAGATAAAATGAAAATTTTGTCACTATTAATATTGAAAAAAATAGAAATAAATTTAAAAATATCTCTAGGAATTTAAATTGTAAAAAACAAATTTTTTAGCAATTTGCATTAAATTAATCAAAAATTTTTAGTCTTTATCTTAAATCTAGATAAAAATGTATTGAATTTTCATGTATTTTTATTCAACAGGTTGCAAGAAGAAAGATAGACCTTTATGCAACAAAATTACGGCCGACAATATACATACCATTGAAGAAATTGAAGGAAATGCCTTCAAAGTGGCTGAACGAGTTGAGGGAATGATGTAAGTTTCTTAAGGATAATTCCGATTTAAATTAATGCATTGGATAATATGAAAAAGGGAATCTATTAATTAATTTACTAAGAAAATAATTGAATTTATCCAAAATTTTTCGTCTGGAAAAAATAAATATTGCTTCAAAAAAGACTAATTTTCGAGACTAATTCTTTTGGATAATTTTAGTCATTTTTGGGTAAATTATCATCTCTTAAAAAATTAAAACTTTTATGGGTTTATAGGAAAAATCAAATAAATCAATTTATATGTGCATTTAATTTTAAATTTAAAAAAAACAATTTTTCATGATTAAATTTTTATGGAAACAATCCATAGGAAGTTTTAACGACAAACAAAATTTCTTACGAATAAAACGTTTTTTGATAAATTAGTAAACAGTTTTAGAATCTACAAGTTATACCAATTTGTAGATATCATCGAGACGCATAAAATGATATATAAAATATCAGAATTTATTCCAAAATTAAATTTTTAAATTCTAAAACTAGAAATACGGTTGAATATTTTAATTTGCCCATTTTTTATTTCAATGATATCTACAAATTGGTATAAAGTTTGTAGGTTTTAAAATCGATTTCTGATTTACTAAAAGTCAAAAAAATTTTTGTCAGTAAAAAAAGTTTTTTGTGGATATTATCGATAAAAAATATTTATCATTGGCATTTATCAGACTAAAATTGTTTCATTAAAAAACATTTCAGTTACGCCGATATAACTGCCTTAATGAACGCATCAAATAAGAAGGAAAGCGACGAAGAATGATGAGAAAATAATTTATACAAATTATTTGTGCTGATGAAAAATGAACAATCAAAATTTTTTAAAATTTTAATTTCGAAATTGAAAAATTCGTCAATGTTTAAAATTTATTTTTAAGTTATAGTAAGATAAAAAAAAAGCAAAATCTATATAAAATTAAATAATCAAATGCGACTAAATTTTTTAAAAATTAATTTTTATGAAAAATCAAAATTTATCCAATTATATTTCATTTTTTTTGTTGGATGGTATGTTTTTAATATAAAAAATAATAAATCAACGAATAAGGCAACAGTTTCAAATTTTATTATCTGTATCCTACTCAATCCAGACCATTGATGTAGAAAATGCAATTTAAATTAATATAATTTTCTGGAGAATTGTTATTTAAATAGAGGCAGAAATTAATTAAATTCATAGAAGAATGTCGCAAAATTATGCATGTTAATTTATGTGGCTAATTTTTGAGAAGGAGGAAATTTAAACAGATTTGGAAATAAAATTTCTGCTTAAAATTTAAAAAATAATCCATTTCTGCTGAAATCACAATCCACTAAAGCATTTTTTGAATCAATTTTAAAAAGATTTTTTAATCCCAGAAAATATTATTTTAAATTCCTAATAAAACTTAAACTATCTTTGGCAACTTAATTAATTTAAAATTTTATTATTGCATTTTAAACAGTCATGAGTTAATTTAAAAAATCGAATATTTCAATTTCATAATTTTAAATAAATTTTTTTATCCTTCAAAAAATTTATAAACTATCTAAAAAATTGTAATATTAATTTAAGATAATTATATTATAAAAATTTCGAATTTAAAAAGTGATAAAAATAATTTTGTAAAATGCCTATAAAATCATAATGATCTAATAATAATTTTTTGCAAAAAATATGATTATTTTTTATTTAACTATAAATAAATATTTTATTCAAATTAAAAAAAAATTAATTTTATAATATAATTTTTATTTTTATTTACATTTTTTGTACAGAAAAAACTATAATAATAATAATAACTTTATAGTTTTATAAATTTATAGGTAATTCATAAAATATCTGAAATAAAAATAAAAAGCCTATTTCATTCTAATTTTTTTAGATTATTTCAAAACTTAAAAATTTTTAGAATTTTCCTTTCTTAAAATCATAAATATTTATTATTATTATTATTTTTATAATTCTATAAGACAATAAAATATTAAATATAGATCAATTAAAAATTAATTACGGATTCATTTCGCCTATTAAACTATAAAAATAAATTTTTATGAAAATAAAATGTCTTTATTTTTATTTTAAAATACAAATTATTATTATAGTTTTATAAATTTATTGCAAATAAATCTATAACAAAAAGCCATTTATATTTATTTAAAAAATTCATTTCCTTTCAGAAATTATTAATTTTTTGAAGCCAAAAAAATGACAAAAATATTTTTAATATTTATAATTGTCTTTCTAATGAATAAGTGCCACGGAAAGAAGGTAATTTTAATTTAAAAAATCAATTTAATTTTTATTTTAAAGGAATGGAAAGAACCGACGGATGCATTGCCAAAATTGGTGAAGAACGAACAAGATAAGGTTGAAACCATCCTCTACGACAGTCCATCCGAGGGGATATGGGAAATTGGAAATGGCGAAATATGGCATCAACCAAAAGGGGAAAAGGCAAAAGAAGTAACAAATGAATATAAGGCCATACCGGATGAAGAAATTCAAAATTTATTTAAAAAATTGAGGGCGAAGGGTCAATTCAATGTCGATAAGAGCCCTTCAATTTCAATCCGAAACCAAATACAAAAGCAGCTGGGGAATCCGACTGATTCAATTCGACAATTCACCAAACCGAATAAGGGTGATTCGATAAGAAAAGTGGCAAAAGATGGCAATACATCGTCTTCTGCCTCCATTCGGCCTGCAAATGCAAATCCACAAAAAATAGATTCAATTGGGACAAATCATCCGACCAATCGTTCAATTCGCCATCCACAAAATGTTTTACCAAATCCGCCTTCTGGATCAATTCGTTCAAAGAAAAGTGATTCATTCGGTCTCAATGATGCCCATAAATCGATGGAAATATCAATTCGTGATCAAAAAATTTCAGCAGCTGCAAAACAAAATCTACCCTTAAGTGATATGCATTTGAAGGCCGGTTTGACAATTCGTCCGGGTGAGTAAAATTTTTAAAATAAATTCATATTTTTTACATATATTTTTTATTGTTTTATTTCATAAAAATTATTTAAATTTAAATAGTTAATTGCTCAGCAGGCGCTCGCCCTATCGGGCGTGCTTGTGAGCTAGTCAATATCTTTTATCTAATCTATTTTTTTCTTCTCTAAATTCTATTCCTAAATCCTAACAAATTCTTCTTTCATAACATTTATTAAAATATTCCATTCATGCATAATTGTTAAACTATTGTAGCTAAAATCGGTTTAATCCAATTTTCTATTGAACTATTATAATTTATAACTGTAAATGAAAACGGATTAATCAAGGATAGGAATATTCTATGGCATATTAATATAATTATGGAATTCAACAATTCTTGTTATATTATAATTATTATGATAATATCTAATTTGAAAATAAGAATATTTAATTTGGTTTAAAAAATTTTAATAATTTTGAGCCAAAGTCAGAAAGATGGTTTTTAATTTAGAATAAAAAACAATACAAATTATATGACATTCGATAAATCTTGAAGAGATCTATCGATTAGATACATTGTTTTGAGGGCATAAGTTAAATTCCCTAAATTAAATATTCTTAAAATTAAAATTACTTTAAAAAAGAGCTATTAATAATTTAATTTAAAATATTCTGACAAAATGTTTAGGCGACGATCCTCGAACCGTGCCGGTGCCAAAATCAATTAGACATATTTACGAATTGAAAAAAGGTTCAACTGGCACATCAATCAAGGCAGCAGGTTCAATTCGGGCAAATACACAGGGAAATTCCTTGCCCAT
Source organism: Pratylenchus scribneri (assembly GCA_030063045.1). Taxonomy (NCBI): domain Eukaryota; kingdom Metazoa; phylum Nematoda; class Chromadorea; order Rhabditida; family Pratylenchidae; genus Pratylenchus; species Pratylenchus scribneri. Next base: position 503,284 of record JAQSEB010000164.1, read on the forward strand.
TTCTGCATCGGAGCCAAATAAAAACTTTCCGCAAATATCCGCTGACGAGCAAGCCCAAGAATCCGGGCCAAGCGATTTTTTGAGAATTCCGAATTTATTGGTAGACTCCGTTCGAAAGGGCATGGCATTTTTGAAATTGGGCTCGGCCACTGATGGTGGAATTTATTTAAATATTTTAATTTTAATAATTATTGAATTTACAATAAATTTCTTCTATTTAAATAATAAAATTTAACATTATTTAGGAAAATAATGGCTTATTTAATTAATTCGATTTAAAATAAAAATGGTAATTTGATTTTTAAATTTTCAGATACAGAAATATTGGAAAAATATGTAACAGAGAGAAATATCATCGATATTAGTGAGTTTTATTTTTTTTATCAATCACGAAACCGATAAAATCTTTTCAACAAATTATAAATAATATCGTTATATTAAAATTTAAATATTCATTTTTCAAAGTTATTATATATAAATCAATGATAATATTATTTCAAAAGCTAAATGATAATTAAATATTCTTTACCAAAAAATTTTCCTAAATATTTTTCAATTCTATTTATTTGAATTATTTATCAATATAGAATATAAATGGCAACCCATTGTTGAGTACATTGAGCTGCTATGTTTATATGTGCAAAGAAATAACATGGCGAAATTTCGCATCGCCGAATTCGCCGGATTCTTGGTGGACTCGGGAATTGATGCTCGATTGCCAGCGTTATGGAAGAGATTAGGCAAAATTATTGATAGAGAGCCACCGCATGATGAAGCCAGTAAAACGCAAATTGCATTAATCACATTGGGGGGCATGAACCAAATGTTGCGTGGCAACATGTTGACCGACGCCACTGAGCTTTTGAACGAAAAAGAATTACCATTGGAAGAGACGGAACGTGAAATCCAGAGGAATGCAATCCTAATAAATTCGTGTGTTTTCAAATCACGGATGGGATCGAAATTTTGATTTTCGGTTTCGATCGTCCAAATTTCGATATTTTATTTTAGTTTGAATTTTGAAAAATGTATAATTTCGAAAAGGGCCCAAAAAGCAGAGTGGAGACTGGAGACTATTTGCTAGTATTTTATCAAAAATGTGGACAATTTTTTGAAAATAATTCCCTTTTTAATTCTAATTTACTTTTCTTCTATAAGAATGGTCATTTTTGTTCATGAAAATGTTAAATTAATATTTACGCTTTGAATAAATGATTGGTACGCTATTTGTCAAAACGGCGCGATATGTCAAAAATTTTTGTATACACTATTTCAAACCCGTAAGCCCATAGTCTCCCTAGCCCCTACTCTGATTTTGACAAATCGCGAAGTTTTGAAAAAACGCATCCCACCCCAATTGAGCGTATAATAAAAATGGCCAAAATAAGGAACAAATAAAAAAATTCTTAAAAAAAATTATTTAAAAAATTGGAAAATTTTATTCCAAAATATATTAAAGTAAATGTTGGTTTGTTTTTTAATTTTTTTATTTTGCTTTGGACTTTTACATTTAAAAATACTTTAGAGTTATATTATAAATAGTCTGGAATTTTCTTGAGAATGGAACAACTAGGATTGGCCAATTTTTAAGTTGTGCCCAAATAATTGTTTGGATAATATTGTTCGTAATCTCATTTAAATTTTTAAAAAATCTCATGGTACTTTGGCATTTTTTACAACAAATTTACAAATGAATTAAATTATACATTTTATCGATATATTTTAGTAAAAAAAATTAAGAATAGAGAAAAAAAACAAATATTTTTTCGCTAAAATTTTTTTTTCATTCTACCGAGCATATCTAAAAACATTTTTTTAAATAAATTTTTCCCCAAAAGAAACATCGACATCAACAGCATGGAAAGATGCATGCAATTGGTATTCGGCGAAATGGCACAAACATTCCATTTAATGTTGGTTGACATCGAAGAAACAGCTTATAATCTATTGGAATCATTTCGAAAAAAGGCAGTGCATACTGCTGATAAAAAGCCATCGAATTCAGCCACAGCAGCAAAAGGTGAGTTGAATGAAAAATAAGGAATTATTTCAATTGAATTTATACAATTGGAACAATTTAATTTGTTGAAAAAAATGCTGAAAATGTGGAAAAGACTATTTAATTTAGCGAAAAAATTTAATAGTTTTAATGGTTTAATGGTTTACCATAGACCCTAAGAACTCGTCAAGAAGCACATTAAATAGTTATAATTTATCATATTATGATAAAAATAAGTTTAATTGTTTAAACCTATTATCTTTTTTGGTTCGAAATTAAAATAAAATTGGATAAAGGGCAAACAAAATTATTCTCCCAACATCTCGATGAGATTGTCGATTGTTATATTATTTGGGGAAAATAGACAAATTAAAAACCATTATGAAACATATTTCTTTCGACAAATTTAATAGTCTTTTCGCTATTTTAAAATATTTTTCCCGTCTTTTAAATATTTGCCATATATATATGTTGCGGCCAATACTGATTACCGGCCAAAAACTGATTTTGGCCGGCCAAAACTGATTTTGGCCGATTTTCGGCCAAAACTGATTATGGCTAGCCAAAACTGATTTTGGCTAGCCAAAAGTGATTGTGGCTAGCCAAAACTGATTATGGCCGGCCAAAACTGATTATGGCCGGCCAAAACTGATTATAGCCGGCCAAAACTGATTGAAGATGGAAATAGAGGGATTAAGGTGGATATGGGGGGATAAGCCGGATTAAGCCCAGAAATTGAAGGGAAATGGCCCGCAGGGTCAGTGGGATGTAGGGGAAGTGTCTGATAGTGCGCGGGATATAGCTGGATATAGGAGGATTAAGGTGGATATGGGGGGATAAGCCGGATTAAGCCCAGAAATTGAAAGGAAATGGCCCGCAGGGCCAGTGGGGTGTAGGGGAAGTGTCTGATAGTGCGCGGGATATAGCTGGATATAGGAGGATTAAGGTGGATATGGGGGATTAAACCGGATTAAGCCCCGGAATGGACGGGAAATGGTCCAAAGGGCCAGTGGAAGGTCGGGTAGTGCCTGAGAGTGCGCGGGATATAACCGGATATTGGGGGATTAAGGTGGATAAGGGGGAATTAAGCCGGATTAAGCCCCGGAATAGATGTAGTATTAGGCTCAAATTCCTATACCGAGCCGCTGACGGCTCTTGATTGGTCATCCTGGCCCTAACCCTATCCCCTAAATAGGTTTAATCCGGCTTAATCCCCATTATCCACGTTAATCCCCCTATATCCTGCTATATCCCGCGTGCTCCGAACTCCTAAACCCCTAGATCCCATGCCGCCCCTAACCATAACCCTAATCCCTAGCCCCTAGCTAATCTTAATCCGGCTTAATCCCCCTTAATCCACGTATATCTTCATATATCCGGGGCTTAATCTCGCGCCGTCTACAGGCCTCTGTTACACTTCCCCGACGTTCCAGTGGCCTTCCTTCCGGGCCATTTCCCATAGATTTCAGGGCTTGATCCAGCTTAATCCCCTTATATCCACCTTAATCCCTCTATATCCGGCTTAATCCCGTGCACTATTAAGGCCTTCGACATCTTTCTCCGACCTTCCTGTGGCCTTCCGGACTATTTCCATTCCATTTCGGGGCTTAATCCGGTTTAATCCCCCCATATCCAGCTTAATCCCTCTATTTCCATCTTCAATCACTTTTGGCTAGCCAAAATCAGTTTTGGCTAGCCAAAATCAGTTTTGGCTAGCCATAATCAGTTTTGGCCGAAAATCGGCCAAAATCAGTTTTGGCCGGCCAAAATCAGTTTTGGCCGGTAATCAGTATTGGCCGCAACATATATATATTAAATTTCATTAAGGATATCAATTTTTCTGCCGGTAAATTTAATTCTTTTTGTCAGAAAAGAGTTTTCTTCTTTTCTCCTTCCTCATGCCTATCAGACAAAATAAAACCGTTATGCCATATTTCATTAGTGCGCGGAAGTCAAAAATGAAGTGCGTGGACCAGTTAGGTCAAACCGGTTTAAAAGTTTGGATTTGGTAAAATATGGGGTTTTTTGATGTTGGAGAACACGAATTTGAAGTTTATTTCATCTTTTGGGTCGGTTCCGATGTTAAAACCGGTAGTGCGCGAAACCGGGGTTTACTTTTTATACTTCCGGCTTCGCGAGATCCCTATCTATTTCCGGGGCGTTAACTTATCTAGTAATGCTCTTAAACTCTACCAGAGTTGAACCGAAACCGTTCAAACCCAAACTTGCGCACAACCAGTTTAAATATCCAAAGATGCCTAAACCTAAAAACCACAAATTCGTGTTCCCCATCATCGAAAACCCCATATTTTACCAATTCCAAATTTTTAAACCAGTTTGGCCAAACCGGCCCGCGGAACTCCATCTTGACTTCCGCGCACCCATGGAATGTAGAAAAACCGTTTTATTTTGTCAGAGAGACATGAGGAAGGGACAGAGAAGAAGGGAAAAACTTTTCCGGCAAAAAGAATTGAATCTTCCTGCAAAAAAATATTTGCCTTTCATTAATAATTTTCATTTATGTGATCGATTTCGTTTGAGTATCATTAGGCATGTTACCACATTTGCAACCCGATATTTGCAGACGAAACCATATGGTGCAGATGATGGTAAAGCTGTTTTGGCATTGTTTATGGCATATTATTAAGCAAAAAATTGGCTATAAAATGATATCAAATGCAATTGGCCAATATTGATATTCACCGAGTTATGGCCAAAAAAAACAAATAAAAACAAGATTTTAATTAAACAAACGGTTTTTTTGCCATAACTGGGTGAATATTCGACATTGGCCAATGTATTTAATGTCATTTTAGAGCTAATTTTATGCTTAATAATATGCCATAAACAATGCCACAACAGTTTTACCACCATCTACACCAGACCCTTTCGTCTGCAAATGTTGGTAAGCCATCATTAAGCTAGAAAGAATCGCTGAAAGATGATTCAACTGGAATATAATATAGATTCTTTAATATACCAATAAAGAATGTAAATAAAATAATTTGTTCAGCTTTTCAATAAATATCATGCCAGCGGATTTTCTGCACAATATTTCCTGGACTATAATGGCCCCCAATTTTTCTCAGCTCTCATTAATATTTTATTGAATTTTCCATTCATTTTTGTCGCAGTCAAATCCAGGTATTCATGATTAGGGCCCGGATTTTTATTGAAATGTATTCTCGAAATATTAGTCATAAATATTGACATCATAAAAGTAGTTAAATATAGACAAAAATGACCAAATATAATGTGAATGAAATTTAGTAAAAATATCATAAAATGTTGCCAAAAATCTTTTAAAAAATAATAAATTTTTTGAAGTGGAAATAATCTTCACACCATTTCAGTAAAGAAATTTTTCAAAACAAATTTCAAAATTTTTAAAAAAAATTTTTAAAAATTTTCTAGATTATCAGACTTTTTCCATAATTTTTTTTATAAAAATAAAAATTTAATAAAATTCTTTAAAAATCTTCAAAATATTTACGAAAATTGACAAAAATTTCAAAAAAATGACGAAATATTGCTAAAATAAAAAATCCGGTCCACTCTTCATAATTTAAAATTAAACATTTGTATTATAAAATGCTGATCTTAATATATAATTTAAAAGATCAAAGCTTCACAGCCCATTCAATTTTTTCATCGCATTTGAATCATTCACATCCATCATATTAGCTTGGGGATTTTTGGCTGGCACTTGGCTCCCACTCTCTGGCCAAAATGTTGCTCAAATTGGAGTTTGCATTTTGCTAAGATGGCCCGCCTATGTTGGAGTTGCAATGCAAAATGCCATGATAGTGTTGATCAGTTTGGAGCGACTTATTTGCATACTATTTCCTGTTTTGTATGATTTATAATTTTAGTATATTTAGAAAAGGAATCACGGTACTTTCGGTAATGACGTACTGCGACACTTGCGGACGAAACGCGGTCTGGAGCCGAAGGTGGTAAAGCTGGAGAGGCATTGTTTATGGCATATTATTAGTCATAAAATTAGCTACAAAATGACATCAAAATTTTGGTCAATGTTAAATATTCACCGAGTTATGGCCAAAAAACCATCAAAATCGCAATTTTAATTAAATCAACGGTTTTTTGGCCATAACTCGGTGAATATTCAATATTGACCAAAATTTTTGATGTCATTTTATAGCTAATTTTATGCCTAATAATATCCTATAACATATGCCACTCCAGCTTTACCACCTTCGGCACCAGACCATTTCGTCCGCAAGTGTCGGGTCCGCAAGTATCGGCCAACCATGAGTAACAACCCTGCCCTCTAACACTAATTTTTGATTTATTCTGATTCTATTTTGTAAGTTCTGATATTTTCTGATTTATAAATTCTGATTTTATTCTGATTTGTAACCGATTTCATTCTTATTTCTTACATTTAAGAGTTCGAATTTTATTACGATGGAGTTTTTTTTTTAAAAATAAAAGTTTCCATTTTTTAATTTTTAGCTATCGAAATAAATTATTGTTCGAATGGAAACATTTCTATATTGGAACTGTTCTCTTACTTGATTTAACATTTTGTGGCATATTGAGCTATTTGATATTTTCGAACACAGTTGAAGGAAAGTAAGAAGGGAATTTCATTTTTTTAGCCAAGAATTTCCATTTTTAGCCATTATTATTTGTGCAATTTCGGCGAAATAATCAACGATGATGGTAGAAATTATTTAATTAAAGGAACCATGTATGCGGAAATTGTGGCCTTGTCTATTTATCTCATTATTTTGCTTTTAATGATCAAAGCCAGAATTCAACGTCAAAAATGTAAAAAAAAATATTGAAAAATATAAATCAAATTTCTAGAAAGTTCCATAAATGTTTAAATCAAAATAATTTTCATAAATTCTATTTTTTATTGTTTTAAAACCCTTTCAAATCTAATGGTTTAGAATAAATCCAATAGTTTAAAACCCTTTCAAATCCAATGGTTTTTAAGATATTTGATTTTAAAAGATTAAAATTAATTTAGTTATTCGTTTAAAACATAATTTTAAAAAATAAATTATTTTAAAATTACATAGATAATTAATTATATATAATTTTCAGTAAGTGACTCAAAAAATATGCAAATTTTGCGCTCATTAATGGTGATTATGGGCATAATTATTTTTGGTTGGATGATCAGTGCACCCATTCCATTTTATATTGCCTTTTTTCAAATTTCTCTATCGAATTGGTTAAAAATAGTTCCATTCATTGGTTCAATAACAATTCTTGCCTCGGCATGCAATGGCCCAATCCTCTTTGCATTAAGGTAATTTTTTTTGAAATCAGAATTGAATAATTAATATTAATTAATTTAAGCCAAAAGATTTGGTAATATTGTCGTTCGTTCCCCCCTTTTTTACCAAAAAAAATTTTTTATTTTATTTTACGCTAAAAACATGAATTTAGGGGTTTTCGATGATGGGAAATACGAATCTGGCATTAGTTTTTCATTAGCTATATTGGCTGAACCGTTATAGGTTCACAAACCGGTTTCGAAAAATCGAACTTTGGTATTTTCGGTAATATTATATATCAATCGACGCGTATTGACGAGCTGAACACGAATCTGTCATTTGTTTCGCATAAAACACAAAACTAAAAAAGTTATGGCCATTTAAAATTTCATAAGCTATTGATGACCCAAGTGACTAAAATGGCCATAACTTTTTTAGTTTTGTGTTTTATGCGAAACAAATGACAGATTCGTGTTCAGCTCGTCAATACGCGTCGATTGATATATAATATTACCGAAAATACCAAAGTTCGATTTTTCGAAACCGGTTTGTGAACCGATAACGGTTCAGCCAATATAGCTAATGAAAAACTAATGCCAGATTCGTATTCCCCATCATCGAAAACCCCTAAATTCATGTTTTTAGCGTAAAATAAAATAAAAAATTTTTTTTGGTAAAAAAGGGGGGGAACGAACGACAATATTACCAAAGATTTTTCAAGCATTTAATTTGGATGATCATTTTTTGCATCTAATTTTACAAATTTTTTCTCCTTTCGAAAACTTCTTTAGGGTTAGGGCTAGAGAGCTATGATTCAAAACAAAATATTTTAATTATTATTTTTAAATTTCTTGTAATTTTTATTTTTGTAATAATTAATTATTAAATTTACAGTCAAGAATATCGAAAATGCTATCAAGATGTCTTTCCATGGCTATTAAGAATACGGAGTAATCAAATATCAGTCACACCTGTTCAAGTGATACAAAATAACTAAAAATTTCTATTTCTTTATTATTGAATATAATTTTTAATTTTATTTCTCATTTTCGTAATTTTTTTATTTAGAATTTTAAAAATAAAAATTTATTGTATTCTTTTCACTTTAATTATTTTTTATGTACTTTATTTATTTTATTATTTATTTAATGAACCAAATGTATAAATTTTTATAAACTCAATATAAGTAAATTAAGCATTTTAATCGCTCAATTATTGAATGTATTGATGGTTTGGAAATTATGTATTTTGTGATTGTTTTTAGGGCAATTTTTAACTTCTGGTTTCATCTCGAATCAATAATTGGCCACATCTCATTGAATCGAAAATGGGCTTTCAACAGAATGGACTTGTACCGATTTTTGGCAATGAAGGACGATTAATTATTAATCAAATATGGGGAAATATATATCATTTGTAAGGTGTGAATTTCCTCTAGAAAATCATATTATTAAAAATCAAAAATAATCTAAAGACAATTTGTCTTTTCCCTGATAAGTGAATTATTGAATATTCAACGAATTATGGCCATAAAACCGTTGGTTTAATTATAATTGTATTTTTAGCTGTTTTTTGCCCATAACTCGGTGAATATTCAACATTGACAATGCATTTGATATCATTTTGTAGCTAATTTTATATTCTATAAAATGTTCTAAACAATTCCAAATAGCTTTACCACCATCGGCGTCAGATCATTTGGTCCGCAAATGTCGGGTCCGCAAGTGTTGGGTACGCAAGTGTCATAATACGAAAATTTCACTTTTCTATTATTTTATTATTTTTAATTTTCTTTTCGAATGAATCATTCAATGACGACATTATATTCTAATGGGAATATAATTGGCAATTGCTCACTTTTTTATGAATAAATGCAATTTTAATAAAATTGCCTGTTATTGTTGGAATGTGCACTCCAAAATAAAGGATTGCCAAATTGCATGTTGATAAGATTAGGGACGGAAAATTTTGTATCCAATATTAATTACTGAGTCAAAGAATAAATAAATTTTCCAAAAAAATTATAGAGTATATCCTAATATTAAAACATATAAAAGTCTGTAAAATTCCCATTTTTGCGCATTAAAAAATCACACAAATTTTTTAGCAAAAATTATATCTTTTATCTACGCCAAATTCTTAAGAGCACGCATTGGCATTGGCACTTCTCTGTGAAGGAATAGAATTGAAGAAATTTGTTCGCTGAAAAATTTTGTACACAAAAATGATTATTAGATTTAAACGTAGCAACTTTAGTACAATTTTATAGCTTTTGACTTGTATGAATTGATTAGATGAAAGAATTATTGAATTTTATTTGAAATTAGTAAAACGTTTTACAAAAAAAAACCAAAATCGGGCCATTTTCGTTTTTTGGTGGTAACATTCCGAACAAAATTTCGTTATAAAATATTTTAATGAAAGAAATTAACAAATTATTAAAATTATGTCTTATTAATAGATTTGAAAATTGTTAAGAAATTGTCCAATGCGCATATTTGGATTCCTTCATCCATTTTCATTAGGCCATCATATAGGTTTACGTAATTTTTCCATCAATTCATAAAAAATATTAAAAATTTTATTCTTAATATAATTTATTTTGGTAATTTTTCCTTTAAAATTTAATAAAATGAAAATATGCAAATTTTAAAAAAAATTTTTAATAATAAATTTTTAATTTGGCCAAATTATAAAAAGATTTTTTCTTTCCTAAAATTTAAAGAATGAAATGCATTTTTTGCCAATTATTGATATTTTAGTAATTTTCTAAAGGTTTATTTTAACGAAAAATTATATTGCAAGATGGCTGATGGATATTATAATTTTTTAATAAACAAATGGACAGTATTGGCAAATATTTTCATCACTTGTTTGGCCATTCTATTTTTCATCCATCCTCTTCGTAAAATTTCCAACTCGAGAAAGGCATTGCTGTTAATGTTCAGCAAGGTTTAAATCATTTTTAAACCGTGTAGTCCGTTTTTTAAACCGCTTTGATCTTAAATCATTTTTAAATCGATTTAGTGTGTTAGATCATAAACCAGTTTAAAATCAATTTTAAACCAGTTTAATCTTAAATCATTTTTAAACCGGTTTAATTTAGATCCGGTTTTAAACCGCTTTGATCTTAAATCATTTTTAAACCGGTTTAAAGTTTTAAACCGGTTTAGTGTTAGATCATTTTTAAATCGGTTTGAAATGCATTTTAAACCGGTTTAATCTTAAATAAAAATCGGTCTAATTAAAATCCAGTTTAGAACTAATACTTTTTTATAAAATTAAGGAAATTGCAACATTTTTATTATTTGTACTTATATTTGTTGATCATTTGGCGACCGCCTTAAATATTCATCCACCAAATGTGTTCGTTTATGTCCTCTACATCAATACAGTGCCATTCATTTCCATTCGCCTGCATTTGATTACGATGGCCTGGAATCGAATGCATGCCTTCTATTTCCCATTCACCTATTCGAAATGGGCCAAAAAGAAGTAAAAGACATTGGATATAAAAAATCATTGAAAATATATAAAATTTTTTTTCAGCTTTATCCAAAAAGTTTGCATTTCCATTTGGATCATTTCAACAATGTTGAGTGCAATTTCCCTTTACGTTGATTATTGGAACAAAATTTCCAATTTTCCATTTGTAATTTTTTCACGTCAATATTTGGACCCATTTTTTATCTATTTTTCAATGGGCCTTTATGTGCTCATTTCTGTCAAGCTGCTTTGGATTAAATGTAAAAATGGAAAATTTGAATCATTTTTTAGTGCAATTCAGTGTATCGTACAATCTTTTGTCCATATAAGAAAATGAAAGTAGACAAATCTGGTCAAAGTGCCGCCCTCTTTAATATAGCTTTTTTTAAAATTTTATTAAATATAATAAAATTATTTTTAAATGTATAATAAAATCAGTTTTTTGAGTAAAAGTTGTTTATTTTTTTTTAATTTAGGCAACATTTTGAAGACATTTAGTTCTTTAAAAATTACAAATCGCATTTCCCAAAATTTGTTTTTCCTTTTTGAATAAATCATTCTATTTTTTTGTTCTATTTTCAGACATAATTGCGCCAAACGCCCATATGGATGGAACGACGATGATGGAAAAAGACCATTGGAAAATTTCTTTGGCCTGTTTGGTCAGCCTTGTTCCATTCCTGTTGAGCATTGTGTTACTACAAATTACGCTGTCCATTAATATCAACAAAATGTCTGATCCAGTGAAGGATTTGATGATGACGCTGAAAGTGCCCATCCAATATTTTTCGTATATTTCTGAGGAAGTTTGCCTAATATTAATTTGCGACGATTTTCGTCGTCTATGTCGTCGCCAATTTCGTTCAATTTATGTATACATAATTTGGTATATTTCCTTGGGCCATTGGAAATTGATGGACAAAAACAATAATGTGAATAAAGTGGCCGCAACAGATGCTTCGATTCGAGTCAGCTCTTTGGCAAAAATTCGCCAAGAATGTGTTGTTGATGCTATCAATCAAAAAATTTGAATTATTCATGATTTAAGAAAAAAAGAGGACTTTTGATCATTTTTGGGGTGGGGGGGGGAGGGATGGAAACCATATGAATTATTTAATAAAGTCTCAATCTGAATAATTATTTTTCATTTACAATAAGATTTTCTAATATACATAAAATTATTGAAAAAAATAGAATTTACTCAAAATTTTTTTGCCAGAAAAGTTTAATTTTTTAAGCTAAATTAAATGTGTTACATTACACTTTTGTCTAATAATCCATAGCTTAAACCTTAACTTAAGAGTAGCTCTAGCATTTCGTCAAGGCCAAATTGAACGGCAAGAAAGTTCAGAATTTTTAAATAGAAAGTTTCGGATAAATTCAATGTTTTTGGGATAAATTTATATATTATTATTCCCAAAAAAGTTCTCGTTTTATTTTATTTTCTTTATCAACAATTCCATTAACCTTAAAATTATTGCTCCAAAAGTGCAAATTAATATTTTTTTATTCTGGAATTAAAATTTTTACTGCATTCCTTAAATCAAGAATTAAAATTCATAAAAAATTACTACGGCTCCATTTGCCTTAAAGCATTGTAATTGGGTTATAGCCAAAAATCATTTCTTAAATTTGAAACTAAAATCATAGAAATTGGTTCAGTCTTTGATGGAGCTATTATAAAAAGTGCCTAATTGGTCTGATGAAAAGTTGATCAGCTCCCAATAAAAATCAATTATCTTTATAATTTTAAAATTTGGAAAAAAATAGGTGATCTAATTTTTAAATTAATAAATTGGAAATTAGAATTAAAAATAACAACCAGAACATTTATCCCATATTTCGATAAAAAAAATTCAGAGTAATAGATTAATTTAACATATATGTAGTAACTTTGTTATTCAAATTTTCGAGCATTCAATTTTCCAGCACATTTTTTTGTTGAATTTTCCAGTGGCATCAATTGCAGCACAATTGAATCATTTTCCGGGATTAATCACAGTGCAACAGGATGGGCAACATTTTTTCGAACCGGTGCTATGTCAATTCCACAATAGGGCCAATGTGGTCAATTCCACAATAGGGTCAATGTGAGCGTTTTCGACTTATAATAAATCAGAAACCGGTTTTAGACCCTATAAACCTTATAACATTTTGTAGATCTCATCGAGACGCATCGATTGGTATATAATTTGTCAAGGTTTGTTCCAAAAATAAAGAGTTAAACCGTTTAAACCAATATTTTTAGGTTTTTGGTTTTAAAACTCTTTAATTTTGGGCCAAACCTTGATTCGAAAAAATGTTGCCCATCCTGTTGCACTGTGATTAATCCCGGAAAATGATTCAATTGTGCTGCAATTGATGCCACTGGAAAATTCAACAAAAAAATGTGCTGGAAAATTGAATGCTCGAAAATTTGAATAACAAAGTTACTACATATATGTTAAATTAATCTATTACTCTGAATTTTTTTATATTTTTAATGGCCATAACTTGGCCAAAAGTGGTTGCCCAACAAAAATTTTTGCTTTTTTGAACTCAACTCGTCGAGACGCGTCGATTGGTATATCATTTGATTGATTTCGAGTCTGGGACCTATGAACATATTTTTCCTCATTGATTTTTTGAAAACCAAAACCAACTTTGAATAATTTTAATTGCCAGCATCGAAAAAATGTTTAAGGATTTAATCGACATTAAAAAGGCCAGATTTCTTCTCTTTCTCATTTGTTGGCCACTTGCCCAATCAGCTGAATTGATTCACAATAACATTCAAAATTCTTAGAGATCATCCGTAATTTTTTTTCTTATTCGATCATAAAATCTCGCATGTAAAAAGATAAATCCGCATTTTTATTTTGAAGAATTCCTTAATACATGGTGGACTCTCTCAATGGCAAACATCCAAAAAAAATTGTTTAAAGAATTACATATTCGATGGCAAAAAATCCAAGCTTGCATTTTTATTTCTTTCTTTTTTTCCTCGCGCATCATTCTGCTGAACTAATTTATCCACAAACGGCTTGATCACCCGTAAATTTTATTTTCTTTCAGCATTTAATCTCACATGGAAAAGAGAAAAAGGGCATTTTTATTTTGTAAAGGGATACAATGGACATCTTTTCCTTTAATTTTTTGGCTCCGTTCGTATATATTTGTTGAATTGATTCATAATGATCATCCAATATTTTGCGAGATCATCCGTAATTTATTCTGCATATAATCTCATATGGAAAATGGAAAAAGGTCATTTTTATTTTCTAAAAGGTTCATTTTCCCTTCATAAAATTATTCCTTATAAAATTATTAAAATTGCCTTATTAGGATCAGCAAAAATGATTGGATTAATTCCTTTGCTCGCAATTTTTATTCTAAACGGTAAAAATTTTATTAAGAATTTACATAATTTAATTATAGTTCATTATGTGGGAAATACCAATGCCTTGGGCACAATCCATTCGGCAAAAGTCATTTTGAGGAAGGAAGAGAATCAACCGGTAGTGTACTATTATAGAGGTAAAAATTATTCCGGCCCTATTAATTAAGAAAATAAATTTCAATTATATGTAAAGGTTGTCTTCCCGAGGAGAGCATATTGTATACAAAAGTGCCCTGTACACCGGACAATCCCGATGAGGAATTTGCAAAACACGGTGTTGATCCAAATGCTCCTCATGAAAAATGTCCTGAATGGAAAGAAATTACACCCAAATGTCGATACACCTATTCTTATTACATTCGATCATTTCAATGTTGTGTGCCAGAAAAGGAAGGGAAACCGGATCCAGTTGGTTGGTATCGGTTTAACTCATTTATTCTTTTAGGAATTTCTTTTTATTCATCATTTTCAATGACATTTATCATTAATGTCCAAAAGGGCCTTTCCTATTCATCCTACTGTATCCCCACTTTTGTTGCCTAATCACCCCGTCATCTTATCAATCAAATATTGCCTCAATATGCCTTTTAAACTCACCTTTTTTTAACTTCATTCAAAGGCTTTTTGCTTTCAGGTTTATATCTCTTTTTCCTGTAATAAATAATAATTTAAAGTCGAGTTTGCCTTTATATCTAACCCATCCATTGGGACACTGGGGGATTTAGATCTCCAGTGAAGGCACAGCACGAGAGCCTAGGTTAAACAACTTTAGCCCAAGATCTTTATCCTAGATTAGAGACCAATAATATACTATAAAATTTTTAGAGAAAGAAATGATGTTCAACAAAAAGGCGGCATATATAATGGCGGACATTTTGCTCCGCACAACATTGTTTACGGATTTTGGTGAAAAACAAATGAGCGAAGCACAGCACAAATATATTCGAAAATTTCGGGAATTACGCGAATTTGTTGAGCATAAAATAAAATTGAATAAAAAATGTGTGATTTTCTTTTAATTTAATATTTAAATTTTAAAAATTAACGTCGTTAATATTTTATTTGTTAATTATCCAAGGAAGAAAATTTTTTAAACATTTGCAATGTTATTTTAAAATTTTGGTTGCATTTGGCAATATAAATTTTCGGAAATACATAGATTTTTATTAGGAATTCCTTTTTTGGGGGTATTTTAAGAAATTTTTATCAATTTTTGGCATTTTTATAATTGAATGATTTATTATTATTTAGTACAATTCCAATCCGATTTTTCATTATGAAAATTTCCTGTGCCACTTTTTTTCCAAAACACAATTACAATTAGTGAATCTGAATTAATTATATTTAAAAAAATTATTGAAATTAATTTCTAAAATAATTAAAATTTATTTAAATTAATTTAGCGCTTCAAAAACTCGATCCTCACTCCTTTTTCAAATTTTTATCCAAAGTCAATAAAGGTGAAAAATTGATGGCACAAAACGATGTCATTTATAAAATAGTGAATGAAAAAGAGGAATCGGATGTGGACAAAATATTTGTAACAAAGTACTTGGCACAAATATGGAAAGAGAATTGAACAAATTATGCGAACATTATAAAGTTAGAATTATATTTATTAAATAATATTCTGTGTTGATTTATTCAAAAAATATCCAAAATATTACATAAAAATATTTCCTTTATAGAAAAACTACGCAAAAAACAGCAATGAATATGATGAAATTTGTAAAAAGGTGGCCACATTTTTACAATTGCAATTTCATAATACTGAAAATAGCTGGAAAGAGCATAAAAAAGCATTGCTTGAGAAACCGAAAGAAATACTGGAGAATCCACTGAAAGCAAATGAATATGTTAAAAAATTAATAAAAGAATACAATAAAGATGAAAATCGATCAAATTATTATCGACAAACAATACCAGCGGATTTGCGATTTTTAAATGTTTTTGAGGAATTAAGGAAGATTGATACAATTCGCGAGGCTAGAAATGTGTACAGACAAACATGGATTAGGGCATTAAATTATGCACTAATGTCCATTGGTATGTTTTTTTTGGTGGATGCTGGGCATTCCATAATCAGAGTTTCCGAATATGAGCGAAAATTTCGTGCTGAAATTTTACTGATCCATAACAAGACATAATAAAAAAATTTTGACATTCTATTATTGGCCATAAAATTATTTATTTATAGATGTTTGCTATTTCTCATCTCGGATGAAATTTTGGGATGAAAAAGTAAAGAAGGCAGCCAAAGTGGGCAATTATTGCGATGGAATGTCCAATTCGGAATACTTGATTTATTTTCTGTTGGAAATGATTAAACAAATTCATCCAAAATACAGTATGCACAGCGATGCTGTTGATGAGCCATTTCAGGCTATTCGAAAAGATGATGTGATGGTCATTGATGCAACATTGCCAAAGCAACGAGAAGAAGGTCGAGGAGGAGGAGGTAAATGTTATACTTTAAGCATTCATTTTTTATATGCCTTATCGAGAAGAAATTTTTATTGAATATTATATCAATGGAAAGCCAAAAATGTCCCTTATAATTTGACATTTTTAAACTTTTTTGAAATTTGGCATTAAAATTTTAAAGATTATTAAGATTACTGAAATAGAATTGAAGTTTGTAGAAGTGAAAATTTATATTATTTTTTATTTATATTAAAATAAATATATTAATTTATTTTCAGGCCATGGTGGTGCTGGCGGAATATTCAACGGCTGGGGTGGCAGTGGAAGCGGAGGAGGAATTGGATTTTCTTTGGGACTCTCTTGATTTCCATGATGATTTCAATGATTTCCATTTTCGGGAATGAATGTTCTGAATGGATTTTTTATTCCCTTTAAATTCTTTTTATGGTATGGTTTTTCAATTATTCTTTTTCTGGTTTTTTAAAAAAAGACTTTGTTAACATGAATTCAATTTATTTTTAATTCTTTCTTAAATTTCTTTCTTCTATTGTATAAATTTTTTGCTATTGGAATACTTCTATTATTAAATTATTTTACAATTTTATAATAGTTCATTAAAGATTTCAAAATAAAATTTCTGGGAGCTTGATAAACATGAATTAGCCAATATTTCAGTAATTTGGCTATATTAAAATTAGTAATTGAATACGCCAAAATTTAAAATGTAATTTATACATTGTAAATTTTGCCAAAATTGGCTTAATTTGTACAAAATTGCGGTCAATAAAATTTTGCTTTTCGACAACAAAAATTACTTTTTTCTGGAAGATTTTATGTCTTTTATTGTACATTAAACTTCTTTATATTTTGTTCCAAGTTAATTTTTTTTATTCTAAAATTTAAATTTTTATTAAATTCTTCATAATTAAAAGCCATAGAAAATTGACTTGCCCCATTTACCTCCTTAAAGCATTGTAATTGATTGGGCTATGGAGTCAAAAATCTTTTCTTATATTTGATATTAAAAGCATTTGTTCAATCTTTTATGGAGCTATAAAAATTGTCAAAATTGGTCTGATGAAAAGTTGAGTAGTTTCTAATAAAAATCAATTATTTTTATAATTTTAATATTTGGAAAAAAGTTTAAAATTTGGAAAATAATAAGTAATCTAATTTTTAAGTTAAGAAATAAAAATTAGAATTAAAAATAATAACCAGAAAATTTATCGCACATTTCGATAAAAAAAATTCAGAGTAATAAATACATTTAACACTTAGATTGTATTTCCTTCAATTTTTCGGACTTCTTCTTCAAAATTCATCATTTTCTGATCACTTAAACACAGCGGCGTTCCGGACAATCGCATTTACAGTTTCCTATACATCGACAAAAGCCATCAGAACATCCACAAGAGCCAGGGATGCTTGGGGGACGAACACGTTGTGCTGCCACTATTCCTCCATCATCAGAAGAAAACAATGACATCATTATGAAGGATGCAACCAAGAAAAGTAATGGAAAACGTAATAGAAGCATTTTGTGTAATTTTAATTTAATTTTCAGTAAATTTTTATTATTTATATTTAATTTGATGGATTTTACAAATTTGATGTTCCCTTTTATGTACCCCCAATTTGAAAATGAACCAAATTATTTGCTGAATAAACATAAAATATTAAAATTTTTGTACTAAATGATTTTTAGAACAGTCTGAAACATTTGTTCTCTTAGAATATTAATTTATACTTTGTCAATAAATATTAAAATTATTTGCTGAATAAATAAAAATGCGAGTTTTTGTACAGACAGATCTTTTAGAAAATCAGACAGAGAATTATATCTATTATAGTAGTCAAGTAAAAAATCCTTCTAAATTATATGTTCTGGATATGGAAAATCGGCACCCCACAAAATCTTTCTGCAAAATGCCTATCCAACAAAATGCCTATTGGGATTTGGGAGTAAGGAAAACCTATATAGAAAATCCATATAATGACTACCGTATTTCTTCTAATAGAAGCACGCGCTCTAATACAAGCCCACCCATGGAAAAATTTATATCAAAAATGACCTATTTTTGGGCGAAATTAAGTCGAAATAAGCATTTTTTTATTTCAAAAATTCCGTAAAGTTCACACCACGGAGGGTTTCTGAAATTTATAAGCCCTAGGAGGGCTTCAGTTAGAAGAAATATGGTATTTTTTTTTGTTTCCCCATCTGTTTATGGACAATTATTAATTGCCAATTTCATTTATCCCAAGTTTTCGACCATTCCGAATCCGATTCTGGCGTATGTTAAAGAATTTTCTTATCTATGAACCCATTTTCCAATGCGCTGAATTATATCATTATTCCTAGTACATTTTGTTGATCTGTGAAGGTCGAAAATAGAAAATCAAATTTTTTGTAGCATTTTTGCTTCACCAACATTTATCCGAAAATTAAATATGTAAAATAGGGGAAATAAATAATGCAAATAGATGGAAGTAAAGAAGTAAAGTTAATAAGGACAGTAAGAGGGGTGGTTAATGCTTTGATGGATCATGGTGATTGGCTGGATGATCCATTAAAAAACATATTGAATTTTCATATCAACGTCCATCACAATTTCTTCTTCTTTCATCTTCAGTTCCTCAATTGTGATTGTGGTGCTTCCCATTGGAGCCTTCTATCTTCGACGAATGCATATTCCCATTGACAAGGGCGATTAGACCATCCTGGATAAAATATATTGTTAAAGTAGAGTAGGACAGAATCGGATCAAAACAGTTTCGGTTATACTAAAACCCGGTTATCTGTTCTTTAAAATAATATCGGTGAAAAATGTCGGTTCCGCTTCATCTATTTTCGATTCTGGAAAGACATAATTCTAAATTTCGGTTCGAAAATGCTTCGATTTTTTGAAACCGGAACCGACTCTGTCCTACCCTATTGTTAAATAGTTATTCTATGAATTAGCAAGTTCCCAGGAAATTGCTAGGGCTCGGGCTAGTAATTTTAGGGAATCGATGCTCCTACTCATAGGACTAGCAGAGAATTTTTCTACCCTAATAAACCGGTTTAAAAATCGGAAAATTTCAGTTGGCCATAATTAGGTTCAAATTTTTCGAATAGGTTTGAAATTAAAATTTCACAGGCTAAATCTATAATGTTGAGTTGAATTAACTTACTTTCGAATTTCTACGATGCCTAAAAGCCGAGATTACAAAATTAACAAGCCCAGCTCTATTAGCTACCGGGATTAGCCAATTCCCAGAATTATTTAAAATTTTTATTTTTAAATGATTCCAACCTTTAAATCTCTAGAAGCTTTCGATTTAATTATGTCCACAAGTGTTTTTCTACTATAATATTCTTTATCGCAATAATCGCGAATATCAGCCAAGTCAATTTCTGAACGAGTAACAATCAAACGAATCTAAAATTTTTAAAATTTAGAAAAAAAATTTGTTTTCAGAAATTTATATATGATAATCTTGGTAACAAATGGCCACATTCAATATGGGTAGTAGAACTAAATTTATAAACGTCGCCATATTCTTATTAAAATGGCCAATTACCCATTGAAATAAAGTTATATTTATGTTTAAAATCCAAAATTATTTTAGAAAAATTTTTGTAAAAATTTTGGAAAAAAAAATTAAAAAATTTGCAAACTAAATTATAAATATAAGTAAATAGTATAATTATCCTAGAAATGGAGCGTAATTTTTAATCCACATAAATTCTTTCTCAACCCACCAAATCATTTTCCGTCGGACCTATGCCGTACATCGTAACCAGGGACGGGCGCAATTGCGTTTTGCGTTTTGCGTTTTTTGCGTTATTTTTGGCCCTTTCGTTGCGTTTTCCGTTTTGCGTAAAAATGGGAAAATTAACGCAAAAAAAACGCAATAATTGGATGATTTTTAGTGGATGAAAGAGGAAAGAAGAAGGAGATAAAATGGAAAAATAATAGATTGTGTATGGAAAATTTTTGTTGAGCGGCCATTTTTAGGCCAAATTTTTCGCTGCGCGGCTGTTTTTAAGCCAAAATTTTCGCTGCGCAGCCATTTTTGACTTAAATTTTCTCCTGTCGGGGCCATTTTTGGGTCATATTTTTCGCTGCCGCGGGCAATCTTTTACGGAAAGGAGGATGGTAGCAAAATGATAGTTGTCCAACTCTGCTTGCCGATGCCGACTATGCTCGGCTTCTGGCCCATTACCCCATTTAATCCTGGCATTGTGATCCTTGCTTCCTTTTAATTAACATTATCCCCCTTTATCTGGCTTAATCCCATGCAACACATGATCTCGGGCTTATTATTCCACTTGCCTTCAGCACGCTTCCCCTTGACCTCAGCACCACAATCTTTTAATTCATGATGGAAAAATGGAAAAAAATCCAATAAAGAAAATTTAAATAATGGAAGACAATTGAATTATGAAAATTTAAATTTCTGAATAAAATTAATTTTTTTTGAAAATTGCGTTTTGCGTTTTGCGTTTTTTGCGTTATTTTTAGCCCTTTCGTTGCGTTTTCCGTTTTGCGTAAAAAAAATTTTGAACGGAATTGCGTTTTGCGTCTTGCGTTCAACGGCTTTGGCACTTGCGCCCGTCCCTGATCGTAACTACATGTTCCATCGCTTGTTCGATTCGGGTGGCAAAAAACCACGGTTTGTAGTCGAAAATCCACAAAGGTGCCATAAGTGCCTTATACAATTTATCACTGCAAATATGAAAAAAAGGGAAAATGAATTGTACTGTTGCTATACGAAAATTTACTCTGATCCATCTTTAAACATTGTTTTCATATCCGAATAAATGGCATTCTTTATCTTTGTTAACTCATCATATTTTTTCGCCACCTATGATGTTAAATAAAATGATAAAATGCAAATTCTAAATATAATTTTTTAGCTTGAATATTAATTTCAAAAAATTTTTTTAATTATATTAAAACTAAAATTCGTCTTACCAAACTCATTTGTGATGGATTCTGTTTGATCCACAATTCAATAAATTTCTTTCTATCAAAATTATATCTACTTTCCAGCAGTTGTTGGGCAACCTAGAAAAAAGCATAATTGATATTACTTCAGCGACTATGTATTATGAAATCAATTGAAAAAAACAAAGGCAAAGCAACCTCAAAAATGAATCCAAAGCGTCAGACAAAGTAAATAGGAGTAGGATTTTTGAGTAACTTCAATAAAATTTTTGTAACTGTTCAAAAATAATAATTTTTATACCAAAAGATAGAGGACACTTTTTGCCTTGGAAAGTATAATTATAAAAATTTTAACTACTCTTTAAAAATTTTATAAGAGCGACTTAAACGCTGAATCCTATGCCAACTCATTCAAATTCATTTGAATCGTCGGATCGGAAGTCAGTGCCGGAATTAACCATATAAAATTTTTTCTAATCGTCAGAAAATTTTCAAATTTTTCATATCCACCAATATACTCTAATTTTTGGTATAATAATTATTTATTTGGATGACTAGAAAAGATTTTTGAACGTACCCAAATTCCCATTACTGTTGGGTACTGACACCGACACGTCGGATTTATTTGTGTAATCATAACTTTAGTAGGAATTAACGAAGCCCACCTTCTATTAGAAGCTCACCCTCGACTTAAACACTATACCTCTTGACATAATGAACTTTCTTTTTTATTGCATTTCTTAATGCCAATGGGCTCTCTATAAAAAAACGCTTAAGTTTGTTCGAAAAAGTCTACAAATAAAAAAGTTAGACCCAAAATTTTGCCCATTTTTGGCGGCAAAATTTAAAAGCCCATGGTCTTCTAATAAAATTAATACGTACATTTACTCTTTTTATTTATAGATTCAAAATTAGACCTTTTTTGCTTTTATCGGATCTGTTTTGGTGCTTTCATCACGTTCAGCAGAAGTAAGATATTTGTAGATTATTTGGAAATACTCATGGAAACGACTAATATAATAATTAAATTCGCTAAGAGCAGGAGCTTTCAGGAATTTTTTGATCTGTTCATTGCTGCGAGTGTTCAAGATCCTAAAAAGTTGAAGGATTTAAATTTGTCAAACAGTAAAATAAAATCTTACTCCGATAAGATATAAGAAGTCGGATCCGGCTTTAAACAAAACAAAATAATTTTACATTAAATGTTAAAAATATAAAAAAAGAACATTAAATTTTCTGAACCATTAACGGTTCAAAAACCGGTTTCGAAAATTTAATACTTTCGAATTACCAGACAAAATTATAGTCCATCCGACGAGTATCAATCAATGAGTTAATCACGAATTCGCCATCGGTACAGTAGAAAATCGAGAAATAAAGAAATTGTAACCATTTTTGTCATAAGTTATTCCTTTATTTTTTCATTTTATGTTAAACCGATTACAGATTCATTCTCAGCACTCCGAGGTGCGTCGATTTATTTTATAATCAACAAAAAATGCCTAAGTTCATTTTTTTAAACCGGTTTGTGAACCGAAAATCTTTCATCCTATAAAGTTAATGTAAAATTAATCCAAAATACGGATTCCAAATTATCGAAATTCCCTAAAAATATCCTTTTTAGCAAAAGAAAATAAAAACTTTTTTTTGCAAAAAATGTGGGGTACAAACTATAATATTACTTAAAATGACCAAAAAGATTATAGCACTTCATTGGTTTTTTATTCCTCTAAAATAACATATTTTTTTGAGATAAATACACATTTTGGTTTTATGAAGTTTTAATTATTACTAAAATTGTCATTGTATTCCGTTACTTTTTGGCCAGTAAGTAGGAAAAAAAAACCAAAAAAAATGAAGCAAAAAGAGCTGAAATCCCAAAAACATACAAAAAGAGCAATCCTTAATTGTCGGATATCATATTCTGCTGGTTCCATTACCAATGCCTCAAGCAGTAATTTGGAACCAGTATGTATCCATCTTGATCCAATCAAAATACCACACAGATCTTTCTTGTACTTTTCTTTCAAAACTGTGAGAGCCTAGAAAAATGAAGCAATTTCATTAAGCCATGTTTACACAAATGGATCCGATGCATCGGAATAAAAAGGAGTAGGATTTTTGAGTACAAACATAAAATTGTTTTAATCGTACAAAAAAATAAATTTTTTTGCCAAATAATAGAGCAGACTTACTGCATCGGATAAGATAAATTATAGAGAATTTTCCGATGATGACTCCGGCGATTCAAATGAATTTGCATTTTGAATTGTCTGAGTTGGCCTTATAAAATTTTTATAGAGCTGTTAAAATTTTTAAAATTATAGGGAAAAATAAAATTAAAAAAATTTTTTATAGAGCAGTTAAAATTTTAAAAATACACTGAAAAAAATTAATAAATTTTTTTGGGAAAAAGAGGGGGATGGAAGGGGGTATCTCTACTATTATCCAAAAAAAGAACAACCTGTTGACGTTGCTCATTAGTATATTTTACGAGTTCCATGACCATCAAATCTTTTTTCCAATTCTCACTTTTCCAAAATTGGAAAACAGATTTTTCACACATCGCATCATTCAGTATTTTTGCCGTTTTTTCTTTATCAAATGTGGGATTTGTGAAAATTGTTGGTTTTGCTGCAAAAAGTTTGATTATATATTATGAGAAACATTATCAAATTTGCCATTTTAAAGGAACATTTTTTTACCCAAAAAGTATTTTTTTAATACAAAAAAGTCATTTTTTATTTAAAAATTACCCAAAATTAGTTTTTGATTTCTAATTAATCCGAAAATTTTTTTACCCAAAAAATATTTTTTACACAAAAAAAGTAATTTTACTTAAAAGTTGCCGAAAAGTAATTTTTGATTTGATATATGGTTTGATCAAAATTAAAGGACATTAAACCATTTAAAACGTTTTCCTGTTTTTGTTTTAAATACTAATAAAAAAAGATTACGGGGAGAGCGGGGAATCAGGGTGCGGGGAACGTGGCAGGGAATTTTTCCAAAATCCTTGCGAGACCCCGTCCAACGGGGATCCTAATTAGGGCTCAGGGTTAAGTACAGGGCAAGATGGGATTTGGGGCTAGGTAATCTTAAAGAAGTCTGATTTGGCCAACTTATATGGCATCAAAAAAATGATTATTTTTCGACACCAAAGATTTGGGTAAATTAATTCCTTTTTTGGGTAAATTAATACACTTCCTTTTCGATAATTTATCCGATATACGACTGTTTTTTTTGATTTTATCAATCACACAAAAATTGAGTCATAGTTCTAATTTTATCTAATAAAAATGTACCCGCTACTTTCTTTTCAAGATTAGCTTCATCCACGGCGGCTGGTGCATTGTGATTATTGCACATTGCGATAGGCCATAACAAACACAATAAAGACAGAAAAAATGGTAATAGACAGCAGAACAATTTCATTTATAATTCGATATTTTCTTAATTGAATTGAGGATTAATTTATGAATACTATTTTTTGTTTCAAAAAAGTTTTCTTTTGGTATTAAAAAATTATATTTTTACCACCATTAGAGTTTTTTCTTCTATAAAATCAGAAACCGGTTTTAGACCACATAAACCTTATACGATTTTGTAGAACTCGTCGAGACCCATCAATTGGCATATAATTGTCAAGGTTTGGACAAAATTAAAGGGAATTAAACCTTATAAACTATATTTTAATGATTTTGGTTTTAAACTCTTTAATTTTGGCACAAAACTTGACATTTTAATTTTATTACATATACCAATCGATGCCCCTAGATGTTATCTACAAAATAAATAGTCTAAAATCGGTTTTTAATTTATTAGAATCAAAAACTCTTTTCTTGGTAAAAATAAGCAATTTTAGTCCCAAAAAAATATTTTCCAATTTTTTCTGCTGGTGTTTAGTAGAGGAATAAGGGTCAAGTAATGATTGAAAAGGGATAAGGGAATAGAGGATTTAATAAAAATGAAAATATCCAGCATGAAATTGGCAGATATATATGCACTAAAATTAGAAGGCTTGGCCTGTTTGAGGCCCATTACAATCCCAAATCCATATGACATTGTCATATGCCCATTATGTATAATGCTTGATATAATTTATGCGAATAATCAAATGGATAAATTTAGAGTAAAAAGCATAATTTTCCATTCGTTTACGGATTTCTTGATGAGGGAATATAAATTTTGATTTGACAATTCCGCTTGAGAATTTTACGAGAAATAAAATGTATGGTTGATTTTGATCAATCGAAATTTTATTCTTTTCTAAAGGGTATATTTTTATTCTTATTTTTATTCTTATTTGTGTTTCTTTGCAAATCTATGGCCAAGAAATATAGAAAATCAATATCCACACTCCTTTGCTATTGAAGATTAAGATTTGAATTAAATGGATTCCGTTTCTGCGGGATGAGTGGATGGCGGATGATAATTTTGGACAGGTTTTTTCTTTTACTCGCTTTAACTTTTTTTACGGTATTCCGATTTCAAATTCTCTTCTATTTTAAAAATTATTTTATTCAATTTTTGAATTTTTAAATGCATAAAAAATTCCAAGGAATTTTAAAAATTTTATCGCGATGTCGAATAATTTTAGATTATAAATACGAATATATTTTTATTTAATTTTATTTGACCATCTTATTAATGGAATATAAAAACATTTGCGATTTTGACCCAACTATATTTAAAATTAAATAATTAAATTAATATTTTTTCTTAAAAATTTTATATTTTCGGCAGAATTATTTTAAAGATACTCATTTCTCCATATTACTATTTATTCAATATGTATTCAAATTAGGGTTCAGCGGTATCGGGATACCGGTCGGTATTAATACCGAAATACCGGGGTCTGGCCAATACCGATACCGGTTTTGCCAATATCGCTACCGACCCCGGTAATACCCTTACCGATTTTCCAGCTCGGTATTAATCGGTATTGACAAGCACCCCATAAAATGGCATTTTTGTCCAAATTTTAAATTTTTTTCTTGAAGAAATTGAAATGTAAAGAAATATATTGAAATTGATTTTAGAAAATGCATTGGATTTAAAATTTTATTTTTGCAAGAAAATAAAATTTTAAATTATTTTTTGTATTTTTAAAGTAAAAAATTGATTTTATAATTTTTTTTACGATTTTTTTTTATCAAATACCGAAATACCGACTAATACCGATACCGACTAATGCCAAATACCTATACCGGATACCGAGTAGGCTGATACCGGCCAATACCGTTACCGACTTTGGTCCCAAATACCGATACCGCTGAACGCTAACTCAAATCCAACAAATAATATTTAGGATCCATTATCAAATAGAGATCGAAAAATGACAAAACTTTAAAATTAGTTGATCAAATTTTTCATCAAATTCTGAATCAAGATCATTTCATTATATTATTTCTCCATGGCATTTTTATTCATTGGAATTTGGAAGGTCGACTAGAAAATTTGTTTAGAATTTTCATAGAAGCCATTCAGCAAATCCGTCGATGATGCTTTTTTGCAATAGGCTTTGGCCTGAAATTATCAAATAAATTTCAAAATAATTTGGAAAAATATGTTTACTTCTGCTCCATTTGCCTTAAAGCATTGTAATTGGGCTCCACAAGCGCATGAATGTTCGCAATTTTCTTCTTCATTCCTATCATAAAAAGTGCACACAGCTTCCATAGAATTGATGGAATTGAGTTTTTTGCAGCAATGACCTTAATTAAATATTAGTAAATTTTGAGGAGAAGGAGTCCTTTATATAATTTCGGTCAGTCTTTTCCATTTATTCAGCAATTTTATTGGTCATAGCTCATCAGAAACTAATTGACCATTTTATCTATTCTAAAGTGAATTTTATAGATCAAATTGTTGATTTTTCAATAGAATGTGGAACTGCCGAAATCATTAAGATTTGGCAAAGTTATGGCCGTAAATTAAAAAGCTTTTTTTTCAGTTTTTGATTATAATTTGATTCTGGGTTATTAATTGTAAAGTAGGAGAAAGTCGGTTCTGATTCAAAAAATCGATGCATTTTAGAAGAATTTTCGCTTTTTACAATCGAATAAGGGAAAACAGAACCGAAAACCGACATTTTTCAAGAATAGAAAACCAGGTTTTATAACCGATACAGTCTAGGACCGATTCTGTTACTCTATGTAATTACCATGTCACAGATTTTTTTTAATTATTATAATTCAACTGCTTAACCAAACCATGACCCTCAAAATCACTGATGGATATTGAAATAACCGAATTAATTGACTATTCCTCAAAGGTTAAACTGACCAGGAATGCAATCATTGTGTGTTTTGCATGTATTTCCTTCATATCCTCGCCGCTTAATTTCCACTTTATGAACTTCACCATTAATGTTTGGCGCCAATGTTGTTGTTGAATTCTGGAAATGGGAGAATTATTGAGTGAATTGATTTATTTTTGCAAACATTTTTCTTTTCCTTCTTTTTTGAATTTTTGCTTTTGTTTTCTCCATTTTGAATGGCCAATTTCTTCAAATTTTTCCTTTGTTCTCGAATTTTCTCTTCCATTTCCTTCATCCGTTCTTCAATTCGTTCGAATTTTGAATGCATTTTCTTTCGCAATTTCCGAATTTCTCGATTCAGCGTCCTAGAATATGCAATTTAATAAGCTTGCTCGTTCTTTTGGTCATAGCTAAACAAGGAAATAAACAATTCAGAAAGGCGATAGGCCTTTCGGAAAACCTAAATAGCCTCTATAAATGGCTTTCTATTTTTTAGAATATAAATTAATTTATAAATTAAGCAGCTTTTCTTCAATAAATTCGAGATTTTTAAGTTCAAAGAGGTATATTTGTTTCAGTTCGATTCATAAAATTTAAATAAGTCAGATTATAGAGGACATTTTGGGCTTCCCAAGAGTAATTTTTCCGGATATTTTTTTTCCATTACTTGAGCACTAGTCAAAAATAATGGGCCATGATAATAAAATATCACCTACCGGAATTCAACGGAACTGCTGCTGGACTCGATTTTTGAAGTTTGTTTTTCTAAAGATAAAAATTCTTTAATTTAATTATTTTTATGTATTCTTTGCTACCTTTCCTTTTCCTTCTTCTTTCCTGTTTAATTTCATTTGCAAGGAATTTTACCTCGTCCAGCAATTCCTTTAATCTTACAATCTTTCCTGCAGTTTCATTTTTAGAAGAAGGAATTGAAGGCGACATCTTAAAACATAATTTTTATTAAATACCAAAAATTATGGAATTTACTAAAAATTTTCCTGTCAAGATGCTCTTTATGGCCATATAAAAAAGGGAAATGTTAAATCAGGTTTGGCGTTTGGAACAAAAATAAAATTCTTAAGATTTAATTAGACTTGAAATAAGAATTTAGGCAGAATAGAGTTAAAAAATTGAGTCTGATATCATCAAGTTTTATGGTCATTAAAATGTTTAATTTTCGACTTTAACATTTATGGTTAAATCTTAAATCCATTGATTTTATGGATAAATTTTCATGTGATAATTTAATAAAACTTAAATTAATAAATAAATAAAAAATTTTATCACCTTTTCTAATTGTGGATTCCCTCCTATAGAGGAAGAAATATTTGTTAATGCCATAATTGAGCCAGCCGTTAAAGAAATTACGCCTTTGTTGTTTAATGAAAGAATAAAAACAATGAATAGTAATTCAGCTAATTTATGCAATGATAATAACATTGTTGTCAATTAATTTTTAGTCAACAAAGAGGTAGAATAATCTAAAAAATATTATTATAGAATTTAAAATAATATTATATTATCCCAAGGAAAGGAAGAAAATTTTCAGGATTTCAATATTTTACAAAATTTAATGATATTTTAGAAGCTCATTTTACAATATATTAATAACTTTTTCTCTATAAGGAAGGGCAAAGGGTAGCTTAAACAAAGGAAAAATAGTATGAATAAAAAAAGGAACAAAATTTGGAAAGCAATAAATTAAATCGCTTAATAGATTTTAATTTTACGGCCAAAAAAGCAAAATATTCCAAAAAAGGGCTCCGTTTTTTGGCCATAAATTTGTGGCCATTATTTTTTTTATCAATTATATTAATATCAAAATGCTAAATAGAAAAATAGCTTCTGAAATTTTCCAAAATATTGACAAATGCGCAAAAATGGGTAGCCAAGGGAAAAAGAAAATTAATCGCGTTCAAATTCGAATGACCACCATCTGCTGCTATTGCCTCCTTCAATCCCTAATTATACCAATATGTTTGAATAGGAAACATCCTCTTTTTTATGAGTTTGTTTGGACAATGGAAAATGGACATTCGAGTGGTGTTTTTCTCATCCCCTCTCCACTCTCCATCCTGCATATGTGAATTTTCAAATGAGCAATGGCTGATGGAGGATGAAGCATAGCGGAAGCTGTGCCCAGTACTGAGGGCGTTGGCCCAATTATTTTATTGATTCCCTTCCCTGTTAGTAGGGGACACTTGAGAAGAGTGTCAAATAAGCAAAAAATGGAAATTGTGGTGTATCGTCAAAAAATCATTTTGTCACGCAAATGAATAATATTATTTGGTGGATTCAAATGTTATATTTTCATTATCATTAAAATTTTATTAATCATGGAAGCTATTTATATATTTTTTGGCATGGGAATATTTGCAGAATGGATGTCCTATTTCTTGGTGAATCGAAAACACATTTTCTTAATTAATCGAAAACACATTTTTCTTAGTTCATCGAAAACAAATTTTTTTTAATTCATCGAAAAACACATTTTTCTTAGTTAATAGGAAACACATTTTTCTTAGTTCATCGAAAACACATTTTTTTTAATTCATCGAAAAACACATTTTTCTTAGTTAATAAGAAACACATTTTTCTTAGTTAATCGAAAACACATTTTTCGTAGTTACTCGAAAACACATTTTTCTTAGTTAATCGAAAACACCTTTTTCTTAGTTAATCGAAAACACATTTTAATTAGTTAATCGAAAAAAACATTTTTCTTAGTTAATCGAAAAACACATTTTTCTTAGTTAATCGAAAACACATTTTCCTTACAATTAATTGATAAAATTTGTTCACATATTTCAAATTACTATTTTTATAATATTTATTATAATGATAATAGTGATGACTCAAAATTTTATTTTCAATCATTTTGTTAGAGTTAATTCTTTCTACAGTTTTCATCTCATTTTTTACAAAAAAAATAAAAAAAATATACACGGGATTATTATTACACCCTAATATAAGAGAAGTTACTTTTTAAAATTGATAAAAAAAATGGCATATTTTATAAGATATTTTGAGCTTTCTATTCCAATGCTATGTCTAATGTCTAATTTCTGGATAAATTATTCCTCGCTAAAAATATAGTCACTCAAAAGAACTATCTAGGTACGGAAATGGGAAATGGCGGGATTTAAAATGAAAAATCAGCCCACTTTCCTCTTTTTCTCCCTTATGCCACTTTGGCTACATTGTGCTTTTATAATAACTCGTCAAAAGAAAGAACAAATTTTGATGTTTTTGTTACCAAATTTGAGATAATGCAGTTTAGTTCTATCCATTTGAAATTAATTTTATTTTTTGGAAATTAGGAAGTTGTGACCTTAAAATATTTTAAAATGTTTTCACTATGAATTATCGAAATTTAAAGTGGTTTTTTTTTGTCATAATTGTATCAATTTTTAACCTAAATAAAATTAATATAAATCTTTAATTTGATATAAAAAATATTGAAATTAATTCAATCTTGTTGAAAAGGCGACAAGTTGGTTTTTGTTCTCTTATCATTCCTCATCACAGATTTTGGCTTTCAACCGTTGTTTGGATCTTTTGGCACCGAAAATTTCCGGAATGCTTTTCTCCGGATTTCGAGTCTATTTTTGGCTCTCAATTTGCACAATATATGCTCTTTGCTATGCCATTTTCCTGAAGCCACCTGTCTATAACAGTCTCATTTTCGGTTGGCAACTTAACCCATTCTTTGGATACGGTCCCAATTTGAATGGTGAATTCCCCATCCCACTCGTGTTAGTCCAATCTGCGCTCATTCTATTATAACAAAAGATCTAATTTAGAACTTTTTTCCATGATTCTGCCGTTGTCATTTTATTCCCCATCTTTTATGGCCTATTTGCCATTGTAATGTGCATCAAAACGCGTTCATTTGGGCTGGGCCAAGCCATCCCTGGACCCCAAAAAATGGTCAGAGCCGATTTTAATATATGTTTCATTTTTAATTACATTATTTGAAGGCATTTTTACAAGTTTTTTTGATTTCCGCAATGAATGCATTCACTTGTTTCACCTATATATCCATGGATTATTATATTCCATCTCAATGGGTAGTCACAATGGCACAAATTTCATGGCATATTTTTTTGAATTTATAATTAATTTTAATTAAATTTTGATTAAATTTAAAATTAATTTTAAAAATTTTTTATTAAATTTAAAATTAATTTTAATTAAAATTTATAATTAATTTTAATTAAATTTCTATCAAATTACTAATTAATTTTTTTAATTTGTTCTATAGGTTCCATGTACATGGCTTTCCTCCAGTCATTTATTTGGCATTGAACAAAACAATTCGCCATGATTGTCGAATGATGTTTTATAAAGTTTTGTCTAACAAAATTCAACATTTGCATGGGGTCACCGTCATGGTAACCCAACAGAATATTAATGCTGCTACAATTCAACAATGATGAAAAATATCAAACATACTGTTCTTATAATTTTTTGACACTGAAAAATTCCAGTCTTATCTCAATTTAAAATTTCTTTAAAGAAATGATATTAGTACACATAAAATCCTTAGAATTTATCCAAAACTTCTTGTTGAAGAATGAACATTTTTTAGGCCATAAAATTGGACAATAATCAAGTTTTTTGACATATGTATAAATTTATAAATATTTATTTAGAATTTACCTTGACCTTAAACTTTCAAATCTTGGAGATCTATGCTGATTGAATTATAATCGGAAATAAATTTTTTTTAAATTAATCGAACGAAAACACATTTTTTAGTTAATATTTTTTTAATCGAAAACTCATTTTTCTTAGTTAATCGAAAACACATTTTTCTTATAGTTCATCGAAAACACATTTTTCCTAGTTAATCGAAAACACATTTTTCTTGGTTAATCGAAAACACATTTTTCTTTGTTAATCAAAAACAATTTTATTTCTAATCGAAACATTTTATTGACAGTCAGAATTAATGAAAATGAGCATCTCTAATATGATAGTAGCGAGAATGCACCTTGCGAATGTTTTGGTTATAATTATTTTTGTTTGTCTTGCATTTATGTATATAAAAGATTTATTAACGTTTTTGTTTAACCAAAATTAAAATATTCAATTGTTAAAAATAAAATGTCAAAAATTCCATTTATCGAATAAATTTAAATTAAAATAAAAACATTAAATCAATCATCTTCACCATTCCCAAAATTCAATTATTAAAGAAGCTGGTTGAAATCCTTAAATAGCCATTTATCCTTGTTAAAATTAAGTCGGATTGAATTGCCAAAACAGACCAAATCGACAGCTGGGAAAATTTCAAATTGTGCAAATTTCAGAGGCAATCTGGCTATTCCTAAAATTGATTTATTGTTAAATTTTAATATTTATTTACAATGATTTACCCATCAATTTGCCATTCAAAGTTGCAAAACACATTTTCGCATTTGCCTGATTGATTATACCAATTCCAACAAAATCTCCTTTCTCGAAATATCTGTTGGCATTTTTAGTCCAGGATCCACAAATCCAAATTCCATCTTTTCCCCCAAATCTAATTGAATTATTCTTCCATCCAAGCCAACAACCGTATTCCAACGGAAAATGTTGGTCACAAAATCCAACCCGCACTATGAGTAAGAATTTTTTTGGAATAAATGCAAAAATATATCCGAGAATGCGTAAAAATCTGGGAATTTGTTGAGAATGGGTAAAATTCTGAGTATTTTATGAAAATATTACCAATTCTCAAAATTATTTCCAAAATTTCGTTCAATGTCAGAAATATTCGTAACAATATTCTCAAAAAAATTCCGAGAATTTATGAGAAAATTTTTATCAGCATGAATGAAATTCCGGCAATATATCGAGAAATTTTACAATAATGAGAATATTGTTGGAAATGATAAGATTCTGAGAATCTTTTTGGGAATATCAAAAAATTGTGAGAAAAATTCTGAGAATCCCTTGTTGAATTTTGGCAAATTTTTTGGGAATAAAATTGAAAAATAATTCCGAGAATTTTTAAACTTTTAGGAATTTTTCTAAAAAAATTTAGATATTTTGGAATTTTTTAGGAAAAAAATTATATTCTGATAAAATTGCCAACTTAGAAATTTTTTGACTTTTAAAATAATTCTGAGAATATTCTGAAAATAAATTATAGAAATTTTCTGAGAATATAGTTAAAATTGAAAAAATTTTGAATTTTAGAACTTTTCGAAAATATTTCTGAAAAAGTTTCATATTTTGAAAAATTTTTTGTAAATATAATTTATTGTGATAAAATTGCCAACTTAGAAATTTTTTAACTTTTAAAATAATTCTGAGAATATTCTGAAAATAAATTATAGAATTTTTCTGAGAATATAGTTAAAAATGAAAAATTTTTTGAAAATATAATTTATTGTGATAAAATTGCCAACTTAGAAATTTTTTAACTTTTAAAATAATTCTGAGAATATTCTGAAAATAAATTATAGAAGTTTTCTGAGAATATAGTTAAAAATGAAAAATTTTTTGAAAATATAATTTATTGTGATAAAATTGCCAACTTAGAAATTTTTTGACTTTTAAAATAATTCTGAGAATATTCTGAAAATAAATTATACAATTTTTCTGAGAATTTAGCGAAAAGTGAAAAAATTTTGGAAATTAGCAACTTTCGAAAATATTTTTGAAAAAGTTTCATATTTTGAAAAAATTTTTGAAAATATAATTTATTGTGATAAAATTGCCAACTTAGAAATTTTTTAACTTTTAAAATAATTCTGAGAACTTTCTGAAAATAAATTATACAATTTTTCTGAGAATTTAGCGAAAAGTGAAAAAATTTTGGAAATTAGCACCTTTTCGAAAATATTTTTGAAAAAAAATTTTTTTGATTATATTTTCAACAAGTATTTTTTGATTTTTTTTATTTCCAAGAAATTTCTGAAAATAGAAAAATTTTCCGGAGAATCTATTAAAAAATTAAAATTTTTTGAAAATTTTACCTTTTAGGATAAAATTGTCAAAATGGCAATTTTTCATTTTTTCGAGAATATTTTGAAGATAAATTCTGAATAATTTCTTAAAAGAAAGTGAAAAATAAAAATTTTGTGACAAATTAAATATTTTGAAAAAAATTTTGCAGATTTTTAATTTTTTGGTAAAATTATGCAATTTAAAATTTATATATTTTTGCCAATATTTTGGAAATTTATTTGAATATTTTTTGAGAAAAAAAAAGAGAAAAATGAAAATTTTTCATAATTTTTACATTTTTCATATATATTTTGAATTTTTAAAAATTCTTGACTAAATTTTTTGATTTATGAAATAATGCTTCAACAAGGGATTTTACAAAAATAAATGTAACCGATCAATATTGAGCTGTGATTATTCAAAAAAGTTCAGATCAGGATTATTTTGGTGAATAGATAATTTATCAGAACTAATTTAGAAGCAATAAATATTATAACCGGAATTCAGTTGGCCTTTCTTGCATCGTTCTCTCGATCGTTCAATAGTTTCATCATGGATTGAACAGTCTACAATTTTTTTCACCATCCTCTCGGCGATACGGCAGAACGATGGGTTCTTCAATGTCCGGAATGATGTGCGATACTTCAATGTCCGACGAAATTTCCGATGAATCTTAGGAGATCTAAAAATAAATATTAATTAATTTGAACTTAATTTACTATATTCTTTTTGGCAATACTGGAGAACATGTTCTTTTTATATTTTGTTTTTTTGTCAAATATGGTACCAATCGACTCCTCTCGCTGGGTAGAATCGATTGAGCGCATGCACTAAATAATCCGACCAGAATAAAAAAGTTATGGCCTCCAGAAAATCGGAAAAAAATGGTCTCTCTGTAGGTCGAAACTCGAAAAAATTTAAAATTTTTTAAAGCTCATGTTATATTTCCATCGGCGCATCTAGATTAGAGAAGCATGAATTAGCCATAGGTTAAACAAAAAACTCAAAAGCTAAAAAGCTATGCCTATTTTAATTTCGTTGGAATGTGTTGGAACTGCGGAGAATGTAACGGAGTGTGCGTAGTCGGCGGAACGCGAGAACTGGACGAGCGCCTAGAGAGCGAATTATGCTCGTCGCGCGGAGATGGAGCAAACAAAGTAGTCCACATTTAAATGCCCATCGCATCAGTTCCAATCCGTATTTACTTTTCGCAACTTTTTTTTGCTTTTTCGTTCATAACTTTTTTGCCTATTGTCGGATTTTCTAGTGCTTGCGCTCATTCTACTCTATTCTTAGAATGGAGTCGATTGGTTCCATGTTTGATCCAAAAAACTAAAATACAAAAAAGGGCATATTTGCCAGGATCGTCCTATTTTTAGTTTTTAACTTATATTTTGATATTTTTGGAATAAATAAATAAAAACCTCATAAACAATGCATGGCATGTTCGGTTCGAGTGGAAAGTTCGGTGCAAATTTATAAAGAACACACAGATCAATTGCCTAATCCGGCCCAACAGATTCATTTATCTACAAATATTGTTTACAAATTTTTTTATTTCGAATTTGATTGTAAGATTTGATCTTAACGCAACATGATAAAGAGGTAAAGCGTTGATCGTTATTTCTATGTAATTTTTAACTGATATTATTCTCTCACTTATTTGGAAATGATATAGCTAGATTAGTATAGTTCATATTGTTCTTATTCAAATTTTAAATTTTTTAATTATTATCAAAATTAAACCTGAATATCTTTCTGATCTTACATTTTGTAGGGCGATCTTAATTACTTCATCTCAGATCATCTTTTTAAGTTTGAAAAGCACAGCGTAAAAGTTTGCAATATTCTAA
Organism: Pratylenchus scribneri; assembly: GCA_030063045.1. Lineage (NCBI taxonomy): Eukaryota > Metazoa > Nematoda > Chromadorea > Rhabditida > Pratylenchidae > Pratylenchus > Pratylenchus scribneri. Next base: position 539,809 of record JAQSEB010000164.1, read on the forward strand.
ATTAATAAATTAATTTTAAACTGATATTTTTAAGCTAACATTGTAAGCGGTTCCAGCATTTATTTCTTGATCCCGTTCAAATTCAAGAACAAAAAATGACCAAAATTAATAAATATTGGAGTACTAACACGATCTTTTTATTTAATTAATTTTCTTGCAAGATTTGATTAAAATAATAAAAGTTAGAGAAAAAAATTAATAAAATTAAAATCAATAATTGCAAAGCCATTACTTTTCCTATACTTATTCACATTTTTATTTCATTTTCGAGAAAAAATGTTGATAAAAATGATCTTTAAAACTTAATTGAACTCGAATAATAGTGATCTTAAGAATGGACTAGAACCTGCTCTAGAATAGGTAATAAAAATTAGGAATTTTCTTAATATTATAAATTTTCATATCGTTGGTGGACTTAAATGGTTTTTGAATCAGAATCTACTGCAAAATATCAGCGGAAAATGGTTCTGCAAGCAATTTTATAGGTTTAATGAAAAATTAAGTTTATATTTAAAATAATAACAGAACTGAACTCTATCAAATAATTGAACATGGCTCGTAAAAGATGTATCTATGATCAATAAAAAGGTTAAATATTTCAAATAATTTTGTAAAAATTATTCTTTTTCCGATGAAAAAATAATAAAATGGAACAAGTTGAGATTGATTGCGGTCTATCAAGTTACAAAAGATTGGATCAAAATGGACATTGAAAACGAGGAAAATACGATAATAATGAGGTTTGATAGTAACAAATAATCTTTATTAATAATGTTCTTTTGAGAATTGCACTGCCAATAAAATGCATGGAGATGGGATGAAAAATTGTTGTAGGCCTTCAAAAGTTTAAGAGGTTATTTTTTAATTAAATATAAAAATTGAAAATTAAAAAATGTTGGAATAAAAGATGATCATGTTCGAACCGATGGAGATCAGTTCAATATGTATGTTCGGAGCCAGATGGATGAAAATGTCCTAGTCACAATGATGACCAGGTTAAAATTATCCATTTCTAAATCTTAATTAATATAAAATTTACAATACAAAATGAAATGGATGAAGATGAGGTGACTAATAGTAGGGGTCCATACTGATGATCAAATGGATGATCAGATCAAAATGGAGCCTGAAGAGATGACTTATCAATATGATCAGGTTACTTAACATTACAAATTATTTTTCATAAAATAATATTCACCTTTTATAGTGAATCACAGCCACCTCATGATGAACTGATGATCAACATAATGTTCTGAACTTCGAACTCAAGGTTTTTAAAGTGATCGATGATTTCTGATAGAAAATAATATTCAACTTTTATAGTGAATCACGCCACCCCATGATGAATTGATGATCGACATAATGTTCTGAACTTCGATCTCAAGGTTTTTTCAAGCATTCAACATAGTAAAATTAAAAACAAAATTATATATGATTTAAATTAAAGGAATTTTGATTTAGAACAAACAAAGAAAATAAAGAATTAATTTTTATTTTATTTAGTACTACTAATCTACGACATCAATATTGATTGTGTTTTGTGCATTCGGATCAATTTTTCAAAACAAAGAACGAAATATGTATGAAACATTGGTCTTCATAATGAACATTTTGATCAGAACATCAAATATGAACATCAAGTACTGATTCATGATGGACGAAAAAATTGATCATCACTTTGCACTGTTTTGTTCTGGTTTAATTTATTTGTATCTTTAAGATCTTTTTTTGATTTAGTTAAAAAGATTAGTGAGAACTTTTTTTATAAAAATCAAATTTTTAAATATTGGTGTCCTGAAGAAAAACAATAATTTTGTAAATATTTTTAGGGTAATTTTTCGTAATGCTTGGTGTCCACATCAAAACATTATGAAAAAAGCACTAGGGACAATATAGGGTGCTAATAATTAGGATTGTCCAAAGTCATTTCATGACCCTGGTGTCCGGTTCAATTCTAACGGTTTTTTGAAAAATGGTTAAAAAATTTAAAATTTCTAAATCTTTTCTTGGTTACGCTACAATAAAATTCCCAAAAAATTGAACTAAATTATCCAAAAGAAAAATTTTAGCGGAAATGATCATGAAGGGAAAAATTTTGTTAAGTAAAAACAGCTTCGCGGGGAAATAAGATTTTAAAAATGGATGGAAGAATTTTAAATAAAAATTTTTATTTAAGAAAAAATTTAAGTTAAAAATGGCTCGATAAAGAAAATTCTATGCCAAAAATGGTCCCGCCGGTAGAAATATTTTTAGTTAAAATGGTTACAGAATGGAATATTTTAACCAGACAGATACGAAGAACCGGTCATTTTTAATCCCCGTTTCCGGTTCTTCTCTGTTATTAGATCTGGGTTCCGGTTTTTATCCCTAAAATTGCTTCGGTTCCGGTTCGGGTGCGGACTTTGGACAATCCTACTAATAATGATAAAGAATCTGGATCTGGTCTTATTTTTAAGTATCATGTCAATTAATTGAGAGTTAACCTAAAATTTAAAATTGAAAAAATAATGGGTCCCCATTTTGGTCTAAATTCAAAAAAACTCGAAATTTTTTTGGACAAATTATGGTTTAATCGTCATGACTTGACGCTTGATGAGCTGATCATGAACAAAAGTAAAAAAGTTATGAACATTTTTATTTCCAATTTAATACTATAATTTTGGCATATTATAAGACTTAGTCAAGAGAATTAGGACTCAGAGCTCGGTAAATAGGAATCTTAAAAAGATATACTATTTTTACTTGAGCTTAATTTTAAGCGTAGATTCCTTATCAGCTCCAAAAATTAACCCTAAGACGCTTCGCTTTTTTCATAATTTTTTGGAGTGACATTGACCATAAAGGAAATGGTGTTAAGACAATTGGGGACGCGATATTTGGGGACGGAACGGTCTAACGTCAAAGGTCTTAAGCTGCAGTGCCCATCTATATGACATTTTATTCAGCATAAATTTGCTAAAAATTGATATCAAAATCATCGACCTAAGTTAAATATTCATCGAGTTATGGCCAAAAACAAATGATTTAATTAAAAATATGTTTCCGGCCGTTTTTCGGCTAATTCGGTGAATATTCAACATTGACCAATGCTTTTGATATCATTTTGTAGCTAATTTTATGCTTGATGAAATGGCATATAAATTAACCAAGAGCTTTACGAGCTTTGACGTTAGACCGTACCGCCCCCAATTGTCGTACAGCCTACATAACATTTTTAGATGCGACAAGAAAGATGAGCAAAATTAAAAATTGATTTTCTGCTTAATTACAGAGAATTTCTTGAAAAATTCAATTTCTAATCCGAGAGGGAATAAAAAAATGTTATTTCCATTTTAGGGATTAGGTAGTTTCCAATATGGAGTTTAGAGTTCCGGGACCGGAAAAGAATGGTAAAAAAAATTAAATATATCATCTTCCTGCAATTTTCCCAAAATTAATAATCTAGGTTGCACGACAATATTCGAAACTTTATGAAAATTTACATGCAATCCCTAGATCCGGTCTAGTTTTCCTAGTAATTAGACTCTATTCAATCCTAATTCATTAGAAATTACAAACACAGAATACGTCTAAAAATCACTTTTTCTTAAAAATATTTTCCAATAGGACACCAATATTTATAATTGCCAAAAAAGATACAAATAAATCGCAACATAATTTTGTCATATTTAATGTATTTTGGCATTATTGTTTTATATAATTACTTAAATTTACATAAATCAATTGTCACATATTCTCATTTTTAACGAGAATATGCTCTGAAAATTATTTCCAACAGGATTTTAATTTCGGAAATCATTTTTGGTACGTTTCATAGAATTTTTTGGGGTATATGTGATATTCTCAGAATTATTTCTAAAAATATGTTCCAAGATATCCGATTTGGTACTTGTTAGGGTTTGAATTGAATCCGCTTTTCGGGTTAAGTTGGGAAAAGTGAATGGTCCCTCCCCTCCTTTGAGTCATCAAGATTAGGGTTAGAGTCATCAGTGAGATGAATATCCTGTCGCTGTAAGACATTAACCCTAAGCCTAATGACCAAAAAGGGGGGACCATTCACTTTTCTCCACTTAATCCAAAAAGCGGATTCAAACTTTACAAGTATCAAATCGGATATTTTGGTACATATTTTTAGAAATAATTCTGAGAATATCACATATTCCCGAAAAAAATTCTAAGAAACGTACCAAAAATAATTTCCGAAATTAAAATCCTGTTGGAAATAATTTTCGGAGCATATTCTCGGAAAATTTCCCACAATTTATTAAAAAATTTTTCTGGGAATAAAAAATATTCTGAGAAATATTTTTGAGAAATAAACTCAGCATTTTTCTGATTTTTAAGTTCAAAAATTTTTCTGGGAATAAAAAATATTCCGAAAAATATTTTTGAGAAATAAACTCAGCATTTTTCTGATTTTTAAGTTCAAAAATTTTTTTGGGAATAAAAAATATTCTTAGAAATATTTTTGAGAAATAAACTCAGCATTTTTCTGATTTTTAAGTTCAAAAATTTTTTTGGGAATAAAAAATATTCCGAAAAATATTTTTGAGAAATAAACTCAGCATTTTCCTGATTTTTAAGTTCAAAAATTTTTATGGGAATAAAAAATATTCTTAGAAATATTTTTGAGAGCAAAATGACAGAAATTTGCTGAGAATTTGTACAAAAAATATTTACGAAAATTGTAAATATTTTGGCTTTTTTTCTCAAAATTCTTTATTTTCCCAGATTTATTTTTGACAAATATTTTTATGTTTAAACCGAGGATAAGCACAAAAATAAAAGTCAAAAATTTTTTTGAGAATTTTATCTATTCTGGGAAAAATTCCCAGAATCCATATAATTTCGAACATATTCTTGAATTTATTCTTATTGAGATGCCGATTTGTTTTAGAGGATAAAAAAAATTCTCGGAAATATTCTGAGAAAAAAGACGTGTTTTTAGAGTCCGGGAATGCGAATGCCGAAATCGCCCCTAAAAATAAATGATATATAACAAATTTATATAAAAATTTCGATGAAATACCCATTTAGAATTTGCACTTCATAATAAAAGTCAATTGTTGGTTTAACAAAAATTGTGCACAAATTCTTTGTGAAATATTTAGCAAATGAATAGGGGGAAAATCTTTCACTGGTGGTGGATTTAATGAATTTTGGAATTGGCAAGATGGTACGAACAATATTCCCTTCATTAAAATTATAATTAAAATAAATTGTTATATTATTAGTATGCCCAGATTTATATGCACATAAAAGTTGAAATATTTTTATATAAATTCTAATGAATTTTATAAAAAAAAATGTAAATTAGATTTAAATTTTTCACAATTTTTTGCACAAAAATCAAAATCCAGAAAAAAATCACTCTAAAATACACCAATATATAGTAAAGAATATTATTTATATAATATAAAGAAAACCATATCATGGATAGAAAGTGTTTTAATTATTAGAATACATAAATATTATTTTAATTAATTACCAGTACCAGCTAGTCCGCTTTGCCGGGCAACGATTCCATCATTTAAAATTGTCAAATTTGGTGGCAAATTTTCAACATCCCATTTATTTTCATTCAATGCCTAAAATGTACAAAAAAAATTAAATTATTATTAATTTCATGCATATTTTTAACCATTTTTATGCTTTTTATCATTTTTTGTACATTTTTCGCCAAAAGTGCATTTGGCAATTTAACCAAAAGGCAAAAAGCATTTTCTAACGGCAATGAAGTGAATAATTCATTCATCAATTCGGCTGGCAATGGTCGACCTTGAATACTGTTTTGTTGACCCATTTTTTGGATATTTTTTTGTAAAATTTAATTTCTCTGAAAATTATAGTTTAATTTTAATTTTCATCATTAATTGGCATTTTTATATTCAATGGAGAAAATTCGACTAAATTATGAAAATAATTTGAAAAAAAAATTAATGGACTTGATTGAAAATTGCTAAAAATATTTGACTAAAAATATGCAAAAATAAACTAAAATTGGTCAGTTTAATTTCTTGATCATAATTTTCTGAACTATCACATTTTGATCAATCATTTTGAATCAGAAAACTCTACAGTATTAATCAAATAATATAAAAAGTTTAAATAGGCTTAAAATAAAAGATTGTAAAGATATTGATATTGAGTATTGACCCACTGCCAAAAATAGAAGCCGCCGAGTACCAAAATTCATTTTTCAATCTATCCTCAAAATTATAGAGAAAATTGGGGAACCAAAATAGATTCAATTCTCAACTAAGATTATATATAGGCTATTATATAGAAGAGTTGAATTCGAATTCTTTCAAAAAATCCCAGAATGATTTCTAGTTTCTACCGAAGAATGAAAAATTTTAATAAATTGTTTTGCCTAATGGGAATTTCCCATTACCAATCAAAAAATCATTCATAAAATATTGCCTTTTGTATTAAGGAATTTCGAATCTATTCCAAAATTGGTTCTGGGAAATATGAAAGAGGCATTGGAATTGGAGTAGAAACTTTTAGTGGAAAATTGGCATTGAAGATTGAATATTAAATTGGAAAATAAACAAAGAATTAGTCTCCTCCATCAAAATTTCACATTCATTTTTTACTTTGATAAGAAGGAAATTATTTGCCCGAAGCAATTTTTCAATAATCTCAACAATAAATTTACCAATTTTATTTTAATGTTTAATCTGCATTTGCATTTGATGTCTCCATTTTTAATCAAAAATTAATCTTCATTGAATAAAATGATGCCATTATGCTCAATCCCTTTCGAATACACATTCACTTTCCCATATCAAAATTACTCTAATATCCATTTAGCCGCATTTTAATAGAATGCCGACACCCGATACCGCTATAAAAAGTGACAAATTCTCTTTATTCTGTTTCTTAATTTATTTTATTTTTAATCAATTTATAATTGTTTAGGAATCTAAAAAATCCAATTTTTCTTAATCGGTTATCGATACAGTAAAAATATAATATTCAAACTCTGGGCACTTATCACAAGAAATAATCAAACTCCATAAATTTACTTTGGAGCAAAAATATCCCCCATTTTCCCATTCATTTCAAGCATTGGCATTTGATGTCCCCTTTTTATACCCAGAAAGTAATAAATTAATTTAGCAAATTCTGAAAATAAAATAAAATATTTATTAAAATGGATCAACAAAATGTGCCACAAAAATTCGTAAAAGTTTGGAATGAAATTTGCAAAAAGGAGGAAGAAATTAAAACAAAAAAACGTAAAATGATAGATGAGAAGATTGATAATAAAATAATGAAGAATGATATGGCGGCAAAGAAGGAAGGAATAATTAAGCAAATTCTGAAAGAAATGACAAAAAAAGACGAGGAAAATGCCAAATTGAAAAAAGAAAATCACATAATGAAATTAAAATTGGCAAAAATTGAGGCTGATTTGAAAGCGGTTAATCTTATTAAAATATTTTAAAAGATATATTTCATTTTTTACAGAATAATATATCAGTTCATCGTCGAGTATTACCAATTGAATTGATGAATGAATTATTCGGCTCATTGCCATTGGAAATTGCTTTTAGTCTTCTGGCCAAAATGCCAAATGGTCTTTTGGCAAGAAATGTTCAAAAAATGATTAAAAGCATTAAAATGGTGAAATATTTGATAAAAATTAATAAAATAGCTAAATTTTTCAGGCATTGAAGAATAATAAATGTAATAAGGAAGATTGCGGTTCGAGATTGGAAATTTCCGAGGATGGACTCGATGTCAAACATTCAGGCATAAGTGGTAAAAAATAAATTGAATAAATAATTAATATTAAAAATATTTTCAGTTTTGATTCGTAATATGGTACGAACAATTTTGCCGATTCCAACATTCAATTTGGATGTGAATAAACCGACAATTTACTTCTATTTCGAAGTGCAAATTCACACTAACCATAACAGATCTTGGTATTTTATTTAAAAATTTTATATAAATAAATTTTTATTCAGGCAACGTCTCATTCGAATTGGATTATATACGCAACAATTCCCATTGGAAGGGAATTTGCTTGATAATAAAATGGAAAATTTAATTGAAATTCCTCGCAAAGTAGCAATAATTATTGATGGAGCTTATATTATATTCGATGATGACAATGGATTGTTCAAGAATGGAGATTTTATTGGAATTGGAATAATTAATTCACCGCCAAATTCATCAATGCAATGTTTTGTCACATTGAATGGCGAATTACTCGGTAAAATAATTGGGAAAATATGCGAGAAATTTATTAAAGAAAAATGCATACAAATTGCAATTAAAAAAATTCAAATTCAGGAAAGGCTGAATTACCATCAAAATTTTCCACTCTCCAACTTTTTCCTGCCGTCAATTTGGTGTGTGGTCAAAGTTCAATCCGCGCGAATTTTGGCAAAGAACAATGGCGTTTTAAAGAATTCAAGTTTGCATTGGAAATGGAATGTAATAAATTTATAGAAGAGGATGAGGAAGAGGATGAATATCGAGATAGCGAAGATGAATGGTAAGAAATTGCGAACAAAAAATGAATGCATGGTGATTGGTGATGAAAATGATATAGACAATTAAACAAAATACAAAATTAATAGAAAATCTCTCCCCAATTAAAATCTATGTTTCGGAAACTTTCATAATATACCACAATTTATAATATTTATTTTTTCTTCATTTTAAATTTATTATTCTATAATCTACAAACAAATTCAAGCTTAATAAATATCAATGGAATAAACAGATATATCAAAAGATCTTTTAATTCCCACGATTTTAATAATGATTTATCTATTCTGCTCTGATCCTTTTAAAATTGTGTACCCATATTAAATTTTTACAATATTTTTTCTTTATATATATTTTCTAATTAAATTTCTAAATTAATTTTTAAATGAAATATTATATTGAAGATCTGGAATTAAAAATTTATGGGTTTAAAAAAATATTCTGAAATATACATATGTTTTTATGGTTCCAAAATAATAAATATAAATAAAAAATAAAAAATGCATATGACCCCGGAAAATTCCTTTGTTTCCTTTCTTTTAAAATTACATTTATTTTCGCCAAAAAGGAAAAAAATTTCCTAATAAGGATTGGCATTTGCTAGCACGCAAATCCTAAAAATATTCCGTAGACCGACCAGCGACCACCCAACAGGGTGAGTCTGGTTATTCGCTCAGATATGCTGTTTGTCGTCTTCCCATTTGGCCAAAAGAAAAAAAAGGGCCAAGCAGCCAGCCCATTAAAATTGGCAGTCAAACAAGGCAGCCATGAAAGGAAAAATTTTTCTCGCAATGCCAATATACTCTCTTCAAAATGACAAGCCAATAATGGCCAGAAAGCATACAATTCCTTCTGGCTATTTTCTTCCGAATTTAGCATGCTGCTACTTGAGGGAAGCAGAAAAAGATAGAAGCAAAACTAAAATGCGTGTAGCATAGACTAGCCCAAATCCACTCTCGATTCTCATGTCTCAACTATACTCCTCTAACCTCTATCCATTCGATGTAGATAAAAAGCTGCTGTGCCAAGTATTTTTATGGAAAAAAGCAATGAAAGGCTACTCTCTTTATTATACATTTCTATTCCCTCAAAAAAGACCGAAATATGTAGATGTTGCCAATGAACATGGTCATATTCGACTGAATCCTACGAATAAAAATAGTGTTGAATTGGAAAATGAGGAAAGCGACAGATCCATTTCCGCTTTTGATGAGATGGATTTGGGCGTTGAAAGAGAAAGGAACAAGGTGGTCGATTTGTTTTTTTTGGAATTTAACTAGGGTTCCGATAAAATAAACATTTCAAATTCAGACAAATCAACATCAAAAATTCAGATTTTGTGGTCAAAATTCAGACATTTTGAAAAATGCTTTAAAAGAGATGAAAAGCATTTTACTTTTACAAAAATTCATTTTAAATATGTATTTTTTTATCACATAAGTTTTTAAAGCCTTAAAAATTTTTTGACGCGGACGAAAATTTTAAGAAAAAATAGCGCGAGAGGGAAAAATTTTTGCCAGAAATGATTTCTCAAGGAAAAAATTTGATTTTTTGGGAAAAATATGATATTTTACGAAAAATCAGATAAAATCAGACATTTTGTCAAAAATCAGCACATTTATGAACCCTGAATTTATAATAAATTCAGATTTTATTTTTATTACACGGTTACCCAAAATTTTTGCACTCAAATTTTTCAAAAAATAGAAAATTTTCCGTGTTAACTTAAAAAGTAAAGTTAATAATATTTAATTTATTTTAATGCGTAAATTTTACTGAAACAACTCAGGAATAATGACTTAATTAGGCGAAGGGTTGTCCCGAAATTTTTTAAAAAATATTTTAATTAGTGTAACAAATAATCTTTGAAATTTAGAACGGAAAACGACATTAATAACGGCCAAATCAAATGTGCGCCCATAAAAATAGAAAAAATTGTATGAATTTCTTCTAATTCCTTTTAAATCACAAAAATGTTTGCACAGTACAAATGCAATTGGCCAGGATGCAAATATCAATCGGAAAAGTCGTATAATGTGCGAGTGCATTGGCCTAAGCATACTGGTGAAAAGCCATATGTATGCCAGGAATGTGGCAAATCATATACCCAATCGAGTAGATTGAAATTACATGCACAAAATCATATTAGTGGCGATAAAAGAAAAGACCATTTGAAAGAATTACAGCACAGATTGGATGGCCAGATGGATCATGGATCAAAATGATTTAATTTAAATTGACAGAAATGTGAGATAACAGGTTTTCGTCTATTATGATTTCCTTTTAATTTATGTTTTAATTTGAATTTATTACATGTATGAATTATTTATTTACTATTGTCGTTTAAATAATTTCTGATTAAATTAGTTAAAAAAAAATTTAAAAATTTTTATTTTTGCCCATGATTTAATTAAATTTTGACGGATATTTTTCAATTGACTTATGAAAAAAATGTAGAATTAAAAATTTATGGGTTTAAAAAATTATTCAAAAATCTACATATATTAATTTTTTAAAATTCCAAAATACTTAATTATACGAAAAATACCGTATTTATTCTATTAAAAGGCCCCCGGGCTTATAAATTTCAGAGACCCTTCGAGGTGGGAACCTTTCGGAATTTTTTGTAACAAAAATTGCTTATTTCGGTATAATTTCACCTAAAAATTGGTCATTTTGAGATATACATTTTTCGATGAGGGGCTTCTAATAGAATAAATACGAAAAAAATTTTAAAAAAATAAAAAGGGAAAATCCCCTGCCCCAAAAAATCACATTTCCATAATCAGTGATGTAGTAAGTAGACCAAATGTAAAATCGCTCGTCTTCGTCCTCGTCTTTGCCTTTTTCACCCATCGTCTTTCTTTCATCTCGTCATTTCGTCTGTATTTTTCCGAAGAGACGAGGACGAGACGAAGAAGACGTTTGTATAACAGTGTCCATTCTATAACCATCTAGCATCCTCGACAGCATTTAGGCTCTCTGCTACTGCCCGTGTCCATTCACACGCTGTCCTCCCTCATTTGGTCCATAAAATCTATAGTACCTAATATAGTCGGCCATTTTACCTCTCTTTCTCTCACCATTCACTCTCCTCCTATTTTTCCAACGGCTTAATAATTAAAAAATTTTTGTTCTTATTAGTTAATAATTTTGGAATTTATACATTTTATAATTTCAGACGACAAAAAAATTAATTACAAAGCCAGATTGTAAGGGAAAATGGACGATAACAACGAGCAACTTGCCGAAAAAGAGCAATTTGCAAAATTGATTGAAAAAAGTGTCGAAATGATGGAGGAAAGTGTAAATTCGATGGAAAAAGTTGCCGAAACAAAGGAGTTAAATGCAACTTTAATGAAAGGTTTTGCCACAACTAAACAAAATGCAAAATTAGTGGAGGAAAATTGCGAATTGATGGAACAAAATGGGAAAATAATTGAGGGAAATTGTGAATTAATGGAGAGAAATGGAAAATTAATTGCGGAAAATGCCAAATTGATGAAGCAAAAACCAGAATCGGAGATAAATGTTGCTGAATGGGACAAAAAGGGCAAATTGTTTAGTCGGTATACAAAATTAATGGAGGAAAATGCCGAATTGACGAAGCAAAATGCAAAATTAATGAGGGAAAATCTTGCGCTATCCGATCGAAATGATCAAATTTGGCAGAAGGAGAATGAAGGCCGCTGTGAACATCACAAATTGGGAAATGGTTCAGGCAAACATCCGGTGGAACGAAAGCGAAGTCATCGCTCTCGTTCGGTTAGCAAAGAATGCGAGGTTTTTAAAACTTACCGATATGAAATTTTACTTTACCTACTCTAAAGGGAAATAGTGGTGCCGAGCAGGGTTGCCAGAATGTCCCCCCACGGGGGGCATTTGCCCCCTTTTTGAGATTTTGCCCCCTTTTGTGCCCCCCGAGCCGAGTTGCCCCCCAAATGCCCCCTTTTTAAAATTTTGTCATTTTTTCCCTATTTTATTATTTTTTGGTCTAATTTTTCGCTGCGCGGCAAATTTTTGGTCTAATTTTTCGCTGCGCGGCAAATTTTTGGTCTAGTTTTTCGCTGCGCGGCCATTATTGGAAAAATTTTTGCATTTTTGGCACTTTTTAAAAATGCCCCCCAAAATGCCCCCTTTTTTACTGAAAATGCCCCCCAAATGCCCCCTTTTTTTTCCAAAATGCCCCCCAAAGTAAAAATCCATCTGGCAACCCTGGTGCCGAGGATTCGATGCCAAAGAAGGCGAAAAGGGGACTGGCCATGGATACAGAATCTACTTCAACGAGCACTGGTATTGGAAGTGGTTTTATTAGAAAAATTTGCATTATTATTATTAGATTATAATTAATTAGTAAGTAAGGTTTGGTTTAAACTATTTTTTGTATGAAAAGATTTAAAAATGCAAATAAATAAATGCTTAAAATATTTTTTAACATATTTTTTGACCTATTTAATCAATTTTGGCAATGCAATCAAAAATCTATTTTGATGTTTTCGATATTTTTTTCAAATTTCAAAATAACATTAATCAATTGACCCAATAAAATTAATTTTTAAAAATTATTCCAGAAAAACCATCGCCAACGGAAAATTCGCAATCGAAAAAACGGCCAATTGCTGATGATAATGAAGAGGAGGAAAATTTGCGTCAACGTTTACTGGAAAAAGTGAAGAAAAAACTTCAACAATTACAAAAGGAGTAGTCCAATATGATTTTTGATTAATGATAATGAAGAGGAGGAAGATTTGAACCAACATCTGCTGCAAAAAGTGAAAAAAATCAATAATTACAAAAGCAGTAATCTGCTGCTTTTGTAATTATCTTATTAATTATCTTATTAATTTTTAAATTAATAATTTGAATTTTTCGGATAAATTGAAAAAAATTCATAAATTTTTATACATTATTTGACGATTCAAAATGTTTTCAAAATTTTATAAATTTGTTTAGAAGTATTGATTACTGATGCCAAATTTTTCCCACCACTCGTTTTATTTTCAAGAAGTAACTATTTTTCATTTCCAAATGTATAAGCATCATTTTCTCCCTTTAAAATTCCTAAAACTAATATTCAATTGAAAATTTATTTTTATTTTAGCACAAATTTTAAGCTAAGCAGCCAACAAAATTTTATTAAATTCTAATACTTTAAATAAATTAAATAGAAATATTTAAAATGATGTATTAAAGTGAAATTTGAATTAAATTGTTTCAATCCATATGTTTTCTCATTTCCTTTGTGCCAATCCCATTGACACTAATTGTTCACCAAAATCGATGCCATCAATTAGCAATCGGCCAATACATATTGGAATCTTTTTGTCCGCATGAATTCGCCATTCATTTGTTGGACAAAATTCCATTCGTTTATTCCTCAAAATTGCCGGTTGTAATGCTTCATTGATGTAATGTTGCGTTTCGGGAGGCCATCGAATTTCTTCTGACGAAACATCGTTTTGTGTTTGACATCGACTTTTGATGCCATCAAGCTTAAAATTTGTTTTGTTTATTTATATTTATAAGGGCACATTGCCCAAATTGTCATGCCAATTACCAACTTATCACCATTTATATTAATTAATTCTCCAAGGACTGAACCAATTTTGATAATTTTATTATCAAATTAAGAAGGGAGAGGGCTCTTAGTTATTAAATGAATAAATTTTATTTTAATTGGTTCAGAATTTATACATTTATGCTCAAAAAATCATTTAAAATACATTTACTAGTTATTATCGGAATTTTTAATGGATTCTTGAGCACAAATACAACTATTATTCCGTTATCAATATAAATGTCAAAAGTCTGCTCATTAATTTGGCACTAAAATTATAAATTTTAATCTTTGATAAGTTTTTAAATGGAGGACAAGTAGGGCTGTTCTCGTTAAATTTAATTGTAAAATGTGCAATACTTTGCAAACGGCCAGAAAAATCTTCTTGAATGCTGCCACCGATTCGGTCAATGGTCTCAATGAATCCTCATGGACTGCGCAATAAAATCCATTGTCCACCAAATTTACAATCTATAAAATTAATGTTTTTTTATTAAAACTATATTTTAGGCAGGAGAGGTCGGGTATTGTTGATTGAATTCCTGGGCTATTTCTTTTGTAACTTAATGAATTTCTAAAAAAATGGGAAGATTTGATTTAGTTTTGCTTTAAGAATGGCGCCATTTTTCTGAAAAATGGAAGGATTTGACTAAGTTTTGCTCTTAGAATGGCGCCATTTTTTGGAAAAATGGAAGGATTTGACTAAGTTTTGCTCTTAGAATGGCGCCATTTTTCGAAAAAATGAAAGGATTTGGCTAAGTTTTGCTTTAAGAATGGCGCCATTTTTTGGAAAAAATGGAAAGATTTGACTAAGTTTTGCTCTTAGAATGGCGCCATTTTTTGGAAAAATGGAAGGATTTGACTAAGTTTTGCTCTTAGAATGGCGCCATTTTTTGGAAAAATGGAAGGATTTGACTAAGTTTTGCTCTTAGAATGGCGCCATTTTTTGGAAAAATGGAAGGATTTGACTAAGTTTTGCTCTTAGAATGGCGCCATTTTTTGGAAAAATGGAAGGATTTGACTAAGTTTTGCTCTTAGAATGGCGCCATTTTTTGGAAAAATGGAAGGATTTGACTAAGTTTTGCTCTTAGAATGGCGCCATTTTTCGAAAAAATGAAAGGATTTGGCTAAGTTTTGCTTTAAGAATGGCGCCATTTTTTGGAAAAATGGAAGGATTTGACTAAGTTTTGCTCTTAGAATGGCGCCATTTTTTGGAAAAATGGAAGGATTTGACTAAGTTTTGCTCTTAGAATGGCGCCATTTTTCGAAAAAATGAAAGGATTTGGCTAAGTTTTGCTTTAAGAATGGCGCCATTTTTTGGAAAAATGGAAGGATTTGACTAAGTTTTGCTCTTAGAATGGCGCCATTTTTTGGAAAAATGGAAGGATTTGACTAAGTTTTGCTCTTAGAATGGCGCCATTTTTCGAAAAAATGAAAGGATTTGGCTAAGTTTTGCTTTAAGAATGGCGCCATTTTTTGGAAAAATGGAAGGATTTGGCTAAGTTTTGCTTTAAGAATGGCGCCATTTTTTGGAAAAATGGAAGGATTTGACTAAGTTTTGCTTTAGGAATGGCGCCATCGGGTATTTAACTTATCCTAAATAATGATTTAAAAAATTGGCTTTCTTTACATTTTATATTATAGCATAAAGATTGCATTTAATTGTATTTCGAACGAATTTACAATTGAGAATTTAATTTTACGATTTAATTAGAATTTACAAAAATTTAAATGCCACTTTTTAGATTAAAAAGAATAATTTATGCAATTCGGCCTCATAAAATTTTATAAAATAATTATTAAAAAGTTTTTAAATTTAATAAACCTGTTTGAAAGAAAATCGCTAATTTTTCAAATTGTTTTGAATTTGCAAAAGCCACTTTTAGAGTCAGGGCTTTCGAATGGATCGCATTTCTAAATTGGTTTGCTTCCTTAATATACTATTTCCAGAAGAACGGCCCAAATACTCAATCGGTGGTTCTGAATGTTCTCTTTTTTAACGTACCCAAAATTTTGGATTTGATTTGGATTGGCGCACCAATTCCACTCTTTGCCAATTTCCATCAATTTTAGCTCCCAATATTTGGCCAATTTCCAAATCATTAATTTTTTGCTTGGGTAAACGGCACAATGCCGCATTTAAATATTCACAATAGGGATCCTTAAATTACATAAAATTAATTTTGTAATTAATTAATTGCATAAACCCAGGCTTTGAGTCTGATGAAAATGTTGTACGGATCAAATGAGGAAATTATTTGAATTTCAATTAGTCCATTGTTTTTGTCTGGCAGGGAGGAAAGTGCCATTGATTCGAATTGTTCAATGCGGAATTGAGAAATTGGCATAATAATTTCGTTAACATTTTCGTTGTTGGCATTGTCATTTTCAATCTCTTCATTTCCAGACAATGAATTTCCGTTCTCCTTTTCTTGTTTTTCATCATTTTCGACATTTAAAGCAGCAGGAGTATCATTGGAATTTGCCTATGTTAATTCAAGAGTATTTTATTGGAATTACGATCAAACTTTGTCTGGTGTAATCGTCCATTGTTCTTCAGTTGGAATTTTTGCATCAGCCAAATACTACATAAAATGGAATACAAATGAATTTAAGCTATAATTATTATCCAGATTTTGCGCCTTACCCATTATCTCTGTAATGTTTCATTTTCACGTTATATACAGGGTGCGCCAAAAGTCCGTTTCCACTTATTTTTTATCATAAAATTAATACTAATTAAGATATATGGATGGAAATATAGTCAAAATGTGGGCAAGAGTATAGGGAATAAGATAAAATATTAACATATTTTCTATCCATTCTTGACTTGATGCCAGGGGCAAAAATGCTTGAGCAAATTTTCGCTTAAGGGCCGCACCCCCTCACGAGAAACTGTACTCCGTTCTCGAAGGAGAGATTTTATACGAAATTCAAAACAATTCTAGGTTTTAGCCAAGACCCTGATCTATAAAATAACCGAAAAGTAACATTCATAGATTTCACTTTCTGGCTATTAGGGATACATTTATCGGAGGCGATATTTTCAAGCAAATTTTTCTGAAATGACTTTTGGAACTCTTTCCTATTTTGTCCGGGTTTGAGTCAAATTGGAAAATTCATTTAATATTAACTAAATGGATATGAATCTTAAGTTTAATTATTCCCTAATGAAATTTTTTGAAATTGAAATTTTTCTTGATTTTGGCCTCGAGATCAGCAAAAACTTGATTTTTTCGTTTCCGACCTATATCATGATTTATTGATAGTATTTGGAATATCCAATTATACCAGCAGAGAGAGGAGATTCAGTTGCAAATAATATATGATTTTGACAATTGTTCGCAGCTTAAAAGATAAAAAAGTTTATCTTTAAACATTTGTCACTCAAGTTGCGGCCCTTAAGCGAAAATTTGCTCAAGCATTTTTGCCCCTGGCATCAAGTCAAGAATGGATAGAAAATATGTTAATATTTTATCTTATTCCCTATACTCTTGCTCACATTTTGACTATATTTCCATCCATATATCTTAATTAGTATTAATTTTATGATAAAAAATAAGTGGAAACGGACTTTTGGCGCACCCTGTATATCATTAGCTTAAACTCTTTCTAAAAAGCATTTTGATATCAAAATGAGAATTGTTAAATTTAAATACACAATTGCAAAAATAAAAGGAGACTTTTAATTTTGTAGCCTATTCTTAAGGTTAATGTTTAGAATAAGGCCAAGCTTGGAGAGCTCACTAGAGTTTTAAAAGGTTTTTCCAAAAATTTTAAGAAAATATCGAATTAAATGTTCATTCCATATCATATTTTACTTTTGTAAATTGCGGATGTATCCCTCGAATTTTGCGTTTTGGTTAATATTTATTTAACTTAAATGCATAAATAATTTATTGGTTATAAATTGGATTAAATGCTTTTTCTTTAAAACATTTTGATATCAAAATGATTGCTACATAATTGGTCAAAATGTTATAGCCAAAATTATAACTATCCAATTTGGTCTTATTTATTGCCTGTTTGTCATGTTTTCAATTCTATCAATTCCACTAATTCATTCTATACTTATCCCAAAATAGAAATGGTTCCAATTAGACAAATATAAAGAAATTATTCTTTCGATTGGATGCGCAAAATTCGAATATTCAATTTCATCCCACCAAAGACTTTGAACATTTTTTCAAAATTCCACAAACCAATATTGTGAATGTGGACACATCTCGCACTTGGAATTCTTCGGCATGTCGCAATAAATTTAGCCAATTTTTTGGCAATGAATGTGCCAAACCCTTCTCCACATATCTTTAAAATTTTGGGTGATTTTAGCGGCTTTATTTTTAAACCTCTGAACAAATTGTTTCTCCAAAAATGTTGATGTTATTCCAGTTTGAAAATCCTTGAATATTTAGTGAAATTGATTAGATTTTAACTATTCCAAAACCTTGATAATATTATAAAATAATTCTCGCAATTCCTCAATTTCGTCGTCAAATCGTTCATTTTGGAAAAGCATTAAATTAGATAAATTATGTTTTGTCGATTATTTTGGAAATGGAAGCAAAATAAAACAACAAAATCTAAAAAGAAATACAATGATTGATACCGCCAATTCAATCTCAGTGGAATTGTAAAATTAGCGGTTTTTCGTCCAAAAATCCGAGTTAATTAAACTAAATTAAATTCAACTTTTTAAAAGCCTTAGACCAAATTTTATAGGAATTCAAAATGCTCTTTTTCCTTCAAGGGCTATGGCCAAAAGAACGGCCCAGAGATACCCAATTTTCTAAAGCCCACCTCAAGTCCAGTCCACCAAGGGTAAAACGTAAAAGCGAAACAAAATGCCAAAAAATATAAAAAATATTAGGGAGCAGGCAAATTGCTTGTTCCCAAGAAATTGGGTGGAAAATATTTGTTGTGTTTTGGAAGCTAGAAAGCATAAATAATTTTATTTTCCTTCATTTGAATAAAATTAATTAGAGAACGGCGCGGTACGGCGGATTTTTGCGGGATTATCCCGCACCGGATCCGTCCCGCAAAAATTGGGGGAAAAAAATCCCGTCCGCAATCCCGCAGATTTCATTTTGCCGGTCTCTAAAATTAATTTTACCAAAAAGTTTAAAAATGAAAAAACAATGAGAAGGAAAAAATGCAAAAAAAAAATTCAATAGAGTCAATATATAGTAATAGAGGATTATTTGGATTTGCCCATTGTTATCCAAAATCAATGCTCGTACATTATTCCATCCCCATTCTCCAAAAATTCATGAAGGGAATATTTTACTTAGCTATTTCCCTGGTTCAATAATATTTAATGTTGCCAATTGCCTTCTTTTTCATAGGAAAATATTTTTTGGAAAAAATATTTTTATTGCGATAAACCGTCTCCAAATCCAAATGTATTATTTTTTAGAGCACTTTAAAACGGCGAAAATTAAAAGAAAAAGACTCAATTAGAGTTTAAAAAACAAATGTTTTTCAATTTAAAAAACTTAAAGGAAGCCACAAAAAAATATACATCTTTCTATTAGAATGAGAAGAGGTCATTTGTAAAGGATATTATGAAAATTCTGGCCATTTATTATAGTTGTGTTTTGAGACATTTGATTAGGCTAAAATTTTATTTAGTCTTATAGGCCCGGGCATAGTAATTTAAAAAAAAATTTGATTTGACCACCGTTTATGGCCTAAATAACTTCGAATTTTTCAATTTTAATAATTTAACTTTATCCAATATTCTGTTTAATTTAATTTATATTTTTCTTTTAGCCCATGCTGGCGTACATGGCAGTTCTCCTGATTTGGGCTGCTTTGGATGTAGCCAGATTCAGAATGCCTATTTTTGTGGGCTTTTTGGCCCGTAGATTTGGCAATTCTACAAATTTTGACTGCATTCATTTGGCACAGATGCCTATTTTTTGGTTTTACTGGAGGAATTTGAAACAAAAGATGGACTTTTTTTTTATAATATTTACAATTTTTCATATGATATTTTCTCTCCAATTTTCTTCAACTATTTTATTTTTAATTCAACTCATTTTTCTTCTCTACCTTAATTAAATTTTTGTTGAAAATATTTTTAAAAAATTTACAAACTATTTAAATTTTAATCCATTACATTTTGGCCCATTTTCTTCAATTCTCTTCAATATTTTGGTACTTTCATTTTTCCTTTTCCTTTACTTTTACATTTTTTATTATTAAAAAAAATTTAATATTTATTATTTAAGAAATTTAGAAATGAATTTTAAAAAATTTGGTTCGATCGTCCGCTTCATTGGAATGCAAATGCACTTTTTAGGCGGTGCCTTTGGCTCGGAATTGCCGTTGGGGGTTCGCTTCTTTAAACTGCGATCAACTTGTGAAGAGCCCGGACTACTCTTCAACAAGTACCCCCATCCGTTGAGCATTGTGCAATTGAGCATTGAGCATTGGATGGTAGTACATGACATCCATCCATCTTCCTCGAAGACTCGAGGGGACCGGACACTGACAATTCCTTGGGGCCGCCCGTGCAGTGCATTCCTCAGCCATTCCCTTTGCGCATAAGGGAAAGGGCACACCGGCCAAACGATCGAAGCGAATGGCTAAAAATTGGTGGGCGCTTATATAGGAAGAGCTATTCAAAGGGGAAATAATTTGATGGGAAACAAATGAGGGGTGCAAATAGGCAATGGGGAAATGGGGGCATTTCTCATTCTTCTCTGTTTTCTTTATTCTCTCCTAAATGCCTTCTATTTATGCATCTCTCTATTCAATTTAATTTTATGCTTGGGGGCTATCTTTTGGAATGAAATAAACCAATAATTGTTGCTAATGATTATTAAATAAATTCTGGCTTTTAAATTTGCATCAATCCATCACAATAAAATATATAAAAATTAAGATGCTGCATCAGTTCAACGAAAAAAAATATTTATCAAAATATTTCAATTAATTTAGATTAATTAACAATTACTTTTTTGAATTTAGCATGTTGGCTGTAAAAAAGCATATATTTATAAATGTTAAGCTATCAAAAAAATTGTTTGTTTGAAATGTTTTAGAGATAAACTTTTAAGCGAAACACATAAAAAATATGATTGGAGACTAGTCTATGTGTTTTCCAACATACTGATTTCGGAAACATAATTGGTTTTTTGTTTAAATCTTTATAAATTATAATATTTCGATAATTATCCTTTTGGCTGAATTGAACTTATTTGTCTTTTGGCTGAATTGAGCATTTTATAAATGTTATCAATTTAATTTTTCTACCTTGAACATAGGTCTCCCAATAATATACAACGATAATTGACTTCAAACATTCCTCTTGAATATTTTTCCATCTTTTTGTATTATTTTAAATAGTTTATATTTTGGAAATAATTTAAAAGCATTGGAGGAATTGGCAAAAATTTGCACAATTTATTAATAAAAAGAGCATAAAAAAATACTTAAAATTTATCCAAATTGCAGCAAGTAATAATTATTAATTTCTTATTCATATTCGATTCAATGATCTCCACCGGTACAATAATTTTTATGAAAAGAAAATAATTTACAATGAATAGTTTGGATAATATTAAAAGCTAAGATCATAGCCGAGACCGGAATGAAAGTCGTTATCTGTTGTGACTGGTGATAGTAAACAATTGCTTTTTTGATAAGCTGTGTCCCTTTTTAATTGCATTTTAATTGGTCAAAATTATATTTTTCATATATTTTATTTTATTAAAATGTATACAATTCATTACAATTACAATATGTCGCACAAAACAAAAATTAATATCGAAATGATTTCTAGAATGGCACAATGATCCTTGATGGCAATTATTTGTTTTTCAATAAAGATTTTATTTTATAAAAATTTATACAATTAATTAAAATTTAGGGCAAAAGACAAAAATTAATACCATAGTGATTTTTCGAGAATGGCATTATGATCTTTGATGGCATGTTGATTTTTGGCGAGATAGATATAACGATTAATATATTCGTTTGGTTAAATCCTAGATTGTTACTTTTCACTTTCATCAATTTATTTTTTTAATTTTGTTATCAGTAAATTTTAAAATTTGTTTTTGTTTTGTGTAGCTCTTGATATTGGTTTCAAGTTTCATTTCAACGAATTTTAATGGCTATAATAATTTTATTGTTTTTTTGGCAATTTAAATTAAAAAGTCATCTTGAGCTTCCACCCATCAAATTTTAAATAATTGTCCATTGGCCTTACACGAATTCACATAGCATAATTCATAATACCAGGGATTTTTCCAAAGAATTTTATTAAAGAAGTTTGTCAACTTTGAAAAAAAAGAGAGGGAATTGCTGAGAAAACGGGGAAATTTCCTTCTATCCAATCACAATCACAGCAATGAAGTTGGTCAACTTTTGTAAGCTCTTGCCAACTTAATTTTCCCTAGAATTGGAAACGGGATAGCCGACCGGCAATGGACGTGAGTGGGCGAAATTGAAAAAGGGAAGGAAAAGGAGAGGATTCTAAGGTGAGGAAGGCCCATTTTGATAGCCGATCGGCTATCAAAAATGGGCCTTTGGACATTATTTATTGCATATTTTTATTTGTCCGGAATCATTTTAGCCTCACGTCAGTTCACGGAAATTCAGTTTAAATCGGAAAAAAATTCTCCAAAAATATTCCTTAATTTGTTTGTTAATAAAATTAATTCAATTTTTTAAAAATAATATTACAATAGAATTAGCGCAAATTAATAAATAAAATTTTCGTCAAAAAATGTTCAACGGCGGATTCATCGGATCACTTGATTCTGGTTGTGAAAATATGCCCAATTTATGCCGTTGCCGTCAAATGGTCCATGGAGATCCTGTGAGTATTAGAATAGGCCAAAATCGATTATGGCTACAGAAAATTGATAAATTTAAAACCGAAATTGGGAATTTTGTTCAAAAGTGAAATATAGGAAACCGTAAACCGAATTTTTCAAACACTGTAAACCGAGTTTTAAAATCGATACCTGCTTAAACCGACTCTCTCCTACTCTATTAAATATAGTTAAATTCTTAAATCGTTCGATTTTTTACAAAAATTTATTTTTATTCATTTTTAATATAAATGAATAGAAAAATTAATCATTTAATTTATTAAAATTATCTAAAATTTTTATTTTACAAATAAAATTACGATTTATAAAAAATTCAAATTCATTAAAATTGCAGCCACTACCATCGGTTGAGCCAATCAGATTTCAAGGAATTTATGGTCAGCCAGCGCAGCCAATTACTGGAATCTATGGACAGCATCACCCCCAATCTCCTATCCAAAACAATATTCCCTTTTACAATGTCAACAATCCTCATTTTCTATGTGCCAATGGATCGGGTCCATTCGTAGCCGATGATCATGTCATTCTTTCCGATCACCAATGCAATGCCATCGGCCATCTGTTATTTCAACCGCCTCTATTCGGAGGCCCAATTCCTTGTTGCTGTTCACCGTTGCTGGCTCCACTCCCTTTGGAACAGCGCCTAGGAGCATTTCAATCATTTGTTGATGCCGTTCCATCCGATGAGTCAATTTCACCCAGCAGCAAGTAATTTTAAAAATGTGGAAAAATGTTGAAAAAATGGGAGCTCTAAAAATGGAACTCATTAAAAATTTCCTTAATTCTCATTTCCTAATGATCTGTTAAACAAAATATGGATATGGTTATTTTAATTTATTTTAACTCGGAATTTTCCATTGGATATCAAATTTATTAATTTAATACGTATTATGCTTTTTGCGGAACAGCACGAAACAGCTTGGTGACGGACGCTGACGGTAAAGTTGATGTGTAATTGTTTATGGCATTTTATTAGGCATAAAATTAGCTATAAAATGATATCAAAAGCTTTGACCAATATTGAATATTCACCGAATTATGGCAAAAAACCCCAAAACCCTATTTAATTAAACCAACGGTTTTAGCCATAACTTGGTGAATACACAATATCGGTCATAGCTTTTGATGTCATTTTGTTGCTAATTTTAAGTCTAATAAAATGCCTTAAACAATGCCAGAGCAGCTTTACCATGATCGGCACCAAACAGTTTCATCCGCTATAATAGCGGGTCTGCAAAAGGCGGCTAGCCATTTAATAAGTTAAAAAACATTTGTTGAATGAATTTATTACAAAATTGGGATAGTCCAAAAAACATATTTTATAAAAATGATGGAATAAATAAGTAGTAATTTTATTAAAGCATTAAAGCAATCAACGGAAATACAAATTTTTTTCTGAAAAATCTAAAATAATAAAAAATAGAAAATCCAAAAATATAGTTCTTATTGAAAAATATTAAAAATCATTGCAGTGCATCATCTATGAACCCGAATGCAATTTTTCCGGATTTGGATGATGATGGGCTAATCAAAAGTGTGAGCCGAGCATGGGAAATAGCTTTCCGTGAATATGTTTATGGTAATCCCATGAATGACGATGATGGTTCTGAAGTTCAGAAACAGTTGGAAAATGCTCTCAATAAAATGGTTCGCTTTTAATTTTTTTCGATTTTTTGGAATTCATTTTAGAAATTCTTAGAAAATTCTTTTAATAGAATTTAAATTTATTGGTAAAAAATTTTTTTCGAACCAAAATAATAATAATGTTTTCAATAATTGACTAAATAAATTAAATTTTTTATTATTTTTGGCCATTTAAATGAGTTTTATAATTTAAATAATTCCTATTTTTTGATATTTTTTCAAAATTAAAAATTATTTCTAAAAAAAATTCAGAACGAAACAGAGAAATGGACAAAATTTGCGACCGAACTAACTGAATTACTCAAATGTGTTATTGAATTTGCCAAGGCATTGGATGGATTCAAGCATTTGAATTTAGATGATCAAATTAATACATTGAAGGGATCCTGCTTCCAAATGTCCATAATTGCCATGGCTAAGGTGGTGTCATAAAATTAATAATGTATCAAATGGATTAAAAGAATTTTCAATTGAATTTTGATTTTATCAGCATCCTCGAAAGATTAATTTATGCAAAATTATTAGCAATTAATCACAAGACATTTTTAGAGAGAGAGGTCATAAAAAGTAACAATTAACCCAATCCTAGTCTCTTTGTCGGATATTTAAACCGATTCGTAAATATTAGATATTAAATTTCAAATAATCCACAATTAAGAGAGGATAAACTAAAAAAATATTATAAATTTAATAATCAATTATATTTTTAATTTTAAGCTCCATCTTCCTATTATGGAAACATTGCTTGAGCATTATGCGGACACTCCAAATAAATTGGATTCAATTTTTGGAATGCAGGTAAATTTAATTTGGAATTTTTTGAAATAATAAAAATAAATAATTTAATGAAATAAGAAAAAATAATAATTTAAAAAATTATTCTCTCCTGATAAATTTAAAAAGGATGAAAAATTTGTAAAAATTTAACAGATTCTAAATGCAATGGAAACTATTCGTCAATTCAATTTGACCATTCCCGAGGTGGCACTTCTCTCTGCCTATATTTTGCTGGCACAATCGCCAATGGCAAATATTCCACTTTTGGCGCAATTCAAACAATGTCTTTTTATCCGAATGAACCACCATAATTACATCAATTCGGCGATGGATATTGAATTTTGTATTGGAGCAATTATGCCCACACTGGATTGTTGCCTTCAGCAATTGCTGAATCAGCAGCGCAGAATTGTGGTAATATTAATAAATAGCTAAATTCAATGGGATAATCCAAAATAAGCGAGTATGGAAATTATACAGAAATTTATTTTTTATGTAAATTTTGTATATAAACACGAATATAACCTCATTTCATAATATATTTATTAGATTTAGTCATCTTACTGTTAGTAGGACAATGTGCCATCATTTACAAATGTGACCAACATGGTAAATGTTGCCATTGAGCTTATTAACAATTAGATAAGTATAAATTGGAGAGTATTGAGGAAAAATTCATACATTTACATTTTTCGAATAATTTAATTAAGCATTTAAAATCGGGTTCATATTCAATAAATTATTTGAATTAAAATATTTTCTATTTTTTCCAGCATTTTGACCCAACATTCAAAAAGGGAAATGATCAACCTCAAATGGCCTTATTTTCCGAATTGTTTTCTCAACAATGAATAAAAAAGAAGGATACGAATATGTAATCGGCATCGATTTAGAAGATATGCTTTTTTACGATTCTTACTGTTTTAATTTTATAAAAATTTTCATTGAATCTTTTCTGAGAATAATCAACCAAATTAATTATAAAAATTATTATTTTTTTTTAATTTTAAATTTCATCTTTCTATCTTATCAATTGCAAACATTGATAATTTTCCAACTATAATTGTATAAAAAAATAAATTAGAGAAATAATTTTTTTACTGGGACCTTTTTCCCAGAGAATAGCAGCATTGATAAATTATTTTTTTTACCCACACCGTTTGGCCGCCTTCAAACCATTGTTGCAATTCCTATAAAGAATTGGCTTTTTTCCATTTCCATTCCATTACCCATCAATTTTACTTATTTGCATTTAGGACAATGATCAAAAATATGCCATAATTCATTGTGTTATTGATTCCAAATGAATTTTAATCTGAGAAAAAATGGCCCAATTTATTTTTAACTGATTTTTGTATTTTATAATTTTTATCTTATTATATACTTTTTGCTCAAGTCCAATCATATTTTTTAAATATTATCATAATTCACATTGATGAATTATTTAAAATTTTTTTTTGGCTGAAGGCAATTTCTCAAACATTCATTCAGGAATTTATTTAATCCTCATTAGCATCGGCATTTGTTTTTATTTACTTAAAAAATATTAACTAACCTATGTCCATTTAATATAATTCCTAATGCTGATTGCTTTTATTGGAAATAGGCTTAATTTTAATTGTTCATTCCCATTTCCCAGTACCCCCAGTAGCCAGTACCTCAGTTTCAATGGGAGAGGAGAATATAAAATAAAGGCAGATGATTTTTAATTTCATACCTTCTTCAGACTGACATTAGCAACATTTTTCTATTAGAATTTAGACAAATAATTTTCACTTTTTATATGCGCCATTTCTACATTTTTATAAATAGTTTGAAAAATGAAATTAATGTAATTAATATTGCCTTATCATCAATTGACATCCAATTCATAGGATAAAAATTTAAATTTTAATAATATTTTTGGCCAGGCTCTCTGTGGCCCAGGACTAAAAATGTTAAATGCAAAAAATTGAATTAGGCCAATTTTTAAAAACAAACCAAAAAGGCCTGATTTACTTATCGATTTTTAAAAATTTTCCACATTATTTGACTCTAAGAATATTTTTTTATAATTCTTTTATCAAACCTGTGAAAGAAAAATTATATTTGAGTTATTTATAAATCTTTTAAAAATGCACGAATATTTTTAGAGACAAATCATAAATTATTATGGCACCAAAAACTTGGCGCACTTCGGAAATGGAGGAATATATTATCATTCAAATGATTAATGATTCAAATTCAAATGGAGAAGAATCTTTTGAGCAATTTAAAAAGTTTCGGCCCGGATCGAATGCTTCTGAAGATGAACGGAAAATATACAAAAATTGCATTGATGAATTGTTCGAGAAAATAAAAGAAAAATTTGGAGAAGAAATTAGGAATTATTATAAGGAAAAAAATGAGAAAAATAAAAAGAAATCAAAAGAGAATTTGAAGGAAATGATCGACGAAAACGATATTAAAGAAACAATTGAACAAATTTTTGGAAAGGCAAATATCAAAGGAAACAAAGAAAGGTAAAATAAAAAAAAATAATAAAAAAATGAAAAAATTCCATGACTCGTATATATTTAAATAAAAGAAATATTTTTCTAATTTCTAAGATTTTTATGAAATTTTTGAATTTTAATAAAAATTAATTTTTTTTAAATTTTAGTCAAAACTCAAATTCCAAATATTTTATTAGAATATATTGAAAAATATCAAATTGCAAAATTAATTTCTAAATATATTCAGATCCGCTAACATGATCAAATTATTTGAATTTGAAGAAAGGCTGAAAATGGAGAGGAACAAAAATAAATGCAATACAAATGATGGAAATGGACACGGAAAAAAGGTAAATTAATTTAAAAAATTCTGAATAGTAATAAAAAAATTTTTTTCGAAAAAATTCTGATTAATTTTATGTCAAAAAATGTCCATTGAAAGAAAACATTTTTTGTTGAATTTTAGACAAAAAAACGTCAAGCACCTAATGGAAAAGACAATGCTCAGCAACATGAAATTGCACTAATAGGAGATGTCCAACAAAATAATAATAGCAGATTCTTGGAAAAAAATGGAGGTGGCATATTAAATTCGCTGATGGTGCGCCTGCAAAACATGTTATGTTCGACCTGCAATAAAAAGCGCAATATTGAAATATGCGCAGCGGAAAATAATGGTGAAGAGCAGCAGCAGAATTTTCCTGAGATTGTGATTTTGCAAAGAGGCGCTGAAGAACAATTGTAGGTGTTTTTTATTTATTTGCCGAATAAAAGCAGTTTTATTCGGATAGTATTTAATAATTTGGCGAATAAATTAGTGAAAATGGCGAATAGAGTATTGAAAATGGCGAAAAGCTTTAACGGTTTAGTGGTTTGTTCTAGAACCCAGAACCTTATACCCGTTCGATAGATCTCTTCAAGACGCATCGAATCGTATATAATTTGTCAGATTTTGACCAAAAAATTAAAGGTTTTAAACCATTTAAACCTTTTTCAAAATTACTTATAAATTTGTTAAACCTAAACCAAATCGTTATCAAACGATGCGACTCGAAGAGATCTATCGAATGGGTGTAGAGGTTGTGGGTTTATGACAAATTTATAAACAGTTATAAACCGTTTTATTCTATTCGCCATTTTCAATACTCTATTCGCCATTTTCAATACTCTATTCGCCATTTTCAATACTCTATTCGCCATTTTCAATACTCTATTCGCCATTTTCAATACTCTATTCGCCATTTTCAATAATTTATTCGCCATTTTAAATATTTCCCTTTTTTTATTCCACCCACTATTTTTCCGGAACATAAATTTATTTATCTATTTTCAGATTTTATAGCTTTGATCTCTACAGATCAGCGATGGATAGCCGATTTCCACTCCTTACCGATCTTATTTGGATAAAAGGAGATTTACAAAATAACTTCAGCGACTTTATGAATCAAAATGAATTTTTTGAAAGGGTATGTATTATGTAATGAGTATAATATAGAATAGTAAAAATTAAATACTTAAAGTTTCCGTGAATTTTTTTATAATTATTAGAACTGTATTACTAAATTATTAAAAGCCGTAACGCAAATAAGAAAAGACATTTCCAACTAAATTAAAATGAATTTTATTTTAAAAAAAGGTGTTTGCAACTGTTGAAAATATGGACATTCATCTTTTCGACAAGAAAAATCCTCTATACAAGATACATAAATATGTTCGTCAATGTGTATGCGGCCATGCCAATGGAAATAGATATCATTATTTGTTCAATTATTTCGTGCAAATCGGATGGATTTATCCAATTTCTCATGAAATTTTGGGAAAATTATTGGGACCATCAAATATTTGTCCTGCATATCGTGGCATTGATATGTATTCATTTGCCTATCTCATAAATGTAAGTTATTTAGGATCGATTTGATTTAATAGGATATGGAAATGTTTAAGTCAATGTATCATTATTTGAAATAGCGGTATTTTTTATTCAAATTTATCAAAAAATCATGGATTTAATTTTAAATTTTCTTATTATTCAATAAAAAATTATTTAAATTTGGTTAATAAAATTTTCTCTGAAAAATTAAGAATGGAGTAAAAGTCAAAATAATTATAAAAAAAATTTTTTATAAAATTTCAGTTTGTTTTCTCTTATTATTTTTTTAGATCCAAAAATTCCCAATATTTTTATTATATTTTTGCGATCAATTCCTTAAAAATAAGAAATGCTTTTTGAAACTTTTTTTTTTGATTTTTCATTTTCCTTTTGAACCATTTGAATTATTGTACTAATAAATTATATAATAAAAAATTAAAATTTATTGCATTTTAGAATTATCAACTCAATCCTACTCAAATACGCTTCGACAAATTATACGACAAATTATATGAACTCTTCGGAAATTCGATGCCTTCTTTTAAAAATCCAGCGGATTGTGTCTATTGCTATCAGAAATATACAAGAAATAGCGCTCATGTGATCAGCAATTTAGTGTTGCAATTGCAATTAATTAGTATTGACGAATTGTGCTCATATTCCAGTTACAATTGCACGACGGCCCCACGACTAGGTGTACCTGTAAGGGCACGCGATTTACTGGACTTCTTCATTGTAAGCAATGAAATTCTTTTTGATATAAATTGAAAAATATGTATTAAAAAACAAATGTTCTATATTAAATAATTTTTCATAAAATACAAAATTTCAAAATTGAAAAGTGAAAAAAGTTATCATAAAATTATTTTATTAAAGAACTATCTTTTATTGAAATTAATTATAGTTTTTAAAAATTTTAAAAATGAAAAAATATTAGAAAAAAAATTTGATACTATTGCAGTTTATGGGATGGAAGGAAAAAGGAAGATAAAGATGAAGAAGATTATGATGAGGATGTAATTATGAGGATGCTGAAGAAGATGATGAAGAAGATCATCTTCTTCATCATCAACATACTCATCCTTTTTCCTTCCATCCCAACTACAATAGTAGCAAAATTTTAATTATAAAATCGAGATATCTATTTTTTTAAAAATTTATCTAGAATCAAAGCGATATAGAGAATAATTTGTTTAAATAAATTAAACAAAATTTTAAAAAAATGAAAAAAAATAAAAATTCATTATTTATTCTACTTATTTACTCCCTTCCAGTTTTCTGGCAAATTTTATGTATTTGGCCCGAAATTGTTACCGCCCAATCGCTGGGAACATTCACGCAGCAAAGAGTGCAAAGATTCGAGTCACATCAATTTCTTCAATTCAAATCAACTGCCCAATAAACAATTATGCTTTATCTTTTGCCGAAGACGTGACGAAGAAGTCGCCACAAAGGGAAATGCTATGGTAAGATTATTTCAATAAATAAATGGAATAATTAAAAAATATAACGAAACTTTTTAATATTTAATATAAATGAAAAATATTTATAAGTAAATACAAAATATACAACTTTTATTGTGAAAGTTGAAAATTATTGATTTTTATAGTTGATAAGTAAAAATCTATATAAAATATTATTTATCTTTACTAATTTCTCTCTAACCCAATACAGTTGTTCGGCACAAAAGCGGAATGCTATATTGGTTTATGCCTCTATTCCGTTAAAAATTATGACCATTGGTATTTTGTGCCAAAACAATGGATGATGACAAACATTCGTCAAAAAAGTTTGCCGGCCCCAATTGACCAAGTGCAAGCGTCATCATCAATCACAATAGGATATGAATTTGAAAGGAACACAGATGCAACCATTCCGATCAAGAACGTGCATTTTTCCCAATCGTAACACACATAAAATTTCAATATTTAATAAATAATATATTTTTGGTATTTTATTGTTGATGAGGCTTCCTCCTTCTCCATAATCTATCGGATATATTAATAGGCTGCCACATTTAGCAAATGCCCTCCATAATTATATTTTGAAATTATTTAATCGGAATTTCAAAATTGTATAAACCATTTTCATTTAATCTTTTAAATCATTTTATTGGAACTTACTTTTGAATGAATTATGGCGATTTTTAAATTTAATAACATATTAATTTTTGGAAATCAACTAATATGTTAAAATAATTTTCTCTATTGAATAAAATCTGAATTTTTTTAAATCCAAAAAATGGTTACTATTTTTTTTTATCAAAAATTACTCTTTTTATAGATTAAAATGCTTTTTTACCGACAAAAGAGGTTTTTGACTTCTAACAAATCAGAGGTTTGTTTAAATTTTGTAAATTATAATTTTGGTCAATGGAAATTGGTACAACGACATTTGAAAAGGTTTGTTCGAAAGATTTGCGAGTTCAGCTCCAAAATAGTACAATGAAAACATTTTAAATTTGAAATAAATTGATAATATATAATTTTAATAATTTGCATACCAAATAAATTTTCATAATTTTATCGCATAAAAAAACCAAATTTTATTTTTAAATTCATCAGAATGTTTATTTTTGCAGAATCATCAAAGCATTTATTTGTTCATCAATTTCAAATTTCAATACAATAAATAAATTTTTGAGATTTAAATAAAAGGAAATTCATATAAATTTGCAAAAAAAAAAGAAAACGTCTTCATTCAAAATGAAATTATTTTATTTACACTTTTGACCACAATTAATTATTTTATTTATTTTTGACCTCAACTAATTCTCCCCATCATCATCTACAAATTCTTCATAATCACAATCATCATTTTCATCTTCGTCCGTCTCTTCTATTATTGACATGCATTGATGGCACATTTCGGTGGAAGGCGATGTTGAGTCAAAATCAAACAAATTCATTGGGGCATTGTTTGCCATTGCTGCATCCTTGATCCATTTACGATGGCGAACGACAATTGTGTTTTCAATAAACAAATTTGTTGTTTCCGATTCATCATCATCACCAATTTTCACAATTTTATGAAAGGCCACAGTTCGGGCAGGCAAATTGCTTCGGTGGATGCAACCGGAAATTTTTTCCAAATCAATCGCTTTGTTGTGAAAAATTTTGCCTTTCAATTCCAATTTTGAAATTCCATTGAAAATTGGCGCATATAATGGCCTATCGATGCAAATTAAATCGGCCACCTGAAAAGGTGGTAGAGGATTTAAACCATGTTTCCATTTATTTTAAATCAATTTTTCGCCTATTTTTTAAAAAAGATATAATGGCCCATAATTCAATTCAAATCCATACTCCATTTCAAATCCGAAACTGCCTCGCCCTTTACTTTTTAAAACAAATATGTATATGCTATTAATTTTTACGTTGGACACTTTCAGTTTTTAGAATGTGTCGGTTTAAAAAGCTGATTTTCGGTTTTTCGGTTTCTTCCTTTTCAGTTTTAAATATCAAAATTTCCTAATTTCGGTTTGAAATTTCATCAATTTTCTCAATTTATAAATTTTTTTGGAAATTATTCTCGTGATAAAATTTTAAGAGAAAAATAAAAAATTTTTTTTTGGGAATTTTATAATTTTTCATAATAATTTTAAAAATGTATACATTTTTCATAACCTCCCGAAAAACAAACCACTATCCCAATATATTGCCATTTTTCAACCCTCCCCAAATATATTACAGTTTTTTTGTAATTCTATTTTCTCATACCCCGGGTAAGGTTTGGTGGTCTGGGACAAACATTGAACCAATGCAATCTTTTCGACAATTTCAATAAATTTTTTCCGACAAAATTAACTATTTCCCATTTTTATAATGCATTAATTTACTTTTAAAATTAAAATTCACAATCAAACTTACTTGGAAATAATATCCAGCCAAGAATGCCCGAGTAATGCGCTCCATACAAATTGGATCATTGATATTCATTGATTGCTTTGTAACCTATAAAGAAAAATAATTGAAGAATAAAAAATTAGAAATTCCTTTTAACAATATAATTTTATGCTTAAAATTCTAATGAGACAGAAAAAGTATACCGTAAATTCTCTATTAGAAGCCCCGGGCGTTGTAAAATTCAGAGACCCCCTAAGTGGGCTTCTAATATAGAATTGCGGTAAATTATGTAATTTTAATTTCAATACAATTTTTATTGGTCCAGGCGTTGGGTTTTCATGTTGCCTGACCCAACCACAGTTTTAAACCCATTTTTGTTCCAGTTAGTCCTCGATTATTTTCTAAAATCCAAAATGAAACATTTAAAATAAAGTATCAAATTTTATTCATAAAACATGTTTCTCTCAATTCATCATTGTTTCCAAAAATGAAGTTATATAAAAAATTATTTATAAATCAATTTAATATGAAATAATTTTCTTTTTAAAAAAAAAAAGACTTACATTTCGGAAAAGCTTAATTGCCTGTCTAAAAGGGCTGAATTTTGAGTCTAATTTTTCTCCTGTCTAAAGGGGCTGAATTTTGAGTCTAATTTTTCGCCTGTCTAAAGGGGCTGAATTTTGAGTCTAATTTTTCGCCTGTCTAAAGGGGCTGAATTTTGAGTCTAATTTGGCGGGAATTTGAATTTTTCCAATTAATTCCTCTTCTCACTTCTCTCTTTTCAAAGCAAATATGCATGATCGTCTTTGATCCAATCTAGATATTTCTAATAAATATTTTATCTATAATAATATCTATAATTAATTTAAATATAAATTATAGATGAGTTCATTTAATGAGCATGATTATTTACCAAATAATTCAACACAAAATAATTCATCTAGTTTTGAAGAACCGCGACTAGATGAGACAATTTTCCACGAACCAAACAACGTTGTTATTCAAGGTTTGAATTGATTAAAATATAATACAAATATTTAATTAAAATTAAGTATCCGAAAAAGTCAAAAGAGGAAAAGGGAAACCATATAGAATTTGGAAACAATTTGATAATATTGCGCAATACAATGAATTTTGGGAACAAGAGAAAAATAAATGGCGAAAAAATTGCGTTGACAAATCATTGAAGGATGGGCTAACTTTAACGTGGAAATGCGAATATCATTCACGTATAATTTCAATTAAAAATATTCTATCCAATTTCTTCAGGCACCGAATGTAAAAAGGGACTCAAAATTAAGTTCAATGCAACAGACCACGGAGTGGTCATCGAGGAAACCATCGACGAGCATCAACAAGAAGGTGAAAAAAGGGCATTGTCAATAGAGGCCAAAAAAGAAATCAAACAATTAATGAGTCAAAAATTAACACCCGCACAAATTCTAAACATAATTAGGGTATTTTTTTTGCTTATTACAAAGATAAATTAAACTAAAAATAATTTTATAATTTTCAGCAAAAAAAGTTTGATCCATTGCCAACTCTAAAGCAAGTGCAAAATGTTTGCAAATATACCAGAGGACCAATATTGCCTTTCACTTTTGCCCAACTTGAGGAATATTGTGCCCAAAACAATCAAACTCCAGAAGACATTGACAAAACTTTTGTTCAAAGCCATAAAATTGATGAGCCAGCCAAAAAAATTTTCATCCTTTGGACGACCAAGAAATTGCAACAAAAGCGATTCGATTCTCAACTGCTTCAGGTAATTTTTGTTTGCGAAGAAAACACTTCTATGGGGCAAGAAATCGGATCGCCAGCAACCAGAGAAGTCGCTCTATCTCTTCTCATCGGAAAAAGGGAATTTCAAAACGTTGACTGAATTGATAGAAGCAGCTGCCAGAACTTTCCGTCCACCAACCGAATGGAATGCTTGGGAGGGATATGTGGATAATCGGTTCAAGGTTTTATTCACAAATTTGCATTAAATATTTCAATTTAACTTAGGTTTTTGTGGCAACCATGGGCGATTTTGGTGGTCATTAGCGGTGCAGTTGTCCAGAAGGAGCCAAAAAATATGTGTGCATTCATGCATTTGCGGCCATGGTAAATGAAGGAATTTATACATTTCCACAGGCCGTTAAAGAAATCGAATGCGGTTGAAGGTTTGCAAAAGAGAGGAAAACTGAAAGATAATGAGAGAGGAAGTCCGTCCAAGGCACCAAAGCAACGAGGAAATTAAAACCAAATAATAAACGAAATTTTGATTTATTTTCTTCATTTTTCATTGTTATGTAAATTATTTTGCTATATTTTTTCGTTCATATTTGCCAATTATTTTGTTTTTGTTTTTAATAAATTTTATTTAACTCATTTGTACTAAATTATTCGAATAATATTAGATCAAAGATGTTTAATGCATATTTGCTTTGAAAAGAGAGAAGTGAGAAGAGGAATTAATTGGAAAAATTCAAATTCCCGCCAAATTAGACTCAAAATTCAGCCCCTTTAGACAGGCGAAAAATTAGACTCAAAATTCAGCCCCTTTAGACAGGCGAAAAATTAGACTCAAAATTCAGCCCTTTTAGACAGGCAATTAAGCCCCACGTCTTACATTTAAGCCTAACTTTTTCATTTTCTTTTGGAGCTGCTGTCGCAAATTTTTTGCTCTTTCGAGTACAGTATGCGAAAGAAAATTTTCACGGCACCATTCTTTTCTTTTTTGATAGGTGTTGCCAGTTTCTGTAATTTGTAGCAAAAATTAGAAATTAAATTATTAATACAATTTCAAATAAATTAAAAATATTTTTAAAATCCCAATAAATTCGAAAAATTTTCTAAAATTCCATTACGATATTTTTATTCACTAATTAAATGGGACCAATTTTGGATTAATTTCATTTCGGTCCGAAATTTCGGTCATTATCAAAATTTCAATTTGCGATTTTCGGAAATGTTGACGAAAAAATTAAAAATCGAAAATCACTAAAATATATACTTTTTTGGTATGAATACTTTTATTTTTTGGCATAAATTTATTCAAAAACGATTTTTATTTATTTTCTGAATAAATTAAATAAAATAAAAATTCTAAAATTATATAAAAAAATTTTTTTCATTTCTTTCATTTCGAATTTCGGTTCGCGTAATCCCATCATTTTTGACGACGAAATTTCGATTTGCAATTTTCGAACGAGCCGAAATTAAATTTTCGGCAATTTTTGGACCGACTGATATTTCGATTTCATTTGCTATTTTCGAAAATTTATTGACCGAACGAAATTTTAAATTTTGTGATTTGCGATTCTTTTTATAAATGATAGCATATCTGCGTGATCTAGAAAAAAATTAGAAACGATAATCTTCGGATCTATATTCATATATTTCAATTTCACTATGATTTGCCACTGGCATGCTTTTTTCTTACCTCGTTCAAATAAATGGAAATAATTATAGAAGACGAAGAGCATTCCCATTTTATGTGCAAATTTTTTTCTTGATTGATATAATTTTTCCCGATATCTTTGTCTGCTCATTTGATATTCATTTTCATATTCTTCCTCAAATAAATCATGTCCATCCATTTCGGAGAGCATTGAAACAATTATAAGCATTTCCTTTGAGCAATTAAATTCAACGGCCGAAGAAATTAATGCTTTTGCCATTCGTGGATCCAATTCAGTGAATTTGGCAATTTGTTGGCCCTCTTCAGTTAAATGATTGTTTGCTGTAAAAATTGTGTCAATTTTAAAATTAGTATCCATTTTTGAGATGTTATTTTTAGGAATGAAATTACATTTTGCAATTTTATGAAAATTTCTGACCATCCGAAAATTTCGATTTATGATATTTTGAAATTTATCCGAAATTTCGATTTGCTATTTGTGATTTTCTTTTTGAGACATCGATGCCATTTCTGATCTGCACGCTTTTTTCAATCTTTAATCTATTTGCCATTTTTTTCCAAAATATTAATTACTATCAATAAATTTTATAAATTCGGATTTTATTAATTCCATTTCATTCCATTAATAATAGCCAATTATTTCTCTTTGATTTTCTTAGTTTCAGTCACACTCCTCAGATAGGAATTTTGAACAAAGAAAATATAGCATAATAAGCAATAAAATGGCTTAAAATGAAGATTTTTTTATCTATTTTTGAAGAGCTAGAATTTTCTTTATTAAACAAACCATCAATTGCGTTGATAAGCCCAAGAATTTTGTGTGCTTTTTCTAAATTTTCAGCCAATGGCGGGTCCATAAATTCATTCAAATTCAATTTCATTTGGATCATTTTGAAAGCAATTGGCACTAAATCGGCTCGAATAATCTTAATAAATTTATTCATTTTAAAAGAAAATAAATAATCTCTCCTAGAATCGAAGCAATGTGCTGATTTAAAATTGAAATTGAACCAATTTAAGTCAAAAACAAAAACTTTGGTTAATTAACAATAATAATGCCCTAATTTTTTTATAAATTACTCAAATAGGGTTTATTTTTTTCTCATTTTTGGCGAAAATTTTCTGGGAATTACTATCATATTTTTCTCCTAAATCATTTTTAGGTGAATATTTTTCTCCTAGAAAAATCTAACAAAAAAGGGTTACATTTTTTCTTATTTTTGATGAAATTCGCCTGTAGGGAAATATTATATTTTTTTACAAAAATCTGTCGAAATTATATTCAATTTGTCTCATGTTGGTGAAATTCGCCTGTGAAGAATTATTATATTTTTCTGCAAAAATCTATCAAAAAAGGGTTAAATTTTGTCTCATTTTTTATTGAAATTTGCCTTAGGATTTTCATCATAATCAGAATTGATGCCCACTTTTGTTCTATCTCTGGTTCTTCCATCTCTTCCATTCGTTCGTAATCATATTCATCATACATTCTGTAGCATATTCCATCTTGTGTTCGGCCAGCACGTCCAGCCCTCTGTGTGGCCGATGATTTGCTGATTTGCTTCAATTGAATACAATTGGCCATTGAATTATGCAGAAAATATGGCCTTTTGCAATTGCCCAAATCAATGACGAATCCAATGCCCGGAATTGTCAAAGAAGTCTCAGCAATATCCGTCGCCAATATGCATTTCCTATCTGAAGAAAGACAAAATATTGATAGAATGCAAAATTTATATCTGTATTGATATATTAAAAATAGACCAAAATTTTTCATAATTATATAAAATAAATTAAATGATATGTCTCGATGAGATGAGTTTTTAAATCATATATTTAAATTCCCAAAAAAAGCCTCAAATAAGGAAAATACATAATTAAAATTTTCTGCTTTTTTTTCAATACGAACATCCATATTTTGTATATATTTAGGTTTTTTCCTTTCCCTAAATAATTAAAATTTTCTGCTTTTTTTTCAATACGAACATCCATATTTTGTATATATTTAGGTTTTTTCCTTTCCCTAAATAATTAAAATTTTCTGCTTTTTTTTCAATACGAACATCCATATTTTGTATATATTTAGGTTTTTTCCTTTCCCTAAATAATTAAAATTTTCTGCTTTTTTTTCAATACGAACATCCATATTTTGTATATATTTAGGTTTTTTCCTTTACCTAAATAATTAAAATTTTCTGCTTTTTTTTCAATACGAACATCCATATTTTGTATATATTTAGGTTTTTTCCTTTCCCTAAATAATTAAAATTTTCTGCTTTTTTTTCAATACGAACATCCATATTTTGTATATATTTAGGTTTTTTCCTTTCCCTAAATAATTAAAATTTTCTGCTTTTTTCAATTCGAACATCCATTATTTTGTATATATTTAGGTTTTTTCCTTTCCCTAAATAAATAAACCATAAAAATATCAGTGGTAAATAATTCCTAACTCAACCAGTAAAATTAAGTTTACTTTCGCAGTTTCAGTAACATTGGAATAAATTAGATATACTATTATTTTTACAAATTCTTGTTTATCTCATCCAGATCAGCAGAGGTGGGTTAGATGGCCCAAAATAAAAAATCGAACTTTCGGAGGGTCAAAAAATTTTTCGAAACCGAAAAACGAAATTTCGATGCCAAAAATGACCGAAAATCGACATCGAAACGAAAAAATCGAAACATCGAACCCATCCCTGTCCAGATGTATAAATTACTAAATTTTATATCATTATGAAAAATTTATAAAATACAAAAGCCGCTACTTACTTTTTATTGGTCCTTGAAAAATACTTTCTTGCGAATTTTCATTCTGTTTTGAATGATATTGTAAAACATTCTAAAAAAAATTTTTATAATTATATGAATTATGGCATTTAATTTACCAAATTTGGCAGCTTCTTTTTAATTAATTGTTCATAGCATTTTATATCCTATTTTAAAAAATAATTTAAATTTAATTTTATTAAAAATATTAAATTACCTTTGTTCCGGCTAAAAATACCAATATATGGCCATCGATTCCACTTTCATAAATTCTTTTAATTTTTCCATAAACAAAACATTCTAAAAATGAAAATTTTCAAAGTTGTATAAAATTTTTTACCAATATGGCTGTCCTTGTTTCTTCTTAAATTTTGAAGGCAATCATGTGATTCCATTGGATTTGGATACTGTAAATTAAATTAATCATTAATTCTTCATTTTCTCAATTCATTAATTTTATAGCTGATTTTTAATACATTTATATTTTCCAAATATTTAATTCTATAAATTTTTGATATGGTTTTTTTACGCAGATAAGGCACCGGAGGACCGAAAATATTTCATTTTGAGTTGATTTATAAATCAATTAAAAGATGAAATTGCCTAAAAGGATATTGAAAAATATCCTGACACTTCAATGGGGTTTTTCCTAGCTTTTTACAAAAATCGACAAGGATGCGTATAAAATAGCAAAAACCAAATTTTTTTAAAATATTTTAATAAATTATAAATTAATTATAAAATTATTTACCTCAATTCTGAC
This sequence comes from Pratylenchus scribneri, assembly GCA_030063045.1. Classification (NCBI taxonomy): domain Eukaryota; kingdom Metazoa; phylum Nematoda; class Chromadorea; order Rhabditida; family Pratylenchidae; genus Pratylenchus; species Pratylenchus scribneri. Next base: position 580,268 of record JAQSEB010000164.1, read on the forward strand.
TGAAAATAATCGTTTCTCTGGAATATTCACAGTGGAGATATTGCCGAAAAATTTGCGAAATTTTTCAATGCAAAATGTCAATGTAGCACTCATTATTACAATTTTCAATCGGTGCCCATTTGCCAATGCTCTCTGTTTTTGAAATTGGTAATGATTAATTCGTAAATTAAAAATTTGATTAATGGTCAATTTTTTGAATTGAGTTTTTAATTTTTTAATTTTTATTTAGCTGGAGAAATTAATGATAAAAGGAATAAGCTAAAAATTCAAAAAAGTCCATTTTCAAAACAATCCGAAAATATTTTATTAATTTAAGGGAGTCTATTAATTATACAAAAAATTAATGAATTAACAAAAATTTTTTCAGGCCAAAAAATAATTTATTTTTGTAATCATATACAACTTCTTCTTATCAGCATCCTATCCGTGCGTCTAAACCTAATTCTTTCCTAATCCTAAACCTGACCCCAAAATCTAACATAGTTATGACCAAGTTATATGGCCTCAAAAAATTATTTTTCTACAAAAAATTTGTGTAAATTCATTAAATTTTTGTGTAAATTTTTTGTTTATTTTATTATTTTCAAATTTTAATCTACTTTTAATGCCGCCAAAAGCATATCAGTTTCCACTTTCCTCCGGTGTACCTCATCACAAATTACAACGCTATATCCCTGGAAGCTTGGATTTGTGCAAATTTCGGCCAACAATATTCCTTCCGTGCAATATTTGATTTGGCATTTTTGTCGATCGACACAATTGTCGAATCTCACAGAATAGCCAATTTCCTCTCCAATGTCCTAAAGTTGAAATACTTAAATTATCATATTTTTTTCCATTGTAGCTAGCTTTCTAGAACAAACACTAATAAAAGTCCATCCAAACGGGTCTCGGAGAAAAGAAGTTTAGAATTTTGTCCATAAAAACCAGTAAAGCACTAACTAGGAAATTCTCTGACTGAAAAATAGAGGCCCACTATCTATATCTAGTAGAAGCCCATTCTTAGTCTTTAATAATAGCCGCCATAGAGGAACTTAAAAAATAAAAGATCATGGACCTCCAGTAGAAAAATTACAGTAAAATAAAAAAAAATCCATAAAATGAAAAATCAATTTAATGTTGGTGAAAATCAGAATATTTGGCCATGAATAAATCATGGAAAATTTTTCATTCTTCAATGCTTAACTATTAGTCTTCTTATTGTTTTGAATAATTTTTTTAAACTGACCAATCCAAGTTCACGGCAAACTCGTTGAGCTGATTTGATTGTTGCCTTCCTTGTCGTCTGAGTGCAGACCACCCGATTTTGTCTCTGCTGCTGGTGATTACCGAATTGCCATTGATATTTGCGGTCAATGAATTCAGCGCACCATTGTGGAATTTGCGTTGTCTTTCCACTACCTGTGCCGCCGGCCACAACAATCACATTCACATTGTCATCTTCCAAATATTCCATGAATTGCTCACGTTTCTCCCACATCGGCAATTTGCTTCGTTGTTTCCATTGATGCCAGAAAGCATTTGAAGGAGTTGAGCAAGTGATGGGGTGTTTAAATGACTAAAAAAATATTTTAATTAATTTTTTAAATTTATAATAATTATTAATTTTAAACAATCAGTTTATTGAAAAAATATTTAAAATTTTCAAATTTAATAATTGTGGGCAAATTTTCAAATACAATTTAAAATATTAATAATTTTTTTAAATTTATATAAAATTTAATTAAAATTAAATTCAAAAATTAAGAGAAAAAATTAAGAAAATAAAATGTTGTTAAAATATTGATTTCGTCTGCCAAAAACGAATCTATTTTAGTATTTATCGGTTATCTGTCACCAGCAAATTTTTTAGCCATAAAATCATCCTATTTTTCCTCCAAGATTTTTCATAAAATTCTAACCTAAAAAAGTATTTTTCAACGTTTACAATTAAAATATGAATAATAAAATATATAAAAATTTTTTATCAAATTTGCTGGTAGGTAATCGATAGTGCCGAAATTTTGTATAAAAAATTATTTATATTAAATAAATTTTAGAGAAAACTAACTCTTTTGATGTTTATTAGTAGTCGATTTAAATCGGGATCATAACGAATTTCAATGTGGAGCTTTTCTGCCAGCCATAATGCATCAAAATGACGGCCTAGACCATTCAAGGCTTTCACCTTTTGCTTTTGAATTTTTAATAAAATATCAGCAGAAGGAATTGGTTGTTTGCTTAGAAGAACATTTGCTTCCCGAAGAAGTTGGGAAAACCTGTAATTAATTGGGAAGAATATTTATTCATATGTTGCCGGCAAAAGTGGAATTCAGGCAAAACTGGAATTTACACACTATTTCGCCGAAGAAGCAGAGTACAAACCTAACCCTAGCCCTTAGCCCCTACCCCTAATCCCATGCTGCCGAGCCCCTAACCCTAAACCCATAGTTAGTTTTACGAAATTCCAACTTTCTCTGCTTCTCTGACGAAAATAGTGTCTAAATTCCAGTTTTGCCTGAATTCCAGTTTTGCCGCCGACACATATATAAAATAATTATGAATTTAAGAATAATTCCTTTTGGAAGTTAGGGATAAGATCGAATTCAAATTTAAGAAAATCGAAAAGAAACTAAAACAACGAAATTCTAGAAAAAATTTTTTAAAAAATTTTAAAATAAATAAAATTAAAATTTTAAAATCCGCAAAAAATGAAATATATTAAAAATATCTCAAAATTAAAATTGTAAATTTAATATTTTAATGAATAAAAAGGATAATTCGTATAGAAAAATATAAAATAATCCGAATTTTTAGGCTATTAATTCGAAATTGAAACAAACCCAAAATATTGAATTCTCAAAAATCGAAAATCAAAGTTTCGACCCCACCTCCTATTTAAAACAAAATATCAGCTACGATGTACCTTTTTTCATTTGCCAAAATATCAGCTTTCATTTGCCACACATCAAATGTCCAATTCATTTCCAACGAAATGTCCAAATTTTCAATAGCCTGATCAACCTGTCCTCCATTCGCCAATCTTTGGGCACTTCTCATAAATATTTGCGGCAAATTTGCTTTCCTTGCATTGCATCGAGTGCATCTTTCACAAATATTTTGGTGATCCAACAATAGCCGGGCCACCTCTCGAGCTTGATCCGTTTCCATGTAGGCATTGAATAGCTCATGCCGTATTTTCACCAAAAATTGCTTTGTGGCCATCCCATTGGAAAGTAGCGAATTGAATGCTTCTTTCAGATCGGAAATACCATCAAGGTAACTAAAGATATATGATTAACGAAATTCGATAAAATATTTAATAAACGAATTTTAAAAAGAGGAATTGGTGAATTTCACCAATTTAAAAATTATGGGTGAATCCAAAATTCTGCCTTGCGGTAAAAGCATTTTTAATTCCCCATTCTCTAATAATTCCTCATCAGCCTCAAATTTTAGGATCCATAGCTCCTCTCGGAGTGAACGTTAAAAAATTTACTTATTGCATTTTCTTAGTTCCCTAAAGCTAAAGCTCTATAAAATCCGCTATATTTCGTTCAAGATATTCAAAAATTAGGAGTAGACTCCAAATTTTCTCATTTTATGAAGAATCGAAAAATTTTTTCCAAATGGGAATTAAAAGAGAATTTACGGTATATTTTTCTGATTTTAATTTGAATTAATTTGGAAATAATAATAAAAATTTATAATAAATTGGGAAACGATTTCAATAGGACAGAAAAGATATGCCATCGTCTATTAATAATAATTATGCCAGATCATGAAAAGAAGTGCCATCGATGTGAAATTTATAGAATTTTGTTGAATTCTATGATCCAACTTACAATAAGTACTTTATATTTGTTTCCCATTAATCTAAATTCTTTTTGCCAACTAATTTGGAAATCGGGACAAAATTTCGGATTTCGGGCATTTTAATTCTGATAAATGAAATTAATTCAAATCAAATCAGAAATATATATAATCAGGGAATTTCGGAATTTCCCATAACTTCATAACCATTTTTCTAATTTGGATAATGACCCAAGATGTTTAAAAAACATCAATGTCGGAATTACGCTCTAAATTAAATTTGCTCAAAAAAATATTAAATTGTCAATATATATTCGATGATAAAATATAAAAAATATTATATAATCTAATCTTCATTTAAATGCCATAAATTAAATTTTAATTGTATTTTTTGATTCCACATTCAGAAATTTTTTTATTTTAATAAATAATCCACTTTTTTCGAAAAATTCTCCAACCTTTTTTTGTGTACATTAATCATTCCTCGATGCGCTAACCATTCTGGATTTCTGCAGAAAAACAAAACCAAGTCGAAGTATCCAAAGGCATTATCATATTCATTCCATTCAAAATAAGCATAGCCTTGTTGAACAAATTCCTCCAATTGTGACAAAGGTATGACCTAAATTTTCAATAATAATTTACAAAAAATTCTTTAATATTATTGTATAAAAATCGATGAGATTAAAAATAGAAATTGAGATTATTTTAAAAAAATAGAAAACGAAAACAAAAATATTATCAAAACCGAAAATAGGATTAGGTGATAATCACTGTTTACTTTAAAGCGACTTTGAATTACTCTAATTTTTTGTGTCAAAAAAGCAAATTTTCAATTGTTTTAAAAATGACCTCTTAATGATTCAAAGAAATAAAAATAATCAAAATTTATTAAATTTTAGATCAATTTTATATTAGAAAGGGCAAGTGCCACTATTCTTCTTCATGAATCTATCAATCAGAAAATTAAATAAAATTATGAGCAAATTTGATGACCAAAACAATAAAAAAATAGACTTTTTTTGAATCGAAAATTGTAAAGCGATGAAATATTAGATTTTTAAAAATTTAAATCCATTGGTCTCTAATATTTTTTCCATAAAACTAAAAATAAAAATATAAGCAATTTGATGACTAATAAATTGAAATAGGTAGTAAGTATTAGGATTTTAATCAAAAAGCGATAAAATGAATAAATAATAGATCTTTATAAATTTTAAACCATTAATCAGATTATGATTTTGTCATTGTTATCCATAAGATTAAGATAAATATTTTTGAAATGACAAGTGATTAAAATATTTTCAACTTGCCATTTTATATTTCTCCAAAAATTCTTGATAAAGGTCATCCAATCCAACACATTGACGGTCATTCCGAATTTGTTCCAAAGCATCGGCAAATAAATGTAGCTCCAAAAGACATTGAATCTTCAAAGAAATTGCCGATTCATTCCATGGCTGAATTTTGAGTGCCTGATTGCAATGTTTCAGTGCCAAATTCACTCTGCCCCTGTAAGGAATTTTGTTATTAGAAATATTTTTCCGGTAAAATCAAAATATTTAGGTTATTTGCCCAAGATAAATAGGACTGGCAATTTTAGTAATTTAACTATTTTTGAGGAGTAATAATTATTAATAAAAACAGGATAAATGATTTTATCTCAAAATATTGAATTTTTTGATAAATTTTTCATACTTTTAATCGCTATCTTGCTATTAATGTCATTCATCCTTAAATCACTGTTTTTTGGAAATTTTCGGAAAATACTACAAAAAATCAAAATTTTACTTCTTGGTAATTTAGCCAAAAATTTCCATTAAATTAATTTGATCAAAAATTTTCCAATTAAAAAATTTTTTTCACGAAAATTTCCTTTCAATTATGCCATTTTTTTGGCTGAAAATTTCCGGAAGTAAGCATTTTTTGAAAATATTTTTTGTCCTTTTATTTGGAAATTTTATTAAATTATTTTTGGGAGATATAATAATAAAGATTTAGAATAATATTAGCCAAATTCTTGAATATATTATTTTCATTTATTAATTTTCCATTTTTTTGATTGTTAAAAAATACTATTATATCCACTCACTCCTCTGCCAATTCAAAACGGCATTTGGCCATTCCAACCAGAATTTGAGCTTCAACATCTTCTTTTCTTCTTCTTCCAAGCAGACATAAATTTGCCCCTTCAAAATGTTTCAGCGCAATACGATATTGCATTGCCTCAATCAGCTCATTCCCTTTATTAATTTCGTTCAGAATATGCTGACCTTTAAAAATGTTGTGAATTTACAAAATTTTTGAATTTTAATTTACGATTAAAATCCACAACTTCGGCATTGCTTGAAGCCGTTCGCTCACTTCCAGTATCATTGCCATTTGATAGATCTGTAAATTGGGATATGTAAATTTGTTGGAAAAATTTTTCTTTAAATTATTTCATTTTTGAAATTAAAAAATCAATTAAAAAATACATATAAAATCAGTTATTTAATAATATTATATAAAATAATTTAACCAATTGTTGATGACCGCAAACTGTCCGTATCGTATATTGTCAATCCTGGAAAAAAGGAATTAATTAAATAGTCTAACATTTCTAATATTTATCTAATCCAATTTTAATTTTAATTGTATTTTTGCACCTCTACAAAAAATATTATTATATCCAGAGAAGTTACAACATTTTGAGTCAGAACTCAAAATTCATGGTTTTTTAAATTCGAAATTTTATAATTTACGCATTATTTAAAGACTCAAAAATTGCTTCAATTTTAATCAATAAATCAAACTTTAAAATTTTCTTACCAATTGTACTGTCTGTGCCATCTTGATTTGATCCACTCATTGCCGACAATACCATTCGTTCTGTTGTTGCATTGGAGTATTCCGATGGCATCATTTTATGTTTTGATTTATTATTTTTGTTATCAAAAGCTAATCTTAAATAACAATTTTATTATTTTATATGCAAAATTTATTATTCATATTATCAGGCAAATTATAAATATTTATAGACAAAAATATCTATAGAATTAATTCAGCGCAGGGTAAAATGACAGATTTTAAGAGGAATTTTCAATTGTATTCAAAAAATTTGGCAAAATTTACATAATGTTAACTTTAGCATATTATCGTTTTGATATGGCGAATTAACCCCTAAAAAACATATATTCTAATAAATATCGAAAATTTTATAAAAAATAATATTTTGATCTCTGATAATAAACTATTAAAAACAATCATTTTTTGAATTTTTCCAGCTTTTGTCCAATTATTATAATTTAATTAAAATTAAATTGATTTACATCATTTTATGAATTTTAATTAAACGGAAATATGGCGTAATGAGGTATGAGAAAAGATAGGAATGGGATCATGGCAAAGCTTTCATCAATAATTTATAAATTTTCATATTCGTAAATATTACAAATAGAATTCAGAATTCATTGCAAAAGTTATGATATTTGGAAAATAATTTTAAAAATCAAAGAAAAACCATTTATTATTTTTACTTCACATTATTTTTTGAGCCATAATCTAAAGTATTAAGAAGCAATAGAGATTTGAAAATTTTTATTAAAAAATGCCCCGAAGGCAAAAAATCAAAGACGACCCTAAAATCAAAGATCAAAAATTGTCCCAGAGTGAAAAAATACAAGAAAATAGATATGAAAAATTTGCATATTTTTGAAAGATCAACATGATAGCATGGCAATGGCAATGGATTATTGTAAAAAGGATGTTGCCTATGGGAAAATTTATTATTTAAAAATTAAAAAAAAGATTCACATGGAAGAGAAATTTTAATTTTGGCTAGTGATATAATTGCAGGCAAAAAGGCGGCAAAAAAAAACAAAAACTACAAAGGGAAAATCTGGATTACAGTACCCATTGGGAATTTTTCAACCATTAAAAAATTGGAAAAATCAAAGGTCTTATAACTCTTTAATTTGTGAATGTTTTAAACAAATTAGGAATTAGCGAATTTTGTAAAGCTTTTAAACCTTTAAGTTTAAGAAAATGCAATAAAAATTTGTTTTAATTAAAAGTTTAATTTGATAAGAGTTTTGGTTCCTTAAAGTTGAGTGTAGGGAATTATTAGAGAGAGGGATTTTTTTTAAAAAAGCATTTATTATGAAAAAGTGGACAAATTTAAAAATCAGGACATTTTTTTAGAATTGACTCTTAAAAATCAGCACATTGAAAATAACAGCATGAATGATATATGATAGATTGATTGATGTGGATTATGGTATGACAAGAGTTGCCTCTGGGAAAAGTGTATACAAAAAAAGAGATTCACATTCGCAACGAAGAAAAAATTAATTTTATTTAACTAGCGATGTAGCTGTAGGCAAAAAGCGGCAAAAAACGACAAAGAGAAATCAGGTTTACCGAACCCATGGGGAATTATTTTCAACCCCTAAAAAATTGGACAAATTTGGGGTTAATTTGTTAATTTGAACAAATTATTGAGGATTAACTTTAATGGACTAAGAAAATGCATTAAAAGTTCATTTTGTTAGGAGCTATGGGTCCTGGGAGAATTATGGGAGAGTGGGGAAATAAAAGGGTATTTAATGTAATTAGAATAATCAGACAAATTCCGCACAGTTTTTTAGAATTGATTTTAAAATCCAATATTAGAAAAATTAGCATGAATGATTAGCCCAGGATTATGGTAAAAAGATGTTGCTTTAAGAAAATGCATTCAAAATCAAAAGATTCACATGGAGAGAAATTTAATTTTGGTCGGCGCCGCAGCTGCAGGCAAAGGAAAAAAAAAGACAAAGAGATTTGGATTACTGTACCCTTTGGAAATTTTTCAATGCCTATAGGAAAATTAGAAGTCAAATTTCTTAATTTATCTACATTTTTGAATTAATTATAGCGGATTTATGTAGCTTTAGGGAACTAAGAAAATTCAGTAAAATTTTTTTAAAGTTCATCCATTCGGAAATTATGCCCTCAAAATAGATGGTGGAAAATAATAGTGTGGGGAATTAAAAGGGTATTTACGGTGTCTTATTAATTAATGCCATGTCGGAAGGGCACAAAAATTTCCAAAATATTTTTGAAATTTTATATTTATTTCTTTCGATATTCTTGGGGAATGGGGCATTGGGAATGCGGATTTTGGAGCCAAAAGGAAAAATCGCTGATGGAGATAAGAATATGCCAAAACCCAAATGGACGAAGGGAAAACAAGCCAAAGGGCAATGGGGTAAATTCGAATGGGTGGTCATCGTCGGATTAGTGCAAAAATGCAAATGAATGGGCCAACAAAGATCGGCCAATGCTGATTTCATTGAATCGGATAGGGGTAAGGGAGGAGGGAACAGTGAGAGACAATGGAATGGCCGAAGGCCCGAAGGAATGAAATGGGCAACAAAGGGAACGAATTGAAAAAATGGCCAAGCAATGGAAGAAGAGGTCCAAATGTGTTTGGAATTAATAAGCAAAAAATATTTATGAAGAATTTGAATGATTAAATCTATATAAATTTGCCAATTTGTTGCCATTTAAGTAATTTTCAGAATGTTTTTAATTTTAATGCCATTTAATTAATATATTGGAAGAGATGACCAACAATTGGTGATTTGTTTTATTTTGAGTTTTGATATATTTTTAACAATAATTTAATATAAATAAAGTCATTTGAGTAATTTCGATAGAGGGTCAAAAAATAAAAAATGGACATTGTTAAAATGGAAATTAGCCAATCCTGGGAAGCGAAATATTATAAGTAAGAAGGGTGCTATATATCATTTCCACAATAGTATTATAAATATGGGCACTTTCACAATGGTAAAATATAAGCGTTTACGATTATAATAAATCAGAAACCAGTTTTAGACCCAACAAACCTTATATCATTTTTGTAGATCTAATCAAGACACATCGAAATATATATATAATTTGCTTTGCTATGGTCTGGCCAAAATTAACGAGTTTAAAACCAAAAAATTTTAAAATGGTTTAATATCATTTATTTTGACCAAACCATAACAAATTATATACCAATCGATGTATCTCGATGAGAACTACAAAATTATATAAGATTTGTAGTCTTTAACCGGTTTCTGGTTTATTATAATCGAAAACGTCAATATTTTTACTGCCCTTTACATATTGTGGAAATGACACCGGACGGTAAAAGCCAAAATTCGCATTAAATTTGGTTTTAAAAATATTTTAAATTCGAGAAGTTCTATAATAATTAAATAAAATATTAATTTATTGTTTATTCAAAATGAAAAATACAAATAAATTAAGTAAATTATAATTTAAACAAATTAAATGAATGATTGTAGCTAATTGTGCAAAACTAAGATTAAAAGTGGATAAAAAAACAATTGATATTTGTGCATTTATTCATCGTCATTTTTTGTTTTTATATTCTGGATATCATCTCATTATTTCGTATTCATGGACATGTTTGAATTCCTTGAATTTGCATTCTTCCTGTCAAAAATCGTGCTGAATGAATTGCCCTGAACGGCTACTAAAATCTTTTAAATCTGATTTAATCAATTTTTGCATAAATTATCATTTAAATTCAAATAAAAAAAATACATTAAATTGTGAAGATAAAAAATGTGGAATTTAAAAATGGAAAAACAAAAACAAATGCCATAAATATTCCAAACGATGGCTATGGCTATGGCCTTTTAATTATTATTCCTAGATGTGCATTCGTCATTCATTTTGCAGCCACTTTCTTTCCTCCATTTTTGATCCATATCCCATTAAAACCTATTTTAGTAATATTTTTAAATAATATTATTTAATTAAAAAAGTCAAGTCAAAGAGGTTCAGTAGACGGCGTAATTAACAAATTTGCAAAGTTCTGAAAATAATTATTTTATTATTATTTTATTTTATTCTCCATGATCAAGCAATGATTTGAGGAATAATACTGAATTTAGTCAATTTCAATTGACAAGAAAATTGAGGCCAAAAACAAACAGTTAATCGATTTTTAAAGTTATTGGCCATAATTCTTTATCCCGCTACAATATCCAATTATTCATATATCCCAAAATGTCCTTCAACTTTTAATTTAACAATGTTAGCTAATAGAAAATAAATTATTTACAAATTCTCTAAATTATTTGCGACCTTGCGAGTTTGGTCTCTAAAAATATAAGCCGCTGGCGCAATCAAATTAATTAATTAAATAATATTAATGCCTTCAATTTAATATTCTATTAGTTATATTTATGTATGTACCAATGGCATTCCCTTAATTTGGTTGGACAAAGCCAAAAAAATTCATCTGTTATGAATGTTACATAAAGAACAAACCATGGAAAAAGAAGAAATCATCAAAAAAATCACCTGGACAAATGCTAAAATGGAAAGAAGGAAGTGGCAAAATTATGCCAAAAATGGATTCATTATACAATGACTGTATCATCTCAATCCAAAACCAAAGCAAATACGGTCGCATAAAAAGCAAAAATTTTAAAAAATAAATAAGAAAACAATATTTTTTTGTAATTTTATGAAGTTCATAAAAAATGGCAAAAATTTTTTCACAAGGAGAGAATGAATATCACTAGAGGGCAAATTTTTGTTCTTTTTTTTCAATCCATCAGATTCAGATTTTTTGAGTATTTATTCACTTTTCTGACATAAACTATTCAAAGAATTAGAAAAATGTAAAAAAAAAAACAAAAAACACCAAATTTGTATTTTCGACATAAAAATCCGCCCTCATAATATTTTATAAGATATTATTTTCATATTTGCTTTTGAGCGCATTTTATTTGTAATTAAATTGTCTGGAAATGGCCTAATTCATTTTTATTCTCTTAATTGTTTATAGAATTTAAATTTTGTTATAGGCTTTTCACACACTTCCCAATAAATGTCACAATCAATTTCTTTTTTTTTTGCACTTTTTCATCTTAAATTAATTACTTGGATAGCCATTTTCCAATATTTCCCACCTAATACTAAGTATTCGATAATTTGTTTTTTTTTTGTTTTAATTCAATTTATTGTCAAAACCATTCTAAAAGATTTTTAGTATCCATTCGGCAAGAATTCGAAGTAAAATTAAATTAAATAATTAAAGAAAAAAAGAACTAACAGAAATATTCGATTTCTATGAATTTTTAAAATTAATTTTTAACCCATAAATAATTCCCAATAGGCCAAATTTTTAAATATCCCTTCTTTTATATTTTAAATATGAACTACCACGATGACAATCAAAAAATTTTTAAAAAAGAAATAATAAAAAAAAGAATTTCCTATAATACTTAAATTGAACAATTAATAACAATTTATTTTACATCCTATTCTTTTATTTGTTTTTTACTGTTTTTAATTTATTGCCAATTAAATCAACAATTTTCATTGTAAAAAACTATTCTACAAGCTTTTTAGTATCCTTTTGGCAAAAATTGGAAAAATAATTTGAAATTATAAATATAATTAAAGATAAAGGAAAAACTAATCGGGAAATATTCTATTTTTAAGAATTTTTATAATTAATTTTTAACCTATAAATAATTCCCAACATTTCATTGTTAAATTTCCTTTTTTTAAATTTTTTAATTAAAAATTGTACAACCATTGCGAAAACCAAAATTTTTTAAATAAATAAAATTAAAAGAATTTTTATAGATGCTTTAATTGTACGTTAGCAATTTTTTGGTGTTCATCTGGCAAAAAAAAAATAAAAATAAAATTATATTAAATATTAAAGATAAAGGAACAGGAAATATTCGACTTTTAAGAATTTTAGTATTAATTATTTTAACCCATAAATAATTTCCATCATGTTAAATTATTAAATTTTGCTTTTTTAACTTTTTTTAAAAGAAAATGAGGAACAGACAAACAAAAAAAATTAAAAAAATAAATAATATGAAAAGAATTTCTATAATATTTTAAATGAACAATTAACAATTTATTTTCCATCCTATTCTGCTGTTATTTGTCTTTTATCGTTAATACAATTTATTGCCAAATATATAAATAAAAAATTTTCAATTTACAAAAATCATTTTTGAATTGATGTTCATTTGTCAAAAATTTGAAATAAAATTTGAAATTATATTAAATAACCAAAGATAAAGAAAACTAACAGGGAAATATTCTACTTTTAAAAATTTTTAACATTAATTGCTTTAACCCATAAATAATTCTCACATGTCAAATTGTTAAATATCCCTTTTTAATTTTTTTAAATAGAAATTCACCAAAAAGCCAAAAACCAAAAAATTTTAAAAAAAAAATACGAAAAGAATTTCCATAATACTTCAAAATATAAAAAAAAAATTCTTAAACAATTAGCAATTTATTTCCATCCTACGCCATAATTTGTCTTTTTGCTTTTATTTAATTTATTGCCAATTAAATAAACAATTTTCAATGTACAAAACCATTCTAAAGGGTTTTTGGTGTACATTTGGCAAAAAATTGTAATAAAATCTGAAATTATATTAAATAACTAAAGATAAAAGAAAACTAACAGGGAAATATTTGATTTTTTACGAATTTTTAAAATTATTTGTTATAGCCCATAAATAATTAACAACCTTTCGAATAGTTAAATCGCCCTTTTTTATATATTTTTTTAAATAGAAAGCGAGGCAAGAGAACAAAAAAAAATTATAAATTTCTATAAAACTATAATTGAACAAATGGTATTTTTTTTGTTGTTGTACATTTGACAAAAAAATTCGGAATAAAATCTGAAATTATATTAAGTAATTAAAGATAAAGGAAAATTAACAGGGATATATTTATTTTAAAATTAATGTTCAAACCATAAATAATTCCCAGCATATCAAATTGTTAAAATCCCTTTTTTATTTTTTTTAGATAGAAAATGAACCAGCCTACAAGAAAAATCTAAATAAAAATTATTAATAAATAATATGAAAAGAATTTCTATAATAATTTAATTGAACAACTAGCAATTTAATTTCCATCCTATGCCATTATTTCCCTTTTTGCGTTTATTTAATTTATTACCAATTAAATAAACAATTTTCAATGTATCACATCAGAAAATTATTTTAAATTATTTACAAGTAAACCATATATGTAAGTTTTCATATTGATTGATAGAGAAGCAGCTTAAAATACACATCATTTGACGCATTTTGTCCACAAATTTAAGTATTGAACAATAATTTTTCGCCCTCCCCTCTTCCTCCCACCAAAGACCACTTTTCTGGGTATCTTTTTCACAAATTTCTTCAAATCCCCTCAGTTTGCTTTCCATTTCCATGGAATTCCCTTCCAATATTATTAAATTAAATTAACAATACACTCCTATTGAGAACCTTTTAAATGCTTCTCACTTATTCAGAAGATTTTTTGCATAAATTTTTTAATTTATTAAGATTAATAAAATTCACCGCTTTTCCAGAAATTAATAAAATTCGATCACCTTTCTAATGAGTTCTTCTCCTGTATGGCCGCCATCATTAGATTGGTGTTTGTATGAGATAGGTCATTTGATCGTCATTGGATTCATTTACCTGATCATTAAACCATTGTGGACATTGGCAAAAGGCCGACCTGTGCTGATCATTGTTTTTAGCAAGGTGCGTTAAGTAAATAAAAAAATAATTAAGGTTAGAATTAGGATTAATTCCCAGTGGGTGGATAATGAAACCATGGGTAACAGGTAGTGCGGATAATCAAGGTACGGATAAAGGAAGGGTGGGCCATTTTTGAAAATTATCCGCGGATAGTACCCGTCCCGTGCCTTTTATGGCATTTTTTGAAATTTGTTTAATAAAATATTATAAAAATACCATAAATCATAATAATAAATAAATAAATCATTTTATTCTTCTTATTCTTATCACTCAAATCAAATTCATCTGTTTCAATGGAAAGATCCAGCTTCAATTTAACTATGTTTGCTTTATGATCAGAATCCCCCAGGCCTCAACCATTTTTCCGGAAAGATTAAATAAAATTTTAAAAATAAAAATAATTTTATCGATAACTACACGAGTAATTGATAATTTAGGTAAATTCCCGTCCCGCTTACCCGTCCAGTTTACTTGGAATTAACCCTAGTTAGAATTTTATTTGGTTCCGTCTAGTTTACATCAAAAATATTTCAATTTTGATGTGTTTTGAGATCTTTGTTTCGGCTTTCTCAGTTTTTTGGGAAAAAGTCTTAAAAATTTTAAAGATTTAATTTTTTATAAAATATGGAAAAAAATAAAATAATATCATTATAAATATTTCAAAGGCAATTATGGCATTGATTGATGACACAGGCACACTGTTGTACAGAACTTCGCTTCGTGTTAAAGGATTTGAACCGCTCGAAATATCGCTGTTCATTTGGCTCTTAGAAAATAGATTGATGCATTCCATTTTGCACTTTGGCCTCATGTTGCATATTGCGGCTCTTGCTTTGAACCGGATGCATTGCATCATGTGGCCATTCCATTACAATGGTTGGATCAGTAAAAAGTAAGAAATTATTTTATTTAAACCGGGAAGAAGAACCCAATTAAATCCTAATTTTTTATTGTCGTTGTCGTCGGCTTAATTTGTCTCTAGCATTTATAAAACTCATCAAGGAGAAATGATTTTGATTTCATTGACCTAATATTAATTTTGTTTTTTTTTCTCTGAGTTTTTGGAATTATACTCAAAAATACGAATGTATGTAAATTTCACAAATTTATGGTAGAGGCAAAGGTTATTTTTAATGATTTTTAATTAAAGCAAAAATTCATTAATTCTGAAACAATAAATAATATTAATAAAATTAAATAGCAAAAATTCTGTTCCGTAATATGTTACTTAAATCATAAAAATTATTTTAATCCTCGATGGGCTATTATTAACCGACAAAAATATACTTAAAAAGGCAAAATTTTTTAAAAATACCATTTTTCATTATGAGATCATTTAATTATAAATTTAAGACAAACTCGTTGAAACTTTTTTTGGACAAATTAATGGTAATGTTTAATTTGATTTATTATAATCTTCATAGGAAAATTATTGTCCAATGCATTTTGATATGGATTCTGGGCATGTTTCTTGGGACAGGAATGCATTATATGCAAATGCGGGACAAGAATATTTATCAAGCATCTATTATGTGGATTTTGCTTATCGCTATCGGACTTTACATGATTGTTGGAGCAAAACTGGCTTGGAAGAAATGTAATTTTTTGTATATCAAGATTTAAGAATATTGTGGTGTTAATTATTGGAGGAAGAAAATTTTCCATTATCAAATACGGAAAGCGCTGGGGGTTAGACAAATCTAGCGTCGTTTTCTTAACGATGACTGAACCAATCTTGATAATTTTGTAATCAAATTATAGAGCAGACAATTGTCTATTAAAGGATATAAAAATTATTTAAATAGCTTCATAAGTGCTATAATTGTACTAGCGCCTAAAAAGCAATAAAAATGACCTTTACTATGGATTAATGAATTTATTGATTTTTGTGAACAAATCCAAAAATTCTGAATCAATTTAAATTAAATTAATAATAATTATTTAGATATGAATCTTCTCTTTACTTTATTTTGAAAATAAAATTATCACAATTGATTAAATACTTGATGAGCTATTATATTTGGCTCCAAATCGAGCATATCTAACATGCTTTTTTATATTTAGTTGTTTTGTAAAAATGAATGTTTTTCAAATTTGTAACAATAATTTTAGATTAATTATCAATATTAATTTAATTGCACATTTTTATTTAACAAAAACAGACTCTTCCAATGCATCTGACCATTCGAGGCAATCATCGATAGAAAAGGACTTCAACAAAATTACAATTGTCTGTATGAGTGGTTTGGTGCCCATTCTTATCAATCTTGTGGCCCAAACCATTGCAGTGAATAATCCAGCAAACGAAACATTAGTCTATCATATGCAACTATTTCAAACAACCCTTGGGCCATTCATTTATTGCGCTGATGAATTGGGTCTGATTTTGTTGCTGGCAGAATTTCGGCAAATTATCAAAAAATTTTTGCGTACAATCTTTTGTTGCGGATGGAATAATAACAATGTCAATAATAGTCAAAATAGAGTTATGCCAATTGCCAAGAATGAAATACCACCGATATCCACATCAGTAGCCCCATTAAACCGATGAAAAATAATTTCATTTTTTTAAATAAATATGAAGAAATTAAAATTTTAGAAGTAAAATCCGAAAAAATTATCTTTATGCAAAAATGTAATTTTTTATTTTTTATTCATTCATTTACATAATTGAAATAAAAATTCTATAATATTATTGACTGTTTTGCATTCTTCATAAAAATATTCCTCAATTTTTAAACATTCGGTTTCTGAATTTATTTGATAAATCTTTTTAAATTATTGAGGTCATCATATTTCTCATAATAAAGCTAATAATTGAGTCAAAGATTGTTACAATGAATTACAATTTTTGACAACAATAATTAATTTATTATTAATGCCATTGTTTACATTATTAATTATTATATCAACATACGACAAGGGACAATATTCCAATTTTAATTCTTATTTTAGATTGGACTAGCAAAGCAAAAAATATCATCTGCTTTTTGATAAATAGATAATTTACAAATAATAATTAAAATTCAAATTTCCAGCAAAATTTATGAAAATTCAATATTATATGTCATTTTTGTACCATTGTTAATGAATGACGATTCAATCAAAGTGGTACTTTTGAAAAGACAAATAGCAATTCATAAATTCTAAGGTGTCTTTGAAAAAAATGTTTAAAAAATGAAAATGTTAAAAACAAATAATTTTTTAGTCTGTTGACCGATTTCAATTATTTATACTATAAAATATCTCCTATTATTAATCTCTTACTTAAGAATCTTAAACATAAATAATAGAAAATATATATATTTACAAATTCCCAATATCTATTTGCGACCTTGCGAGTTTGGTCTCTAAATACAAGCCGCTGATGCAATCAAATTAATTAATAATAATTCTCTCCATTTAATAATATTTTATTAGGTATATTTATTTATGTAGCCACGACATTATCTTAATTATAGATGAACAACTCATCACAAAAAAGATTCACCTGTTAA
This sequence comes from Pratylenchus scribneri, assembly GCA_030063045.1. Taxonomy (NCBI): domain Eukaryota; kingdom Metazoa; phylum Nematoda; class Chromadorea; order Rhabditida; family Pratylenchidae; genus Pratylenchus; species Pratylenchus scribneri. The sequence goes on from JAQSEB010000164.1 coordinate 598,131, forward strand.
TAGCTAAATAGAGAACAAACCACGGGGAAGAGGAAGAAATCATCAGAGAAATCACAATAATAATCACCTGCTGATGCCAAAATAAAAGGAAGGGAGTGGCAAAAATGTGCCAAAAATGGATATTCTACTATAATGACTGTATCACTTGAAGCAACGGGCATAGGAAAAAGCATTTGAAAAAGAAATAATATCTTTTTATAATTTTGTAAAAAACAAAAATATCAAAAAAATTATAAAAATGTATACATAATTTTTATTTTCGATATCAAAATAATAATATATATGTCCATCCCCCGCAATATTCCATAAAAAAATATTCCAACAAATTTTTCATTTGTGGGCGTTTATTTTTTAATCAAATTGTCTGGAAATTACCTATTTATTCTTATTTTCTTAATTGTTTGTTCAATTTCTCTGTTATGCACTTTTAACCTTATTGGCAATTTTGTCACCTCTCTTCCCATTAAAATGGCCAATTTGATTTTATTTTTGCGCGCACACTTTCATCATTCTTAAATTAAATTTTCTCTTGAATAACCATTTCCCAATGTTTTATTTTTCCATCCTAATTCAATTTTTTGCCAATTAAATCAACAAAATTCCATGTTTAAAACCATTTTAAAGCCTTTTTGATGTTCAATCGGCAAAAAATTGTAAAAACTTCCCTGTTTCTGCTGCTCAGAATAAAATTTTTGTCAAAGTGGTTTGCTCAAATACAAATTATTTATAAAAACCGAATTGACCGATGTAAAGGTAACATTGGCGAATTTTGTTTTTTTTTTTTGCTAGAATTATTAGTATTTCATCTAGAAATGTACTGTACAATAAATATGTATAAAAGTGTCAATCGAGCCAACAAAAATTTCCCAGACCGGATTCGAATTCACTCACTAAATGTATTATAATAAAAATGAAAACCTCTTCCATTTTTTTCGTTGATTTTCAAAAAAAATTTTCGTTAAATTTTCTATATAGACTCGAGCCAGACTAAACCTAGATATTAAGCAAAAACCAGAGGCTAGATAAATTTAAACCTAAACCAAGCTCTAGCTGCGAAAATAAAAATGGGTATATTTATTTTGAATTTATGCGAAACCAAAGATTCTGAAACATTCATCGAAATGCCTTCATTGAATTTTAATTTGATCCAAATAAAAATTTTGAATTTTACCTACTCATAAGGGAGACTTTCACTTATGCAATTTTTATGAGGTCATGACATTTCTCTATGAGTTTGATTGTTACTTTTATGTACTTTTACATTACATTTATAGTTGTTTTACAATCAAATGACCTAAAATTCGACTTATTAAATACGCTAGTCCAGCCTTTGAACTTTCATATCGTTGGAGAAACAGCTGAAAATATGCATTTCCTCATTTGACTCATTTCTAAAATTTTTATTGTCCTTTTAGGCAACCGTATTAATAATTAGTCATTCGTCCTTTCCTCTTCTACTATGCATTTTTTATACAGTATCTTACCACATTTTTCTCCTTATCCCTAATTTTGTTTGAACATAGTGTGTATAAAAGTGGTGCATTTTTTTTTTGTCAGCAAGCCATTCTTTCAAAAAATTTATTAAATTATCCTAATTCAGAATCAAATAAAATTATTAAATTTGGAGAAAATTTTCAAATAATCTAACAACAAAATTCGTAGAATTCGCCGATTTTCCAAGCAATGTCTTGGTCTTATGAGTATTATCTGTTGTTCGAATTTTGTTTGTATGAGACAACACATTTGATCACCATTGGAATCATTTGCCTAATCATTAAACCATTGTGGACATTGGCAAAGGGGAGACCTGTGCTGATAATTATTTTTAACAAGGTAAAGAAAACGATTAATTTGCACTAAAATTGGAGTGAATTTCGGAAACAGACCAACTTGGCGTCTTTTACATATGATTTTGATGTCAGATTCTAGAGTGATTTTTTACTCATCCAAAATATTAATTTTATTGAAAAAGGTTTAGAATTTTTGGAGTTTTGAATAAAAAATTTCTTTGAAAAATCGATAATTCATTATAAGGTCGTCTTAAAAATGTTTTAAGGGCATAATTTCATCATTTACAAGTCAATTTTAATAAAATTGTTATTATTAATAGTCTGCTTGCTCTTTAATTTGATACCAAAATTATTAAAATTCATTCAACGAGAAAAACTTGGTGAATTTATACTTAGTTACTGTGAGAATGACAATTGATCCTAATTGATATCTCGGCTGATTAAACCATAAGAAGTTGGATCAAACTTTTCTTATCTTTGAATTTTGATTATCCTCCTTCCTCCATTATTATTTTATGTTATCAAAATAATCTCCCTCCTCCCTATAGTTCTTAAAGATATAAAATTGAGACCAAATACTAAATGACATCTTTCTTTGAAAATTAATTTAAAATTCCTGCTATGAAATTGATATTTTAGGCAATTATATCGCTGATTGACAACATAGGCACTCTGTTGCAAAGAACTTCGAATCGTCTGAAATGGGATGTGCTGGAAGCAATACTCTACATTTGGCGCTTAGAAAACAATAGAAAATTGATGCATGATATACTGGAATTTGGGCTCGTTCTAAATATTATGGCTCTTGCCTTCAACCGGATGCATTGCATCATGTGGCCATTCCATTACAATGGTTGGATTAGCAAAAAGTAAGTAAAAGATTTTTGTTAATGAATAATGATAATAAGATAGGAAAGCTAAATTGGGGGATTATTGTCATTTTTTAAATTTTTATATTATTTTTATTTAGGATAAATTTTATGGTAATTAATGACATTTATTTAAAATTTACACAGGAAAATTGTTGTTCAGTGCATTTTTTTATGGATTCTAGGCATGTTAATTGCTATAGGATTGTATAAAAAACAGATTGTGGGTGTTTATCAAGCATGTACATATATTGTGTATATTGCAACCGGAATTTATGTGATTGTTGGAGCAAAACTGGCTTGGAAGAAATGTATTATTTTTTTGTCAATAATAAAATTGCAAAAAATCAGAAGTTTTTTTGTCAAAGAATATATCTAAATTCACATCATAGCAAAAAAGCTCGTTCCTTGGTTGAAAAATAAAACCATACGCAAAATTAAAATCTTGTTAAATATTTAAAAATGTAACCCTGGCTTAATATTTGATCAAACCAAACATAAAATATTTCGATGATAATTTTGTTTATCAATTACCCAAACATATCAACTCATCTATGGTAAAAATAAAAAAAACATTTAAAATTTAAAATAAATATATATTAAATATTTTAATCAAATTTTTAAAAAAAAAGAAATTGGGGAAAAAACATAAAATTTTTAGCAAAATAAAATATTATTTGGAAAGACAAAAAAATGTTGTATTGGACAACAAAAACATAAAATATTTGATGAATAAAAAAACAAAAATTTATAGAAAAACAAAAATAGTTTGGACAAAAATAGTTTTGGAAATATAGAAGGTTTGTAGAAAATTTAATATTTTCATTCCTAATATTTTTTCATTTTTACTGTTGTGAAGTTGATCTAGCATCACATCAAAAGAGTAATTGAAATAAATAAGCTTTCATTCTATGTCTCGAGATATTTTGTAAAAATAAAACAAAATGGGCAATTTTAAGTTGAACAAGAATTTCTAATAATGTCAATTACAATTTAATTGTGTTTTTTCATTCCAAAACAGTGTCTTCCAATGAATTGTCACAATCAGCGAGTGAAAAGGACTTTGGCAAAATTACCATTGTTTGTTTGGGTGGTATGGTACCGATGCTGATCCGATTTCTGACTCAAAGCGTGGCACTTGCAAATCAGAATGACAAAATATTGTTCACTTCAATGCAAATTATACAAAATATCACGATGATATTTCTTTATTGCGGTGATGAAATGTGTTTGATTGTGTTGTTGGCAGACTTTCGACGAATAATTAAGAACTTTTTCAGTTCAATCTTTGGCAGATGGACAAATTACAATGGAAACAACAGCCATAATGTTGTAAATATTATAGTTGTGCCAATTTCGAAGAATGGAATGCCACCGATCACCTCAGTAGCCCCATGAAACTATAAAACTTTTCCAAAAAAAGCTTTTCTCCAATACCTCTCTTTTCCAAATAATTCTCTTTTTACTAATTTTTCTCCTAAGAAAAAATAAATTTTAAAATTATTATTAAAATATCTATTTAAATTATCTGATAATTATTTTTTAAGAGAAATATCGAAATTATAATTCAATAGCATTATTATTGACAAATTTTATTAATAATTAATTCGGTAAAATAGTTATATAATGAATTTCATAAAATTATTTGAAATAGGTGAATTTCAAAATTCAAGTAATAATTGCAAGCTTTATAATTGGAATCAGAGCTCAAAATTACAAAATTCGTCCTCTACTTTAAAAGTAAACCCATTGTGACCGCGATCCATTATTCTGGGTTAACATTGTACTGGAAATCCAGAGCAGTCTTTTAGTCATTTTATATATGTGGGATATGAATAAATGAATGCAAATTTTTCTAATAATAATAATAAATTTCAAAAAAATTTTTATTCGTCTGTTTCATAGCAATTCCTAACACAAAGCAATTTTTTGTTTGAGGCGGTAACTGACTTTGGAATTGCCGTTTGGGGTTCACTTTCAATCAACTTTTAGTAGAGAGCACTAATAAGGCATTTTCTCAATAAGTACCCACCGTCCGCACAATTCGCTATCAAAATTTTCCCCATACTTTTGCCCTCTTTTAAATATAGTTTTACTTTTATGAAATTATTTAAAAGTCTTTGGGTGAATTTGAAGAGAATTTAAAATTTATCAACAATAAAAAATAAACATAAATAAATAAAATTAAAATAATTGCCAAATCCCAATTCATAATTAACTAACAAATTAACGCCGCCAATTTAATATTCTATTAGTTTTAATTATTTTTCTATATGTACAATGTACATGTACCGATGATATTCCTTTAATTTTACATGGACAATTAATCAGCAAAAAAATTCACCTGTTATGCTATAAAGCCAGGCAGTGAGAAAAGGAAGGAATCATCAGAAAAAGCACCTTTCACCATTGCCAAAATTGAAGGAAGGAAGTGGAAAAAATGTGACAAAAATCGATTCATTCAACAATGACTGTAACTGTAACCCAATTCCAACTAAAACCGAAATGGGCATAAAAAAGTAAACAAAAAATTGACGAATATCGCAGGATTTTTATATTACTGCATCAAATTAATAATATAAAATTATTGGAATTTTAAGTCAAACCTATATAATATTTCATAAAAATAAAAATTATTAAAATTTTAAGTCCAACCTATATAATATTCCATAAAAATAATATTAGGTAATTATTATTTTGCATTTCAGCCCGTTTTTATTGTTTAAAAATTTTCTAATTAATTGTTTTTGTTGAATGGAATTTTCGCCATTGGCAATTTTGGTTCCCATTAATAATGGCACAATCAAATACTCTTTGTGCACTTTTTCTGTCTTTTAAATTTTATTTTCTTGAATAAACATTTTCCGATAATTTTACCTCTATTAACTCAGTAATTTCATTTGTGTTTTTGCGTTAATTTAATTTATTGCCATTTAAATCAACAATTTTCAATGTACTAAATCATTCTTGAGTATTCAGTCGGCAAAAAATTGGAAAATTATATTATCCTCAGTAGCTAGCAGTCATGATCGCTCATTTACAAATGCAATTAGATATTTCTCTTTGTTCAATTCTAATACTTCCTAGTTCCTTCTTGATAACTAAATTCAAAAATTCCCATGCGGACTCGAAATCAGGTCTTAAATTTAGTAAAAATGAAGAGTCATTCCCCTCTTAATTTTTTGGAAAAATCTTTTCCAGTCTAAATCTAGTTTCAATTCAAGAATTAAGCCAAAATCCGTGGAGTGTAAAATTAAACCAAATCTTAACTTTAATTGCGTCATAAAATGGCCATAGCGTCCATTGTACTATTATTTTGAACTGTATCTAACCATAAGGTAATCTTTCAATTTTGCAGTTCTTATGAGGTCATTGACTTTGCTACATGAGATTGGTGTCATTTTTATGCACTTTTACAGTACATTTCTAGTTTTCTTACAATCACATTTGATCAAAAAATTCGACTTATTTAACGCGTTAATCCAGCCTGACTTTTTCATATCGGCGGAGAAGCAGCTGAAAATCTGTAGTTCCTCATTTGACGCATTTTGTCCACAAAATTTTTGTAATAAGTAACTGTCGGCAACAATTAGTCCCCTTGCCCCCCTTCTCTTTCTACTATGACCTTTCTTACGGTATCTTTTCACAATTTTCGTCAAACGCCCTCATTTTACTCTAAACAAATTACTATATAAAAGTCCGCAATTTTTCTCAAATGACATTCCCTTCAAAATTTCAATTTTATTTCCACTTTGACATTTATTCAGAATATTCAAACAAAAAGAAAATATAATTTTGACAGAAAAATTTCTTAAAATTCTAATAAAATTTGCCGATTTTCTAAGCAATGTCTTCTTGGGTTACTCCTGATTTGCAATTATTTGAATTTTATTTGTATGAGGCAACGCATTTGATCAGTATTGGATTCGTTTGCTTCATCATTAAACCTTTATGGACATTGGCAATGGGCCGACCTGTTTTGATAATTGTTTTTAGCAAGGTGATAAAATTTTGATATTGACAGGAAAATATGGCGTATTTAGAAAAATTAATCAAGCACTCTATAAATTATAGAGTAGACTGTTGGCTATCTATATCCATAATACAATTTTATTTAAATTTGTACAAAAATAATTTGATTATACCTAAAAAGCCATTGAAATGTTCGAGAATTTGTTGTAAAAGATTTTCTAAAGTTTTTAAGAGCATAACTCCGTCATTTATGAAAACATTTTAAATAAAATTAATATTATTAGATAATAAAAATAAAAAGTCTATTCTATAATTCGATAAAAAATTATTAAAATTCCTTAAGTTCTTGATGAGTTATTATAAATGGTGATGATTTTGTGAATTTTTAACAACTAGATTGAAAATAACATCCCATTGGTTTATAATTTCGCTGATTAAGCCATAGAAATATTAAGGACTTTTTAATAGATTGTTTGCCCCAATATTATTTCTTCCGTCAATACACCCTCCACATAGTACTTTTAGTCATATATGTAAAAAAACCAAATTAGGGACCAACAAATGTCAACTTTTTCTAGGTAGAAATTCATTGGTTCTTATAAATTATGATTCCCCCTACAGGCTCTTTTGTCGCTGATTGACGATATAGGCACTCTGTTGCAAAGAACTTCGAATCGCGTGCAATGGGATGTGCTCGAAACAACGCTGTTCATTTGGCGTTTACGAAACAAAGAACTGCATGATGTGTTGCAATTTGCCGCCATGTCGCATATTACGGCACTTGCCTTCAATCGGATGCATTGCATCATGTGGCCATTTCATTATAATGGCTGGATCAGTAAAAAGTAGGTACTAGATCTTAGAACATGGTTTTGCAATGCTTTTTAAACGATAGAGTTTATTTGTAAGCCGTAAAAAAAACAAATTTATCTCATTTTTATCCATTTAATCTATAAGCCTGATTCTGAAACATTAGTGCCTCTTTTGGGTGAGGAAGTTACGAAAATGATAGGACAAATGACGGAATTGACGATCTAAAAAGCTTATTAATAGTTAGAAGAAAAAAACGTAATTGATGATCAATCAAATGCCATTTATCTTATTAATATAGCATCATATATAAATAAATATAGCAAATTCATTCGGTATATTTATATTTATATAATTTATTTAAAAGGAAAATTATTGTCCAATGCATTTTGCTCTGCATTCTGGGCATACTGATTGGAGAAGGATTGCGTTGGCAAACAAAAACGGTTGTGAGTGCCTACCAACTAGTTACATGGAATTTGTATATTGCAATCGGACTTTACCTGATAGTTGGAGCAAGATTGGTTTGGAAAAAATGTAAATTTTTTGTGTTAATACAAAACATAGTGCAAAAAAGTGAAAAACAAAACATTAAATTTTGGAAAAATAAAAACACAAAATGTTTGATTTAACAAAAACACAAAATATTTGGAACAATAAAAACACAAAATGTTTGAAAAAAAACACAAAATGTTTGGAACAACAAAAACACAAAATGTTTGGATGAACAAAAAACACAAAATGTTTGGATGAACAAAAAACACAAAATGTTTAGGAAACAAAAACATAAAATGTTTTTATAAACAAAAAGATAAAATCTTTGGAATAATAAAAAATGTTTTTAACTACAAAAATACAAAAAGTTTGGATAAACAAAAACACTTAAAGAAAATACATATCTTTAATATTCTTATTCTCATTTCCTAATAATTTCAATATAAAATAATTTTTTTTAAATTTTGGAAATGATCTAGCACCGTATCAAATTAGACTATTTCCTAATAAGGAATAAAATTTTTTATGTTTTAGAAAAATAAAAATTAATATCGGACAGAAATTTCATGTTTTCATAACAATTATAAATTAATAATTCAAAAAAAACAGATTCTTCCGATGAAATATCACAATCAGCCGCCGAAAAGGACTTCAACAAAATAACCATTGTTTGTTTAAGTGGTTTGATGCCCCTTTTGATAACACTTTCGGCCCAAGCCGTGACAATGGCAAATCGGAATGACCTAAATATAGCATTTCCAATGCAATTGTTACAAACAATTTTCGGAACATTATTTTATTGTACTGATGAATTGTGCTTGATTGTGTTGTTGGCTGACTTTCGGCGAATTATCAAAATATTTTTGCGTTCAATCTTTGGCAGATGGACAAATTACAATGGCAACAACAGTCAAAATGTTGTAAATATAATAGTAATACCAATTTCGAAGAATGGAATGCCACCAATCTCCTCAGTAGCCCCATGAAATTGTATAAGGGCAATTATATTTTTATTTTTTCAACACAAAATTTTATAAAATAAAATTCATATAATGGATTTTAATTTAAAAAATATATTTATGTTTTACTCATAAATTCTTTAAAAATCATTTATATTTTTTAAATCTTTGTTAAAATACAAATTTTAATAAATTTTTATTAAATTTTATGTTTAATCATAACTATCCAATTGATTATTGTATATAAATTAATAAGAAAGTAAAACTTCATTTTTGAATTTTATAAACAATAAGATGATATAAAAAAATATTTTCATTAAATTTTAATAATTACATTTTTATTTTCTCCTTTATTTGAACAATTTTTCTTATAATGTTTTAATAAATCTATTCAATTATTAGAATCATTAGATGAGCAATCATACTTTTTCATTGTTTTATGTAAATATTTATGCATTTTTGAAATAATTTAATAATTTATTTTACAATTTTTCAATAAAATAAATAAAAATATAGTAAATAAAATTAGGAGATTCGCTCAATTCCATGCAATCATTTATAATTCTCTCCGCTTAATATTCCATTAGGCATATTTATTTATTTTTTATTTTACTGGAGAAATTAATTTAATTTTTACATGGATTACTCAAAAGCAAAGAATTCATCTGTTATTTATATACTAATTAGAGAACATAGCAAAGAGAAGAAATCATCAGAAAAATCACCTGTTTAATGCCATAATTAAAGGAATGAAGTGGCAAAAATATGCCAAAAATGGATTCCTTCGTCTATTGATGTATAACAATTCCAAGCTAAGACAACAAAGGACATATAAAACGAAAAAATGACATATATAACATGAATTTTATGAAACTCCATCAAATTAACAATATAAAAATGTTGGAATTTTAAATCCATCCCATATAATATTTGCAGTATGAGGTCGATTTTTATATGAACTTGGTTGGCGCTTTTATGCACTTTTACACATTTTCTAGTACATTTTAGGTTACTTTACAATCTTATGACTAGAGACCGGCACCGGACCGGATCCCGCACCGGATTTTGCCGGATTTGCGGGATTTTGCGGGATTTTACCGGACCGGATTTTTGCGGGATTATCCGGTACCGGATCCGTCCCGCAAAAAATTGGAAGGAAAAAATCCGGTCCGGAATCCCGCATCCGATTTGCGGGATCCGGCAGAACCAAATTTGAATTTGTTTTTTTAAATTTTAGAGATTTTTCAAATTTGGCTAAATGTAAATATCTTTTTTAATAACAAAATCTAATGCTGTCTAATTAAATGCATGGATTTTTGACTTTTTCATCGATTATTCATATTCTCTTCAATTCTTATTGTTTTACTTTTATACTTTTTATTATATTTTTTCTTATTTTATTTATTTAGATAATATTAAATAAGAAATGGAACATCCAATTTGGAAAATTGGTTTATTTATTGAATTGGATAAAGAAAAGGCTAAATGTATTGAATGCAATATTGAATTAAAAATGTCTCGTCGTAGCTATAAAGCATATATTTTGTTTGTTTCTCTTCCATTGATTTTGATTTTTGAATAAACAATAAATCTATTTTTAATTTGTTCAATCAATAATAATTAACAAAAAAAAATATTAAGAAAATTTTTTTTCTCATTTTTAACTACTTTTTTAAAAATCCCGCACCCGCAATCCGGCACCGGATCCCGCAAATTCTGACTACCGGATTTTACCGGACCGGATTTTTGCGGGATTATCCGGTACCGGATCCGTCCCGCAAAAAATTGGGGGAAAAAAATCCGGTCCGGAATCCCGCAAATGACATTTTGCTGGTCTCTACTTATGACCAAAAAATTCGAATCATTTGTCTAGCCTGATTTTTAAATTTCTTGAATAGCAGCTGAAAATTTTCAGTTCCTCGTTTGACGCATTTTCTTCAAAAATTTTTGTACTTAAGCAACCGCACCAACAATTCTCTACTTTTACAATGACCTTTTTTGCAGTATCTTTTCAAAATTTTTGTCAATTCACCTTTTTTGCTTCGAACCCATTGAGTATAAAAGGTGAAAATTTTTGTCTCTCATGGCATTTCGTCAAAAATTATAAATTTCTTTCCTCTTCAATCGAGATAATTCTAATTCTCATATGTTAAGGAAAAATAAATTTAAGAAAATTTTAGAAAAATATATTTGTAGCAAAAAATTCCCAAAAAAAATCTAATAATAATAAAATTAAATTCGTCAATTTTCCTACAAATGTCTTGGACTTCTGCTGATTTATTGCTATTTGATTATTATTTGTACGAGGCAGGCCATTTGATCAGCATTTTATTCACTTGCTTTATCATTAAACCATTATGGACATTGGCAATGGGGAGACCTGTGCTTTTGATTGTTTTTAACAAAGTAATAAAAATAATAATTTCGGAGGGTAAAAAAATTTCCGAAATTCACAAATTGAAATTTTGTTGGCAAAAATTATCGAGATTTTGTGGACCGCTCCATTCCACTGTTATTTTTATTTGCCAACAAGAAACCCACCAAATATAGTCCTTTAAATATAAGTATAAAGTAAAATTTGGGGACAAATGTGATCTTTTAATTTAGGTGAAATTCATTAAAAAAAGACATTTCACATGTAAAATTACCATATTATTCATGGTTTACATCCTATAGGCAATTTTGTCCTTGATTGATGGAATAGGCACACTGTTGCAAAGAACATCGACGCGTGTTAAATGGGATCCACTCGAAACAACGCTGTTCATTTGGCGTTTACAAATCAAACTGATGCATGATGTGCTGGTATATGGCATCTTGTTGAATATTATTGCTCTTGCCCTTAACCGAATGCATTGCATCATGTGGCCATTCCATTACAACGGGTGGATTAAGAAAAGGTGAGCAAAAGATTTTTGTTTATATCAATGAGTTAACAAAATTGGGGATTAAGTGTTTTTCTTAATTATGGCATAATTTATATTACCGTAAATTCTTTATTAAAATACTGCTTCTATTTGTAGCCCCGTCTAGCGAGTCTTTAAAATTTATTATCCGTATAGATATAAATAGAGGATTTATGGTATATGATAGATTTATTTGACTTCCTTTTTATAATGAAATTTACTAATTATAATTCACAGTTCACACAGGAAAATTGTTATTCAATGCATTTTGATATGGATTCTGGCTATGCTGATTGCAGAAGGAATGCGTTTGCATAATACAAAATTTAGTAGTTTTCAGTTACATACATATATTTTCTATGTCGCAATTGGACTTTATATGATTGTTGGAGCAAAATTGGCATGGAAGAAATGTAAAATTTTTTTACATAACAATGTTGAAAAATTTGGAAATTCTGACACACCTTCCCTGCCCCACGGAGATGATTTGAAAATAATAAATTAATGTCTATATCAAAAAAATAAGCTTAATGTTAGGCCCGTCATTAGAAATCTCTCATCAACATTAGCAAAGTACATTAGTACACTATGGATCATTTCCACAATCGTAAAATTCTTAAATTAAAATACATATGTTAAAAATGCAAATTAATTATTGTGTTATTAATGAGAGAAAACGGCGAACATTTTCCTGAAGAAATAAAACTTGGCGAACATTTTCCGGAAAGAATTAAAACTTGGCGAACATTTTCCTGAAGAAATAAAACTTGGCGAACATTTTCCGGAAAGAATTAAAACTTGACGAACATTTTTCGGAAAGAAATAAAACTTGGCGAACATTTTCCGGAAAGAAATAAAACTTGGCGAACATTTTCCGGAAAGAAATAAAACTTGGCGAACATTTTCCGGAAAGAAATAAAACTTGGCGAACATTTTCCTGAAGAAATAAAACTTGGCGAACATTTTCCGGAAAGAATTAAAACTTGGCGAACATTTTCCGGAAAGAAATAAAACTTGGCGAACATTTTCCGGAAAGAAATAAAACTTGGCGAACATTTTCCTGAAGAAATAAAACTTGGCGAACATTTTCCGGAAAGAATTAAAACTTGGCGAACATTTTCGGAAAGAATTAAAACTTGGCGAACATTTTCCGGTAAGAAATAAAACTTGGCGAACATTTTCCCGAAAGAAATAAAGCTTGGCGAACATTTTCCGGAATGAAATAAAACTTGGTGAATACAAATCCAAAAATAATTTCAACTTTTTATCATAATAAAAATTTGACAAAAACAGGTTCTTCCAATAATATGCTGCAATCAGAGAGTACCGAAAAAGACTTCAACAAAATTACCATTGTCTGTTTGGCCGGTTTAGTACCGAATCTGTTATCATTTTCGGCCCAAGCTGTTGGATTGACAAATCTGGGGGACCAAAACCTTATGTTGCGCATTTATATGCAAATTGTACAATCAGCCTTAAGGCCATTCATCTATTGTGCCGATGAATTATGTCTGATTGTGTTGTTGGCAGATTTTCGGCGAATCATCAAGAAATTTTTGCGTTCAATCTTTTGCAGATGGAAGAATGGCAGTGCCAACAATAGTCAAAATGTTAAAAATATTATAATTATGCCAAATTTGAATGATGGAATGCTACCGACATCCTCAGTAGCTCCATGACATTAATGTTTGAAAAGATTATTTTGTATGAAACGTTCCCCATAAAAAAACTTTTATTCCCCAATAAAAATTTTTTCTTCTAAAAAAACTCCCCCAAATACTTCTTTTTTGTTAATTTTTATACAGAGAAAATATTTAAGGAATGGCTAAAAATGAATTTAACTTTCGTTTTATAGTTAAAAGAAATCTATAAATTGTCATTCCGCTGCATTATTTTTTAATTTAATATAAATTCGCTAAAATGATGATTAATATTTTTTTAGGTTTGAAGAAAAACATTTTAAAAATTTCATAAAATTATTTTAAAATAATCAAATTGGTCTTGAAAATCGAAATAATCTCATCTCAATATCAAATTGAAAGAATTTTTTATTTTTCGATTAATTAAAAATATTTTCTAATTTATTTTCAAACAAATGATAATTAATTAATTAATAACAATGAAGAAAAAACCAACTTTTTAATTCCAATTAAGAATAAGGTTTTAACATTTAAATTTGGATTGATTTGCCCGTTGGGCATTTAAAAAACTAAAAAATTAATTTTTTTTTGTCCTTAATTATTCTTTTCCTCGTTCAATAATGGCTTTCACAATTTGATGGACAAATTCCTCATAGTCCCCTTTGAGCAAAATTTGCCAACCTTCCGTTTCAGTAACCTTTTTTAATAAAATACATTAAATTTTCACAATTTCATCCCACTTCATTTGCATGCTTTTGAATGTATTCAATTGTCTTTTCCTTGAGATGTTTAGCGGAATATTGGCTGGCCAAAACCAACAAAGCGCATGCATTCTCATTGTTCAGGCAATGTGCCAATTCCCGCTCACAGAGCATCTAAATGTATATATTTAATAAATAAATTATAAAATATTTCATTCACCTTCAATCGAATTAGTTGATATTTTTCGGATGCAATCAACAATTCCTCAGCCATATTCTTCATTGTAAAATTTGGTCCACTGTATCTAAAAATTAAAATATATTAATAGGGCGGTATTCTATTTTATTTGCAGAAAAAGGGAAATTTGCTGAAAAAAAAGTATTGAAAATTCAGAAAAGTTTAACAATTTAGTTGTTTGTTATTAACCCTCAAATCATTTACCCATTATGATTATATACAATTTTTCATGTTCTAATTGATTAAAGATGTTTAATCGTCTTTTCGTTTTCGAGTCAAAACTAATTTATAATTGGTAAAATAATGACAAAATTAATATTATTCGATGCTTCGTGAATTGATTTATCAAATGCTTTGGTGGTCTAGGTCTATGAAAATTTTTAAATAATATATAACATCGAAAAAATCTTGTTTCATTTTACTTTTTTTGGAAATTCTTTGTTTTTTACTGCCTATTAAATATTTGAAAATTACATATATGCATCATTTATGTTTTTGGAATATTTTAAGATTAATATTTCGTGTCCTTTTTGCATATTATTGACAAAATTATAAAAAAATACAATAAAAATGCATTCAAATTAAAATTTTTTCGATAATTATATTGCCAATTTTTGTTTTAATTATGCTTTAAATCCATAATAATAAAATAAATCCAACATGTAACGAAGCATTTGCTCCAGCACATCCGATTTAATGTCATCAATTTGGACGATTCCATTTTGTAATTCCACCATATTAGTTTGGAACATTGCCGCAAAAACCGGAGAACGACATGCCAAAATGCCTTTGTATGCCTGAAAATATATTAGTTAATTAAATGAAAAAATTAATAGGGGATTGACATTAAATTTGACTCCATCCGATGAGACCAATATGCAATCTGAATATTGGTCTCTATTTTCGAATAAGCACAAGTCTTCCGACATTCGACATTGAGTTCTAAATTTATCCAAATTCAAACAGAACCCGTTATTTACTTACTCAATACCATTTGGAATACCAGCATTAATCTCGATGCTCAGAATGATTGAATCAGTTGATTCATCATACCAGCCATTTTCCGGATTCATCGATTCCTGTTAATAAAGGAAAAAATATTATGAGAGGAATTCATAGAAAAATCCCAAAGATAAAAACTTAAACAGATATTTTATCTTGAATCGCCTTTCCCAATACTTAGTTATAGATGCCTTATCCAAATATAAACTTAAAATTTCATTTTCTCTGTTAGGATTTTAGATGCCTATGAATTTTGAATATGAGAGAAATATTTAAGGATATCCAACTTAGCCGTTAATAAACTTATAACTCATTAAAGACTCAACCAATTTTAACTAATTTTATAACAAATTAAAAAATAAACTGTTGGCTATCAATACAACAATATTATTTTATTCAAAAATTAAAATTGATTATGCAAATAAAATCTTTTATAATGCTTTTTAACAAGAATTGACGAATATTTCAAAAGATGTTTAGGCTTAACTCCGTCAATTCTAAACTAATTTAAATAAATTTAATATTTTTAGCTTAACAAGAGTCTACTCTTTTATTTGATACAAAAATTATCAAAAATGTATTTTTGTATTTGATGAATTATTCTAAAAGACAGCAAGTTGACCGGATTTTAGTTGAGGAGTATTATAGGTATTTGGATGTTAATTAGGGTTGCTCAAAGTCGGTTTTAAACCGAGGTTTCCGGTTTTCGGTTTCGGTTCGGTTAACCGACTTTGAGCAACCCTAATGTTAATGGCAAATTAATGTTATACATAAAATAAGGTAAAAGGTTTTATTAGTTAATCTCATTATTGAGTGTTGAGATGAATTTCAAATAATATTTAATTTTGAATCTTGCTTAAAATAAAAATATAACAATTACCTCAAATGTCACAAATTCATCAAAGCCCCAATAATTTTCTTTTCCACGGAAAGTATGCTTGATTTCTCGAACTTTGTCTGCCTTTCCTTTCTTTTGAGCAATCACTTTCAAATTTGCAGATGCATAGCAAGCCCAATTTCGATCTTATTTACATTAAAATTACAAAAAAATTTTGAATTTAATTAGTTAACCATGACTATCTGCGTTGCAATTTAGGAAATAGTTGAGAAATTTTCCATTTTTCTTTGCACAAATTTTCCAAGGAAGGCCTCGGATATAATTTGTTTGGCTAATAAGTTTGCGCGCATCTCCCATTTTGAACTGATTAAACTTGTCAATTTTCATTGTAATAACTCCGGACGACTTGTAGAAATCATCCTCTTCTTTACCTAAATTTACAAATCCATATTAGAAATATAAAATTAGAAATATTTAATTTATTGAAAAAAATAATGAAAATGTCGAAAAGATTATAATAGTTCAGTTGTTTGTTCTAAGATATAAAAACAAACAAACTATACAGCCCAATTGATAAATCCCTACCAGCCGCATTGTTTGATAATAATTTTGCATAGATAGATTTAATTAACCAATTTTAATTTATTGTAATTTTTGAAGTAAAAACAAAATCGGTTCAAACGGTTTAATATTTTTATTTTCGCCAAGCTATAATAAAATTATATATCGATTAATGCGACTTGATGTTGACGGGCTTACCCTGACTAAGGAAATAGGTGCGGATTCTGAAAATATGCCGAAAATATGCGTATAGCAAATCGTAAATCCAAATCCAGATACACCCTTATTTTGAGCATAATTTTGAGAATTTAACATATTTTTGAATTATTTTAGAATATGGAAATTTTCAAAAATTATTAAATTGATCTTATTTTGACAATATGATGAAAATACAGCCAAAAAATATATTTTTAGAATATTCAAATTCTCAGAAATATGTTAAGATTTAGAGATTCTGCAAATTATTTTTAAGCATTATTTTCAGTACATATGTCAAGATACGAGTGGAAAAACCAATTTTCAGAATATACATATTTTCAGCATATGCTCAGAATCTGACTATTATGAAAAATTATTTTTGAGTAAAATTTTTATCCATTGTTAGCCAAAATAAGTTCTCGCGCACCCCGGGACCTCGAGAATCCCAGGATCCCGCGCACTCGGGAGTCCCAGGATCTCGCGCACCCCGGGACCTCGAGAATCCCAGGATCCCGCGCACTCGGGAGTCCCAGGATCTCGCGCACACCGGGAACTCGAAAATCCAAGGATCCCGCGCACTCGGGAGTCCAAGGATCTCGAGAATCCCAAGATCCCGCGCACTCGGGAGTCTTAGGACCTCGCGCGAGTCCAATCCCAAAAGGCTAATACGCCGGAAGCATGCCCCAAAGGGGGCAGCAGCCATGACTTCACCTTATAAATCTGGGTACTATATGGGCTGGAGGGTAAAAAAATTTTATGAGAAGCACACAATAGGAGGAAATAAACAGAGCCCATCTCTGTTCGTCTAACAGAAATAGTACACAATACTAGCATTGCCAATAAAGATCTATTTTAAAAATAATTGTGGGAATTTCTAGAATTCAAAATATATGCTCAGAATATATTTATTTTCAACATAAAAATGAATCATATTTTAAGAATAATTTTAAAATATAAAAGATAAGATATGTTGAGAATTTAGAAATTTTCAGAATTATTTTAATAATTTACTAGATTTCCCTATTATTTTCAGAATAGTCTAATTTCAGTCATATGTTTACAATTCGCATATTTTGCGATATATTTTCATAATGACAAATTCTGCCTATATTTTTGGCTTCATATCTTAGAATAATTTTCATAATTTAAACTTTGTGATATTTTCATAATTTACAATATTCTAACATAATTTTAAGAATAATTAAATTTTGCACTATATTACCGGGATAGTGAAATTTTGGGCATGGATTGGGAGTTGTATCTAGCGTCAGGGTCAGGGTACTCTATCAATTGGATAAGATGGATAAAGAAAAACAATTGAATCTTTTACAAGCTTTTGGACATTTTTTAATACTTTTACGAAAAATTAATAATTATATATTCATTTAAATTAATACCTTTGTTGAAAATGAAACTCATTTCGGTGGCTGTAGAAGTTCAAAATGGAATTTTAATTATTATTTATTAACAATTAAACTAAAAAATTATATTAAAATATTTAAAGATTTTTGTATTTTGAAAAATGTAAGGAGAATTTGCGAAATTTGTTTAATAAATAAATTGACAAATTAAACAAGCATAAATAAAAATTTAAATAAATCTAAAATTTAGAGAATATAAGATTTTATTTTCTATTCACTTTGATTATCTTCTCTGTCGGTCCAACTTTTTTACGAAAAAAGGAAATGATCTTCAATGAATGTTTGGATTTGGATGTAATAATATAATAACAGTGCTCATAAATGTAATTGAAATGGAGTCGATATCTGCGCAACAGAGTTGAGAGAAAAGTTGAAGGAAAAGTGGTTTCTTTCTTATTTATAACTGGTTTTTTTTATCCAATAAATTCGAATCAGAGGGCGCGAAAATTCATTCGAAAGACCTTGAAAAAATTGAATCGATTGGAGAATGTTTTTATGTATAAATTGCGCTGTAATTTTATGAACATTTTTATGAGGGATTTTCTCTTTCTAATATATTCTTTTTTTTCAATGACATTTTATTTCGGATTCAAATAAAAAAGAAGTGAAATTTTTTTGTCCAAGAATTATTTCCCTTCAATGAAATTCAAAATCAAATATTGTTGTGAATCCTCAATTTTCAATATGGTCCATCATTGTCGTTGTCAACTCGCCATCACCAGTGCCAATCTATATTGATCTATATTGATTTTGCATAAAACTCAAAAGTATCATATAGTTGCGCAAAGGAAATACGGATTGGAACTGCTCTGGAGGAATGTAAAAATGGACTCCTCCGTGTGCTCCGCCTCCGCGCGACCAGGCACTCGTCCAGTTCCCGCGCTTCGGCTACGCACATTCCGGAGTCCACTCTTACATTCCTCCACAGTTCCAACATATTTCAGCGAGACTTAGAAAAAATTTTCAAAAAGTGCCTTCTTTGGAAAAGTGCCACCAATTTTCAATAGCTTTGAATTGCAATTTATGAGTCCGGCCCTGAGCATCAACACATTCCAATGAGCGCGCAATGTGAGGATAAGCAATATGTTCAATTGTAAGTGGAGTGCCGAGTTTGGACAAATCATGGCTTTGAAGAAGTGGAAGATTCTTAAAATATTTTTTTAGATTTTTTTGTAAATTTAAATAATAACTTACAATATTATGATGGAAATCACCAATAAACAAATGACAGAAAACAATCAAACAGATTGAAATTTGCAAATGCTCATTGCCATTGTTGATTGATTTAATACTGGCTTCCATTGCTTTGATTATGGAATGAAAATTGTCAAAGAATTCAGAAGTATTGGTGTATTGTTTGAAATGTTTTTGTTGGCGAATTTTGATTTGCAAATGTTTGAGATTGGGGCAGACCCGAACAAGGAATGAGCAAAATGTCTTAAATTTGGTGGCAAATTTGTCGAGATCCTCTTCCGAAGAGCGAAAATCGAAGCAACAATTGACGGTGATTTTCATTGTATTATTGGCAATGATTGAGCTAAAATGGGTATTTTTAATGAATAACGAAATTAAATCATTTACATTTACCTCTTATATTGACTGCAATCGATTATGATATTATCATAGTCATTGGAAAATTCCAGTTCAACCGCATCAATGGCCAAAATTGCTTCGAAATTGTTTTCTGTAAAAAAATTGTTGAGTCAATTTTATTCAAGAAATAAAATTTACGAATGCTTTCAATTGATTCATAGCAGGGGTGGGGTCGAAATTTCGATTTTCGATTTCGATCGTCGAAATTTCGATGTTTTAGTTTCGATTCGATTTCGATTTCGAAAAGTGTCGAGTTTCGAAAAAATTTCGAAAAAGGCAAAGGGGGGACCCTTTGCTAGTTTCAATCAAAAATTTGGTATATTTTTTGAAACGAATTCCTTTTTTACTTAAAATTTCCTTATTTTTGCTCAAAATATTTAGTTTTTTAATTTATTTTTCAATTATTAAATCATCAAAATATGTTTTATAATTGTTTTAGGAATAAAAAATGAAAAGTTCAAGACTTTAATAATATTATTTTGATGGAAATGACCAAACAATAATGTAACATGTAAAGAACCGCACCTAAAATAATCATTGAAAAGAATCTAACAATTAATTTGTCATTTAAAAAATATCAAATAAAACCTTATGAAAAAAAAACCAAAAATTTCCTAAAATAAAAGCTAAATTCGGTTGGGTTTTGGGTATTGGTTTCATTGTCAACTATTTTGCCAATAACAAAAACAAGAAAATTTGAAAAAGCTTCTTTTATTTCATCAAAATGCTAAAGTCTATAATTTTATTTTTTAAATATCATTGATTATTATTTTTTGGATAAAAAATTTCACTTTTTTGTATTTTTAGAATTTTTTTTCAATTTTTAAAGGATTTGAAAATTTTTTTGAAAAATTTCGATTTTCGATTTCGATTGTCGAAATTTCGATGTTTTAGTTTCGTTTCGATTTCGATTTCGATTTGGAAGTGAGTTTCGATTTCGAAGCAAATTTCGATTTCGATTTTTTTGAGTTTCGACCCCAGCCCTGATTCATAGATTCGAAATTTCTTGACCATAATATTATTATTCAGTCCATCTGGGATTTGAACTACTAAATTTGCGAAAATTATTAGCAAATTAAATAAGTCTAAACTGACGTTTGCCAAGGAAGAGGGCGCAGAAAGCTTTCAAACTGTTTATTTCCCCAAATTCTTTGATGTCAATTGAATGGGCATCCGGAAGAAAACCAACCGATTTAATTGTATTAACTCGGAATTTTCCTTTTTCGATGATGTATTCTAGCATTCCTGGTAGAACAATGTAAGGTCCTCCAAATTCTGCCCAATTTTGATCATTCTAAAATATTTTTTTTTATTAAAAAGGATATTAGATAATATTAAATAAACTAACGAATTTTTCCTTCTTATAAAATTTGATTTGCTCCACAAAGTAATCTCTGTAGAAATGAATTCGCTTGAATTTGGCAAATTGCGAGATAATTGACCGGAAAGCCATTTCATTATGGCCCTTAAGATATATATGTACTTTAACTATAAATGATAAATTTGCAAACCATGAACCATCTGTAGGGATTTTGCTCACGGAAATCAATTTGTGGCCATCCTTTGGGAATTCTTGCCAGCAATTTCTCGGCAATGATGTATAAGAAGTCTTCGGTATACCATGGCTTTTTTCGTTGTTGAAGTTCACTCATTTTTAATGATTTAATGCAATTTTTGTAATTCTAATTCTTATCTAATTTTTTTTTAAATAAAAATAGAAATTACAAAATATATATGCCTATGTTTAGATAAAATAAAATCTTAATTTATCCATTTTAGGGGGAAATGTGGAATTTTTGGGCTTGGAATTTGAACCAATATTGGGTCAAAGCTCAAAGCTGCATTAAAGAAATTAAAGGTTTATTCATTTTTACTGCTAGAAATAGAGAAAGAGAAAGAAGAGAGATTAGCGGTATAATAGCACAGAGAATTTGGCAGGCTTGGACCAAAAATGAGGGAATAGGTTTAACCCCGCGAGCGAAGAATGAAAAAGCGGAGAATGGAGAGAGCGAGGGAATTTGGCTGCGAGGAACGGGACAGGAAGATTCCACCCAAAATTCCCCCGCGGGGAATCCCCAAGCCAAACGGAAGGCACAAAGAATTTTTGGGGGTTATTGATTTCAAGGGCAAAGCCAAGCCAAAAATTAGGGACTTATTAGAGACTAAAATATGAACGGAAAATGCACTAAAAAGGCCCAGTGGGTGGTTCCTCTCCTCTTGTTAATTTTTTATTGTTTATAAATATATAAATATTAAAATTATCATATTAATTTATTTTCTCAAAAATTTTAGCAAAAGACGAATTATTTTTTATTTTAAGAAATTATGAAAAAGTTGGCGAAAATTTTTTAAACAAATTTCATCAATTCAATATTTTAAATTCAAGATTATATATGTTGATTTTTATTTAGAATATTTTTAAATTGTTAAAATGAAATTGTTGCATAATATTGTTGTAATATCTTTTCTTCTAATTAATAGGTAACATTATTTCTTCATTTTCTTAATCGCAATAATGGCTTTCACAATTTCATTGACAAATTCCACGTTGTCTCCTTTCAATAACATTTTCCAACCCTTTGTTTCAGTAACCTTTACAAAATAACCAAATTTATTTAAATTTTTCTATTACAGACAATCTCGGAAATTGGGCATTTCCAGAATTATCGCGGCCTTTAGCTGGATCACAGCTTAAAAGATTCCGTACAGATATGAAAATTGGCTCTTTTGGTATAAGCTTATTTATTATTTTGATAAGCTTAACCATCGATTAAAGCCGTAAAAGCATTTTTGGTTTACTAACTTCTCTAGAATTTAATACCAGTTTGAAATTGTTTCATAATTAAATCCATCAGTCAGAATCGATCGAGACTATTTTCAAATTTATTCAAAATCAAAAAGCCGAGATTTGAAAAATTATTCAGCTAAAAGTTTGGGCAATTCCGGAAATGCAAAAATTTATTCATCTCTCAAAATATGATTTTTGTACCAAAATGGCTAGGTTCATACAAGCTCCAAAAATAAGTCTATTTTGGGAGATGAATAAATTGCATATTTCCGGTAATGCCTAATTTCCAAAATATATCCATCTAACCTCATTTGCATGCTTTTGTATGTATTCAATTGTCTTGGATTTGAGATGTTTGGCGGAATGTTGGCTGGCCAAAACCAACATTTCACACGCATTCTCTTTTTTCAAACCATGGACCAATTCGTGCTCACAAAGCATCTGTGAATATTTTTATTAAATAGTAACAAATATTCAATTTCATTTTCTACCTTCAATCGGATTAATTGATATTTTTCGGCTGCAATCAACAAGTCCTCTGCCATATTCTTCATTTTCGGCTTTTTTTCACAGTATCTAAAAATGTAAACATTCTAATAAAACAGTTAGATAAATGAGTTCTATTTCTGTTGATTTACAAGATTTACAACATTATCAATGAAAATGATATTTATTTAAAATTATATATTTAAAATTCCCAAATTAATATTTCTTTTAATATTTTGCTATTTTTTAATTATATATTTATGAATAAAATTAGAGTTTGCTAAGTCCGAAGAATGCCCGCGGAAAAATTTGAATAGCTTTTTAGCCAGCAGAGATGAATGCTACAGAATTTTTTACATTATCTAAAAGGGCGCGTACTAAACGATAGGCAAAATTTTTTGATAATTGCAAACATTTTAAAATTTAATTTATGCCCTAAAGGAACAAATTTCAGTGCAATAACTTGGACCTATCGTAGATTACAAATTCCGGAATAATTCTTTTATTTTGCTACAAAGTTATTCAAATTTACCCGTTGGCAATACTCGGACTCGGCTAATTCTACCCAAAAGCCAAATTCAAAGAGAATAAAATAAATCTAACATGTAACGAAGTATTTGCTCAAGCACCGCCGATTTAATATCCGTAATTTGGACAATTCCATCTACCATTTGGTTCTCGAACATGGTAGCAAAAACGGGCGATCGACATGCCAAAATACCTTTGTATGCCTGAAAATACATAAAATTTTGTGATAAAATTAATTTTGGGTGAACCTTAAATTCTACGTTATCTGATGAGACCAATATGCAATCACAATATTGGTCACTATTTTCGAATAAATACATGTCTTCCGACATTCGACATTGCATTCTAAATTTAGTCATTTAACGGTTTATGTTACAGTTATTTGACCATTCGCATTTTGTAAGTGGACTATTGAAAAAATTTAGGCGACCTTTCTAGGTTTATGCAAAATTGCCAAAAAAATATTGATGAAAGATTAGAAAGTTTATGTTAAAAATTTACCAAAATAAATAATTAATTACAAGAAAATGCCCAAGACCGGCCTTGAGGCCCTAAATCCAATGATATGAACTCTGAGATCAGGCTTAATCTAATCTTATCCTAATTCTAATTTGACATTATTCTTCAAATTAAGCAAGAAATTTCACTAAAATTAAAAGATTTAATGCTTGGAACAGGGGGTTAAGCTAATAAGCTTGGCCATGTTTAGGGCTCGAATATACAGACGAAAAATTAGCATTGGTCTCTTAAACGGCGAATGGCGCCTAAACTTTTCAATGTTTCGTTTAATTTAAATCTATGAAAGGTCGGCTAAAATGCAATTGATCCATTTTTTACTTACTCGATAATTGGGATATTAGCATTAATCTCGGTGTTGAGAAGGATTGAATCGGTCGACTCATCATACAAGCCAATTTTAGGGTCCATCAATGTCTCTCTGTTCAAAAGGGTTAAAAATATTTGAAAGGCAAAATAATAAATTTTTGACCATGTTTTCTATAGTTTTATTATATCAAATTTATTTTTAAAATTGTTTGGACAGCCGCCATCATTTAATTGGGAAAATGGAAAGGAAAAAATTATTTGGGAAAAAGCGGCTGCCTTTGCCTTGGCCATGAAGGCAGGTCATACATGGATGAGAGGGCCAAATCAATTGATTTTATTGCATTGTTGGCATTTGATTGAGATTTGTGAGATCGATGGAAATTGGAAAATTATCTTTGAAAAACTATAAAAAAAATATTAAAATATTAAGAGAATTTTCAATTAATCTATAATTAACATGTCGCTAAGCGACTGATAGTTGGTTATACTACAGTAATCGAAATCGCTTACGGCGATTTCCACACAGAGCCCGGTATCTCGCTCATTCGGCGCTCAATTTTATACACTTATCGGTTAGCAGATTCATTGTTGGCTTTCGACTCTTATGGGCTCATCAGTTGGAGTTTAATTATTCCCTTTACTGCCTTCATTCCTTCAGAGGGCTAGGGCTTATTTAGTGGATTTATTTAATTAAAAATAAATTGATTCATTGGCATTCGAAAATCACAGATAACACTATCCATGACAAAGTAGTAGGATAAAAAAGCTACCACAATTGATTTACACAAAAAACTAAAATTTGATTTAACGAACTTTTATCAATAATTAAAGAATAAGTAAAAATAAAAATATTTCCTATAAATTCCAAAATGATGAGAATGAGCATTCATTAATTATTTTCTATTCAATTTAATTGTCTCCTCCTTCGGTCCAACATTTCTTATGAAAAAGGAAATGATCCTCAATGAATGTTTGGATGAAATAATAGCCGTGATCATAGCCGGGATGGAGTCGATATCTGTAAAAGAAGGGAATTTGGAATGAATTTGAAGCAAAAAATGCTTAAATAATTTTATTATATTTTTTAATAAAATCATTAAAGAAAATTGGCATTTTTGAGGAACAGATTATATGTCCATAATAAAATCCGAAAAAAAAAGTTAAAGGTGGTAATTATTAGGTTTTATCCACACTTTATTTGGTAATATTGGATATTTGTTGCAGCTAATTTTAGGATTTGGCTAATTCCAGGGAATTAATTAGCTAAGTGCTAGGCTAATTTTGGGAATTCTGGCTTCTAGGCATCGTACAACCTCGAGAATAGGCTCAATCGATTCGGCAAGGTGGATTTATTTTATGAGATTTCAATTTTAGACGGTATGAGTGTGTTTAGTAACACTTTCCACTAGATTCATAAACGCCACCGGCGCCAAAAACCTAACCCCACTCTAAGCCTAAAACCCGTCCGAAATTGAAATTTTTTATATTAAATCGACCATGCCGAATCGAATGAGCCTATTATCGATTCATTGGATTGCCTAGAAGCCGAAATTTCCAGAATTATCCAAGAAAATCACTTGGATAATTGAATTAACTTTAACAAATTTCCGATATTAATTGTTATAAATTTTATCATATTTTATGACCTCAAAAATGCCAATTTTCTCAATTTTGGATAAATTTAATGATTTTACGGCTATTTTTAATTTATAAATCATCCTAAAAATTCTTACTTCCAATTGATGTTTGGATTGGAGACGGAGAGCAAATTATCGGGCAACAAATCATTGGCCAGAAATTGATCAGCCGAACCCTGGAAAAATTTTGGTCATTTTTAAAAAAGAAATACGGGTTCAACCTGATCAATGAGGATGTCCCTCTTTGGTCCCGTGTATTTTTTGGTCACTTCAGTCGAATCATATTCCGCCCATTTTTCGCGATTCTCCTCAAAAGGTCCGAAATAACCGGTGAAATATTTTTGGCCAAACAGCGGTGAATTTATTGGATTTGAGATTGGAGCGAAGGCGGAAATTGTTTTGAAAAGACCCGGATTTTTTAGGCCAATTTGAAGGGCACCTTTCAAAAATATTAGGGTGAAATTATTTGGAATTAAAAAATAAAGCCAATAATTTTCAGCCGATACCGTAATATTTTAATCTATGGCTTAATAAATTCTACAGGATCAGCTTTGTCTAAAAGATTCCAATTCCTAATCAAATAGACAAATTTCAAAAGAAATTATGGCTAATTGAATGTTAGGGTTTTTAAACCGGTATAACATTACAAAATCGAACAAGTCTGGCCAAAATTAGCATTTTTCAATTAAATCGATCATGCCGAATCGAATGTTCCATAAATTAATGCTCTATAATGCCTATCTTCTTTAGATATGGGGCCATTGATTACAAAACATGTATTAGTCGGCTATCTGTCTGCAACCAAATTTTTTGAATTAAAGTTCCCTTTTTAAGTAATTAGGATTAATGTGGATTAGGGTTACGGATATTTGAGATTATCTCTGAATTACTCTAACTCACTCTATACCGGTTGACAATATGGTTATCTTTCCCCAATTGACCCAATAATACATTTGGTGACAGATAACCGAAAAGTATCTCATCATATAATAAGTAAAATATCTTCCACCATACTATTTTTGGTCAGTATAATTTGGAATCAGCTGACAAATTCAGTATGGATTGCAACATATATAATTATTATTTAAACCTAATCCGCCCATTGAATGTCCAAATATTCCACATTGGCTTTGATCGACTGGGAATTGTGCGAAAATGAATGGCACAAATTCCTCCACAATATATGAGTACATTTGATAATGTTGAGCAAATTTTGGTTCCGTAGCATTCAAATAACTGGAAATATAAATTAAAATGTTAAAATTAATGTGTTACAGTTAATATTGGAATTTGGCTAATTTCAGAATTTGTCGGATGCTGCCTTATTAGCTAATTTTGAAAATCTCGGCTTCTAGGTAATTCGTTATTTTAAAAATAGTTTCATTCGACTCGGATTGTCGATTTAGTTTATGAAATTTCAAATTCAATCAGAAATGAACTTGTTTTTATAAGCTGAACCGTCGCTTAAACTTAAACCGGTTTTGGTTTTATAACTTTTGCCTAAGCCGTAACAACGGTTTAAAATTAAAATTTCATATATAAAAGTGCCCAAGCCCAATGTCGAATCGGATGAACCCATTCTCAAGTCTGTATGAAGTCTGAAAGTCGAGATTTTCAAAATTAGTCAGCCAATTCCTAGCATCTAGGTACTTATCCAGTTTGAGGTCCTTTTTTGGGTTAACTATGAAAAAGTGAAAGGTCCACATATGGATCATCAGGATTTATGGTTATGGTCTTTAGAGGTTACATTAGATTATATATTATATCCCAATCCCGACCTTGAATATCCCCTAATAACCCTAACCATAATCCTGATGATTCAAATTCAAAGGGAGGACCTTCACATTTTCCCTTCTCAACAAAAAATCGGACCCGAACTGGATAAGTACCCAAGCTTATTTCTGTAAATTTGCCAATTTCCAATATTATTTGTAACCGATGGAATTGTGCCCTTACAATCCGGCGGATGCACCAAATGTTGGATCATCCCCAAAACCAGTTGGCACATCCTTTCCCCGTGGACTGGTGTCCGAATTGACCACAACAATTTGATGGTCCGATGCGAAACGTTGCATTCCACTTTTGATGATGAAATTTTCTTCAGTGCATGTTATCCCTTAAATCAATGATTTATGTATAATTTATGTTGGCCCAAACTTGGTTCCATTTATTCTAACTCATCAATGACTGAACCAATTTTGATGATTTTAGTAGCAAATAATCTAAGAGATTGTTGGCTATCAAATGTGACTAATTTTGTTTAAATCGGTTCAGAATTGATGGAATTGTACCCAACCAAAAATCATTACAAATGATCTTTAATATTTATCAGCGAAATTTTCGTCGATTTTTTACGCATAAATCCTTCAATTCTTAACCCATTTAAATGAAATTAATATCATTAGATAGCCAACATTCGGCTGTTTGTTGATGAGAATATGTTGAATATTTGTTCAGTCATTGATTAGCTATTATAAATTGCGACTAGTTGGGCTGCTCTGATAGATCGGATTTAAATAAAAATTATTAAATCTTTCCAAAAATATTTATCTAGGTTTAATTTTTTGAAAAAACATGAATTTAACTTTATTTCAATCATATCTGGCAATTTTGGTAAGAATTATTTAGTAAATTTGCCATTTGACTTAACAAAATTGCAATAAATTGAACAAAATATAAAGGCTATTGGCTAGCCGAAATTTCCGGATCGAATTTTCCGGATTTCGATAAAAATTTCAATTAAAAATGGTATTAAAAAATTTAGGAAAATCAATTTGGAAGACAAGAATTAAAAATGTTAAATAGAAGTTTTTTGCAAAAAAAAACTAACTCTGGATAAATATTCTTTTTAAAATTGTATATTCATGTTAATTTTAGATATGATTATTATTAGATCAATCTTCCCCTCGAAATCAATTATGATGCTTTGCGGTGCCACACCATTTAACCGCTTTCTTATTTGTTCAAAAACACACACATAAGTGTCAAAAGCCTTATTTGCCATTAGTATAAAAGCTCCTTTTACAAGGGGAATCACATTGCGAAAAGGACACGAACATATGTGAATAATGACTCTGCATTGAAAAGAATGGTTTTACAATTTGATCAAAATCCAAATATGAACGATGTTGAATTTTTTACCCACTTAAGTGCAATCCAATTTAGATTAGCACAAAACGGATTTAACTATTGGGATGATTAATTTATATAGCATAAAAATAAATTTTTTAATTTGACTTTTTTTTAAATTATAATCCGGAAAATTCGGTCCGTAAAATTCGGTCCGGAAACCTCGGTCCGGAAAATTCGGTCCGGAAGTTTCGCACCACCAGGCTATTAACTTGTTTATTGTGGAAAAGCTCAATTTAAAATATGAAAAACCTGATAGCCAAAAGAGAACTGGAAATTTTTTATTAGGCTGTTGTTCCGAATTGTCGGGCAAATAAATGCCAAATTTCATTGGACATTGAAGTTTTTGACTAAAAAATCCTATATAAATTATTTTAAAATATATTTTTGCGACCTTTCATGCACAAAAACTTTTTGGTATCCTCGGAATGAACGACTTGAAGAAATTTGTTTCAAAAGCGACGAAGATGAACTCATTTCTAAATTAATATACTAGAATTATATCCATACAATCGAAAAAAGTTAGTTCGGATTAAATATTTAGCGCAAGTTTTAACAATCAAATGACTAAATGTGGCGGCTTTAGTTCAGCGAAAAATGAAAATTAAAAAAGTTTCATAAACAATGTTTTGGTAGTTTAAATAACATTAAAATCTTTAAATCATGTTTTGGATTTTTCAATATGTTCTGAAATCTGAATCCTTAAAAAACATCATTGAATTTTGATTTTACCCTTGAAAATTGATGAAAACCGATTTGGATAAACCGTCTTAATTTTTACGCCGCTGAACCACAAAATGGCTACTCCAAAAAATGCCTCCCAAAACAGTTTTTACTTCTAATAAATCAGAAAACGGTTCTAGACTCTAAAAATCTTATTATATATTGATTTGTAGATCTTATCGAGATCGAGACTCATCGAATGGTATATAAAATGTTATGGTTTGGTCAAAAATCAAAATTAAGAGTTTAAAATCAAAAAATGGAAAAGTGGTTTAAACGGTTAATACCCTTTAATTTTAGCACAGCCCATGACAAATTATAAACCATTCGATGCGTCTCGATGAGATCTACAAATTAGTATAGTTTTTAAAGTCTAAAACCGATTTCTAATTTATTAGAAGTCATATAGGATTACCCTAATATGCGCCATTCTACACTCACTCATCAGCAGTTCCGATTGGGTGGATGAGGGTCTAGGTTGGGCAAGGCGAGTGTTCATTGAAGCAATTTGTTTATCCATGAGGATGGACTAAAATTTAAATTTATTCCTCATATTCTTTCATAATTTACCTGTTGCATGATTATTTCTAGTGCTAATTTCGTTTGTGCCCAAATACGCAAATCTTGGTCAATATCGGTGGCTATAAACTCGCTTAATTCTCTAATTCTTCTTTCAATTATCTCCAAATTTTGAATTTCCATTTAACTAAATATAATAAAATAATTAGCAGAGATGTTTTAGGAATCTCGATTTCTTATTGGGTAACGTAGAGACCTATCATTTCGGGATTCTTTTACAGTTCCTGTGTCCGATCAAGAATTATGAGTCCAATTAATAATTATGAGGCCTCATGAAAAATTATGGGTCCATAATATTTTTTATGAATCCCATCAAAAATTCCAGATTATATTTTAAAATTAAGCCTTACCGTACCCTACCCTAAAACAAATAATGACCTTCCCTAACTTAATCATACCTTCCCTTAAATTAGGGTTGAATAGACAAGACATTAAATGCAGGGTGGGCTTAAGGATAGGGTCCGGATTGATTGATAGTAAAGTATGGTTTAGGTTTTTGGTCACATTATTACTGCTGGATGCATAAAATATTATGGGACGTATAATTTTAATGGGACTCATAATTGGATCGGACACAGGAACTGTAACCTAAAGACCTATCATTCGTTTTGGCATGGTCGATTTAGTCTATGAAATTTCAATTTCTGACTGGGATGAGTTTGCCTTAAAAAGTTGAATGTCTAAAACTCTGATAATAACAAGAACCAACAAAAATTAGGTAGAAAAGTAGGAGGATATTATAGCCTCAAACTTTTATCAATCAACATCAACAAATATGGCGCCATTCTATTAGTATGATAAAAAATAAAAAAAAAACAAAAAATCGAATCGCTAATAATTCTATAATACAACCCTTTCCCAATTTTCCTTCTCATCTTATCTTATCAATTCCACTTTCCCATATTAAAGAAAGTCCAAAAAAATTTAAAATTTTGCAGACCTGTGATATATTCCCTCATTTTTACAAAAAGAAATTTAATTTTGTTTTCACGGAAAAAATTTATTTATAGAGAAAAATTGCAATGACCAATTCTGACAATCATAAAAATATAACACACGTAATATTCGATTTTGACGGAATTTTGGTTGATACAGAACGACTTTATACAGAGGCCAATGAACGCACACTGGAAAAATTTGGTGGAAAATTCACAATTGAACTGTGAGCTATTTTTCGGGTGCAACCCAACTTGTGGTCGAACCAACTTGTCGCCGTTTGTAAAAACTCATCAAGGACAAAAGCAATTATTTTAAAGGTTTTAGTATCAAATTAAAGAACAAGCTCTTCTTTAACCAAAGTTAATAATTTATTTAAAATTGTTTCAAAATTGATGGAAATGTGTTAAAAAAAAATCACTGATAATTTTGATAATCACTAGTAAAAGTCATTTTTAAATGGTTTTTTGGGAATAACTCCTAAACCAACTGACAAATCTAACAAAAATTAATATCATTTTATTGGCGAGGGACATTTCGGTCTCAGCCACTTCCGTCTCAAAGAAATACATGAGGCATAGCACACCAACCATTTAACTATTTTAGATGATCTAACGTACATTTAGTAGCCGTACATATTGGCTATTCATTGATATATTGATCAACAAAAACTATAAAACTTTGGCTAAGATGTGGCCATTAATACAAAAACATATTTTTCTAAATTTTTGGCCGTTTCTTGGTGAAAACTTTGTAGTTTTGGATGGTCAATGCACCAATGGATAGATAATAATTAAGGCTATTAAATACATTTTGTGGTATCCGGCAATATGATCTTTGGACCCATTTTGATTCATTCACATTTTCCCCTACTCCGCCCATTTGTACCCCTATTTAATGCCATCCCTTTCCTTCTATCCCCGGTCATTCTTATTCATTTTTTGCCACCATTAATAAACCGACTCAACCATTTATTCGTTCTTATCATATATTTTACCCATGCGATAAATTGGCCTTTCTTGGAAAGAGTCTTTGGGAATGATTTGGACCATTTAATATTGGATTGGAATTTATGTTGAAATATAATATATTCATGGAATTGCGATCACGACACATTTTATATCATTTAAATTAATTAAATGGTTGCTGAGGTATGGCTCGTCAAAATCACTGAGACAGAAATGACAAGAACAGTAATTCGATAGTCAACAGCCTCCTCTTTAATTTTGATACTATAGCCATTAAAATTGGTTCAGTCCTTGATGAGTTATTGCAAATTGCGACAAATTAGATTGACGAGAAGTTGGGCTGTTCCTTTGGTTTTTCAATTAAAATTTGAAAATAAATTAAAGAAAAGCATTGATGATGGGCAAGAAAAAGGAAGAAGCGGTCAAGGTTTTGATTGAGGCAGCCGGTTTAAATGGCAAAGTCAATTGCGAAGAATACATGGAGGAATATGACAAAAACATTGAGGAATGTATGCAACGAACAGAGGTTTCAAATTTGGACAATTTGATAAAGAATAGATTTTAAAATTCGGGATAAAACATTGAAGATGGCGAAAAAGATTATAAAGGTTTATAACGGTTCATTGGTTTTCCTAGACCCTCAATCCATATATGCAATGGATAGATCTCATCAAAACGCATATTTGATAATGATTTGGATTAGGTTTAATAAATTCTAAATGTTTTGAACCAAAAATCATAAGATTTGGTACTCATTAGTATTTAATTTGGGTCCCCCTTTTTCCTCAAAAGGGAAAAGATGAAGGGTTCCTCCTATTGGTGTTGGGATAAGTTTAGGGGATAAGGTGAGGTTTTTGCCCCACCGTATCCCTAAATAACTCTAACCCTAATCCTGCTGAAGACCCAAATGAGACCAAAGATCATTCACTTTTTACCTTCTCAACAAAAAAGAGCACCCAAATTAGATAAGTATAAATATCTATCTAATTGTAAGATTTAATTAAAGAGTTTGTTTCAATTTTGGTCATACCATGACAAATTATATACCATTCGAGGCGTCTTTGATGAGATCTATCAATTTTGTATAGGGTTCGTGGTTTTAAGGCAAACTATTGAACTTCTAATAAAGCTTTCCGCTATTTTCAATATTTTTAGGCCAAATTAAATATCCATTAAATAAATAAGATTAAAAATTTATGTCGGATTTTGCAGGCTTTACCCGGCGCTGATAAACTTCTGCGACATTTTCACAAAAACCGCATTCCATTAGGCATTTGTACAGGATCCGATCAAATTGAATTCAAGCATAAAACAACAAAATTCCCCGAATGGCTTCAAATGATTCCGGAAGAGCTCAGGCTGCTTTGTGGAAGTGATCCAGGTCAATCAAGGAATTTTATGGGAAAAACATCTTTTGCCTCATTTTTACCCTAGAAATAGTTTTTGACGTCTAATAGTTTATAAACCGGTTCTAAATCCTATAAACTATACTAATTTATTGTTACTTATTGGGTTTATAATATCCACTTTTTTGTTGAAATAGAAAAAGTGAAGGGTCCCCTTTTGGGCCATCTGGATTTGGGTTAGGGTCATTCAGGGATAAGGATGGGAAAAAATCATCTCAACTTATTTTAAGCCCTATAAAACCCATAAAAAGACCCCTCAATTTTTTCCCAATTTTCTCCCTTTTGAGTAAAAAATGGATGTACATAAGTACCAATTTGTTTTTTGTAGATTTCATCTAAACGCATTGAATTCGAATTGTATATAAAATATCAAGTTTTGGCCCAAAATAAAATGTTTAAAACAAAAATTGAAAATATGTTTTAAATGGGTTAACTAGCTTAGTTTTGATTTAAACTAGGGTTGCGCCCCCGCAGTGCGGGGGCGGGTTGTGCGGGGGTCGGGGTTTGCGGGGTTGGCACTTGCGGGGACGGGTTCGGGGGTGACCCCTTGCGGGGGCCCCCGCGGGGATCCCCGCGGGGGCGGGGGTAGCGTAAATTTTTTAAAAAGCCACATTTTTCAAATAAAAAATTTTTTTGAAGAAAAATTTCATCCAAAAATGGCCGCGCAGCGAAAAATTTTACCTAAAAATAGCCTCGCAGAGAAAAATTTTAATAAAAAATTTTAATATCCTACAAAAATTTGGTCAACATTTCCCTATCGAACCCCATTTTCCTTGAAAAATCCAATAATATGGGGTGCATGTTCACCCCCGCGGGGGTGCGGGGGCGCGGGGGTGGCTCTTGCGGGGATGCGGGGGCGCGGGGGTGGCATATGCGGGGGTAGGGTCGGGGGTGAAACCCAAAAAGTGCGGGGATCCCCGTCGGGGGTGGCCCCCGCGGGTGCGGGGGCGCAACCCTAATTTAAACTAAGAAAGTAAGCCAAAACATACGCCTCGATGAGATCTATAAATTTATAAAATAAGTTTGTAGGGTCTATAACCGGTTTCTGACTTACTAAAAGTCAAAAAACTATTCTTTGGAATAAAAAAAAATAAAAATTAGCTTAAAAATTACCTCAATTTTTATGTGAAAAAACAGTTATACATTTTAAGAAGTGACAGAGGGGAAACCATCACCACTGCCTTATCAAATTGTGCTTCGTCGTTTCAAAACGGTCTACCCAAATGGGCTAGCACCAAACCCAGAAAATGTACTAGTTTTTGAGGACTCAATCAATGGAGTCCGGAGTGCTGTAGCTGCCGGATGCACGGTTTGAATTTTGAACTTTCCTAGATATCTTAGTTTCCGATTTGGCTAAAAAAGGTACTATGGAATTTGTGTCCTCTTAATAAACTGTGATAAAGTGAAGTTGTCCCATTTGAGAATCAGGATTAGGGTTAGATTTATATGTAACGGGCAATATTGAAAATTGAGCATTTCCAGAATTGCCCAGGCTTTTTGGCTGGGTAATCTTGGAAATCTCGGCTTCTAGGCGTCGTACAGACTCCGAGAGTAGGATCATTCGACTCTTCATTATCGATTTACCATGTGAAATTTTAATTACAAACCGAATTAGGGGCTAGATTTAGGGTTCGGAGCATGGGATTAGGGGTAGGGGCTAGGGCTAGAGTAGGGCTAGGGATCTTAACGAAAATTTCTCTAAATGAAATTTCATATAGTAAATCTACTGAGCATACACTCGAGTCACGAGTCTATACGACGCCTAGAAGCCTAGATTTCCAAATTTGTCCAGGCAGCTTTGCATTTCCGGAAATGCCCAATTTTCAATTATGCCGGCAACATATACATGGGGGCATTCATGGATAGAATATTAATATCTCAATTAATTACCAATGAAATGACCCTGACTCTAATCCTGATAACCCAAAGAGGGTTTTTTCCCTTCTCAACAAAAACGAGGAGGATACAAACTTGAAATAGCAAAAAACGGTACTACATTGAAATAGCAAATTGAAAGATTTATAAAAAAATTTGACCGGGTTTGGTCATAAATTAAGGGCATAAAAATTTCTAAGAATTCTATAGCTTTTTTGGCTCAAAACTTATTTAAAATTTGTTCCCTATACCTAATTAATAGATTTAATCAAAACCTATCGATTATTATTTAATTTATCATGGTTTGGTTAAAAATTAAGGGCATAAAATTTTTTTAAGAATTTTAAGGTTTTTTGGTTCAAAACTTATTTAAAATTGGTTAAACCTAGGCCAAATGATACTCAAACGATGCGCCTCGAAGAGATCTATTGATTTGGTATATATAGGGCTTGGGGGTCAAGGAAAAAATACTGAAACCGTTTTTATTTTTATGCCATTTTTAATTTTTTTAGCCATTTTAAATATTTTCCTTTTAAATTTAATTCATCATTTTTTAAAGGTAATTATGGTGCCTCAGCATGATCAATTGCCACAAAATTGGCGTCAACAGCTGCCGAAAAGCCCAAATTTGGTAGCAATTTTGCAATCGCTTAACCATGTTCAATTGGAGCAATTCGGCCTTCCTCCATTCGCCGATGATGATTTGAAGTTTATCAATTGAAAAAGAAATAAAAAAATTAAAAGAAAATAGAGGATCAAATAAATTAAATTTTTAATTTATTCAATCAATAATTGGATCAATACTTAAATTATTGTTCATTATTGACATTTTCATGATTTTACAATAAAAATGCAAATTCTAAATGTATTAAACTCATTCAATTCCATTTTTTCTTAAAAATATTTTAATTTATTTTTATTAATTTTTAAATAA
This sequence comes from Pratylenchus scribneri, assembly GCA_030063045.1. Taxonomy (NCBI): domain Eukaryota; kingdom Metazoa; phylum Nematoda; class Chromadorea; order Rhabditida; family Pratylenchidae; genus Pratylenchus; species Pratylenchus scribneri. Next base: position 634,938 of record JAQSEB010000164.1, read on the forward strand.
CCAAATTTTCGTAGTTTTATTTGCCAAAAAATTAACATATATTTATTAAGCAAATTTTAGAAATTCCTTATGAGTTAAAAATATCGATAAAAAATATAAAAGAATTTTTTTAGATTTTTTAGACATTAAATTTTATAACAAAAAATGAAATTATGTGGAATGTAAAAATAATTTTATTTTGATTAATCTAATATTGATGAAATTGAACAAATAAGCTCATATTCTTTTGTTAATTTTAATATATAAAAATTTGTCGAAAGTCATAATATACTTTTTTAAATGTGAAATTAAAATTGAATGCGCATGGTGATTTTTCTCCTTCTCCTCCTCCTTGTTGATGGCTCATTGGTTGTTGCTCTTTGCCGGCTCCATAACAGCAACGATGTTGCCACTTTTCTCTTTAACAGTTGGTGCAAATTTTTATTCAGTAAATTGTGTATCCATCGATGATTTTGGCACAATTTGTTTGCGTTCACCGGTTAAAAATTTTTAATTATTAATTTTTTAAATTGTCGTTTTCATAATCTTCATATTTTAAATTGTTAAAAAATTATTGTAAATATTAAATTAAAATATGTTTAATTTTTTATGGGTTTTAAAATTTTTCCTTTTTAAACAAATTAAACAACAATAAATTATTAAAATTTATATTGATTTAATTTTTTTATTTTTATCCAATAAATTTTACTTTTTTGTTTTGATTGAATCCGAAAAAAAATATTGTTCGAAAAATTTAAAAAAGTAGAAATTTTTATTTCTAACTCATAAAATTTTATTAAAAGGAATTTTTATAAATGAATAATTTTCATTGATATTTCAGAAAATGACAAAAACCGAATAACTCATTTTAAATGATTTTATATTAAAAATTAAATAAAAAATTTTTAAAAAATCATAAAATCTTTTTTCACTTTTTGATATCATAATGAAGATATACAAAGAATATTTTTTTGTAACCCATAAATGTATCAACTTGAAACTTTATAAAACATTTAAATTTTAAATAAGATTAAAAAATTAAGGTAATGAAAGACATCCACAAGATTATAATAAAAAAATTTTATAAAATGAATTTGGCAAAAATTAACAAATTATTTGGCTGGCAAATTTTTCTTCTATATTTTTAATTTAACTTTTTAATTATATTTTCAAAAATTAATAAAAAAAAACAGAACATTTTTTGCAACCCATAAAATAAATCAAATTGAAATTTTTTTAAAAATTCGATTTATGAATGCAAATGAAAAGAATATTCGGTCTTTTTTTCTCCAAAAAAATAAAATTTATACAAAAAATTAAATAATTTTTTTATAATCCATACATTTTATTTAATTGAAATTAAATAAAAATTAGAAATTTGAAGTGAAAAAAAGATAAATTTAATTTTCATATACAAAAAATGTTAAATTAAAAAATGTAAATAAGTGAATATTTATGATGTCCGCCTCCAGCTCAGCACCTCAAATGATGATGATGGGAATGGGAGTCGCCACTGTAGAAAGATGAAAGAACGAAGTGATGGCTTTGAGCGTTGATGTTTGGATTTTCGGCTGCTACCTGCTACTGTCTAATGGTTGAATTTTTACTCAACTCATTTTATATTTTTATAAATTTAATTTTTATTGATGTTTGTTGTGAGATTTTTTGTAATTTACTAAGTTCATTCCGGAAAGGGATTGTAATTGCACTTTTCTAAGTTCATTCCGGAAAGGGATTGTAATTGCACTTTTCTAAGTTCATTCCGAAAAGGAATTGTAATTGCACTTTTCTAAGTTTATTCCAGAAAGGGATTGTAATTGCACTTTTCTAAGTTCATTCCGGAAAGGGATTGTAATTGCACTTTTCTAAGTTCATTCCGGAAAGGAATTGTAATTGCACTTTTCTAAGTTCATTCCGGAAAGGAATTGTAATTGCACTTTTCTAAGTTTATTCCAGAAAGGGATTGTAATTGCACTTTTCTAAGTTCATTCCGGAAAGGGATTTTAATTGCACTTTTCTAAGTTTATTCCAGAAAGGGATTGTAATTGCACTTTTCTAAGTTCATTCCGGAAAGGGATTGTAATTGCACTTTTCTAAGTTTATTCCAGAAAGGGATTGTAATTGCACTTTTCTAAGTTCATTCCGGAAAGGGATTGTAATTGCACTTTTCTAAGTTTATTCCAGAAAGGGATTGTAATTGCACTTTTCTAAGTTTATTCCAGAAAGGGATTGTAATTGCACTTTTCTAAGTTTATTCCAGAAAGGGATTGTAATTGCACTTTTCTAAGTTCATTCCGGAAAGGAATTGTAATTGCACTTTTCTAAGTTTATTCCAGAAAGGGATTGTAATTGCACTTTTCTAAGTTCATTCCGGAAAGGGATTGTAATTGCACTTTTCTAAGTTCATTCCGGAAAGGGATTGTAATTGCACTTTTCTAAGTTCATTCCGGAAAGGAATTGTAATTGCACTTTTCTAAGTTTATTCCAGAAAGGGATTGTAATTGCACTTTTCTAAGTTTATTCCAGAAAGGGATTGTAATTGCACTTTTCTAAGTTTATTCCAGAAAGGGATTGTAATTGCACTTTTCTAAGTTTATTCCAGAAAGGGATTGTAATTGCACTTTTCTAAGTTCATTCCGGAAAGGGATTGTAATTGCACTTTTCTAAGTTTATTCCAGAAAGGAATTGTAATTGCACTTTTCTAAGTTCATTCCGGAAAGGAATTGTAATTGCACTTTTCTAAGTTCATTCCGGAAAGGAATTGTAATTGCACTTTTCTAAGTTCATTCCGGAAAGGAATTGTAATTGCACTTTTCTAAGTTTATTCCAGAAAGGGATTGTAATTGCACTTTTCTAAGTTCATTCCGGAAAGGGATTTTAATTGCACTTTTCTAAGTTTATTCCAGAAAGGGATTGTAATTGCACTTTTCTAAGTTCATTCCGGAAAGGGATTGTAATTGCACTTTTCTAAGTTTATTCCAGAAAGGGATTGTAATTGCACTTTTCTAAGTTCATTCCGGAAAGGGATTGTAATTGCACTTTTCTAAGTTTATTCCAGAAAGGGATTGTAATTGCACTTTTCTAAGTTCATTCCGGAAAGGGATTGTAATTGCACTTTTCTAAGTTTATTCCAGAAAGGGATTGTAATTGCACTTTTCTAAGTTTATTCCAGAAAGGGATTGTAATTGCACTTTTCTAAGTTCATTCCGGAAAGGGATTGTAATTGCACTTTTCTAAGTTCATTCCGGAAAGGGATTGTAATTGCACTTTTCTAAGTTCATTCCAGAAAGGGATTGTAATTGCACTTTTCTAAGTTCATTCCGGAAAGGGATTGTAATTGCACTTTTCTAAGTTCATTCCGGAAAGGGATTGTAATTGCACTTTTCTAAGTTCATTCCGGAAAGGAATTGTAATTGCACTTTTCTAAGTTTATTCCAGAAAGGGATTGTAATTGCACTTTTCTAAGTTTATTCCAGAAAGGGATTGTAATTGCACTTTTCTAAGTTTATTCCAGAAAGGGATTGTAATTGCACTTTTCTAAGTTCATTCCGGAAAGGGATTGTAATTGCACTTTTCTAAGTTCATTCCGGAAAGGGATTGTAATTGCACTTTTCTAAGTTCATCCCGGAAAGGAATTGTAATTGCACTTTTCTAAGTTTATTCCAGAAAGGAATTGTAATTGCACTTTTCTAAGTTCATTCCGGAAAGGAATTGTAATTGCACTTTTCTAAGTTCATCCCGGAAAGGAATTGTAATTGCACTTTTCTAAGTTCATCCCGGAAAGGAATTGTAATTGCACTTTTCTAAGTTCATTCCGGAAAGGGATTGTAATTGCACTTTTCTAAGTTTATTCCAGAAGGATTGTAATTGAGATTGTAATTGTACTTTTTTAGTTAATTCCCGAATGATTGCGATTTGTGTTATAGATAATATAATTAATTTTGGTTAATTGATATGGTTATATTGTATTTGAAATGCGTTTATCTATATAAAAATATTTATTCTTCTTTTTATATTTAATAGAAATTATTGTAGGAAGCAAAATTTTTAATTTTGTATTTGTATAAATAGAGAAAAAATCATTTTTAGAAAACAAAAAATCAATAGTTGATTCCTCAAAAAAATTATTTTGCAATTTATTTTTTGAAACCATAAAATTTGATTTTCTTTTTACACTTATAGGAGATTAATTTTTGAAAGAAATTAAATTTCCAAAACAGTGGGAGTCCGCAAAATTTAATGAAAAAGACAAAGAATTATAGTAAATTTTTTTTTGTAAAAAAATTTGAATCCGTCGTGGTGGCTACCATTTGTTGGTTCTGAAAGACAGTTTTTGGTGCTGTCGCGGTTGATTCTAATAGAGGGTTAAAAAATTTTTAAACAATAAAAATTTGGATAAGTTTTTTTACAAAAAAATTCCAATATTTTATTATTAAATATTTATTTACAGTGAGGACTGAAGATCGATTATTAAATTAATTACATTTTTCTTTTAATATTTTTAAAAATTTCGTGATTGCTCTTCTTCTCCCCTTCTTTGTTGTTCATCAATGATGGTGCCACTTTTCTCATCAACAGTTGATGCAAATTTTTCTTCAGTATATTGAGGATCCATAGTAATTTTTGGTGCAATTTTGTTGTGTTCACCAGCTATAATTTTTAATTTATTATTTTTTTTAAATTGTTGATATGTTGTTAATTTGACCATATTTTAAATTATTAAAAATTATTGCAAATATTAAATCAAAATATGTCTAATTTTTTTTTATGAGTTTTAAAATATTTCATTTTTTTAAAACAAATTGAAATTATAAAACCATAAAATTATGAAAATTTAAAAATTTATTTTTATCTAATACATTTTAATTTTTTACTTTGATCAATGTGAATTATAAAATGAATTTTTCTAAAATTTAAAAATTGAAATTTTATTTGTAGCTCATAAAATTTTCAGCATAAATTTTTGTTAAATGAATAATTTTTATTAATACTTCAGAAAAAATGTAAGGCTGCCAATGCCAATAGTCATTTAGTTTAAAAAATTCATTTTATTTTAAATAAAATTTAAATAAAAATTTCAAAGAAATCAGAAAATATTGTTCCCTTTTTGTGTCAGAAAGTAGATTTTTTTTTGTCATTTAAAATAGAATTGTTTAAAAAATTACTAAAAATATAAATTTTATTTATAACTCATAAAATTTTGTTAATAAGAATTTTTGATAAAACAATCATTTTAATTTTCATTAATATTTAGGAAAATTGCACTAAACTCCAGAGAAATTTAAGTTTAAAAATTTAAGTTTAAAAATTTAATTTTTTATAAATAAAATTTAAATAAAAAATTTATAGAAATCAGAAAATATGTGTTCGCTTTTTGATGTCAGAAGGAATAAGCTTTTGGTCTTCCAAACATAGAATTAAAATTATAAATCCACATTCATCACTCCGTGTTCGATATTGTTGTTATGCACTACTGTTACTGCCTTCTGTTACTGAATGCTGTACGGTTGTGGACTGCCAATGTTGAAAAATTGTTTATTGGTTGGATGTTTTCCGGAGAAAGAATGTACGACATGGCTGATGATGATGATATGAAGAAGATGAAGACTTTTGTGCGGAACATTTATGGATTGAATTTGATTTTGTGGTTGTTGCAATTGTTGGGCTTAATGGATGTTGAGGTCGCCAACAGGCGAGGAAGCCGGTGATGATGTGGTTGTCTTTAAAATTTTTTATATTTTTATTTTTAAATTTTTTCAAATATTTTGAAGTTTGTCAATTTCCCCTTGCCTCATCGATTTGATTATTTAGAAAAAATAGTAATTAAATATTCCTATTAAAGTCAAAATATTTTATGAGTTTAAAAAAAATGAGTTTCTCTAATTATTGCCTAAAGTAATTTTTAACTTCCATTTTGTTAAAAATATTTTTTTGCGTTTTTTTCATTTTATGCACTAATTAATAATTTTTTTTATAATTGAAAACAAATCATTAAATTACTATAATTTTCCAAAAAATGCTAATGGTCAGAAGGTAAATTGTAATAATTTTATCGAATTTAAATAGATTTTTAATAACATTTTTTATAACCCATAAAATTTAACAATTTGAAATTTTATAAAAAGTCTAATTTTTAAATAAAATTGAAAAATGAGAATGGATGAAGACAATGATAAAATCATAAAAAATAAAAAAAAATTAATTTCGTAAAATGTATGGCGCAAAAAATAAAAAAAATTTGGCTGGTAATTTCTTCTATATTTTTTAATTTAACTTATTTTCGAAAATAAAAAAAAAGAACATTTTTTATAACATATAGAATAAATCAACTTGAAATTTTATTAAAAAGTGCGCTTTTTGAATATGAATGAAAAGTATGTTCAATTTGGTGTTCTCCAAAAATAAAATTTAAAAAAATTATTAATATTTTGTAATTCTTTTAAAATGTTTAAATACATTTTTTATAACCCATAAATTTTACTTAATTGAAATTAAAAAAAAATTATAATTTGGATTAGGAAAAATATTAAATTTGATTGTTTCTAATTCAAAAATTTTAATTTAAAAAATTAATAAAAATGATTATTTTATTATTATTGCGATTGTTGGGTGATGAGGTAACGTGCGAGGATGCCGTTGATGATGTGGTTGGATTTAAAATTTTCATATTTTCATTTTAATTTTTTGTTTTATTTGAAATATTTTGAAATTGTCAATATCCTATTTTATTTGATCATTTAGAAAAAAGGTGATTAAATATTCCTCTTAAAGTCAAAATATTTTATGAGTTCAAAAAATATTTTGTTTTTTCAATCATTTAAAATTGGGTTTCTCTAATTATCGATTAAAGTAATTTTTAACTTCCATTTTGTTAAAAATATTTTTTTGCATTTTCTTCATTTTATGAACTAATTATTAATTTTTTTTTATAATTTTAAAACAATCATTAAATTATTATAATTTTTTGCTAATGGTCAGGAAGGTATAATATATTTTTAACTAAAATTAGTGACAAATTTAAAAATGTGACCTGAAAATAATTAATTATTTGATAAAATTTTAATCACGATCAATAAATTTTGATAAAAATTTTTAAATTTGAACTCATAAAATTTATTCCAATAAATTTAATATAATTCTTGGATTATTATTAGGAAAATTTAAAAATTTTGTCGAAATCGGGAACAAAATATTTAAAAAAAATTCAAATTTTAAAAATAATTTTTCCTACCTCTGTAAAAGAATAATAAAATACTATAAAATTTAAAATTTGTCAAAATATCGGTGGAGCAAAGAATTTTTATCCAATAAAAATGTGTTTTTTATACAATTTTGATGTACAAAAAAAATTGGGAATTAATGAATTCATAAAATTTGCTCAAATCAAAGGGCAAAAAAATGTGAAAATTGGGAAAATTAGATGGAAGAAAAGCAGAAGGCACATACAAAAAATGGAGGTCTTTTTTGTGGAGGGAATTTAGCCATGGACGGTTTTTAAGGGATTTTGACACAAATTTTGGATTGGGGGCAGAATTCTCCGAGAAATATGAAAAACAAAATGAATTGTGGAAATCAAAATGGATTTTTTGGGGGAAATTGTGGGGTCAAGGGGGCACAATCGGTGATGGATGGGGGACACAAAATTAAATGAATTCCAAGAATTTTGACAAAATTAATTTTGGGCAAAAAATTCATATTTTTTTCAATTTATGTTCTCAGAATTTTTTGGTCACTCTCTCATTTTCATCATTCTCTCTCGCATTTCCACTGTTTTGCCTCTTCAATCAATAATGCGCGGAATGGGCGGCCGTCAATTGTTGGTGTTGATGGTGGGAAGATGAAGTTGAAGAGGAAGAAGGAGGAGGAGGTGGGACATTCGGTGCTACTGACTGTTGTTGACCAGCAGAATCCGCCATTGCCGTAGCCGTTGATGATTGAGCCGATGGATACGCATTGTAGGGTTGCTGCATCATTTGTTGTTGTTGGGCACCGGCCACTGTTGCCCAAAGTGGTTGTTGTTGTTGATGGGGTTGAAGGATTTGTTGGTTTTGTTGTTGGGCGTGATGGACAATTTGTTGTTGAGAGGGCATTTGCTGCTGTGATTGCGGTTGATGAATATCTATGAAGGGGAGAGGAAATTAAATAAATAAAATTAATATTAAAATTTATTTATTTTCTGATATATATTTATTTTTATTCAATAAAATATTAATCCGAAATTTATAAAAAATAAAAAAAAAAGGAGATTTAAAACCAATAATCCTTTGTAAAAATGTAGCCCATCAATTTTTTATTCATTTTCTTTTTAAATTTAATAAAAAATGGAAAAACAAAAATGAGTACAAATATTTTGGAAAAAACAAAAAATTTATTATAATTAAAAATTTTCTTAATTAAATTGTAAATTTCAAAATATAAAATAAAAATATAAAAATAGTATTGAACTACTAAATTTAATAGTAACAAAAAAAGGTTCCATGAAATTTGGGCACCGGCGAACTTTGGGCACCGCGAATTATGGGCACCGCGAACTTTGGGCACCGCGAATTATGGGCACCAAATTGGAGAAATAGCCGAAAACTTAATTAAAATTAATTTATTCATCATCTAAATGAATTTAATGATTATATTAAATGGTATATTAAGGTTTTTTGTGGCTTTTGAGAATAAAAATTTTCAAGTAAAATTTTCTCATAGACATGCAAATGATATATCAATCGACGCATCTCGACGAGCTGAATTTGAAAATCTTATTTATTTTTCAAACAAACTTAAAATTTTAGAAATATAGCTCGTTTTAAACCATATGATATTATAATCGATATAACTATTTTATTTTTGAATTTTATGAAAAACAAATGACAGAATCGAAATCAGCTCGTCGAGATGCGTTGATTGATATATCATTTGCATGTCTATGAGAAAATTTTAGTTGTAAATTTTTATTCTAAAAAGCCAAAAAAACCTCAATTTGTCATTTAATATAATCATTAAATTCATTTAGGTGATGAATAAATTAATTTTAATTAAGTTTTCGGCTATTTCTCCAATTTGGTGCCCATAATTCGCGGTGCCCAAAGTTCGCGGTGCCCATAATTCGTGGTGCCCAAAGTTCGCCGGTGCCCAAATTTCGTTACACGACAAAAAAATGAAAGTTCCCTTTATTTGAAAAAAAAAAAACAATTAAAATATGAAACTCATAAAATTTTTGGGATAATTTTATTTTATATTTATCGAAATTAATGGTAATAAATAATAACAAAGAAGGGATGACCGGACAAAAAATTTTTAAAAAATATAAATTGTCTAAAAAGATTGAACAAGAAACCCATGAATCTGTTTATTAAGCCCCTTTTATATTTTTTAATCTTGACTTTTGGCTTGTAACTTTATCCTATATGAGTCACAAATAAATAAAAATCATAAATTACGACGAACCAATTGATGACTGTCCACTGGCATTTCCTTGAAGGGTAGCATATTGTTGTTGTGGGACAAATGGTTGTGGTTGTTGCTGGACAACATTTTGTTGAGGTTGGGTCTGGAAAAGTTGAGCAGAATTTGTGCCTGTTGCTGGAGTGGTCGATTGTTGTTGCATTTGATGAGGAGGAATTGGTTGGCCAACACCGGCGGCTGAAGTCATGTTGAATTGTTGCTGGGCGGCAGCCAAAGTGAAATATTCCTGTTAAAAATTTGGATGAGTTATTTTAAATAATATTTTAGAATTAATTTTTGCCTTAAAATTAATTTTTGGAAATATTTTAATTTTTCATCAAACCCATAAATTATTTTTTGGAGATTTTACATAAAATTTTGGATAAATAAAAACTCGGCAAAAATAATCCTTGTGAATGACCGAAAAATTAAAAATTTAAGTTGGTTTTTCCGTAAAAATTTAAAATTTATAAAATAATCCTACCGGATAAAGAAATGGGAAAGGCTGATAAGCAGCAGCAGCCGCCGCCGCATTTTGTGGCACATAATATGAGGCAGCGGGCATTCCAGCTGCACCCGCATAATAATTTTGAGCAGCCGCAAAAAGTTGCATTGGTTGTTGGCCTTGTTGGGCCAAAATATTTGCCAACATTTGCTGATCAATTGAAGAAGTTGGCCCAGCGGAATTTGGTTGCGGTGTTTGCATTTGACCACCTGAATCACTGCCAGGCCCACCGCCTCCTCCATTCGTCATTCCCATTTGTTGGAATTGGGCGGCAAGCAAATCTGAAAAAAATAAATGTTTTAAATAATTTTTTTGAATTTTTCAACTCATAAAATTTTTTTTTTATCAAATATCAAATAAGATTCTAAATTTAGGTTGAAACAAATAATGCTTTAGAAAACTGTCGTCAAATAATAATTTCTTTAATAACTAATATTTTGGCTAAAAATTATCATTTTTCGTTTTTTTTTCTCCAACTCATAAAAATTTTATTTATTTAAAATCATAAATTTCTAAATTTTACATACAATTAAAATAAAATTGATAGAAATGGAATTTCGTTTGAAAATCCAAATTTAAAAAATAATTTTATTTATTTTTGAATAATTAAATAATATGTATAATAAATAAAATTTAACTAAGATTTTATTAGTGTGAAAAACAAAAATTAGAACTATTTCATTTAATAAAAAAATTATCGCAGTGAAAAAAAATATAAAAATTATCTTTTATAAATTTAACATAATTGAATTTTAAATTTTTTTTTATCTGATTTTGATTTATTATTCGGAAAAAATTTGGGATAATTTATAAAAATTCATTTTTTTAATTAAAGCTAAAATAAATCTTAGATAAGTTGAAAAAAAAAAGAAATTAAGTCTCATAAAATTTGTTCACATTATTTTATATACTTTTTAGATTACTTATTCGAAAAATAATTTAGAAATTCGTTCTCGTGAAGAACAAATTAAATAAAATCGTTAAAAAAATAAATTGTTTTTCCACCTGGAATTTGAGCATATCCACCGGTTGTTGCCGAACCATATTGATGTGCGGTTGGAGCATATCGGCCGGCCATCGAATGGTTTTGATAAGGTTGAAAGACGAGCTGTAAAAATTGTAATTTTATTTGAAAAACATAAATAAATTATTTTAATAATTTTCTTAGGAAAGGTGTACTACGATGGATTAAAAATAATTTTAAAAAATAATAGAAAATGATTAAATTAAAATTAAAGTCCTTTAAATATTATCTTTTTCGAAAAATGAAACTCATAAAATTTAAACAAATATTAAGTAATAATTTATTTTTGAATTTAAAAATAAAATAAAATAAAACATTAAATACATCATAATAAAAAAAATTAAAATTTTAATTAAAAATACAAAAAATTGTACCGAATCCATAAGTGGTGTTGTCATCAATGGGGTGGCCGTAATTTTCGGTTTTCCATAGCCACCATGATGGACTGAAAATAAAAAATACACAATTTTAAAAACTGATTAAAATTGGGAAAGAATTGTTTTGTATGGATTTTAAAAAAATAATTCAAAAAGAACATTTTTTGTAACCCATAAAATTTATTAACTTGAAATTTTATTAAAAAGTGTGATTTTTGAATAAAAATGAAAAATATGTTCAATTTGGTGTTCTCCAAAAATAAAATTAAAAAAAATTTTCAACCCATAAATTTTTTCTAATTGAAATTTAATAAAAATTATAATTTGGAGTGAGGAGATAAAAGATAAATTTAATTTGTTATACAAAAATATTAAAAATATAAATAAGCAAAATATTTACTATGATGTCCGCCTCCAACACCAGCCAAATGATGATGATGTGAATGTGAATCGCCATTGTAGAAAGAACGAAGTGAAGGCGTTGAGCGTTGTTGTTTAGATTTTCGGCTGCTGCTGTCAGCCAATTTGACAATCAATGGGGGCGACTGATGTTGAGAGGAATTGTTTGAATCGCCCTCAACCAATCGTTTGCCATGGAATTCGCTAATAATTGAGGCACAGGATTCGGCGGTGGTCATTCGGCAAAAGCCAACACCCCTGCTTGATCCATCCGGGTTTCTGTGGGTGAAAATATGTAATTAATTGAAATTTTTAATTTCAATCAAATCGACTCTGTTCATAAAAACTAGCTATTATTTAATCGAAATATAATAAAACAATAATGGAGACCAATTGTAAGAAAGTAATACTCAAAACCTTAATTCATCAAAAACTGTGAATAAGGCCCAAAAATTGATTAGGAATAAAAATGAATAGAAAAAATCCAACGCTTTATATGGCGAAATTTTATCCATTATCCGAGATTTTTAATATTTTTTGGGCAAAAATTGTCAGAAAAAATAATGAATTCGTAACAAACCCACCTTAAAATGCGCGAGCTAATCACCAGCCCATGTGGATTCAATAAATCGGACAATTTTTCCTCATCAAAATCGGGCGGCAAATTTGCAATATACAAATTAGTCGGATCCTGCTCTTGTTGCTGAAAAAATATTTTTTAATTTATTTTTATTAAATTAAAATTTTTCAATTAACTGATATTACTGTTGGATTCATTTTATTTACTAAAAAGTTAAGATTTATTTATTAAGAAAATTTTAGGAATTCCATATGAGTTGCAAGAAATATCGATATAAAATATAAAAGAATTTTCATCTTTGAATTTTTTTGACATTTAAATTTAATTTTTAAAAAAAAATGAATTTATATGGAATTTTGTGCAAATAATTTTTTTATTTTGTTTAATCCAATATTGATGAAATTGAACAAATTAGTCAACGAAAAAAGTAATTTTTTCTTATTCTTTTTGTTCATATCCTTTTTGTTAATTTTAATATTTGTGATATTCGAACCATTGGTAATAAGTTGAAAAACATTTTAATATTTTCCAAATTTTCTTGGATAGGAAAATTTTTATTCCTAAATTATATTTTTCCCTACCTTTGCCATTTGTGCATGAATTCCGGTGCCACCAACATCGGTAAGTCCTTTGACGGCTGCCTGTGCCGCATCCGATCGTTCAAAATCCACAAAACCATAGCCTCGGCATTTCTTTGTTGTTTTGTCCAAAATTGCCTTTGTAGAGACTACCTAAAATATTGAAAAGAATTAATGGTTGCATTTTAAATTTTTTACTCGACTCATTTTATTTTTTTATAAATTTATTTTTTTTATTGATGTTTGTCTATCTTTGAGATTTTTTGTAATTTCCTTATTTCATTCCGGAAAGGGATTGTAATTGCACTTTTCTAAGTTCATTCCGGAAGAATTGAAATTTGCGTTATATATAATATAATTGATTTTGGTTAATTGATATGATTATATTTTATTTGAAATGCGTTTTTACCTTTCCATAATGAGAACAAATTTCACGCAATTTGTCATCAGTACAATCCTCAAGCAATCCACGAATGTACAAATTTGTCTAAAAATCGCGAATAAATCTATAATTTATTTGATATTATATTTGAATATTAAATTTTTGTTACTTATTAAATAATTTCAGCTTTTGAACCTATTTAAAATATTTAATTTGATTATGTAATTATAGGAATAATCATTTAAAAAACGAAAATTAATTGTTGTATAAAAAATTATTTGCTATTTATTTTTTGAACTCATAAAATTTTACTTTCATTTTACACATATAAAAAATTAATTTTTAAAAGCAAAAGATGATAATTTGCGAACACAATGGCCCGAAAAATTAAAATAAAATTCTCAATTAATCAAAAAAAAATTTCAAAAAATATTAATGATGCAAAAAGACAAATAATTTAGAAATAATTAAAATTCTTGCCTCGCTAAGAATGCCTCCATCAGATCCGCCGCCTCCACCACCATAATAAGCAGCCGAAAATGAAGAAGAACCGCCGGCCGGATCCTCATATTGATGATGCGATGATGTGGATTGTTGTTGGAGAAGCATAATGCGGGGTCCATTGCTACCGGTTCGTGGTGATGATGGCAATCCGCCGGCATTGGTGCCGCTGGTCAACAATGTTACTGGAGGAGAATCGGAATTCGTTGTGGTGGCTACCATTTGTTGGTTCTGAAAGACACGTTTTTGATGCTGTTGCGGTTGATTCTAATAGGGTTAAAAATTTTTAGTCGATTTTGATAGATTTTTGTTCTTACAAAAAATTTCAATTTTTATTAATAAGTATTTATTTACAGTGGACTGAAAATCGATTATTAATTAATTACATTTTCTTTTTCTATTTTTTAAAAATTTCTAATTTTATTTTTTGCTAATAAATTCAATAAAATAATAAAAATTAAAATTGAATGCACAATACCTGTGGTGATTGTTCTCCTTCTTTTCCTCCTTGTTGATTTTGGCCCATTTGTTGTTGCTCTTTGCCGGCTCCATCATCAGCGATATTGTCACTTTTCTCATCTACAGTTGATGCAAATTTTTCTTCAGTAGATTGTGCATCCATAATAGTTTTTGGCGCAATTTGTTTGTGTTCACCGGCTAGAATTTTTAATTTATTAATTTTTTAAATTTTTTTTTAAATTGTTGATTCCTTAATCATCATAATTTAAATTGTTAAAAAATTATTGTAAATATTAAATCAAAACATGTCTGATTTTTTATGGGTTTTAAAATTTTTTCATTTTTTAAATAAATTCAAATAACAAAAATATTGTTTGAATTTTTATTTTTATTTAATAAATTTTATTTTGAATTTTTGTTTTGACTAATGTCGATTCTAAAATATAAGTGTTCCAAAAATTTAAAAAAAATAGAAATTTTATTTGTAAATCATAAAATTTGATTAATAGGAATTTTTGATAAATGAATAATTTTCATTAATATTTCAAAAAAATGCAAGGCTGAAGAATCCATTTTGTTTAAAAAATTCATTAAAATAAAATTTGGACAAAAATATTTAAGGAAACAGAAAATATGTTTTCACTTTTTGGTATCAGAAGGAAGAAGTTTTTGGTCATATTCCAAACATAGAATTAAAATATAAACTCACATTCATCACTGCGTCTTCGATGTTGTTGTGCATTTGCACCACTGCTGCTACTTCCGCCCCCTGACGCTGCTGAATGTGGATGTGGACTGGCACTGTTGAAGAACTGTTTATTGCTTGGATGTTTCCGGGGAAAGAATGTTCGGCTTGGCTGATGATGATGATGGGCTGCCGGAAAATTTGCGGAGTGTGGCTGATTTTGTGGTTGTGGCGATTGTTGGGTGGCGTTGCCGCCAACGGGCGAGGAAGCCGATGATGATGTGGTTGGCTTTAAAATTTTTATTTTTTAATTTTATTTTTTAAATTTTTTTTTTCTAAATATTTTTGGTGTCAGTTTCATCCTTTGATTTGAGCATTTAGAGGAAAAAATAACTAATTATTACTAATCAAGTCTAAATATTTTATGAGTTCAAAATATTTTTTAAAACATTTTGTTTTAACCTAACCATTTAAAAATGGGGTTTCTATTCTATATATCAATTAAATAATTTTCTAATTTTCATTTTATTAAACTTTTATTTTGTTTTCTTGTTCCAATTTGACTGACGATATTATCAAACCTAGTTCATTTTTTTTTAAATTTTTTCAATAGGATAGAAACCTGTTGATGAATTCGATGCTGTTGTGGTGAGGCGGGAGGCACTGTCCCGCGTAATGTTGTAGCCATTTTTAATGTTTTTTTTGATGGAATTTTCTACAATTTTCACTTGGCTTTTCTCTCCAAATCTGTTTCTATTGCACTTGAATAGGTCGTAATCAGCTGATCAATATTTTCAAAATTTTACTGAATTTATTTACTTGGCAATAAAATGTGGAATTATCTGAAAATATTTATGGATTTAATCAAAAGAATTAATTTACTAAAATTAATGAGAAATTTTAGCATTATTTATTTCAATGAAAAAAAATCAATTATATTATTAATGATGTATTTGAGGCCGAAATTCGTCTCAAAATGAAGGAATATGTTGAGGATGGTGAAATATATTTTCAGGAAAGAATTTGAATTAGGAATTGGATTGCCTTATAGGAAAGAATTTCCTAAATTTTTCAATCGAATGCAATTTTTAACACCGGAATTATTTTTATTATTTGCAGTGACTTATTCCATCCCCTTATACTGGTAATCAACAGGTGCCAAAGCCCATTTTTTGTTGAAATTTAAAAATAAAATTAATTAAAAATTGGTCCCCACTCCCCATGAATAATTTTAATCGGAAAAAAGTGTCAATTCCGTAAAAGATTGCATCAAAAAATCCTATTCTCCTCCTAGAAATGTGATATAAATTCCATTCATGTTGAATTGACCTAGAATTTAATTTGCGCCACTCAAAAGTTAAAAACGTCCCGGAAAATAGTGCGCTCCTTCAAATTATGTATGATATGCGTGGGAGGCGGGGAATTTTGGGATGATTGATGAGGGTTGAAAAATTGCCGGTCGTCACATAAAAATGCGCAGGAATTTCGCGCGCACACACAATTTTATAACGGAAAGTGGTGAAGTTAAAAAGAAGACGAAGTTAAAATGGGGGGCGAGATGAGCAAGTCGAGATTTTTGCGCACGCCAAAATTGGACAACACAAAAAAGTGGGGATAGAGTTGGGGAGGAAAATGCGCGCGCAAAAGGAGTAGCCAAAAAAGACGTATTAGAGGAAAAGTGATGACCAAAAAATGTGAACATTTTTTCACCTATTTTAGGAATTAGAGGAAGGGAATCGAATCGAGTCAACCAGCGGAAGCATCGCATTCCTTCTCATTGACTTATACGGGTATACGGAATGAAAATTAATGAACGGATGAATGCGATAGGTGGGGTTGAGTTGGGGCGGGACGAGATCAAATTCAGTGGCAGCCAGGCTATTGCCATAGGCGGAACATGGAGCCTCCAGCGAGCACCGACCACCCTCTCGAGATTTGTTGGCGTGTCTTCAATGGAAAAGTGGGCGAAGAAATTTGATAAAAATTTCCTCGAGGGGAAATGGTAGGGAATACTTTGATTAAGGGAAATTAGGGAATGGACATTTGATAATGAGAAGATTAGAATTAGAATGGAATCGAGAATTGGCCCCGCGGGGAGCGGGTGGTAGGGAATGGGAAATATATGAAAAATTGGCAAGGCAAGTGGAATTGGTGGATGAGTCACTCAGAATCTCAATCAGTGGAAAGCACACAGCTGATGAGAGCGGAAAAACGGCCGCATGTGGGGGCC
This sequence comes from Pratylenchus scribneri, assembly GCA_030063045.1. Classification (NCBI taxonomy): domain Eukaryota; kingdom Metazoa; phylum Nematoda; class Chromadorea; order Rhabditida; family Pratylenchidae; genus Pratylenchus; species Pratylenchus scribneri. The sequence continues at coordinate 652,072 of JAQSEB010000164.1, forward strand.
ATGTATAATATTTACTTGTGTGCTCCATTCTCAAGAGTAAAAGTATGAAATTGATTGTTCCTTGGCCCTTCCCCGGGGGGAAGGATGGAAGATGGGAAAATGCGAGGATGTTGTTTGTAAATAAAAGGAACGGGGCCTTTTAGAAACGAGAGGGGAGGATTTCCTCCTTTTTGCAGAAAACACGAGGATTTTTTGCAAATGAATATAAGGGGCCTAACTTTATGAAAAACGCATGGTTTAAAACCGATTTTTCCTAAACTGCGCCGAATATTTCTCTCTGGCTTATTAAACCTAGTATACTCTTACATCTGAAACAGCTGGGTTTCGTGTGTAAGCTTCACTAAATGTATTGTATGAATTATTTGAACTTAACCCCGTATTAAAATAAAAGAACAAAATAAAGGTAATTTTGTGGACAAGGAAATCTACCTTTTCTTTTTGCCTCTATTGTCAGGAAAGGACTAATTTTCCAAACAATTAATAATTGCTTAGAGGAAATATCTATAGGAAAATTTTGGATTCCTCTTTTCAAATGATTTTTTGGACTTAGGCCAAATTTTCTGTAATTGCTGAAAGCAATTTTCCTCCAGCAGCGGATAGATGGATGGGATGTTCGGAAATGGGGAAATCCCTAGCTGGAGGCAATAACGGTAATAGTGAGAAAAGAAACGCAGTGGTTTAGAATTCTGGAACTGTAGAGATTAGCGTTTCGCAGAGGAGGGGAATATGTTCAAAACCCTAAATCGGGTGAATAAAAAAAGCAAGAACAGTGAATTCACGGTACCATTAGGATTCCTATTCTGTGTATGTATTGCTTTGTGCCATGCAACATAGCGCGCAAAATACAATTGTTCTTATTATCTAATTTTAATTTTGACGAACGTTCACAGGGTTCGCGACAATAACAAAAGAATGGATAATTTGTTTTGGTTAATTTGTTTTGTTGGATGATGTGATGCGATTTGATGAGAAGAAGAATAATAGGATGAGTAGAAGAATGGGGGATGAATGGAAGGTGGAGATTTGGCGGTCGCCTGCCTTGAGGCATTTTGCTATAGCCAAAAGCCGATTTTTAGCGGCTAATATTTGCTGCTGGGAGCAAATCCGCCGACGTCTTCCCCCCATTCTTTTTCCCTGTGAGCTGCAGCGCTCATCGATAGAAAAATATTGAGAGAAGGGAAGGAATGCGGTGATGGATGGATGCGTTTGCCTTTGCCCAATTCCATCGCATAAAAATTCACAACACAGCTGATCGAATCGAAAATGAGAGTGAAGTTGGGTTTTGGTGGGGAGAATATTTTTCTTGTTGGCTGCTTGCCCGACCCATCACGGGGGGTGTTCCCCTCTTCTCTGACCACGATAAAGTGGGTTAGAGGGATGAAAATAGGTGCAGACTAAAGGACAGAGAATAAGACAAAAGAAGAGGCCGCACGCTGCCCCACAGGGAAAGAGAAACAATGGCCACCTTATTTTGATGTGTGTGTGATGGAATTAGAAGCAGGCGTGGGGGTTTGGCAACAGACAGAGACGAATATGGGCGGCAGAGAGCAATAATGGCCGCCATCTTTCTATCACTTCCCTGTATTCCCTCGCAGTTTTTCATCTATACCCCTCGGGAAAAGGTCGATTCGACTGAGTTGGCGAACAGCCAAACAGCGAGCGGGAAAATGTAGATGAAATGTGAAGCAGAGATGAGTGATTGGGTGGAAAGTGGAATAAGAAGGATTAGATGGAAATGAAAATAATGGCTGCTTTAAATGGCAATAAGGAAAAAATTGTTGTAGGGATTTGGGAGAAAGAATTAAGATTTTTGTTATTATTTTAAATTGTTAGTGACAGCATTTGTATTATATTAATTCATAATCAACTATCAACTTATTCTTATTAGACTAAAAAACAATTTAAATGCTTTTGGAAGCATTTGGTTGGGTTTTGGGTATTATCTTGTCTATCGAATGATAAAAATTTAAACAATTTGTTGAATTAAAATTGAGAAAAATATACTGACAATTACAAATCTAATAAATGTATTTTGTATATTAAAAAACTGCATTTAATAATATTTTAAAAATTGATTTATTATCATCTTATAGAGTGAATTTTTTTGCTAAAGATAAAGAAAAGATTGAACCCCAAAATATTTATTGGAAAATATAAATGTCATCTAAAAATGAAACAATCGACGATTGGCAAGGTGGGATTGGCACAATCCAAGACCGAATGAAACATTTGTTGGAGACCGGCTTGGATTCCGATGTAGAATTCCTTGTTGGAAAAGAATCTTTGGAGGAAGTACCACAAGTTTGGATTTATTAAAATTGAAAATATTTTAAATGATTTCTGAATTTGAAGTTAATTAAAGCTCATAAATTGATCCTTTCGAGTTCTTCGGCAGTTTTTGAAGCGCAATTTCGCCATGAACATAAAATGCCAATCGAGGTCATCGATGTTTCGGCATCGGCTTTCAAAGCAATTCTAAACTTTATGTACACGAATGATTTTTCGCTGATTAATAATGAAAATTTTCTCGATGTCTATTCAGCAGGTTTTTCAAAATTAATTAGCCAATAATGACGGTCTTTGTTATTTAGCAAAGAAATATTGGCTTCATGCATTCGTTGAAAAATGCCATGAATTGGCCCCGCAAATGATTAATCGTTTCAATTCTGTCGCTTTATGGATGGAAGCAAAATTGTATGATGACAAGGTACGAATTGTATAACTATATAATCTAGGTTTTTCGGGCCAAGTTCTTTTTGGGACTAATTAACCTGCGTTTGATCCTGAGACTTGATGAGTATAATGTAGCCCATTTAAATCTACGACACATCATTTAATTAAAGATAGAGAAATTATGATCGTTTGATTTATTGATTAATCAAATTGGATAGCCTTTACAAATTGTAATTGAAAAAGTCGCTATTAAATTTAAAAGTTGACTAACATCTTTTATCTGTTATTTGGCCTATGTTTTTTTTTCCTATAAATTGTCTTATTGAAAATTTATAGCCCAAATCTTAATTGAAATTATGCGATTTACGGCCAATTTTTAGAATTGGGGTTCGGGTAGAACGGTATTTTATAGTATAGCTCGGAAATATCTTAATGTTAGTAATTAGATCTAAATATCCATATTAGTCAGCTTATCAGCCAGAAAGAACAATTATTAATATTATTGAACTATAAAAAAATCTATTTTTCAGATTTTAATTGAACATTGTTTGCAATTTCTTGACAAGAACAATGCCAATTGGAGTATTTTGAAATTGAACCAGGTGGATTTGGAGGAATTAATCACACGTGACACTTATCGGACCGATGAATTGCGTCTTTTCAGATATGTAAGAATTTTGTTCTGATAAAGTCAAATTTATTAAATTTTTTGGCAGTTGATATATTGGGCCGATGAACCTTCTTTTAAAGAGGGTGCCAGTGATGGGTTAAATGGGGAACAATTGCGTGCCAAAATTGGACCTTTGATCAATGCAGTTCGTTTTCCGCTGATTCCACCCACCGATTTCATAAAGGAAATTGGTAATATATTCCAAATAAATTTATTTTAAATCTTGTAATCCAGACCAAGAATTAGAGATAGGCAAAGAGTGACTTGATCGAGATCTCGGTATATTCTCTACAGAGAATAATTAAATTTTTAGCGAAAATGTAAATAAAACCATCATCAGTAATAGTTTTTCAAGTTTAGCTATTATTTTAATTTGCGAATAAAATTAATATGGCACTTGTGTCGGGTTTACATCCACATTTTTATGAGAAAGGTAAAAGTGAAGGATCCCCTTATGGATGTTAAGGTAGGGTTGGACAAAGTCGGTTCCGGTTTGAGAAATTCAATGAAATATCAAACCGAAATTGGGAATTTTTGCTCGTTTAAACCGAAAATAGAAGAAACCGAAATTTTTTTTCAAAAACTGAAAACCGGAATCGAGATCATCTAAAAAACGACTTTGTCCAACCCTAGTGTTAGGGATAGGATTTAGGGGTTTATATGAGATGATTTTCCCCAAATGACCCCAACTCTAATCCTTTCCCAAAAAGGGATTAAATCCGTCAAGTTCCATTAATAATATTATCAAATGACATGTTGTTTTGAATAATATTTTTCAGTGCCAACCGGCATTCTAAATGCTCAAGAAATTGCGGCCATGCTTATCCATTATTGCGAAGATTCCAGTGATGATTTGAAGAAAGCTTACCCATTGCCATTCTCTGCTCAACCTCGTGCAATTCCACCCAAAAAATATGAAAAATTGGTGAGCAAAAATGTTGCCGATATCGAGGAGGAAAAAGCGCGCTTGGCCGAAAATGAGCATCAGCAGAAAAAAGGCGAAAGCAAGAAGCGAGGAAACGATTCCGAAAATGGAAATAATGATGGAAGTGCTCGAAGAAAGAGTGCTCGAATTGAACCACCAATTTAGATGAGAAGGAGGAAGATATTAAATGGCATCATTTTATTATCTTATTTCGGGCTTGGAATTTTTAAAATACATCAAATTATGTGATTCATTTTTAAGAAAATTCACATATCATCCCATTAATTTATTGCATAAATATTTCATTACATTACATTTCACAATTTGCTTAAAGATCAAATATCCTAGATGAAATGATTTAAAGATGAAATGAATATGGTTTGAAATAATACAATTAAAGATTTTTGTGCTGGATTTTTGTTACTTTTCATAAAAAGCAGCAAAAAATTCTCAAAAATAAGGAGTAAAAAATAGATCCATTTTTTTCTCTATTTTTAAAATAAACGCTTGAACATTTCCTATAATAATTACTGTTCAAATAAATTAATAATAAATAATCCATTTTTAAATAAAAAGAAAAAATAAAAATGATCCAAAAATTTTGTTCATTCCATATTTTTGCTTTTCTTTTTTATCATTTCCTATCATTGGTTCCTCCTACCATCCTAGGAAATAATCACAATCATTTAGAAGTGATTTATGGGGCGTCCACAATGAACGACGTGTCAAGTGTCCGTGTCAAGCATCCGTGTTTTCTGTCCACAGTGAGTGCGTGCGCGGCACGTTGCGTGGCACGGAGCGTGGCACTTGACACGGACACTTAACACGCAGAGGTGTCCACAATGCGTTTTCGACACTCAACACTCGACACGGACACTTGACACGCACCGATCAAAAAAAGTTTGAAAAACACGGACACGCAGCACTTTTCTCATTGCATTGTGGACGCAAATTGGTCAACGTGTCGGGTGTTGAGTGCTGCGCTGCGCATTGCGCGTCCGTGTCCGTGTCAAGTTTTTCTGTCCACATTATTATAGACGAAAATTAATTAAAACACTTGACACGCAGCACTTGACACGGACACGCAGAGCGTGCTACATTGTGGACCTAGCATTAGATAAATTCAAAAAAGTTGAATGAGAGATTTGCATATTCTTAGAGGCAATAAAATTTGACAAAATTCTTGAGATTGAATGGCACCACATAAAGAAGAATTCATTCAATTCACTTCCTTACTTATTAGAATATACATAAATAAACTGAATAAATTATGGTTTATGAAAATGCGAAAAAAAACTTTAAAGATTAAAAATTTGTTTTCATTGATTTAATAACTTTTTATTTTATTTGGCAAAATTAACAAACATACACTTAATTTTATTCTTCCCCATACCCCATCTCACATTTCCCTTGCCAATTTATAATTTATTCTTCAATTCCCTCCCTCCAGTGTACCCACAATTTGGCCCTTTTCGTGTAAAAACCCCTTTCTCTTTTCACACTTTGGTTTCCATTCTAATTTTTTTCCTTCATATTACCCAGCAGACCACCTCTCTGGCATCATCGTTCGGCTTTTCCCCAAACGATGATGATCCTTCAAAAGATAAAAGAAGGAGCATCTCCCCCGATCCCCCCCCCCCTCACCCCCTTGATGTGGCCACATTTTCATTTTGTTTATATATTCACAAATAACAAGAAAATTTTCATATGCCTTGGGCCAAGGGTCAACGCATTTATTCTAGATCTAATTTGAGATTGGCCCGGGGCGTGGAACAATTCCTTCTACACTACTCACTGGGACTGGGGAACTGCCTAAAATATGGTTTGGTTTAGTTTCTCAACGAGCGGATTTGTGATGATATTCCCCCCCCCCAAACCCCACAAAAAGATGAAGGAGAATAAATCAGACGGAATGCCCGCTAGCCATTTTGGCCCGAAATTTTTCAATTCATTTTCACAATAATTTCCATAGTACTTTGCTCCTCTGCCAATACTTTAACGCTATATAAATCACTAAAAATTTCGTACATAATTGTTTTTCCTAAAAATGCAAATTAGGTCCATCGCTTTTCCTAAAGATTCTATTCTTAAAATACCATTCATTTTATTGATTTTTATATTTTTTACTGAACGAAGATTTGGACTATTTAATATTATTTTTTTTAAATTCTGGAATACAAAATAAATACCAATATAAAATCAATCCAATTCTATCAAAAAATTACTTCATCCTTTTCAGTTTTCGTTTCCAAACCCCCAATAATGTTAATAATTATAATAATAACCGAAAATTTTAAAATTTTCCCATATCCCAATTTGGCCCAAATGATGATACAAATATTATGTCATTAATTTAATAATTTCTTGGTCAAATTTCCCCTTACGATTTACATGATAATATTTAATTTATTTGACTAAAAAATAACAAAAAATACATAATTTAACTTTTTTCTCCCTATCATTATTCCTTTTCTTTAATTTTGCCCATCAAAAAACCTAAAAAAATGAATCAACATTTTTATAAATTAATTTTTCCTTCCATCGTACCGTATCCCATCCTTCCCCACAATTCCTGTTCATTCCATGTTCATCAGATAATAATAAATTTATTTTTCACTTCCTATTTTGGCTTTGGCCAAATTATGAATAATATTACTCATTTTGGTCAAATTTCTTTCCAAATTATTTTTCTTTTTTTATATGGTCGATTCCAAAAATTATCATTTCGCTTAATTTGACTCAAGATTTTCATAAGCTATCCTCCCTGGTCCTAAGACCGAAATTAGTATTTAATTAAGCCACCAATTGCCCAAAAATAAAATGACCGTTGTCCATATTTTGACCAGAGCCGCATTTTGATTTTCAATTCCTTAACGTTTTTGCCTCTAAGTTTTTGCCGTATTATTCAATAATTATTTATTTTTATTTATATTTTTACAGAAATTTATCATCAGTTATACTTCATATTCATATACCATATTCTCAGCAAATTTGGACAATAATGGAAAAAGGAAAAATGTAATATTGCAAATTGAATTAATTTTAAAATCTAAATTTTTTGAAAATTTCTTATAATAATTTTGATTATATTTCTGCAATATATGGTCTAAAATATGTTTTTATAATTCAACAATTAAAATCAAAAAAAATTTTATTTGAATTTTCAGCAGTCGTTTCGCTTTGCATCCTGCCTTTGGCTTTGTTGGCAATTTCTATGATGCAAAATCTGATGCATTTATCAAGGAAGTTCAGCTGGAGCGTTTTAAGCATTTGGAAATAATTGAATTGAAAGAAAATGAGAGGAGCTATCCCGTTGAAATTGATGAATTCCATGACCGATTCAAATGGTTAAATGTTGATATGGAACAAAAAGTAAGTGTTATATAGTTTTTCAATTCCATTATGGATGTAATTAATAAAGATTATCTTAGAATTTGCTTGCCTTTTGGACCAAAGTTTTTAAAACTCTCCTTATTTTAAATTAAAATCTAATTAAAAATTCTATTTTTTCTGAAAAAAATCTTAATAAATTTAAAATTTTTTGGGTATAAAATAAGCAAATTCACAATTTATAAGGCATTTTTCCTATTGGACATTTTAATTATTTAATCTATTTTTATTTTTTTTTTGATTTTTGCCCCATTTCTTTAAGGCATTTTTAATTATATTTTGCATCACTTTTAATTTTTTAAGGCACTTTTTCAAGAATTTGTCTCTTTTTAATTAATTCAAGGCATTATTTTCTATTTTTTCTGATTTTAAAACCAACTGGGGAAATTTATCGCCATTTTTTTACAAAATTTTTATTTATCCTCTCCCAAAAGAATATTTTTAGTAAATTTAATGATAATAAGTTTATGATAATTTTTGAAATTAATTCTTCCCTCAATTTTTAGTTTAGCATTCTAAGCAATTTGGCAGAAACAAAATCGAATGGATTTGCCCAATTTTTGACGACATTATTTGAGGGAAATATGGTGGAAGAATGCAATGAAAAGCCATTTGGCTTGGTGAAAATTTGGCATAAAGCGGTAAAATATAGAGAAAAATTATTATTATTTTTTTTAAAATAGTCATCGAGACTGAATTTTGCCGACCTAACAATCAAGAATCCTGTCATAAGCCAAAAGCCGTTGCAAAATGCAACACATATTGTGGACAAGGTCATTTATGGTTTTGCAGTGGCTGCCGTTTTCATTGCAACAAATGATGATATCAAAATGAGAGAGCTGAAAAGGGTCAGTCGAGAATCATTTATCATTTATCAATTCTCTATTTTTTCAGATTCTTTATTCAATTATAAACAATTCACAGGGGACTTTGGCAACTAATTCTCTATATTTAAAATATAAAAACATGTTAGAAAATGCTGCCAAATCTGTCAAAGTGCACATTTTCGCAGGTGAATTTACCAGCAAAAAATCAGCATAGGGATAAGGGACAATTCGATTAATGGTGTTAGAATGTTTGGAAGAACAAAAACACAAAATGTTTGGAAGAACAAAAACACAAAATGTTTGGAAGAACAAAAACACAAAATGTTTGGAAGAACAAAAACACAAAATGTTTGGAAGAACAAAAACACAAAATGTTTGGAAGAACAAAAACACAAAATGTTTGGAAGAACAAAAAACACAAAATGTTTGATAGAACAAAAACACAAAATATTTGGAAGAACGAAAACAAAAAATGTTTGGAAGAACAAAAACACAAAATGTTTGGAAGAACAAAAACACAAAATGTTTGGAAGAACAAAAACACAAAATGTTTTGGAAGAACAAAAACACAAAATGTTTGATAGAACAAAAACACAAAATATTTGGAAGAACGAAAACAAAAAATGTTTGGAAGAACAAAAACACAAAATGTTTGGAAGAACGAAAACAAAAAATGTTTGGAAGAACAAAAACACAAAATGTTTGGAAGAACAAAAACACAAAATGTTTGGAAGAACAAAAACACAAAATGTTTTGGAAGAACAAAAACGCAAAATGTTTGGAAGAACAAAAGCACCAAACTTTTATCCTCCCAATAGTATATTACTTTCTCAAATTATTAATTGTCTCAATGAGCCATGGGCCATTGAATTGGCAGTTACCTTACTATTTTTGAATTCTCGGAAACCCATAAAAATCATAGAAAATAAATTTATCATTTTTCACAGATCCACAATTGATTCCAGTGGACATTTCATTTCATGATACCATTAAATTGTTGACCTCAAAATGTCCCTTCAATTGTGCCCCATTGCCTATTCAATATGAAATGGTTCCAATTACGCTGTTGATAAAGAATAAATATTTTAATGCTTCTAATTTCTTCCCTTTACGGATTCAAGATCTTTCATTTATTGAAGATTTTGATTCCGTTATTAAATTATTGAAATCCATTGATGCATTCTATACCAAAATGGCCGATTTTATGCAAAAATTTCCATATTGTTTCAGGTAAATCTTATAGAATAATTTTAAAATTTTTATCGTTGACAAATTTGTTGCTAGCACTTATAATTGATCAAATTTTATATAACAGTTTAATTTGGCTAAAATTTCTGAAATTATGCTGAAACTACAGAAAATTACTTTATTATACATGAATTAATTGGCTTAGAATTGATGGGCCAGCACATAAAAGATTTATTCGATGCCGAAAGAATTGCCCAGAAAGAACAGGTGAGTAAAAGTCAGCAGATAATAATAATGATAAGAACTGAAAAGCATTGAAGATATGTATAATTTTTAATTTTATTAAGATGGCATTCTTCGAGAAGTCATATACACCAAAACATTGAATGTGCAAAGCAAAAAAAGGGTGATAGAAATGGAGGCAGAGGAGGACGAGGGAGACATGATTATTATTTCAGCAGATAATGATTTGGTAAGTTGGCTTATATGAATTTATTGAAGCGACCAACTTTTTGCGAATGAATATAATTCGTCAAGAGCTTAACAGATTTTTGATGAATTTTTTTACTATTTAAATAACATACTCTTGGCTATCAATTGATATTTATTTTATTTTGATTGGTTAAAAGAATTGGTAGAATTATTATCAAAAATGAATTTATGGAGAATAATAATATTTTTAATTTACAAGATTTTAAATAATTTTGGACAAATCAATCTAAATTAATAATATTTAATTGACAAAATTTTATTCCTTAATTTAGTAACAATTTTAATTCATCAGAATGAATCAATTTTTGTTAATGTCAATTTAAAAATAGATTTTTAGCTATCAAATTATTAAATATTATTTTTAAATTGGTTCACAATTATTGAAAATATGCTTAAAAATAATTTAAAATGGCTTTATCATGGATTCGAGAAAATTCTAATTTTTTTGGTAAAATTCAAATAATTTTAAACCAATCTGAATCTAAACCAAATTTTAATATAATTTGATATTGATTTGAAAACAGCCAATTTTTTCCTTTAATTTAATGCCAAAATAAGTAAAATCTGTTCCGTTTTTGATGAATTATAAGTGCTTGCAATAATTTAGGTTGTGTGTTGAGGGATTAGAATCTACAATAAATTGTGCATTCTTTTATTATTTCAGAATCAACAACCATCAACTTCTGCTGCTGCTGTTGCTGCTAAAAAACCTCGACTTTCGCGTTAGTTTTTTTTTCATTTTCATGAAATATTTTGATGCATTTTACAGATTTTGGGGACGGCAATGAAATCCAAAATGCTTTCCTCAATTAAAGTACTCTATATTCGCTATCAAAATTTATTGCTTTTTTTTGGATTTATTAATTTTAAAATTTTGGATCTAATTCTTTCCTTAATTCCTTTACATTGTATTTTCTTTTTCACTATTTAAATAACAATGCATTATTCGTTCAAATATAATAATTTTTAAATTTTTTAATGAATTTATATAATTTTGACATCTACCTTATTCATTTATTTAATTCTTTTACATTTATTATTCAAAATTTTAATTTCAATATGCCTTTAATAAAGATTTCCGATTTAAATAGTCTAAATAAATTGTAGATGTTCATTCAATATTCGAATAATACTAATTATTGTGTCTTATTATGAAGCAACAAAAATAGGAAAAAAGCGCAGGAAAAGAAAAATGTTCTGTCTTTTTTAATTATTCATAAAAACATTTTTTCATCCTTCAATTTTTATATGCTTTGATGGCTTCGGAAGAAAATGAGGTAAACTTGGTCTATGCATATTATTATTACGGTTTCGTTGCTGTTGATCAGATATTCATGATGTATTGCTACAATCTTTGCTGCTTTCCACAATTTGCAATTGACCATTTTATTGGAAGCGAATTTCTTTGTCCATTTGAATATGCCGAATGGGATGTATCCGGTGCCGTTTCCACCCTATTGCCATCATTCATTGCTATTGGTGCCATACTGGATCTAGACTTGATGGAAAATTGCCTCTGTTAAAAGTTAAAACATTTGAATTATATTTTTTCATTATTGTATTGGGGAGGGGAGAGTGCTATTTGAGCAATTTTGGATGAAATATACGGGGAAAAATAGACAATGCTCAAATGAGGATTAAAAATATACTGTATTTATGGACGGGAAAATTGCTCTGGGCAACATTTTGAAAATTCCTCCCAAGTCCCAACAAAAGGGGATTAGAAAATTGAAGGAATCATTTTTGGATGCATTATTTAACCAATATTCCCCCAATATTACCCAACATCCATCTAAATTTTAAAGGCAACATTTTTGAATAGTAAATTCTATTGTATATTTTAAAACATTTTTTTTTGCATTTTTCTAAACAAAATTCTATTCCCATTAAAAAATATTTAACAATGACCATTTTATTTGATAAATATGCCCATATAAAATGCAAATTTTTCTGCTATTATCCACGTCTCAGTTTTATGCAAATGACCATTGGTGATTAATTTTTAATTTAGCAAATTTGGAAAATCATATTTTATTCAATATTCCAAAATGAATCAACAAAATGGGAAAAATGATGTCATTCAAAAATGGAATGAATTTTGCAAAATGGAGGAAGAAATTTCAATGAAAAAGCGCACAATGAAAGAAGAAAAGGAGAATATGGCCATAAAGAAGCAAAAAATGATGGAAGAAATCACAAAAGGAATGTCCGAAAGGGATGAGGAAATTGGCAAATTGAAAACGGAAATTCGGGCATTGAAAATGAAAATGGCTAAAATGGAGGCTGATTTGAAAGCAGTAATAAATCATTAAAAATATTCAAAATAAATTTATTGTTTTTTTCAGCAAAATGTGTCGATTCGTCGCATAATGCCATCCGAATTATTAAATGAATTGTACACCTCATTACCATTGGAAAATGCAATTGGACTTCTGGCTAAAATGTCAAATGGCTTTTTGGCAAGAAATGCTCAAAAAATGATTGAAATCATTAAAATGGTGAAAAATTTATTAATAAAATAATTAAAATAAAAAATTTCTAAAGATAATGAAGAACAATATGAATGTGGCAGATTGTGGAAATAAATTGGTAATTTCTGAGGATTTATTCGTCGTCAATCATTTCAATTATTAATTGTATAGTATTTTCTATCTATTTATTTCAAAATTTACACTGGATTATTTTTTTCTATTTTTCTCGATGAAAATTGATCTTTGAACTTTTTTTTTGAGAGAAAGTAAACATGAAAATATGTGAAGCAAAATTATTTACTACCTATTTTCCAATAAATGCATTCATTCACTTGTGAGTAACATGAAAAGGACTGGAAAATTTTCAATGAATTTTATGTCTGATTAAGAGCTTCAAAAGATCTATCATTTAATATAGAATTCATATGAAACAGTTTAAAATTCAACGACTAATGGCCAAAAATGTCAAAAAAATGATGAAAAATGGTGTATCACTTATTCTCGAAGGCATATTTTCGGAAATAATAAACCAATCTTTTTATGTTATATTTATATGACATTCAATAGCCAAGACTTGGCTCTACAACCCAGACTATCAAAACGGAGGAATGCAACAACGAAATGAAATCAGAACAGAGGGAAATCAAATCAGAATATGTCGAAATTTCGGCCTATTCTGATTTTATTTGTGCATGTTCTGATTTGAAATTCCATTTTCATTTTCAGATATTTGAAATTGAAACAAATGGTCATTTCATTTTCGGACATCCGGTTTGTTTGTTTCATTTTCGGACGTCCGTTTCAGAAACGGACGAATTTCATTTTCGGATGTAACATATATTTTTTTGGTACATAAAATTATTTTAATTAAATTTGTCCATGATTTATCAAAATATATGCTCTCAACCATTCATATTTTTTTTTATTGCTTTTCTCTTTAATCCACAGTTTTTTCTATTAATTCATTTCGTTGAAAAATTCTTTCCTTCCATTCTTTGTTTTAATTTCTTTCAAAAAAAAGAAAATGATAAAAACAATGATTGGACACTTTTACTATTATATAGGTGAAAAAGCATCAAATTCACAATTCTACTCAAACTTTTTTCAATTAAAATATTATCACTTATCATGACATAAAATAAATGGAAAATAATGAGAAAAAATGAAATGGCATGATTTAAATTATTTCCTGACTTTGATATAAAAATAATATATAAAATGCGGAGGAAATATCCTAACAAAAAATATATGAAAATATTGTAAAAATTCCATCCTTTTTTAAAAATATTTTTTCAAATTTTAAATAAATTTCTTTTCATTTTATAGTAACTCATCTCCCTCTCATCAAAAAAATGAATCGATTTGTAGTTTCTATTGCGGTGCTCTTTTGCATCATATTCGCAGCAGGGGTGAATGCGGATGGGTCAGTGATGGATTTATGAGAATAAATTGAAAATTAGTTTTTTTTTATTAAAAATTTAGAAATTATTTTATAAATATTTTTATTCATAAATATATTGCAGATTATCATGTGAAGCGTGCATGCTAAGCCCAAATATGTTGGGGTTGGAGGTGGAATGTGACAGAGGGTCATGCTATGATGGCCCTTCGTCATGTTTTTATTCAAACCCCACTATTTGTCAAGAATGCTGTACGCTGCTTTATATTGATGGTAATATTTTATAATTTAATTTTAAAAATTTAATTTCAAAATCTATTCAAGACAAACAAAATCTACTGGTAGAAAAGCTGCGTCAACAAAGAACATTGGGAAAGCAGAAGCAAAAAGTGGAAAATACGGATTCCGTTTTTGCTCAGAAACCAAAAGGGGAAATGATTAAGCAGGAGCAGATAAAGAAGAAAAATGAATAGATGGTTGGAAGGAACATAAAATACATTTATCATAGGCAAACTTATTAATCATGGAAATACATTTTTTTTCTAGATTAAATGGAATTACTCCATATCATTTTTGATAATTAAAATTCGAGACTAATTAATAAAATATGACAGAATGAAAATATAATTTTAAATAATTTTCACAATCATTGATTATTTTAAATATTTAGTACAACATTCAAGGATTGATTTTTATCCACCACCAATTGCGGCATTCACATTTTTTCGGGATTCCATTTTCCAAACATCCTTCATATATTTTCTCTTCTAGACGATCAAATGAAGAAATGTCAAGTCCATAGCGTGGATGGTCACAAATTTTCCAATTTTCATAGAAAGCAAAACTATCAACGGTGGCCTGAAATTATTAATTTGAAAAATATACAATCATCTTATTTGATCCTAAATTGGTTGCCTTTTTTGACCCTTAATTTACTCATTCCATCAGGATTTTGGGAATTTGGACACATGATTCTATTGATTCGAAAATAATCAGGATTTTCTATTATCTTTATTAAAAAGAATCTCACCTTGATCGCTTCTCCTGCCTTTTCAAAAAAAGTTTTTTGCGAAGGATCATCAATTGGCGAACAAAGACGTTTTGATGTGTAAGCCTAAAAATCAAATTGGGGTTTTCCTATATTAATATTTATATTTATTATTATAATAATTACCATTTTGCTTGTTCCGCTCAAATTCCATTTTGACCTTTAATTATTTATATTATTTTTCAAATCTATTAATTAAAAAATTAAATATTCAAATCCCAAATTTTTGAAAAGTTTTCCTGCATTAAATTTGGTTGAAAAATTATATATAAAAAAATAATGTTTTTTTAGAGTGCGTCTCCAAATTTTTGACAATATTACACTTTATTTATTTATTTTAATTATATTTATATTATAATAGGTCCGATTCGAAAGAAAATAAAAATACAATTTAAATTTACTTAATACTATTTGTTTGAGTTGACGAAAATATAAAGGAAAAAAGTAGCAATTTTACAATTATTGCAACCAAAAACTGACTTAATAATTATAATCATTTATAATGTTTAAATTATTACCTTTTCTCTAAATAAGATTGGGCATTCACTAACAATTCACGCAAATCAATCACATTTATCTCGCCATGCTCATTCAATTCATCAAAAGTATCGAATGTGAATGTGCAATCCTTTCCATCGGGTTTAGAATGTTCAGTTTCTTTGCATTTTCGAAGTCCAGTATCCCCTCGATTTAATGTGCTTTCGAACCAGTGATGCTTATAGATTCCTCCTCCCCACATAACAGGAACAGTAAATTTAAAATCATGGGCACAACACTAAGTGAATTTAAAAAAAAAACAGTTATGTGAAATTTCTATTCAATTTTAATTTTGATTATTTTTTTAATAATTTTTAAAATTTTATTGAAATTTTACCTCGCCAAATCGATTTAGAATATAACAATTTGTGCGAAAATACAGCTCAAAAGAATCAATTCTATTGGCCAATAATTGAACAACAATGGATTGTTTAAAAATTCCATTATGTGTTTTATTAAGCACCGTTTCAAATATATTCATATACTTAAATTAAAATAAATTAAAATTTGAACAATAAATAAAAATCGTACTCCAGCAGATTCTCCAGTTGCTAATAAGGCCTTTTTCGATCGCATAAATAAACGACCTTCAGCACCCCGATATTGACCACATTTAAATTGCAAATTGAAGTTAATTTTGGTCAAATTTGAGGGGCATTCTCCTTGAACATTTGCAATTAGTTTTGCGAAAATGAAAACAAATAATAAGGAAAATGAAAGAAGGAGTGAAAAATTATTCATTTTCTAAATTTTGAAATAAATTAACCAAATTAATAATAATAAATAAGTGGAAAAATATATGAGTTAAAATATTAAAAATTTTTAAATGAAATTATATTGATTTCGATTGAGTTTGAAGAGAATTATGAAATAAAAACGTAAATTTATTGAATCATCTTTTATGGCAATCGTTGACGGCTGAAAAAAATTTACTCAATGAATCATAAAAGAAAAAACAAAATTTATATAAAAATTATTTCAAAAAATATATTACGTATATATTAGTATATTTTCCAGGGATGCCATAATACCGGGGAAACTCGGCATGTGCCGAGTTTTTGATTACCCGGCCGAGTTTTTGCCGGGTTTTTATCAATGCCGAGTTTTGACAAGTTTTTCATATTTTGCCGAGTTGCCAATTTTTCCAATTTTAGCCAATTTTTTTCACTGCGCGGCAATTTTTCAGTCTAATTTTTCGCTGCGCGGCAATTTTTCAGTCTAATTCAATGTAATTTTTGGCCAACATTCTTCCATAAATGGCAATTTTTAATTAATTTTCCTCCTTCCAGGAATTTTTTAAGCTTTTATTATATTTATTTCGCAACCCCAATTGCTCAAACAAGTTAAATCACAAGAGAAATATAAAGTATAAATATTTTTAAAGCTTTTATATTGCATTTAAACACGATTTTTAAATGCCGAGTTTTTTGCCGAGTTTTTGAAAATTTTTTCCGAGGTTTTACCGAGTTTTTTGACCCGAATGCCGAGTTTTTGGGTTTTGGAGATGGCATCCCTGATATTTTCATGTTTCAAATATTATTACTGGAGAGTTTTTTAAAATGCTTAAAAAATTGAAAGTTTTCATTTTTGTGTAATTAATCATTAAATATATTTTTTTGGGGAGAGAATCCAATTGATTAGTTAAATAAAAAATTTCGCGGATTTTGGTTTTTTTTTTGGAAAATTTTTCTAGGAAAAGGAGAAAGAATTCCTTGATTGAATATCAAAAAATTCATGAAAAAAAAGGAAAAAGATAAAATTAATTTGTTCTTTACTATTAATTAGTAAAAAAAAAAATTAATAATTTTTTAGGCAAAATTGTGTAGTTTTAAACCAATTTAAATAAATTTAATATAATTAGAAAGCCACAGCTCTTAAATTTGATATAAAATCATCAAAAATTGTTTCATTATTTGATGAATTATTATTATTATAAACAGAATTGGTCGGGCAAAAATTTGAGATGTTCTCAATAAAAATGGATTAACATCATCATAATTTTTAATTCTAATTAAAATGAAGTTACAGGATTTATGATTTATGAAAATATAAATTAAAATTACAAGTAACAAATTGAACATTTATCACATAGATAAAAAATTCATATAATGGATTAAAACGGATAGTAATCTTTCTTTCAATTTTTCGAACATTCTTCTTCAAAATTTATTTCTTTTTGATCATTTTTAAGCTACGGAATACAGCCTCGATCACAATTGCAATTACAACAATTGAACATAGGAAAAATCTATCGGAAGTGCATGGATAAGAGCCATTGGAGGAAGGATTTAAGTTTAGGTCGTAGTGCTACCGTTAATCCATTATCCGAAGAAAGCATTATCAGCATTATGGTGGATGCAACGAAGCAACAATGTAAATCGGAAGAGCAGCCTTTTTATATTTAGAATTTAATTTTTAGTAAAATTTTATTATATTTATTTATTTATTTAATTTGACGGATTTTACAAATTTGACCCCTTTTATACAACTAATCTGAAACATTAGAATCAAATTATTTGTTGAATAAACAAAAGTAAGAATTTTTCGTATATTCTCTATAGATTTTTAGTAGAAATCATGGATCGGACAAAAAGTTCCATCGGCAAAAAATTGAAAAGAATCGACGGCAGTTTCTTTTGGTCTGTCTCTGAATATGAAATATTATTTTTGGAATTAAATTCAATCTCAATAAAGAACAATATGGTCAAATAAAAAAAATGTGTATTTGAGAAAATTGCCTCGGGTAAAACATTTGGTATATTTTTCATTAATTTATTAGGGAGGTGAGGGTGATATTTGAGCAATTTTGGATGAAAATGAAATATATGGGGAAAATAGACAATATAGGATAATCAAAAAATGGGAATGCTCAAATGAGGATTAAAAATATACTGTATTTTATGAACGGGAAACTTGCTCCGGGCAAAAATTTTGAAAATTTCTCCCAACAAAAGGGGATTAGAAAATTGAAGGAATCAATTTTAGTTGTATTATTTAACCAATATTCCTACCTCATCTCACATTCATTAATAAAGTCAACATATTTGAAAGAGAAAAATTCTTTCTTATATTTTTATTTTTTTTTAATTTTTCAATTTAATTTAAATTTAGCAAATTTAGAAAAAATCATATTTTATTCAATATACATATTTACAAAATTCCAAAATGAATCAACAAAACGGGCAAAAAGATATTGTTGAACAATGGAATGAATTTTGCAAAATGGAGGAAGAAATGTCAACGAAAAAGCGCACTGCGAAAGAAGAAAAGGAGAATATGGCCATAAAGAAGCAAAAAATGATGGAAGAAATCACAAAAGGAATGTCCGAAAAGGATGAGGAAATTGGCAAATTGAAAACCGAAATTCGGGCATTGAAAATGAAAATGGCTAAAATGGAGGCTGATTTGAAAGCAGTAATAAATCATTAAAAATATTCAAAATATTTTATTGTTTTTTTAAAGCAAAATGTGTCAATTCGTCGTAAAATGCCATTGGAATTATTAAATGAATTGTTCGGATCAATGCCATTGGAAAATGCTTATAATCTTCTGGCCAAAATGCCAAATGGCCTTTTGGCAAGAAATGTTCAAAAAATGATTGAAAGCATTAAAATGGTAAATTTATTAAAAATAATTAAAATAAAATTATTTCTAAGGAAATGAAGAAAAATAAATGGAATGTGGACGATTGTGGAGCAAAATTGACTATTTCTGAGGATGGACTCGTCGCTGAACATTCCGGTCCAAAAGGTAAAAAAATTATCCAGAAAATTGGAATCCTATATATGTTGCGGCCAATACTGATTATCGGCCAAAACTGATTTTGGCCGGTAATCAGTATTGGCCGCAACATATATAATTTTAGAGGATCTTGTCTGGATGTTACTCTATTTTCTCCAAGATGTGTGGATGGATTGAGTTGAATTTTTGTACTCGGGGGTTTTCGGGGGTGCTGATGCAGAATTTTGGATCAGTTTTTTGATTTGGCCAAGTCTTGCGCAGCTTGGCCATAGCGTTATGGCCAAGTTTAATGATATTAGATTGTGGTGATGGAAATGTGTAATATAGGGTAACTGACAATGCTGAGTATGATGGTGATAATGGTTTTGCATTTGGTTTGGGTTTTGGCTATGAAATATGCAAATTTTGTTTTCATGAAATGTAGGATTATTCCGATAAAATTTGGAATATTCCGATTTTTTGCCCACCCTATGAGTAGTATAGTAGAATTGATTGATGCTTTGTTTAATGACTCGAATAGCGCAGGTGGTAGAGTGCTAGACTTTTGCTGTGTGGGTCAAGTTCGATTCCCAGTGTTGACAAATAATTTTTTTAAACATTTTTATTTTTCACAATTTAATTCTCTGAGCCCCGAAGGGGCGAAGAAGATAACACCAGTCACACTTCCCTAGCTCAGAAGAACGCCCGAAGGGCGTTCGCCTGAGCTAGTATTTAATAATTTAAGAAACTAATTCCGTTCGAGCAGTTTTCCCAATTCCATCATTCAAATTGGCCATCAATAAATTGACCATTATATTCTATTTTGAAGTGAAAATTATCAAGGAAATTGGGTATTTTTTTATCAAAATTATATAATATTCTTATTAATTATTTTTTAATTTTAAAAGGCATAAAATTAATGTTGATATGTTAAAATAAATATTTTTTGATCAAAAATTATCCTTAATTAAGTTTTGCCAGTATTTTCATTGGATTTTGTTCTCAACAATTTTCTTTGGAAGACATATATTCGGGAAGTGGCGAGAATTCAATTGGAATTAGGACCAAATTTGGAATTATGATTGATGGATCCCGTGCCAATTTCGAAAGTAGCAAAGGATATTTCGAGAATGGAGATATAATTGCTCTAGGCATCTACTCCCTACCAAATTTATCAATGGACTGTTTTGCCACATGCAATGGCAAATTGCTTGGTAAATATTCGAATATAAATATATTTTTAAATAATTAAAATTTAGGGAAGATTAAATTGTCTTCAAAGTTTTCCAATCTCCAACCTTTTCCGGCTATTAATTTGCTCTACGCTGGTGATCAGATACTAGCCAATTTTGGGAAAGAAGAATGGCGTTTCAAAAATTTCGACCAATTTCTTGAATAAAATTTGATAAGAAAAAAGAAAATAGTAGAAAAATTTATTACAAATAATTTTGAATGAAAAATTTTCCTATATTTAATTAAATGATCTAAGATCTTAAACAAAATTGCATTCCACATTTTTTTTTATTTTCTCTTAAGTCTGCTTCATAAAATTTAATTCCATTCTTATTTCATATAACATCTCCAATATCCACCATATTTTATTTATTGTCAATTTAATGTTTTTAACTAAATAAAAATTTTTGCAATAAAAAAACTAATTTCTTAACAGTAAAATTAAAAAAAAAACAAATATTGATAATTCCAATTCATTTTATAAATTCATTAAAAAAATTAATTCAATTTAGTTTCAACCCATAAATTTTCTTCTTTTTTTTTATGTTATAATAATTGAAAAATATAGTCAAATAAATTAAAATCATGGCAACCTTGAACATAAAAATATGAAATTCAAAATTCAAAAAAGGAGCAAAGAATATTTATTGGTCATTCAGCAATTTAATTTTATTTTTTTTCCTAACATTAATCAAATTCATTAATTTGGCAAATTTACCAGTAACAAAATGATCATTAGCGAGTAATATTTTAAGACTCCGCCTCTACCAAAATTTCCATAAATTAATCGAAATTAAATATTCTCTTTTAATTGTAAATTGAAAATTGTAATATTTTTTTTATCTATTCCTTTCAAAATTTTAACATAGAATTATTTTTTACCCTTTTTTTCTCGATGGAAATTGATCTTTGAACTAATTTTTTTCGAGATGAAGTAAACATGAAAATATGTGGGGGAAAATTTTGTTTATTATTATATTTTCCAATAAATATATTTACTAAAGTTTTGAAACATCAACAACCAATGTTGATAAAATATCATTTGTTATTATTTTTTCAGCTGAGAATCGACATCCAATATTTAAACGGAAAATTTTTGGCAAATGAATCAAATCTTGATTTATTTTTATATTTTAGCATTGTAAATTAAATTACTTTTGATTGAAAAAATTTTTAACTCGCCGCCTAATTTAAAATTTTTTACTAGAAAAATAAAATAAATTTATTATTTTCTTCTACCTTTTCATCATCCGGAAAAATGCATGTAATAAAAAAATAATAAAAAAATTTAAACTGATTAAAATTCAATTTAGATTTTTGTCGAATTGCCTTCTTCTGAACAGAAAATTGAAATTGACATAGAGGGCTCGAAAAATGTTATCGATTTGAAGGAGCTTTTGAACAATGACGGTAAATTTCCAGTTATTTTTAGAATTCGTTAATTAATATTATTTTAATTTAATTAAAAATTAAATAATTTTTCCCATAAAGATGTGAATCTTTCGTCGGATGCAATGAGCATGTGTGCAATCGTATTTGAAGGCCAAGAATTGGAGGATGAGGGAAAATCTCTGAATGAATTTGGCATTGAAGACGGCGACACTGTCGTTTTAAGCTTGCGTTGTGAATGAGAAATGAAAACAATTGATTGAATTTATTTTAAATTCTTAATTCCTTGCCATGCCATTTCAAAAAATAAAAAATGATAATTAACTTGAATAATTCTAATTTTAAAATTGGAAAAAATAATTTTCCCTTTTTTTTGAAATTTTTTTTATTTTCGAAAATAATTTCTTTGCCATGACATTTCAAAAATAACGATAAAATGATGTTTATTATTTTATTAATTAATTTAATTAATCTCCATAACATTAAAGATAGGAATAGGATAGTGTGTAGAGTCATACATTTAAAAATAGTTAAAACACTTTTTATGTTTATTGTTGCGTTCCAGCAGTGAAAAAATATGCATTTTAAATTTAAAACCTATATCCAAGTGCCCTAACCATCACATTTATTCTTTGCCCTCTCATTAATTTTCGGTTAAGAAGAATGTAAAGTAGAATTTGTTTTGATAAAATGAAAATGTGTAAAACTCGTTTTCCTTTACACAGAAATTTCATTGAAGGAATCCTCTGTGTGATCTTTGGTTTAATCCGATGAAAAATGAAATTTGCGCACCCGAAAATTGCGCATTAAATCAAATTAATTATTACTGCATTAGGAATGGCAAATTTGTATAATTAAATAGTTAAATAAATTAAAAAAGAACATTAGTGAATTTGAAGAAAATTGCAAAAAATTATGGCCAAAAGCAGGGCCATAACTTTATGAACTTTTATATTTGATAAAACATTTTAGTATCAAAATATTCTATAGCTTAATCCAATTTTATTATGAAAAAAATTTTAAAAGCTTAACAATTTGCTGAGATATTCATTATATTGCGCAATATTTGGTTACGCAAATTTCGGATAGCCATTTTAGTCTTTCACTTTTGAATAATAAATATGGCAAAATTACCAACAGTAACCAATATTGAATTTTAACAGGATAAAGCACCGAATAAAAGAATTGAGAAATGAAAAGAATATTATAAATAAACCTAGTATTTATTTATATTGGGCGCCCATTGTGGTGTCACAAAACCGAAGTCCATAAATTGGGTCAATAAAAGAATAGCATTGTTTAAAAATTGACCCGAGGCAATTTCCCAAACATTCTGAAATACAAATTAAAAAATAGAAAATTCCATTCACAGCTTATCATATGCAATTGAATGGTGATGTGATGAATGAATAGACTTATTTAAATTAAGATACACTCGAACATTTGCCTAAACAGCTTGTTTAGGTAAGCATAGCATGACAGATGACACTCGGCATTGATGGAATATTAATTTTTTTTCATTAATAAAAAAAATGCATTCATTTCTTACTCATCTACCAATATCAAAGAAAATTTACACAAATTTATTTGACGCATTTTCCCAATTCAATTCCATAAATAATTTCTTCTCCGTCATCATTTGACCTCATTTAGCTTATATATATTTTTGGTAGGCTATCAACCAAATGTTCTTCATATCAAAAAATTCAAATAAAGCTAACTGGTATCCATTTTCCTCAACCAAAATTCCACAAAGAATTATAATTTTCAAATATCTGCTTGAGGCATTTTCCCATCAATTATTTTATTTCAATCGCCATTTGAAGTCGGTTGTATCTTTTTCCAATAAAATAATTCCCTAATGCAAAAATGCCCTCTCTCAATGAATTTATTTCAAACTGAAAATTCAATTAATCATATTTATTAATTAATTTTCCATTTTTTAATAACAGAAAAATTTCTTAATTCACTTAATTTAAAATTAATATAATAGAAGAAATGGATAAAATGAATAATAATCAACAGAATAAGGACAAATTGATGAAGGAAAATGAAAAATTGAAAGAGGAAATAGCCAAGAAGGATCAACAAATTGGTATAATGAAGGAGGAAATCACAAAATTACAAGAAGAAAATCAAGGATTGAAAGACCTAATGACAAAATTACAAAATTCGAACGAAAAGGTAGCCAAGGGCAAGGGGTAACTAAATTTTATATGAATTTGGGAAAAATAATTTATAAAAAAATTATTTCCAAAAGCAGTCAAAATCATCAATTTACTGTCGATCATTGCCAGCTGAATTAATGAATGAATTGTTCGGCTCATTATTATTTGAGAATGCTTATTGTCTTCTAGCTAAAATGCCAAATGGCCTTCTGGCAAGAAATATGCAAAAAATGATCAAAGCCATTAAAATAGTAAATTTAATTTTACTTTAATTTTTTGATTCCTCCCTCAGACAATGAAAGGCAACAAATGGAATAAAGATGATTGTGGATCGAAATTAGCAATTTCTGAAGATGGACTTTCTTTGAAACATAATATTGGCCCAAGTGGTAAATTTTATAATATTATGGAAATTTTTCAAATATATATTTTTTTACCTATTTTGAAGGATTTAACCGCGTTCGTGCCATTTGGCCAATTCCAGGATTAAATTTTCTATCGACAGATATGCCACTAATAGTTTCCTATTATGAAGTGCAGATACTCGCCAAACAAATGTAAATTTAAAAAAAAAAAATTAAATATTTTATTTAAAAATGATTAATAAATTTGCCCATAGAAATTTAAATAAGATATTATTGATTTATATTTAATAGTTTATAATAAATATGAATCATAGAGAAATGATTAATTTATTGATGTTTGATAAAATCATCGAACTATAGTTAAATTATCATCGTTAAAACTGAAATTCAATAAAAATTGAAATAGCTTACTATTTTTATCAGATTAGTTAATTTAAGTTTCAGGAATTTGTAGGTTTAGATATATTCTTAACCCTAAGTTATGCAACTGGTGGTCAGATATTATAATCTATAAATGGCAAATTTAATCTTTAATGATAATATTGATATTAGCGTCAATAAATTCTTGCATTTTTGCCCAGTATTTACGGCATTGCCTTTGGTTTCTATTCTCGCGAAGTTCCACATGAAGGGGATTGGCGACATAGAAAGGGGAATAATTCATTAGGAATAAATTGCAAAAGAGTAATATGGATTGATGGATCCACATTCAAATTCGGAAATTGTTACGGCGAATATTTCGGAGATGCCAGCAGTTGTGGATATTTCATAAATGGAGATGTGATTGGCATTGGCATAATCCATTATCCAGCAGAGTCATCAATACATTGCTTTACAACATGCAATGGAGAATTGTTTGGTAAAAAATAAATAAATTATTAAAAATAACAAAAAAATTTAGAGCGAAATTTGGCAACAAATCAATTTTTCAATTATATTTTAGCAAATTTTTTATAAGTCCATGATTTAGATGAATTAATTAGATAAAGAATAAATTGATTGGAATTTGATATATACCAAAATTTAGAATTTTTAGTGAATTAATGGAAATTTCAAAAGATAAGAATTGCAAGTTTTCATTTTTAGCCCATAATTTTCTAGCTTAAATGTTATTTTACAAAAAATATTAACATATAAATAAGTAAATATTTTTAATTATTAATAGTTTAATTGGTAAGACATATTGACCAATGCTTTAGGGTCCAAAAAATATTTATATATAATTTCATTTTTTTCAGAATATAGAATAAATATAAATATGAAAAATAATTCAAATTTAGGTAAAGGTGAATTGTCTGCAAAATTTGCCAAAATTGAACTTTTTCCGGCCTTCACTTTGTACAATGTGGGAGAATCAATCCGCGCCAATTTTGGGAAAGAAAAGTGGCACTTCAAACAATTCGATAAACTCCTCCAATGATTTGATGGAAAGTGAAGAAAGAAGAAACCATCATTGTTGAATTAAAATTAATCGTTAATCAAGCATAAAGAAATTATAAAATATTTTTTATTTTATTATTCAATATAAACAAATTTTGAATACGACAAAATGATTTCTTATTTTTAATTAAACCATTTAGATTGAACCCTAGCCATTATTTTTGATTAAGAAGCTTCCGGGCCAGATTACAATTACGAAAAGGGCTTTTTCCATCCTGCTGATATTTACATTTTTATCAGTGATTATGATACAATTTAAATGATGTTTGTCAAAGTTATAAATAAAAAATTAATTTAACTTCAACTAATGATTTTAATGATTGCTATAGGGCTACTAATCGGGGATATTTATAAAATGTATGAACTGAGATAATTCAAAAGAAGGAAGTAAGATCAAAAACCCATCATTATATTTGAATCTAAATATTATTTTTCACAATTTTGACAATATTTAATTCATTTTAGTGAAAGAATTTATATAATTTCCTTTTTTTTAAATATTCCATAATTTATTTTTTTCCTTTTTCGGAATTCCAGCCTCTGTATAATAAAATTATGCATTTGGTGTCGACTGGATGAATGATTAAATTTCCATATTTCTCTTTAAATGGTCATCTAATTTTTTGGTTCATTTTTGTACGCGCACCATTTGATGATGAAGATGGCGCCGAAGAAAGGTGAAACATCATTGGAAAAACATTTAACTCAGTCAAACTCCTTCGCCTCACATTTCCCCTCTGCATTTGGATCCGTACATTATTTCTACTTCCAACCAGCCGCTCAGTCAGATTCCTTATGCAACCTTTAAATTTCCTTCCAGCCGCCAAGCCATCGGCGATTGGTCAACGCGATATTTTTGATGAGAGTCGAAAGGGCGGAATAGCGAGAATAATGAGAATGGTGGATGAAAATGGTAAAAGAAATGGCAGTTGGGAATGTTTCATCTGACAGAAAGAAATAAAATTAAATGACAATTTTTGGATGATATTTTCGGAAGTAAAATTGGTGCAATAATACATTTGGGAAGAAATGCAAAAATATTGGTCACCAAATCACTAGGACTAAAATTTACCAATTTGATGGTAAAAAAATACACATAATCTCCGATTAATTTTTTAATGCTTTAGATTCATACATTTTTTTATCCAAATATTTTTATTTCAATTTTTATTATAAAAAATTAATTTACGATTTTCTAAATTTTTGCTACATTTAAAATTTACTATTCATTTTTTTGGAAAAATTGGTTCTGAGCTCCCAGACTCAAAATCAATCAAATGATACACCATTCGATAGAGCTCGTCGAGCTGAGTCTGAAAATACCAAAAATTCCGGCGCGCTTGCACTTTTGGCCAAGTTATGGCCATTAAAAAATTGTAAAAGTGAAGGGTCCCCCCTATGGGTCGAAAACGTTAAAAATTATTTTTCGGCCAAATTATATATCAATCGACGCCTCTCAACGAGCTGAATACGAATCTGTAATCGTTTTTGCATAAAACTCAAAAATAAAAAAGTTACAATCGCGCAAAGGAAATACGGATTGGAACTGCTCCGGTGGGCATTTCAGAGTGGACTCCTCCGTGTGCTCCGCCTCCGCGCGACCAGACGAGCTTGTGGCTCGCTTCGCTCGCCACAAGCCCGTCCAGTTCCCGCGCTTCGGCTACGCACACTCCGGAGTCCACTCTTACATTCCTCCGCAGTTCCAACACATTCCAGCGTGTCAAAAATGGCCACAACTTTTTCCTCTTTGAGTTTTACGCGAAACCAATCACAGATTCGGAATCTGCTCTCCGAGCCGCGTCGAATGAGCTATAATATGGCCTTGAAAAAAATTTAAAAATTTTCGACCCATAGGGGGGAGCAAGCACTTTTATGGGAAAATAGTTTTAATGGCCATAACTTGGCCAAAAGTGCAAGCGCGCTGAAATTTCTTGTATTTTCTGACACAGCTCGTCAAGACGCGTCGATTGGTATATCATTTGATTGATTTTGAATCTGGGAGCTCAGAACCAATTTTACCATTTTTTTATTATGTAAATTCCCCCTTTCCATTTTCCATTTATTTAGAAGATCATTTTAGGCCTAAACCAAAATGAGCGAAGTAATTTATAACAATTTAATTTTTGCTTTTTTCTTCCCATTATTACACTTTCCATTATAATTTGATTTCAAGAAAGACCACAATCTTTTTAAAAAAATATATTTTTTGATTTTTTAATTATTTCGATAAATTAAAAATAGATTTAAAATTCATTTTTATGTGAATTCTCCTTTTTGAATTTATTTCCGGATTTATTTTAAGTTAAATAATCACAAGATTTTTTTAATAATGTTTTTTTTAATTTTAAAATATTTCGTGCTCCCCTTCTGCCAATTTTATATTAATTTCATAAAAAATTTAGAAATTTATGTTTGGAAAAGAATAAAATTTTATGAGTTTGAAAAAAATTCAAAAAAAGATAATTTTTATTATCCAATTTTTTATTTATTGACAATAAATTTGAAATTTATTATATAATTAAAAAAATAAAATTCTATCAGAAAAATCAAAATAAATTATTTAAAACATTTATTATTTTTTAAAATTTAAAATTTATCCATACAAGGCCATCTTAGTTTATCCACTTGCCTCTAAATTTTCAACATTAGGAAGGAAATTGCGCGGCTGTCCTCAAAATGAATTTTTGTTTGAATTTTAAGAAGACAAATTAATGGGAGCAACGGTTGTTGAGAAGAACAAGATACAAATCGCCGTGGGGGTGGTTGTCTTGTCATTTGGGATGGGATGGGTTATTTAACCTTTTATTACCTGATGAGGGAGAGGGGAAGATGGAAAAAGTATTAGGAGGAAATGAAGAATTGGTGGATGAGACGAGAAGATGGCGAGCTGAAGATAACCTCATTTTTGCCTCAACATTTTTGTGCTCATTTGACCATATTTGACATTGTCTGCGCTGGCTGGCTGACGGGGAGAATGATGTGGGAGTGGGAGGTGGTGCCGTCGTTTTGTGCTATTGCTGACAACCAAACAATTTACCTCATCAGTTCAACTTCCAGCCGGTAGCTGTTACTTCCCCTTATTTTCTTGCATTAATTCCATTTGAATTCATTTTGCACTTCCAAAATTTAAATTAGTGTTATTAATAATATTCTTGAAATCCCTACAGTATACAGACAACAGAGGCAGTCACTTATTCTTATACCGTAAATCCTCTGTTAATCCCCCTTCTAATAATTCCCCTCATTCGATTTTGAGGACCCAGAGCTCCTGAAATTTTTATTCTTATATTAGAAGGTTGAAAATTCCCTAATAAGGAGAATTAAAAGAGGTCTTATTTAAAATTAATATATTTTTGATTTATCTATTTTCACAAACTTATCCTTCGTTTATCCAACTTTAAAATTTTAACAATAAGAAATGCAATCAATTATTAAAAATACATAATTTACATCAAATTGATTGTATCACTTTCCACTAAAAAATATTTTTAAATTAAATAAAATTTTTATTTTAATAATTAATAATTTAAAATTTGCATCCATCAATCAAATTCTTTACAATTTTATTGCTGGGAAAATGATCTTTGAATAAGCAAAAATGAAAAACTGTAGGTAATGATGCGTCATCAAAATTTTACTTATTTTTTCTAGAATATATAAAATTGCCTGGCGCAAAAATGAAAGCACATTTTTTAATCTCATGGCATCATATCTAGACAAAAAAAAATGCGGGAAAAAATATTTTTGTGGCGATAGTAAATGTTTGGAAATGACAACTCTGATGGACGGACAAAGTCCACCAACAAATTTATTTATTTGGCATCACTAAAGATGGGAGGAAATTTATGCGATGAATTTGGCTAAAGGCACTGGAAAAATTTGAATATATTTATTTAGTTTGATAAATGGACTCCTTCCTACCTTTATCATTATCAAAAATTTACTTGAATGATAAAAAATATGAATATTAGTTAATTTAGTAATTTCTCCAGCAGCAGATCATTCCAATTCCAATTTTTTATCCTCAACTGTAAATATAAGTAAATATATAATAGAAAAGTTGATCAACTAATTTACATTTTAAATATTAGTAAAATTTCCATCTAAAGATTTGAAATATTTTCTCCAAATAGTAAATGCTCTGCAAAATTCTGTTAAAAATAATAATAAAATATGCAATAAATTCCATTAAAAAGAGTTTTTTATCATAATAATATAATATAAATAAATTTATTTATATAGCAATCTTCTGTAAAAAGTTGCGAAAAGAAAATACAGTTATAAATCTAAAAGAAAATTATATAAAAGCGGATCCTTGACCCATTCTTTTGGCAGGTTACTGTACTAAAAGATTATTATTTTTGTACGCTTATTAAAGGCTTTTTAGTAATTTTCGATGAAATCCTTGCTTTTCAAAAATGCATAAATCTTTTTAAAAACGATAGTATTTTTTGTTAGACTATAAAAAATACATATTATGTTTTATAATAAAGACTTTTTCTTGGTTTTGGAATAGGAAGACTTCCCAGTTTTTAATCGCCATTCGAAAAAATCATCAAAAAATTCAATCAGGGTAATTTCGTTGACCCTTGACCTCTAATAAATATGTACAAAACACAAAGATCGCTACAAATTATATAATACAAAATACATATACAGTATACCTTTTTTGGACACATAAAATTAAAAAATCTTTATCTTTAGTCTTTTTTAAACATATTATTATCAAAATAATTTTTCAGAAATTTTTTATGGTCATAATCCCTACAATTTTGAATAATCCAAAAATTAGTTATTGTATGATAATTAAAATTACTTTTTTTAATTGGGTCAAATTATTTTTCATTTAACCCCTCATATTAATAAAATAATCCGCGAATGTCGCGTCATTCATGATGACTCACGATTAAAAATGATTTCTGGAAATTTCGTAATTTTAATGTCATCTCATTCTCATTATTATTAATATTCTACCAACCAAAGTAAATAAAATATATATTTAAAGGATTTAAAGGTAGTGTGTTCATTTTAGTTAGTAGAAATCCTCTGCTCAAATGAAATGATTTGAAGAATTTTAAAAATCTGAAAATTCTTCATAGAAAATAAATATTTTCTTCTTCTTTAAATTATCAACAACATTTTTACCAATATCTTCTACAAATTCCAACGCCATCTAATATAGTAATTTGCATGCCATCAATTCAATTTGAACAAATGCCAGCCACAATGAATAATTTAAATCCATTTTCGTCTGGTTCTTCCACAAAATTCGGTAACCCATCAACAAACGCATTGAAACTTCAGCAATCTCCAATTGAAGTGAGTTTTCGAGGGAATTTTATTTATAATATAATAGCTAAAATTTAAGAATATTATTTTCTCTAAAATTTTAGCTAAGTAAATCTGCCTGTACCTCTACCACAATTTCTGTTACTGAGCCTTTTTTCGGGCCACAAACCATTCGAATGTTCTAAAAATTCTTTAAAAAAATTGTTTTGAAATTTATGAAATTTTAGAATAATTTATAAAATATTAGTGACTTTTTCTTCAAAAAATTCATATTTATTGCACTCAAAGACATATAATATTTAAAAGACTCGATTTCGTATAAGGCAAATTATAGAGAATTTATCCCCTGGATAAGTTAATTTCTCGCTTGGAATTATCGTACCCTGGATAAGTTAATTTCTTGCTTGGAATTATCGTATTAATAAAAGAGAATATAGTCCATATATTTAAATGCGCCACTTATTCATTATCCATAATAAATTTGTTAATGCTTTTGTAAAAATTGGCTTATCATTTCTTTGTATTGCTTTATCTAAAATTGCATATAAATTTTAGCCTCCAACCTCATCAACTACAGCATTCATTACTTCTTCAAATCAGCATCAGAATGCCAATGGCAATGTCAATGGCAATGAGAATATCAGCAAATTGTTGTTTGCCCCCACCATGGCTAATAATAATTCCGCCTCCTCCGTTTCCCCATCCTCTTCCTCACCTTCTTCCTCTGCCTCATCTGCCCCTACGGCACAACAACAAAATGTTGGCATTTCATCGTTCAATTTTTTGCCTTCATTTGGAGCAGACCTCCAAAAAATAATTGCCCGCAATTTTGAGGATCAAATTCGTCAAAATGCTCAATTCAATCAGTTGTTATTGTTGGAAGAGGAGGAGAAACAACGCCGAAAGCAAGCATTGCTCTACAATAAAACAATTAGTATATTGGAATATTTTTAATTTTATTATTATTATAATTACTTAAGGCCATGAGAAGCGAAAATTCACACCGCCCATTTCTGATTTCATGGTGCTGGAGGTTTTGAAGCGAAAAAACTATTTGGTTGAACATAATACAAGCAGAGTGAGTTAATTTAATTTTTATTTTTAAAAAATTGAATTTAGAAAATAAATTTCAGGCGAAACAATTAATAATTCTCTAACTATAATTTTTCAGAAATTGTCAATTCCTAATAAATTAAAACAGAGCCTTGATTTATTTATATGAAATGCATATTTATTTATATGTTTTTGTGGGTAAACCATAAAGAATTTCTGAATCCATTAAATAATTTTTAAAGATTTTTTTATATTTTTAATAGAGATTCTATTTTGAATATTTTTCCGTTTTTTTGGTAAAAAATGAAATTCAAAAATTTAATAGATTTTATTTTACATATTCCTTTTTTTTACTAAAAAATAAAAATGCCAAAAATTAAAAAATAGTTATATTAGAAAATATTGGCAAATTTTTCATATATTTTGACAGTTTTTAGATCATATACATAAATACTTTCTCTGTAAATAATCAAAAACTACAAAATAAAAATTTTTAATGAATCAAAAAAATAAAAAAAAATTTTAAATTAAATTTATTTAATAATTTAAAAAATTTTAGGATTTGAAATTTTCGGAAGAAAAGCGAAAAGCATGGGAAACAGTGCGAGATTTATTAAAGGAGCGATTTGCTGGTTTCACAATGGGCATTGAAAATATCAAATCGCATTGGCGTTATCGAAAGCGAAAAGTGACTGATGCAGCCAACGAAATACGGGGGTAATTTGTTTATTAAATATTTAAATTTTTATATTATTTTGTATAAAATTTTTTAATGTTAAGCTTATTTTTAGCCTTAAGCTAATACAAAAATTTTCCCAAATTTTATAATAGTTATTTAGCTTTATTAGTAAATGTCTAAAAAAATGCCAATTTTCGGCAAGAAAATTTGTAGGTAAATTAATTGTCATTCTTTTCTATTTTTTTAAAAATTTTTTAATTTTCAAGTATTAAACACGAATTTTACTTTATTTAATAGATTTTAGACTATCATGTTAATAAAAATAAAAAAATATGCCAATAATTAAAAAACCGACCTATCCATGGTAAAATTGGCATTTTTTACCAAAATAATGTTTTTAAACTTGAAAAAATTTAAATATTCTTAGCTCAATAAATCCATTAGGTAAAATTGTTTTTTTACTATTGAATTAGATAATTTTGAAAAATAATAATTTAAAAAAAATTAATCGATTTTAATTTTCAGCCCTGATATTGAGGATAAATTGCGCGAAAAGCTTGGAAATGAAATAGATTTTCGTATCTATTTGGAATTAAAAGCCTCAAATATGTTGGACAATTATGATGATGACTCGCCACCCGTAAAAAATTTTTTTTATAATCAAAAATAAAAAGTGGGAATTGGAAAGCAACATTTTTTGCCAAATTTAATTACCGTATTCTATTAACTCCAAACTCTTTAATATTTTGCTACCGTAGATTTCTGAGGACCTAGTCCTATTAGCTCCTGGCAAGATAAAAAATTATTTCATCTTTATAATTTTCTAAAAGTTCTAAAAATCTATTAAAATTTGGTTAAAAAATATCCAAAAATTAACCAGTTAGTTCGCCTAATTTTCTCAATTTTTGATGGGTTGAAAAATAATTTGAAATGACAGTATTAAAAGAATATATACATATATTACGGTAAATGATATTTCGTAGAATTTTTAGTACAAAAAATTTAGATGTTAATTTATCCGAAAAAGTTACAAATTTTTTAAAAATAAAATTTTAAGAAGCCTTAACTTTGCATTAAAAATGTTGGTTTATTTCTTAAATTTAAAAATAAGGCAAGGTTAAAAATATGCGATTAAGGCTGCCTATTAAATGAAGCCTTCTGGTATTTTATGTTTTATGGCTTCGAAATCTTATTTTTGACAAATCAAAAAGAATTTGCGACAAATTATTTAATAAGCCTCACATAAGCACATGATGTTTCCTAAACCTAGCTGAAAAATATTCGCCTTATTTCTCAATTTAGAAAGCAAAAAATTTAATTATATTTTAAAATTTTACCTACCTCTTTCAGATGCCATTGTTCAATGCCAACAATATTGAAGATGATGATAGCACAATGAATTTTTCCAATAGTGCCTCATTTCCAATGCAATTTGAAGGACAATACCAAAAATCGCAAAATGATCAATTGGCCCAATTATTGAAGAACAATTCGTCGGCAGCAAATTTGTTCCCTACAAATGGTAAAAATTTAATTTAAATTTAAATGGATAAATCCAATAATTAATTTTTGGGCAAAAGATAGGGGAAAAATAAAGAATAAAAAATTTTTAAATAAAATTACGATAAGAATGAATTGTGGAGGTAAATTTTATCGAAAAATGATTTGCTCTTCCATTTTATTGGAATTTAAATACCCAATGAATGATAAAGAAAAAAAAATAATTCCCGCTTACTTTCTCATTGCCCTGGGCCATTTCGTTGGAGCTTATTCTCTTTTAATTGTGCCGTTTGCCGTTTCAAAATTTTTTTTCCCGCTTAAAATATTTTATCCATTAAATTTAATGAATGAGCTTAAATATTTTATCCATCAAAATGAATGATTGGGTTTGGGTCGGTCAGCAAAATTGGCATTTTTACAATTTTGCCCTCACATTTCCATATAAAATATGTCTTCTTCAATTATTTGCCTAGGGCAAAAGCATTTGAATATTATTCAAAAATCAAATCCAAATCAAAATATTGCCCTAAGTAGATACAATCACCGTCACCCATTTATTGGGACCATCAATTGCCGCTGTTCAGAATCAAAAAGGATTATTTTATGGAATATTCAAATGTGGTTGAAAAGGATTTGAATTTATTCATTTGATTTTTGAAACCTATAAAAGTTGGATTGGAATGTAAAAAGATTTTCCGTTTTTAAACAGCGGATAAATTAATTTTATATAGACCGTAAAATCTACAGTTCTCGTTAATTAGCATTCTATTTAGAAAAAATAATTATTTATTACTTAAAAATACATATTAATTCTAAAGGGTTATCGAGATCAAAGAATCAACATAAGCATTTTTTTTGAACTCATCAGAGCTTGTTTTCATTAATGGTTTAAAAATTCTATTACGTCTAATCAAATAAAGAGATAAAAGGAATAATGAGAAATAAAAATTTTAAATCAGTTTTGTATTTATTCAGAGAGTATCTTTATTGTTCAAAATAAAACCAATCATATCTTTGGATTTTGATACTATAAAACAAAAAAAAATAAAATAAAAATTATTTATTTAAAAGAAGTTAACAAACGGCAATTTAACCGTTTTTTATCAGATTCTAAATTGATTTTATTTTTTCAGTGCCTTCACCATTGTTGGATTTCTTTAAATTACAACAAATTAAACAAATGACTGACATCAATTTCAATGCAAATTTGCCGAAAATTGACAACAGCAATCATCATCCAATTGGCCAACAAAATGGACAAATAATGTTGGATGGAGGACGAAAACGAACCGCTGAATTGAATACAAATTTGGGATTGGGACAGAATGGAATCCAAAATGGCCAACCACCAAAAATGCATAAAAATGATGGTGGTATTGTCAAGGAGGAAAATGGTGACAGTAACGATGAGGAAGAGGCCTTGATTATTGATGAAGATGGAACAACAATGATGGAATGCACCAATCAAAATGAGGGGCAACGAAAGATTGAGGAAAATGTGTTGAAGGTCGAAAATGCAGTGCCCATGGAAATGAACGGACAAATCAATGCACTTATTCAGGTGAGATAAAAAATCGTAGTTTGTTTCGGTTTGAGAAAATCGATGTAATTTAAAAACGGAATCGGGAAATTTACCAAAAAAAAACTAGGGAAACCGAAATCGAAATCAGAGTTTTGAAATCAAGATTCTCTCTTATATTTGACACCGCTGCATATCATAAAAATAGCTTTAAATTTTTAATTTTTTAGGATCAAAAAATAAATATAAATCATATAATTTAATTTGTATTTTTTAAAAATCAACATCAATAATTTACCCAAAAATTTTCGTTGAAAAAATCAACATTTTTTGAGGCTATAAAATATTGCTAAATAATAATTAGTTTTAAAACCTATCCTACAGAATTCCAAATTCATACCTTAATTTAATGTTATAATTAATCAAAATCCTAAAAATTTGTTATGAAAAAATATTTTTTATAACCTTATAGACACAGATATTTAGACAAAAATATTTAATAATTAAATAAATATGATTAAATAGTTTATTTAATAATCATAATATAAATGTAAATTTTTGATAAATTTAGGCCCAAATTGAGGCGGCAAACGCACAAAAGGAATTGGCCAATTTGCAAAAGTCGGCCACCGTTGAATGGTTCAAGGCAGCAAAGAACATCAATGAATTGATTCCAAAATTGGGGGCAGCCATTCAAAAATATATGAAGGAGGAATAAATGAATAAGTATATTCCATTTTGACAATTGTTTGAAGGCATCTTTCTTCGAATTGAATTTGTATGTTGAGCAAAAATTTGATAAATTTTTGCCATTTTCATGAATTTTCTGCATATTCACATACTTATGTTCATTCTTTTCCCATTTAAT
Source organism: Pratylenchus scribneri (assembly GCA_030063045.1). Classification (NCBI taxonomy): domain Eukaryota; kingdom Metazoa; phylum Nematoda; class Chromadorea; order Rhabditida; family Pratylenchidae; genus Pratylenchus; species Pratylenchus scribneri. The sequence goes on from JAQSEB010000164.1 coordinate 688,915, forward strand.
TTAACATTATTTTTTCTATTAAAATTGTTTTATGAATTTTTATTGATGCATACAAATTCACATTCCATATTTTATTTATGTTTTTATTCACATTTTTACTTTCCAATTACTTTAACGAATTTCCAATTCCATTAACTCTTATATTCATAATTTAATTTTATCTTCATTTTCGATGAATTAATATTATAAGAAATTTGATAATTTACATCATTTTGTTTTCCTTACTATCAATCAATACAATACTTCATTTTTGATAATTTTAATTTCCGAATTCAATTTAATTCCAGGACATCTTTATGTAAAATTAATCTTCACAAAATGAAAATAATTATTTTTATTTTTTACTGGATTATAACTAAATTTAATTCAAATAAATTGCCTTTAAATATATTAATTAAAAATGGATGTTAATTGAATTTCCAGAACCGAAACAGAAAAAAGTTGATCGGAATGAAAGAGAAATCGATATGGAAATTTTTGGTACGGAATTGCTACTAGTTGAGAGAATTTTGGCAATTAACTATTTAAAAAATATAAATTATTTTTTAGGAATTTAAATTCTACTTTTTTATTGAATTTTTACAAAAATACTAAAGAAACATTTTGAAGAAATTTGAATAAAAAATTAATTTAAAAAATAATAAAAAATTAAAGAAATATAAATTTATGTGATAATACGTCGACAGAATTAATTTTAATAATTAAATATTTTTTGCATCTCATAAATTATTAATTTGGCATTTAAGTTATAATTTTATTAAATTTTCATATAATATTCAATACAAGAGTTCCAGCACCCAGCATTATGACAAAATTTAAATAAAAAATTAAATTTAAAAAATTGATAAAAAAAATAAAAAAATTAAAGAATTAAAACATTTTATTAAATGATTTTAAAAAATTAAAATTTTATTTAGTATGCACAAAAATAAAAATAATTTATTTTTTTTTTGATTTATTTTTGCATTTCATAAATTATTTTATAAAATTTGGAATTTAAGTTCTAATTTTTATTTGACTTTTTACAAAATGTAATCAAAAAACCAAGCTCAAAATTTGAAAAAAAAAATTATAAAAAAGTAAAAAATTATTTGATACTAATTTTTTCTGCTGAATTTTTACAAAAGGTTTTATGAACAAATGATCGAAATTTACAAAATTTGAAAAATATTTTAAAAAATAATGATAAAAGTTTCAAAAAGTATAAATTTTTGATAATGTGTTGAACAAAACTATTTAAAATAATTTTTCAATCATTTTGCATCTCATAAAAAATTTTATATAATTTCGAATTTAATTTCTAATTTTTTTTTAATTTTCATAAAATCTTCAAGTGAGCTAGCATTATGACAAAATTAAATAAAAAATTAAATCTAAAAAATTGAAAAGAAAATAATGAAAAAATTAAATAAGTAAAGAATTAAAATATTTTATTAAATTAAAAAATTAAAATTTTATTTAATTTGTACATTAGTAAAAAATAATTTATTTTTTAGACTAATTTTTGAATCTCATAAATTATTTTATAAAATTTAGAATTTAAGTTCTAATTTTTAATTGAATTTTTACAAAATGCGAAAAGTTGGAGGAGTGCAAAATTTTAAAAAAAAATTATAAAAAATAGTAAAAATTTATTTGATAATATTTAATGTTTTCCCTAATATTATTTCCTTTAAATTTTTGAATAAAATTAACCAAAATATTTTATTGGTTCCATTTCCATATTTTTCTCAACCAATTGAACTTTTAATTAGTATTAGTTCAATTTAATATATTTAATTTATCGAAATTTCAATTTTTGTTTTGAGGTACGAAAATTTTTATATTAATTTTTTTAATAATAATGTCCGGTGCCTTTGTCCAAATATTTGTCTTTCCACAATTACTATGAATCTCAAAATAAAATGAAGGGAAAAAATGAATGAGTTACATTATTTTAATAAAAATAAAATTATTTGTTGCAGAACATTCTTTCCTCATAAACATCCAAATGCCAGTCCATATCCTACAACATTGGTTAACAATAGCAAAAAAAACGTAATGAAGAATGTGTGTTTGCTATCCTAGTTTTACAGCTTAAAATTTGTAAGTGGTAAAAAAATAAAAATTTTTAAAAATTATTTTTAAACCTATAAAATATTTTGACAACTGTGGGGATATGTAATTGTTTTTTAATAAATTCTCAATTTAAAGTCAGACAACAGCTTGTGCGGGCTCAAAATATGTGAAAAAAAACAAAACTAAAAAAACGATTAAATTTAAAGCAACTATAACACATCATTGGCTTTAACACCATGTTACTGATCTGACCACCTATTAATCCCAATAATCGCCATAAACACAAAATGATAAATAGTATATACATATTCATCATCAAAACTTTATCATCTCCTTAGCCACCCTATTATCAGCTAAACTGAACATTCTTCCCACGGAAATATTCTAACAAAAAACAATTTATTAAATAATTTTTTCAAATCATAAATTTTTTCCCCTTCAATTTATTAAAAGCTTTTTTTTCTTTCTTACAAATATTATTCAAAATGTTTACAATAATCAAAAAATCGAAAAGATAAGGAATTAATGCATAATTGACAAAGGTAGGGGATCGTAATAGTTGAAAAAAATAATTTAAAGTATTTTTTTATTTTTTTTAAAACCATAAAAATATTTATCATTAGCATTTGATAAATAAGCTTTTTCTAATTTTCCGGTAATTAATTTGTCCAATTTTATCAAAATCTTATCAATCAAAATTTTAAAATTGATATTGCCCAAAATTCCATATAATTTCTCATTCTTTTTAATAATAAAATTTTATAGCTAAAAATTCAAGTTGAAAATTTTTAATTTTTCTAACAATTTTTTTTTCAACTCATAAAAAGTTATTATGAAATATTCTTCTTAATAAATAGATCAAAACATAAAAACATGGACAAAATCTTTTCATTCAAATAAATTAAATTTATAAAAAATAAATTTTAAATAATTTTTCAGCAACGTAAATGGATCAATTAAATAATTTTTAAAAATTATTTTTAAATCCATAAAATATTTAAACATCTGTAAGAATATTTATAATAATTATTTTTCAATAAATATTAAAATTTCCAACAAAATGGTGGAAGCCAAAAATATTTGAAAAAATTTAAAATAAAATAGTTTTTTTTTTATTTTTCATCAAACTCATAAATTATTTTTTAGACGGCAACTTCGAATGGACAAAGAAATTCATTTCCAAACTCAAAATATTTGAAAAAATAAAATAAAAAGAATAAATTTTCATTAAAATCACTTGTTATTTCTTTGTAAAAATAGACTTTATCTTACCATTCACAGTATTTGATGAAATGTATATCTGATTCGTGATTAGCACTCAAAATTAATCATAGGAACAATTTTCAAAATTTTAGGTGGTTAATAATGAAAAAGTATCAGAGTAATTTAACTAATTTATCTCTTAAATTCTTTGGTGTAGTTTCTTATTAATCATGAAATTTTTAATTAGTGCATAAAATGAAGCGATAAATAAAAATTCGATAATATTTCAAAAATTTTTCTTATTTCATCAATCATAATTACAATTTAGAATTGCAAATTAAGTTCTAAATAAATGTAAAAAATGCATAAAATTAATACGCAATGAATCCAATGTGTATTAGGACGAAATTGTAATGCTGATAATATTAAATTTATCAAATTATAGTAGAGTTGGATTCTCGGGGATGTGGACCCCGAAACCCCGGGGATCCCTGTGCATTTTTTAAAAATTATTTTAAGCCCATAAAATATTTCGACATCTGTTTAGATATTTAATAATAATTTTTATGTAGATAAATGCTAAAATATGCCACCAATTCATCACAAGAATAAAAAATAAAAAAAATTAAAAAATAATGGTAAAACTTTAAAAAAGTATAAATTCATTTGATAACATGGCGAACAAAATTATTTAAAATAATTTTTCACACATATTTTTGCATCCCATAAATAATTTTATATAATTTGGAATTTAGGTTCTTAAAATTTTTAGGTGAGATTATTTATTACATACGAATGAAATTAAACAATTTTTAATAAATTAAATTTGCACTGAAAACATTTTCCAAATAATACAAAATAGAAGAAAATTTTTTAAGTTCATTTTTTGGACAATTTATAAATTGTTATTTTTTTCGTACAATTCTCACTTTTTACTAATTTGTTTTACCATTATTTTCATTTAATTTTATAAAAAATTAAACCAAAAATTTTATTGGTTTCATTTTCCATATTTTTGTAAACAAAAGGAACTCTTATTTGTATAATTTATTGAATTTTGTTTATTTTACAGAAATTTTTTCAATTTATTTATTATTATGTTGTAAATAACGATAGTTGAATTGTAGAACCAAATAATATATTTTAATTTTTAATTTTATAAATTTTTTGATCGTATGTCATCGAAAACAATTTTACTTTTCCAATTTTCGATAAAAATTTTAAAATAAAATGCAGGAAAAAATTTTATGAATTTCATTTCTACAAAGGATATGAAAAAAATTTACAACTTTTTATTTGTTATACTAATTCTCAATTTTTCAAATTTTTATTCAGATTCATTCGCTCTTTCGGGGCTCAAAGGGTTAATGTTGAAGTTCTCCAGAGCTAGATTCTCGTATCATTTTGTCATTTCGGGACTCAACCATCATATTCAGCACAATCGATTATCCTATAATTGATTATTCAATTAAGGTAATAGACAAATATACCATAAACTTTTTACAAATTTGCATTTTTCATACTATAATCAAGCAAAATAATAATCCCCACCGCATTCAGCATCATCGCATGATAATTTTATCATTATTCATCAATTTCATCAAAATTTTGCTATTTTCTGGCTATCAATATTGTTTCAATATTTTTTCTAAATTTTCTTTTTATCCTTATGAATTAATAAATATTTTACAAAAAAATAAAATTAATTTGCAACACATAAAATTTTATTAATAAGAATTTTAGATAAATTATCTTTTTTCAATAATATGTTAAAAAATTCGAAAACAAAGAAGCCATTTTAAATAAAAAAATTGATTTAAAATATTAAAATTGCTAAAAGAAATTAAAAAAAATTTTTTCAACCGCTTCAAAAAATTTATAAGAGTTTTTAATAATTTGAAATTTATATGTAAAATCTATAAAAAATAATTTATGGTTTTGTCAAATACTTCCATTTTTATGTGCGTTCTGCTTTCTTTTATATCAATTTTCCCATTTTTCAACATTTTTGGATTTTTTTTTACCATTGATTTAAATATATTTTATGAATTTATTATTTCATTTATTCATATAAAGCCAAAATATACCATTTTTTATAAACAAAATTGTAAAAAACATTTTTTGGATGAAAAATTTTTTGCTCCACCGATTTTTTTTAACAAATTTGAAATTTTATGCCACATCGAAAAAATTATTTTAACATATTAGATTGATAATGTGAGATTATTATAAAAGTTTTAATTAATTTAAACCATCATGATTCCCTAAAGAATTTAAAAATTCCAAATGAATTAATTTAAAAATTAAATAAAAAGGATTTGAAGAATTTCAAACTAAAATAAGATATAAGAGCAGGAGCTTCGATTAAAAAAAATAACAAAATCTAATAAATGGAAATTGCTACCTACACACTGCACAACAAGCCATTTCATATAAATTTTGAAAATATTAAATTTTTTTTCTCACCTCATAAAATTTTTACTCATTAAAAATTATAATAAAATAAGAAATTCCCATTAAATTTAATTATCACAACAGCAATCAAACACTCAATTAAAAAAAAATATATTTATATAAAATTATGATAGCCATCTATTAAGTATTATTTTATTAAAATTGTTTAATTCAAATTTATATATTTTTTTTTTAAATTTTTATATTAATTTTTAACGAATTCTTTTGAATAAAAATTAAATTGAAAAATAAAAAATTTAAATAGAATACCTATAAATTCAATAATATTTCGGAATTCTAATTTTTTGTTGAATTTTTTATTTGATTGGATAAACAAAAGTTCGAAATTTGTACAAAAGATTAAACATTTAAAAAATAATGAAAAAATTAAAGAAGTATAAATTTATTTGACGACGAAACAAATAAATTTTTATAAAATTAAAAAAAAAAATAAAAAGTATTTATAAATGATTTTAAAAAATTACATCGAATTTAAGTATCTCATAAATTATTTTATATAATTTTGGAATTTAAGTTCTAATTTCTTTTAAATTTTACAAAATATTCAACAGCCAGCGTCTGAACAAAATTAGAATAAAAAAAATCAAATTTAAAAATAATGATAAAATTTATAAAATATAATTTTATTTAATAAATGATAACACGGCAACAAAGTTATAAAAATATCAAGTATTTTTAGATGATTTAAAGGATTAAATTAAAATTAAACATGTAATTTATGTATCTTATAAATTATTTATTTTTACAGTAAAATAAATTAATTTTAATGGCTTTTAAAAAATTTTCAATTTGATTGACTGCCTTAAAAAAAATCAAAAATTTATTTTAAATTGGATAATGGCCATTTAAATTGACATTAATTTTTTAAATCTCGCCAATTCCATCTCGCGAATTCGACCAGTTGCAGCTCGTCTAGTTATTAAATAATTTAAATGATCTAAAATGCATTAAAATAAAAATTATGGAAGGTCAATATAATATATAATTTATATTTTAAAATGGTAGCAATTTATCTAAACACAATTTGTAAATGATTAAAATAAAAATTTTTAAAAATAATTTTTGAGTCCCATAAAATACGATATCTTTGAAATAAATTAATAGTTATTTTTCAATAAATGCTAAAATTTAAGTCGGTTGCAGAAATCAAATATTGAATAAAAAAACTAAAAAAGCCGACCAAGATTGATCACAAATTGCATCTCATAAATTATTTTATATAAGTTAGTATTTAAATTCTGATTTTTTTGTTAAATTTTTACAAAAAGTACATGGAAGTCCCCACACAAAATTTGAATAAAAATTAAATTTAAAAATTATAAGATAAAAATTAAATTAGTATAAATTTATTTGATAATGCCTAAAATACTAAAATCATAAAAACAATTAAATTTTAAATTTCCTTCATTTAGAACAAATTTAATTCCTAGTTCTATTATTAATTTATGGGTTTTAGTTAGATTTCATTTTTGGATAATTTTTATGTATAAATTTTGTAAAAGTAAATGAAAATGAACTAGGGAAAATATTATTTAAGGATTTTAAAATAATTATTTAACCAACCCATAAACTATTTCGAGAGAGAAATTCATAAAAGGATAAACTTTTTTTATCTTTCTAAAAAAGTACTGAAAATGGATTCAAAACTTAAAAAAAATTAAAAAAGACAATGTAAAAATTTTAAAAATGAAAAAAAAAAAATCCATAATATTTTTATCATTGGAATTGTACACTTTGAATTTCATCAATTATTATTTTGGTAATTTAAATGTACATAAATAAATTCCATTCTATTAAGAAAGAACTGAAATATGGGTGATTGATGTCTCTTAAAATTGGATAATTTAATTTATCTAAAATTCTTATTGATAAAATTTATGAGTTGTGAAAAATTTTATAAATAGAAGAAAAATTTAATTAATTTTAATGAAAATTCATCATCCTAATTTATATTTTGAAAGCAATTTTGGTAGCCTGCAAATGGTTAAAATAAAGAATTTTTAAAAATTATTTTCAATTCCATAAAACATTTAGACATTTATGGGAATATTTAATAAATATTTTTATATTTTTAGGTAAATGCTAAAATTTACAACAAATCTACAATGAGCTCAAATTATTTAAAAAAAAAATTTTAAAAACAAAAATAAATTAAAGTCTATAATTTCTGGATTTTTCCATTTTAGTCTACATTTTTGTTCGTTTTTAGCACAATAATTTTGATTATTTTTTGGGATTGATCGAATTTTTGAAGAAAACAATCCATTTTATGGATTGGAGCTGACTTTGACCCTCATAAAGTGAGAAAAAACCAATTTGATTGTTTTGAATGAAATTTAATTTATCGTTTATTGTTTATTAATTATATGGGTGTTTGTCCTTTTGACCTCCAAGAGAGATTAATTAATATTTTTTAGAATTCTTTTGAAAAATTTTAAATTTTAAAATTCTAAATTTTTTTTTAATTTAAATTTTTGCTTCCCATTACCATTTTTATTCTTATATATCTTTAAAAATCGCTCTTTTATTTAAAATTTTTCTTGATAAAATTTTATTGTTACAAATAAAATTTTTATATTTTGTTAATTTTTCGAACAATACTATTTTAAGATCCATATTGGGGTACTTATTCCGTTGGTATCCCCTTTTTGGGAAAGTGCTTGGTCCCCCCTTTGGTTTATCATATTTTGAGTTAGGGTCAATCATGGCTGGGTTAGGGTTAGGATGGGGTGAGAATCATCTTAACGTGTATCCTAAACCTAAACCCTAATTCAAATCCTAAAACCAAAGGGGGGACCAAGCAGTTTCCCAAAAAGGGGATACCAACGGAATAAGTACCCATATTAGTAAAATTAAAATCCACATTGGTCAATTTTAATTTTTGTTTTTTCCATTTTAAATTGTACAAGAAGAACGGAATTATTTTTTTAAACAATCGAAATTGTTGATTTATCAAAAATTCTTACTAATAAAATTTTTTATGTTATAAATAAATGTATTTTTTCAATTTTTATAAAAAATTTTAATTAAAATCCATGTGCAATAATCGGTTAGTAGGTTAAATGATTTGATCATTTACATTTATTTGGTCGATGAAAGGATTTTGATGATCTATTGAAACGAATGAAAATAATTCAGCAAGTTTGATAAAAATTCTTTGCTTCGCCGTTTTTTTAAAAAATTCAATGATGTGAGTAGTTCCTAGCTAAGAATTTTCCCGGCTGGCAGCCCAGCCCATAGATAACCTAATACTTTAAATCGGCTGGCAATAAAGCCCAAGGGTAACCTCGAACTTTTTAACAGCCCTTTGGTGGAAGGGGTTACCAGCTGGCAATAAAGCCCAAACCTATGGAAGGAGGGGGACCGGCTGGCAATAAAGCCCAAGGGTAACCTCGAACTTTTTGGCCCCCTCCTTCCCCATGGATAGGCCCTCACACCAGGCCCATAGATAAAGTCAAACTTTAAAATTTTGAGCACATGGATTCATGACGGGTCTAACCAACTCCATAAAAGGAAGGCATGAGCCGATTTCCATAAAAGGACAATAGGGCCCAAATATGGGACCGGCTGTCAATAAGGCAAAATCGAGAAATCGATGTGGGATGCTCCCCTTGGCCCCGGGAACCCTTCCCACCCCCTCTCGGACCCTTCGGCTGTCAGTAGGGTCCAAATATGGGACCGGCTGTCAATAAGACAAAATTGAGAAATCTATGTGGGATACTCCCCTTGGCCCCAGGAACCCTTCCCACCCCCTCCCGGACCCACCGGCTGTCAATAGAGCCCAAATATGGGACCGGCTGTCAATAAGGCAAAATGGAGAAATCGATGTGGGATGCTCCCCCCTGGCCCCAGGAACCCTTCCCACCCCCTCCCAGACCCACCGGCTGTCAATAGAGCCCAAATATGGGACCGGCTGTCAATAAGGCAAAATCAAGAAATCGATGTGGGATGCTCCCCTTGGCCCCGGGAACCCTTCCCACCCCTTCCGGACCCACCGGCTGTCAATAGAGCCCAAATATGGGACCGGCTGTCAATAAGACAAAATTGAGAAATCGATGTGGGATGCTCCCCTTGGTCCCAGGAACCCTTCCCACCCCCTCCCGGACTCACCGGCTGTCAATAGAGCCCAAATAAGGAACCGGCTGTCAATAAGGCAAAATCGAGAAATCGATGTGGGATGCTCCCTTTGAACCCAGGGACTTTTGGCCCCCATTTTAGGATGAATTTTGAGTTATTTTAGGCCCAATTTTAGGATGAATTTTGAGTTATTTTAGAGTTTAGGCCCAAATTTTGGATGACTTTTGGACTAATTTTTATTTTTCGGAGAGAGGGAGGAAAAGGGAATTTTTGTGGATTGGAATTTTTTGGGATTTTTAAGAATGATTTTGGTAAATGTTCAGGAATGGAATTCAAGGAGGAAAACCTCCCACTTATATAGAAGATCATTTAGGCCACGCCCACAAAACTTTATAAAATCTTGCCAAGATTATTATGTATCTTTTCCATTTAATATACACATACAGAACGGCATATTTTTTCTCATTCTTTATTTTTTTCTTAATAATTCGATATTTTTTTCACTACTATTTTATATTTTCCTTATAAATTTCTATTTTTGGAGGATATTATTTAGAAAGAGGGGACTAAAATTTAGGCCCACAATTTTAGGATATTTTAAAAATGATTTTGGAATGTTTAGGAATCTAAATTAGAGAGGAAATCCGACTAATATATAATAGACCAGATACCCACTAGGACAATTCTACCATAACCAAGGGTTAGCATTTCCATGAAAGAGGCAACTATTAGAATTATTATTTCTATAAATTTCCCTTTCTACTCTTTCAGTATTAAATTATTTCTTTTTCTTTGATTTTATATTATATTTTTTCTATTAGAATAAAATTCTTTAAAGACGTAAAATCATTTGATTTGTAGTATAAACATAGAGCATAGCTATAAATATAAGTAAATGATATAAAATTTAAATCAATACTATCCAAGACTATAAATAAAATCAACCAATATAATTTAGAAAAAATTAAATATACAATGGTTGTCGTAAAAGACGGCTATCGTTATCATTTCCTTGGTTATAACCGTGAGAGGACTAAAAGATATCTACGATGTAGTAATTATTATAAAGGTTGTGGTGGATGTGCAACTAAAGAGGATGACAAAATAAGAATCACAAAAGAACACAATCATTCTCCCTTAGAAATCTTAACTAAATTCATTGAAGGAAAAAATAATCTTCCACCATTTAAAACTTTATCTGACATATTTGGAAATATTGATATTAAAAGAAAATCGAAAATAGACTCTAATATTCCACTATCTAATGAAAATAAAAATGTGAACACTACAAAGAAAGATTATCTATCATATCCATCTATTGATCATAAAGTAGAGATTTCTGGGACTGAAAATGCGAATAATACAAAGAAATACTATCTCGCTGAATTCAGTGATCCCAAAATGATGATTTTTAAGACTAAAAAAGTGACTTCTCAAAAGAAAGATTATCTATCATCTCCATCCAATGACCCCAATGTAATGAGTCGTGATAATAAAAATGCGAAAACTACAATGAAAGATTATCTATCATCTTCATTCAATGACCTCAAAGTAATGAGCCCTGAGAATAAAAATGCCAAGACTACAATGAAAGATTATCTATCTCTATACATTGATCCAGACGTAATTACTCCTAAGACTAAAAATGCCACCAATAATATCAAAGTTATTACAATTCCCAAAACTACAATTACTTTACACATTATTATTAGAACCACTTAAATTTTTAAAACAATTATAAATATTATCAAAGATATTAGATTATCAAAATAAATATCATTAATATACAATGGCAATCGAAAGAGACGGTTATCACTATCATATCCTTAAATCTAATAGAAATCAAACAAGACATTATCTTCGTTGTAGTGATTATAATAAGGGCTGCAGTGGGCGGGCCATTAAAGAGAATAGTAATATAAGAATTACAAAAGAACATAATCATCCACAATCCACTCATTCTGAAAATCAATATGATGATGGAAATATGAACCTTAATAAAATTTGGCAAACAACTATGTATAATATTCCCGAAAAGGAAATTAAATTAAAAAATACGGAGGATAATATTGATGAAAACTCTATCAAATTCATTCATCCTTTTAATATGTTAGTAGGTGGTGCGAGCGGATCGGGGAAAACTCGATGGGTCATGAAATTTTTAAGATCTCACAAGGACCTAACCGATACTCCCATGAAACATATTCTATATTGCTATGGTGTCTATGATAACGATGTTTTAATATTCCAGAACTGGGGTATGGAAACACATTATGGTCTTCCATCGGAAGAGAAGTTAAAAGAATTACCGAAACCTCTACTTGTAATTTTTGACGATTTAATGATTGAAACAAAATCGAAGTACCTAGATATCCTATTCACCCAGGGTAGTCATCATTGGAATATGAGTGTTGTTTTTATTACACAACATTTATTTAACAGACAACTCACCATTGCCAGAACTAATGCCCACTATCTTGTCCTATTGTATAGTCCATCGTCTGAATTACAGATTCGAATACTAGGTACCCAATTATTCCCACGTAATTTAAACTATTTTATGGAATCCTATGTAGATGCCACAAAAAATATATTTGGTTATCTGGTGATTAATAACCATCCAAGGGGTAATAAATTATTAAAATTAACTACGGATATTTTCCCAAATGAATATCTGGCTGTCTATTCAAATGGTGGAAATAAAATGAATAAGAGAAGATTGATAGATGTAGATGAATTGGGCATTCAAAATGATCCATTGATAGAACCGATAGATGCTCAGATTGAAGAGGAGGAAAAGCAAATAAAATTAATTAGAGACGATAGGATGATACCAATAGAAGAAAAGGATTATAAAATCAGAGATCATGTTAATAGATTGGGTAGGCTTGTACATAGAAAGGAATCCAGACCGGCAAATGTTAATATTGCTGAAATTGATAGAAAATTAATCGAAGGAAACAATAAAAAATTTGATCGATCGAATTATCCCAAAGTAGAAGAAAATGAAGACGAATGGATATGGGATGATAAAGATTTGAAAAGTCGACAATATGGTTCAGGAAGTATACTTTTTTCACGTAGACCTGGTCTCCCCATGGAGGAAGAAGATGAAAATATCGTAGATGAAGAGGATATTGATGAAGAAGAATATCAACAATTTCTGAAGGAATGGAATCGACTGCAAGAATCAAGAGAGCAGGCAGAAAAAGATAGAAAATGGTATGATGAACAGGAAAAGAAACATATACAAGAGGGTAGAGGTGTATTTCAAAAAATCAAGACGCCCTTATATGTGAATGATCCGAATGAAAATCAAGAATTCTTAAAAGAATGGAAACGACTAGGAGAACCAAGAAAAGCGAGAGAAACAAATAAAAAATGGTTTAAGGAATTGGAAAGGAAAAGAAATCAAAAGTGTAATTGTCATTTAAATCATAATGATAATATAAAAAATGAACAGATGAGAAGGAGGGAAAATTTAGATTTTTATCTAAATATCATTGCCGATAACGATCTAAGAAGGCGTAAGAGAATAATTGTAAATGCATCGGACGAACAGATTAAAAAACTCCATGGGTTGATTAAAAAAATGCTTAAAGGGGATTACACCTATACAGAAAAAGAAGAAAAATCATTAGATCGATTCGGAGATCTCTATCATTCCATACGTTATAAACATCGTCTTGATATCATTAGAGAAATTCTAGAAACAAAAGATGGATTGAAATCATTAGAACCTCTTCTAGCTCCATTACGCCGTGAAAATTTTTAATACCACGAACCAATAACCTACTAAATATGTATCTATTTTATGGATCATTGTATTATGGTTACTACAAATTTAATTCTCAAAATGAATTTACAAAGACTATCTAAGGATTTCTCAAAAATACATTTCTTATTTTCCGTGGAAATTAATATATTATAATGTCAGAAAGACGTCTAATAATAATTCTCTCTCTCTCTCTCGCACTCCATCTATCTCCCTCTCTCTTTCCCTCTTATAATGAATCTAAATATATTTGTTGATATGGATTATTTTAAGTGATCTGGGGATTATTTGAGAAGGTGGGGATTATTTTGAGTGATCGTGAGGATTATTTTGAATGATCTGGGATTATTTGAGAAGGTGATGATTATTTTGAGTGATTGTGAGGATTATTTTGAGCGATATGGGGATTATTTGAGAAGGTTGGGGATTATATTGAGTGATTGTGAGGATTATTTTGAGCGATCTGGGGATTATTTGAGAAGGTTGGGATTATTTTGAGTGATTGTGAGTATTATTTTAAGTGATCGGGGGATTATTTGAGAAGGTGGGGATTATTTTGAGTGATTGTGAGGATTATTTTGAGCGATCTGGGAATTATTTGAGAAGGTGGGGATTATTTTGAGTGATCGTGAGGATTATTTTGAGCGATATGGGGATTATTTGAGAAGGTTGGGGATTATTTTGAGTGATTGTGAGGATTATTTTGAGCGATATGGGGATTATTTGAGAAGGTTGGGGATTATATTGAGTGATTGTGAGTATTATTTGAGTGATCTGGGGATTATTTGAGAAGGTGGGGATTATTTTAAGTGATCTGGGGATTATTTGAGAAGGTGGGGATTATTTTGAGCGATCGTGAGGATTATTTTGAGTGATCTGGGAATTATTTGAGAAGGTTGGGGATTATATTGAGTGATTGTGAGATTATTTTGAGCGATCTGGGGATTATTTGAGAAGTTTGGGGATTATTTTGAGTGATTGTGAGGATTATTTTGAGTGATTGTGAGGATTATTTTGAGTGATCTGAAATTATCTGAGTGATATTGAGGGATTATTTAGAGCGGATAAGGAATTTTGAATGGTCAAGGTGATTATTCTGAGTGGCTAGGGAATATTTGATAAGATTTGAATGTTTTTGTTAAAGGGTGAATTATTTTGCTTGCCGGGATGAAATTTAGGATTTCTGAGTGAGTTTTAGAAATCTTTTGGGTGAAAATATTGCATATAGGGGTAAAAGATTCGATTCTTAGGGTGAAATGTTTGATTGAAATTGATTGATCATTGATTGAATATCGATTGATCATTGATTGGTTGATTCTTGTTTGATGATTATTATAGTACCTAGAGGAATGAGATAATGCACGGAAGAGATAAATACATGGAGAGAGAGAGAGAGAGAGATTTAAGTACAGAGTTACGGGCATAGAGTGATTGTATTGAAGAGATAAAGGCATAGAGAAACAGACAAATCTGGCATAAAGACTGATAAAGAGAGATTGAGATACAGAGATCACATCATATCATCGTATCCAATCCTACTCTCGAATCATCATATCCCATCGTATCGTCCTAATCGGTGCACAATCGAACACCTCTTGGCTCTATCGTTTCCCATCGATACGTCCTAATCGGTGCACCATCGAACACCTGTTGGCTCTATCGTTTCCCATCGTATCGTCATAAGCGGTACACCATCGTACAACTTTTGGCCGGCTCTACAGTATCCTGTCGTAAATCTGTCAACTCTATCTATCGTAGTTGTTTCTTATATTCGAATTTTTTATCGCGCAAGCGCGTTACGATTCGAATAAAAGATAAACAACTACGATAGATAGAGTTGACAGATTT